>CM035841.1:422819247-423517342 GCA_020510985.1 Pholidichthys leucotaenia
ACGGGCTTAAGCCTGTCTATACAGATTCTCTCCCGGCGACCCCCCAGGTCTAACACAAAATATTTGTCCCCGGTTTCCAGCACTCTGAACGGGCCATCGTAGGGTGGGCGCAATGGGGTCCGGTGGGCATCATGCCTGACAAACACAAATGCCGCGTCCTTCAAGGTTTTTGGCACAAACGTGCGGGGAAAACAGTGGTGGGCTGGGCCAGGGAGCGTCCGTGCGTCTGCACTATGCTGCGAACACGGGGACGGATGGGTGTTCGGCGCGGGGTTATCTGGTAAAAACTCCTCGGGGAGCCGCAGGGGCTGCGTAAAAACCAGCTCTGTTGGGGAAGTTGCTAAATCCTCCTTCGGTGCGGAACGCAACCCTAATAGAACCCATGGCAACCGGTCCACCCAATTTGCATCCGTAAGCGAAGCCCTGAGCACTGCTTTCAGTGACCTATGGAAACGTTCACATAACCCATTGGCCTGTGGGTTGTACGTGGTCGTGTGATGAATTGAGACGCCCAGGCTCCGGGCCATTGTGGACCAGAGGTCGGAAACAAACTGCGGGCCCCGATTGGACGTGATGTCCGAAGGAGTGCCAAAACGTGCCACCCGTGTTGTTAAAAAGGCGCGTGCCATGTCTGCGGACGCGGTGGAAGCTAGTGGGACTGCTTCGGCCCATCGTGTAGTGCGGTCCACCACTGTCAGGAGGTGCATGAACCCCTACGATGGTGGGAGGGGGCTGACGAAGTCCATGTGAACATGGTCGAACCTCTTAGCTGGGATATGGAACGGCTCAAGGGGGGCCTTTGTGTGCCTGTGCACTTTGGCTCGTTGGCATGCTACACAGGCTGCAGCCCACTCTTTCACCTGTTTGCGCAGGCTCGGCCAGACAAACTTTGCTGCCACCATTTTAACTGACGCGCGTACGCCTGGGTGCGCCAGGGAGTGAACCGACTCAAAAACGCAGCGTCGCCAAGCGCGTGGTACCACCGGGCGCGGGCGGCCCGTGGAGACATCACAGATTGGGGGGCCCCCCCTGTCTTGCATAACTCTGCTCTCCAGCCTTAACCCTGTTGGTCCAGACTGGAGCGCGCAAATGTCGGCATCGCCGATCTGCTCCGTGGCCATGGCCGTGTAATCTATCCCCACATAGACTGGGGCCACTAAGGTGCGCGAGAGACAGTCAGCCACCACGTTGAGTTTACCGGCCACATGACGAATGTCAGTCGTAAACTCCTAGATCGCGGCCAGCTGTCTCTGCTGCCGGCCCAACCATGGTTCTGAAACCTTGGCCATCGTGTTCATTAACGGCTTCTGGTCCACAAATGCAGGGAAGGCGCGCCCTTCCAGCCAGAACTGGAAGTGGCGTATGGCCAGGTGGAGAGCCAGCAACTCCCTGTTGAACGCGCTGTATTTATGCTCATTTTTGCGCAAAGACCTGCAAAAAAAGGTGAGCGGCTGCCAAGAACCGGCGACACACTGCTCCACGACAGCCCCTATGGCCACGTCTGATGCGTCGGTAGTGAGCGCAATCTGAGCCGCCAGGTCTGGATGCGCCAGCAGTGCAGCGTTCCCCAGAGTTGTTTTAACCTCGGAAAACGCTTGCTCCCGCTCAGGAGTCCAGTCAGCTCTGTCCGCCGGCTTCCATTTCTTAAACGCGGTGTACAACGGCTGCATGAGCTGGGCTGCGCGGGGGAGGAAACAATCGTAGAAGTTCACCATCCCCAAAAACTCCTGCAGCGCCCTGACCGTCTGAGGCCGGGGAAAATTCGCCACTGCACGCACCTTGTCCGGCAAGGGTATGGCTTCGTCCGGTGAGATGCGGTGTCCAAAAAATCGATCCCCGTCACGCCGAACTGGCATTTCGCCGGGTTGATTATTAATCTGTGCTCCTCCAACCTCTGGAAAACTATCCTGAGGTGGGCTATGTGTTCATCCTCGGACGCGCTGGCCACCAGGATGTCATCCAGGTAGACGAACACAAATGGCAGATCACGCAACACCGCATCCATCATGTGTTGGAATGTCTGTGCCGTGCCTTTTAACCCGAAAGGCATGCGTAAAAACTCAAACAGACCAAACGGGGTTATTACTGCCATTTTAGGTATGTCCTCCGCGTGCACCGGGACCTGGTGGTAACCACGGACCAGGTCTATCTAGAAAAAATACATGCCCCGGCGAGGTGAACGGAAAAATCCTGAATATGGGGGATTGGGTAGTGGTCGTGCGTTGTGGCGTTGTTTAATCTGCGGAAATCTCCGCAAGGTTGCCATGATCCCTCGGGCTTAGGTACCATATGTAGTGTGGATGCCCATAGGCTGTTTGATTGTCTGATGATGCCCAGCCTTTCCAAGTTGGCAAACTCCTCGCGCGCTATGGCCAGTTTAGCTGTGTCCAGGCGCCGAGGTCGTGCAAAAACGGGCGGCCTGGTGGTGGTAATAAAGTGCTCCACCCCGTGTTTGGTGAGGGCCGCCGAAAACGTCGGGACCGTGAGTGCTGGGAACTGTGGTGAGCTGTGTGTGGAACTTGCCACCTGGAGCTGTGACGTTGGCTAGCGTTGTTGGCCTGGCTCCTTGAGCTGCACAGGGGAGAGAATCAAAAGACATTGCATTAATCAGGCGTCTATTAGTAACATCGACTAGTAGTCCATGTGCACACAAAAAATCAGCGCCTAAGATTGGGAAACTGCATGCCGCTATGACGAATGTCCACTGGTACGTACGGCCGTGCAGGGATACAGTCAGTGCCCTCTCACCAAAAGTCTTAATGTCTGAGCCTTTTGCAGCCGTCAGCTTGGGGCCGCTAGTTCCCGCTCGCCGGTCGGCGTAGGATGGCAGGATGAGGCTCTTTTGGGAGCTGGAGTCCACGAGGAATCGTCTCCCCAAGCGTGAGTCTGTCACGTAGAGCAGCTTGCTTTCTTCACCGGCAGTCGCAGCTGCTATCGACTGCCGGTCCTGGCGTTTCCTGAACGCTTGAATTGGCACGGTGGCACACATCGGCGTGCATTCTCTCCAAAGCGGCGGTGGTAGGAGCAGAGCGTGTCTCTCTGGCGCTTCCTGGCCACCGCTGCCACTACCATTGCTGGCTCCTCCCTTCCGCTGGCCGTTTCGCTGGGTTCCGACGCCGCTGCGTTCACTGTGAGGGCTCTGGTGGTGAGGATGATCTGATCTGCCTCCTGGGCTAGCGCACGGTAGTCACACGTGGCCAGCAACAGCAAGTTGGCAAGGACTGCTCTGGCCGCCGTTGGGAGGTTCCGGAGGAAAAGGTGGGCAAATAGAAAATGCCCATCGTCCGTGCCCATCAATGCCAACATCTTCTCTATCCGTTCGACCGCTGACCCATCTCCTAACTCGGAGCGCGTCAGGAGCCTTTCTGTCCTCTCGCAGTCCGAGAGCGTGTAGCGCCGGGTCAGCGCGGCTTTGAGAGCCCTGTATTTGTCGTAGGCTGGGGCTGTTGGAGCAGGCTCGCTACTTGCTGAGTTGTGTGAGCGTCCAGCGCTGCGACCACGTAGGTGTCATCTGCCGTTATTCTCCAGAGCGTGAACTGGGCCTCGGTGTGGACGAACCAAGACTTCCGGTCGTGCAGCCAAAAGTCTGGTGGTTTGACCGAAACGGCGCACGCACTGCTGGGGTTTCCCGTCCGGGTCGTCTCCGGGGTGTTCGCCTCGTGTTCCATTCTGCGTCAAGGGTCAACAGTGTGGAGATGAAATAACCAGACCGAACTTTCCGAGCAGATGAACTTTATTTCACTCTCACATCTTCCACAATCAGAACATTAAAATCGTGAAGCAGGGACTCTCTCTTTTATATCCCAAAACTCACACCTCCCTGCTACCTGAGGTCCTGCATTCACCATTCACTCTCCCCAGACAATTCCCCTTACCCCCCAGCCCTTTGATCTCCATGCTCTCTCAGTCTGAGAGGAAAACTACTGAACTCTACAGCATGGGTCCCCCACACCGCCCCCCCCCCCCCGAGTCTCAGACTGGGTGTTAACTCTCCCGTCCTCGCGGCTTCAGCCTCCACCCATAGCTGCTGTAACGGGGGGTCTTCGGCGCAGCGACGCTGCTGTGCCGGTGGGGGGTTCCTGGGGGTGTGTCCGTCTGTGGGGGGACAATGGGGGGGGGGAGAAACATTCAGCATGCTCATGTGACTGCTGTGATGAATCATTTACCTGGGGAGCTCTCAGCAAGGGTCTTCCTCGCTGAGGAGCTCGAGCCAACACCAGCTGCTCGTCTGCCACAACAAAGGCGGGCTTAAGCCTGTCTATACAGATTCTCTCCCGGCGACCCCCCAGGTCTAACACAAAATATTTGTCCCCGGTTTCCAGCACTCTGAACGGGCCATCGTAGGGTGGGCGCAATGGGGTCCGGTGGGCATCGTGCCTGACAAACACAAATGCCGCGTCCTTCAAGGTTTTTGGCACAAACGCGCGGGGAAAACTGGTGGGCTGGGCCAGGGAGCGTCCGTGCGTCTGCACTATGCTGCGTACGCGGGGACGGATGGGTGTTCGGCGCGGGGTTATCTGGTAAAAACTCCTCGGGGAGCCGCAGGGGCTGCGTTAAAAACCAGCTCTGTTGGGGAAGTTGCTAAATCCTCCTTCGGTGCGGAACGCAACCCTAATAGAACCCACGACAACCGGTCCACCCAATTTGCATCCGTAAGCGAAGCCCTGAGCACTGCTTTCAGTGACCTATGGAAACGCTCACATAACCCATTGGCCTGTGGGTTGTACGCGGTCGTGCGATGAATTGAGACGCCCAGGCTCCATGTTCTCTCAGTCTGAGAGGAAAACTACTGAACTCTACAGCATGGGTCCCCCACAGCACAACAGTTATCCGTAACAGTTGCTAAATCAGGACTATATATGTCCCCATCCCAGCAGTCATTTTATCCTCAGACGTCAGGTGAGATCAGCCACAGAGAAGAAGTGCAGAGACTGCTGCATGAGGTGGCTCCCTCAGAGTCCTCTTCATCAGATGCAGCAGGCCCTGGGACCGGCTCCTCTTCTGCTATAAGGGCCCATGGGACAGGGACACCAGCTCCTGTCCCCAGCCTTTCTCTTCTTGCTGTGTCAGTGTGTGTTAGAAAATGACTGGATCGTTCACACCTGTCTCACTGTCCTTTGTGTTTCCAGTCAGTCACATTTTAGTTTCATAGGTCTCCAACCCCTCCCAAAGTTGTCTTAACTTTTCTCACTCATGGAAACCAAATTGAGAAGGGCTCTATATGGGTTCTAGACACTCGCAATGATTCTGTGACTATTTTGAGACAAAATTTGTCTCTCAGATTTTTTTGAACATGTTCAAAGTTCCTGCGACAGGAAAGTGAGGCCCTGCGACTCACAAGAGGAAATTGTGAACCCCCACAAACATTTTCAGAGATTCTGGAAACTCCCTCATGGATGCTGTTCTACAGCTAGTCATCAGCTGTCACAGCCCAGTGAGATACGGACTGTTAATTTATCTCAAATGATTGTAGTATAGAGACACCTGTGTCTGGAAGGGCTGGTAATTGGTTATTCGGTGTTTCTGCTCCAGAATCTAATGATTATGCACTGCCTTTGTCTTGGAGGAGTTCTGATTAATTTGTTCCATGTGACTTTCCTAGTGTATGAAGCAGTAATGAATGAGTCTGGGCTCAATGAGCTGGAGAGCAAACACTTGGCTAAGAAAGTCAAACACAGTCGCAATGACAATGGGTAAGGATGGCCTCTGCACACCACCTGGGTTGGAACATTGACATCTTTTGGTTTTTCCTAAGTGATTAAACCACTAATGTTACACAAATACAAACCTGTGTGTTTTCAGTGATGGCAGCAGCAGCTCAGAGGAGTCTGAAGGAAGTGAAGACGATCTTCAGCATAACACTGTGAGTAAAACGTTAACGCTTATGTTGCTGTGCAGACTTCTAGCAGCAGATATAGAATGTAGAGCGTTCAGTGCTAAAGTAAAGAAAATGAGAACATGAAGCATGACCAGAACAATTTCAGTGGCATCTGTTCTTACTGGAACTCTACTCCCACAGATGACTAACCACATGAACAGCTCCATCTCATCACTGTACCGGAAGGCCAACACTGCTTCCGGCAGTCTTGCCAGCTCAGCCAACCCTCCTCCCCCCAGTTCAGGGACTCTGGTCACCACAGGAGGCTGGTTCATTGACAGGGGCAAAGGCACAAAGAAGACGTCCGCCATTATAGACCTGTGTAAAGATGAGTCACCTTCTGCACCCACAGATGTATGTAACTCTGGAGCCGTGGTTCTTCACCTAGACTATATACAGGGTGTAATACGGGTGTTTGCAGGTTGTTAAAAAGTGTTAAACTTATTTATTCAAAATGAATGCCTTAATTGTCCTTAAAAAAGATTTTCATTTCAGTGGTCTCAAAATAATAGATGCATTAAACACCACAGTTGTTTTTTCTTACACTGTGGGTGAAATACATGCAATGAATTTAGTTGTTTTTCTTTGAGCATAAACAAGCAGACTAAACAATAGTCATTACCAGGGCTGGACAGTTTGACCTTAAATCAGCATCACAGTAAACTGACCCTTTCACGTCAGTTTGGTGTTTTTTTTTTCCTTTTTTCCCCCCCTCCTTTCTTTTCCTTTATAGTTCGCTGACAAGGCTCATGATTAAGCAATATTACACAAGTGCGGTGTCATATCACTGGTGCAGGAGTAAATGAGCATTATAATATAATATATAATTACAATAATATATAATACAATGGGCTGCACGGTGGCGCAGTGGTTAGCACTGTGGCAGCACAGTTTTACCCTGGGCCAGGGGAGCGCGGGGATCGTGGGTTCGATCCCAGCCCCCGACCAACAGTGATCTGTGTGGAGTTTGCATGTTCTCCCCGTGTTGCGCGGGTTTACTCCGGGATTTCTCCGGTTTCCTCCCACATGCCAAAAACAGGCAGGTTAGGGACACGGGGCGCTTGCGCACGCAGCGACCGGCAGCTGGTGGCTTGTCACCAGACTGCAAAACAAATCTACCTACGGGTACAAATAAGTAACAAAAAAAAATACATAAAAAAATAAAGAATGGCCTGTTGTCATTTCTCACACAAGTTAAACATTGTCCAGTGCAAAAGTCAGTGTTTGTTGGCATACCTCTTGAGGGTTTTTTTTTTTTTTTTTTGTTACTTATTTGTACCCGTAGGTAGACTTGGTTTGCAGTCTGGTGACAAGCCACCGGCTGCTGGTCGCTGCGTGCGCGAGTGCCCTAAACCTACATGTTTTTTTGGTATGCGGGAGGAAACCGGAGAATTCCCGGAGTAAACCCGCGCAACACGGGGAGAACATGCAAACTCCACACAGCTCACTGTTGGTCGGGGGCTGGGATCGAACCCACGATCTCATGATCCCCGCGATCCCCCGGCCGAGGGTAAAACTGTGCTGCCACAGTGCTAAACCACTGCGCCACCGTGCAGCAGCGCGGGTTGTGGGTCACATGACTCACGACGGTGGCTAATTAGCTTGTTAGCCCAGTTGGTGGAGTCCTTTACGCAGCCATGATTGCATTACCACCACATACTTATTATAAGTCTCTTATTGGTTTCTTAAATACAGCCTTGTCCATTTTGTCATGAATTCCCTCTGGAAAACAGTTGAAATGACGCTGATCGCTGTCAGAGGCTAACAGCAACTTAGCTTCAGGCATCTATGTGTTAGTTTTCACGCACTTTGTTCACTTTGTCTTGGCATCTTCAGATGAAACAGAGTCAGCTGTCACATACTATGTAAATGGAGACTGCATTTCTTTTTGTTAAAAGCAGTTTTAATTTTTCTGCCCTGTTTAACTGCTTCCAAGCAGTGCTAACTGCACTGCTTTTGGGGTGTGGCGTTACGTGTGCATGCACGTCTTAAAGATAAGATAAGCTAAGCCTTTATTAGTCCCACAATGGGGAAATTCCAGGATTGCAACAGCACAGGGATAGCAACACTCAGAGCAACAATCAGAAGACAAGAAAAAACAAGAGCAGCGAGTATACATGGTATACATACTGGTCACACAGTACTGACGCACTCTACAAGAAGGGACAGCGCAGGCTGTTCCTACTGAGGAGACTCAGGTCTTTTGGTGTACAAGGGGCGCTGCTGAAGACATTCTATGACACGGTGGTGGCATCAGCCATCACTTTTGGAGTGGTCTGCTGGGGCAGTGGCATTACCGCAACCGACATCCATCCAGCATTGTAGCTGGATGGAATAAATATATGAGTATATAAACACACAGTGCGGAGCATTGCAGCTAGATGGAATGAAACAGCATAACCGTCTACTTAGTTATCCTACATGGTATGATTATGTACCCATACATATTGTCGCCCTCCGTAGCGACCGGTATTTTCCTAGTTGTATACCGGAGGGGACCATTGTGTAAGTCTACTGTGTCTTTTGCATTCAATACTATTAGTTTGTCATGTCTTTTTGCTATCTCTGCGAGCAGCCCTGCTTAGGTTATACAGTCTGACAGCCGTAGGTAGGAAGGACCTGCGAAACCTCTTGGTCGCGCACCTAGGATGATGTAGTCTGCTGCTAAATGAGCTCCTCAGTGCATTCAGTATGTCCTGCATAGGGTGGAACTCGGACTCCAGCAGAGATGACAGTTTAGCCACCATCCTTCTCTCTCCTATCTCCTCCACCTGATCAAGGCGCTGCCCCAGGACAGAGCTAGCTTTCTTGATCAGTTTGTTCAGTCTCTTCCTATCGGCTGCTGTAATGCCACTGCCCCAGCAGACCACTCCAAAAGTGATGGCTGATGCCACCACCGTGTCGTAGAATGTCTTCAGCAGCGCCCCTTGTACACCAAAAGACCTGAGTCTCCTCAGTAGGAACAGCTTGCGCTGTCCCTTCTTGTAGAGTGCGTCAGTATTGTGTGACCAGTCTAGTTTATTGTTCAGATGAACACCCAGGTACTTGTAGGATGTCACCATCTCGATGTCTGTTCCCTGTATATTTACTGGTGCTGTGAGGGGTTGTCCTTGCCTGCGGCAGTCCACCACCAGCTCCTGAGTTTTCCTCGCGTTGATCTGGAGGCAGTTCCGATGGCACCAGTCCACAAAGTCCTGGATAAGTCCTCTGTACTCAGCTTCATCTCCGTTGGAGATGAGGCCAACGATCGCAGATTCGTCAGAGAGCTTCCGTAGATGGCAGTGTGTTGTGTTGTGTGAGAAGTCCGCAGTATAAAGGGTGAACAGGAAGGGAGCCAAAACCGTTCTCTGGTGGGCCCCCGTGCTACCGATGACTGTGTCGGACACACAGTCCCGGGTTCTCACAAACTGAGGCCGTTTAGTGAGGTAGTCCAGGATCCATGATGACAGGTGCTGGTCCACCCCTGCGCACAGCAGCTTGTCCTTCAGGATCATCGGTTGGATGGTGTTGAAAGCACTGGAGAAGTCAAAGAACATGATCCTCACCGCATTCCCGGGCTTCTCCAGGTGGGACAGAGAACGGTGAAGGAGGAAGATCAACGCATCCTCCACCCCAATGCCATGCTGGTAGGCGAACTGGAGTGGATCCATCGCTGGTCCCACCAGGGGGCGGAGGTGAGCAAGGAGCAGTCTCTCCAGGGTCTTCATCATGTGGGACGTCAGGGCCACTGGTCTGTAGCTGTTCAGATCTTTGGGGTGGGAAGTCTTTGGTACAGGTACCACACAAGATGTTTTCCACAACTGTGGTACCCTCCCCAGCTTCAGGCTTAAAGCAGCAGTGCATGAAAAGGTCTCTATGTAAACGCACATAACAGGGAGAGTGGAAAAACCAACAGGAGCAAGATTACATCAGTTTTATGTTCCAAATGTTGGTTTCAGTTTTATTTCAGTTATTTGCCTAGTCCTAATCATTAACTCATTACCGACAGGAACTAATGCAGTGACGTGTCGTCTGTCAGAATCAGAATCAGATTTATTGCCATTGTTCATGTAGTACACAAACTAGGAATTTGTCTCGGTGCAATGCTGCAACATTAAACATGATAAAATAAAAGAAATAAACTATACATGCAATAAAGTGTAGAATAAGAGTGAGTAATACTAGTCAGCAGTTTAAATATATTAGCGAGCAGCAGATAATGTGGAGAACCATATAGTGCAGTCGGTAATGCAAGAAGAAAACAGTGATGACTGACATGAGTCTGGTTGAGCTGCTGTACAAAGTGCACGAGAGTCAATAAGTCACTTAGTGTTCAGCAGTCTGATGGCAGAGGGGAAGAAGCTGTTCATGTGACGGGAGGTTTTAGTCTGGATGGACCGAAGTCTTCTACCTGAGGGGAGAGGGGCAAACAGTACGTGACCAGGGTGTGAAGGATCGGCTATGATCCGGCCAGCACACCTCCGGGTCCTGGAGATGTACAGATCCTGGAGAGATGGGAGCTTGCAGCCGATCACCTTCTCAGCAGTGCGCACGACGCGCTGCAGTCTTAGTCTGTCCCTGGCAGTGGCTCCTGCGTACCACACGGTTATGGAGGTGGTGAGGATGGATTCGATGATGGCTGTGTAGAACTGCACTAACATCTTGGTGGGTAGCTTGAGCTTCCTCAGCTGCCGCAGGAAGAACATCCTCTGCTGGGCCTTTTTGATGAGGGAGCTGATGGTCGGCTCCCACTTGAGGTCCCTGGTGATGGTGGTGCCTAGGAAGCGGAAGGAATCAGCAGTGGTGATGGGAGAGCCTGTGAGGGTGAGGGGGGGCAGAGGGGTTGTGACTTTCCTGAAGTCCACAATCATCTCCACTGTCTTCAGAGCGTTCAGCTGCAGGTTGTTGTTGTTGCACCAGGACGCCAGCTGGGCCACCTCTCTCCTGTAGGCGGACTCGTCGCCGTTGGAGATGAGCCCGATGAGGGTGGTGTCGTCCGCAAACTTGATCAGCTTAACAGACTGGTGGCTGGAGGTGCAGGAGTTGGTATAAAGGGAGAAGTGTAGGGGGGAAAGTACACAGCCCTGGGGTGATCCGGTGCTGATGCTAGCAGAGTCTGAGACAGTCTTTCCCAGCCGCACATGCTGCCTCCGGTCCGTCAGGAAGTCGGTGATCCACCTGCAGAGGGAGTCAGGCACGTTGAGCAGGGACAGCTTGTCCCGGAGCAGAGCAGGGCGGATGGTGTTGAATGCAGAGCTGAAGTCCACAAACAGGATCCTGGCGTAGGTTCCCGGGGAGTCCAGGTGCTGCAGGATGGAGTGGAGGGCCAGGTTGACTGCGTCGTCTACAGACCTGTTGGCTCGGTAGGCAAACTGCAGCGGGTCCAGGAGGGGAGTGGTGAGATGGACTTGAGGTGGGGCAGGACCAGGCGCTCAAAGGACTTCATGACTACAGAGGTGAGCGCTACAGGTCTGTAGTCGTTAAGTCCAGTGATCCGTGGCTTCTTGGGGACAGGGATGATGGTGGAGGATTTGAGGCAGGTCGGCACATGGCATAGCTTAAGGGAGGTGTTAAAAATGTCTGTGAAGACAGGAGCCAGCTCTTTCGCACAGTGTCTCAGGGTGGAGGGAGACATGCCGTCCGGACCGGGGGCCTTGCGCGGGTTCAGTCTGGAGAACTGTTTGAGCACGTCCTGCTCACTGATGACAAGGGCAGGGGGGGAGGAGGGGGGGCGCCTTTGATGAAGTAGGGACCGTGGAGGCTGTGGAGCTGGAGGGAGGGGGGGAGTTGGACACAGATGACGAGGTGTCAAAACGGGCATAGTGTTGGGACAGTCTTTGACAAAGGGCTTTGTCATCCTGACCTTTAGGAGCCTGAGGCCGATAATTGGTGATTTGCCTCAGTCCTCTCCACACAGAAGCCGAGTCATTAGCAGTGAACTGCTGCTGGAGTCTCTTAGAATACACAGATTTAGCTCTCCTCAGCTCTCTGTTAAACCGATATTTAACCTCCCTGTAGCAGTCCCTGTCTCCACTTTTCAGCGCTGCTTCCTTCTCCTTCCTGATCTGTCTGAGCTTAGCAGTGAACCAGGGCTTATCATTAAACTCACCCTGGTGCGCGATAGAAGAATGCTCTCCTCACATAAGTGGATATATGAGTTCACAGTGTCCGTGTACTCATCCAGATCATGCGTGGCTCCTTTAAACATGCCCCAATCAGTTATTTCCATGCACGTTTCCAGCTTCTCCTCAGCTTCACTGGTCCATTTCTTCGTAGTGCTCACAACAGGTTTAGTGGGCTTCAGTCTCTGTCTGTAAGTGGTCTCTGTCTGTCCGTTCATCCATCCATATTTCACAGGAATCACTACTCATCCTAGGAAATCACCTCGATTCTTACCAAACTCAGTCACAATGATCCTCAGGCAGGTCTGCATCCAGGTGGAGGTCATGGTCATTGTCAAAGGTCAGAAGATCTGGGCATTTATGATTCCCCAAAAACATTACTGTTCCTCGGCCATTGACCTTGACCTTAAGTACATCCTAGATGGGTCTGCATCTAGGCTGTGCTTAAGCTCAAAGTCAGCGTTCAGCAGATCTGAGCACTCTCGGGGGGCTTTCGTTAGGTCAGGCTGAGCTACTCTGTTATTCACCGTCTGGTTTATCTGAGCATAAACAGGCAGATTAAACGGCAATCATTTTTCTTAAAGTTGTGCTTTCTTCTCATAAATCTGCCACTTTTTCCTTTTGATTTTGCCTATTGATTTCCTGTAAATTTGACACTTTATTCTTGTAAATATGCGTCTTTCTTCCCATACAATTTATGACGCTCTTTCTTCATATATATGCAACTTTTTTCTTTGAAGATTTGTGCATTTTTTCTCATAAATTTGCCAGTTTTTCACCAAAATTGGTAACATTTTTCTCATAAATTTGCGATTTATTTGCATTGAAGTTATGACTTGTAATTGTGGGATTACATTCTAATTTCAGGTCTTTATTTACATTCATAATTTAATTATCCATTGCCCATATGGATCCTGGGGGAGGGTGACTTTATTTGAGCTGTACTGATAACCCCAAATGTGTAATAATTTCTGTTTAAGTAAATAACTGGATGGCACTAACTCTACTGCAATAACAAATTTTTATTTATTTATTTGGAAATGTGAACTCTTAAATTTGATCAAGTGATCTTGAAAAGGTCTTATAGAATCTTGAATTTGATGTCTTTACAGCTGCAGTAACACTGCATTGGGCTGTAACTCATAGGAGGTTGGCTTGGATGGAATCATTATTATCATTTATCAAAACCGAAAACTACAGCAGGTGTAATATGGGCTGCACGGTGGCGCAGTGGTTAGCTCTGCGGCAGCACAGTTTACCCTTGGCCGGGGGATTTTGGGGGTCGTGGGATCGTGGGTTCGATCCCAGCCCCCGACCAACAGTGATCTGTGTGGAGTTTGCATGTTCTCCCCGTGTTGCGTGGGTTTACTCCGGGATTTCTCCGGTTTCCTCCCACATGCCAAAAACATGCATGTTAGGTTAATTGGCTGTTCTAAATTGTCCCTAGATATCTGTTTCCTATAGGCCCTTAGAATAGAGGGTTAGCATTAATGAAAGCGCTTTGAGTGGTCTTTGTGACTAGAAAAGCGCTGTATAAGTGCAGGTTAGTTAGTTAATTAGTTAGTAATATCAGGTTTTTCTTTCTATTAAACATGTTATATCTGAGGACCATCCACTGGTGTCCATACAGCTGTGCTCCAGAGTAATCTGTAAAATACAAGTTGTATCCTGTTTGAGACAGTAGTCAGCCAACATGAACTGAGCTCTACAGAAGGTATTTGCTCGTTTCATTTTTACTGTAATACAAATTATTACTGATTCAGGAGGACATGGAGAGGGTTGGTGTTACAGAGAAAGATGTAAGTGATAGGGTGAGATGGAGGCAGATGATCTGCTGGGGCAACCCCTAAAGGGAGCTGAAAGAAGGACCGAATACTGATTGAAACACTCTCTAAATAAACACAGAGAACAACTTACAACCCCAAACTATAAAAGCGCTCAGAGAGTGCATATCTCTGCCAAGGCTCCTTCCTTCCCTCCCTTTGTCCGTCCATCTGTCCGCACCTCCCTGCCTCCATCCCACTATATATTGCAAGGTAGGGCCTTGGTAGAGGTGTGCGCTCATAGATCAGCTCCAAAATCTATTGGGGTGTTCTGCAGTTTAAGGACCATCTCTGATGAAAATTTCAGCAAAATCCATCCAGTAGTTTTTGCGTAATCCTGCTAAAGCACTGCAAGAAGATTGAGCCTTGGTGGAGGTATGCACTCATGGATCACCTCCAAAATGTAATGGGTTCGTGTGTAGGCCACGAGCCAGTTCTGGTGAAAACTGCATCGAAGTCTATCCAGTAGTTTTGGAGGATTCTTGCCAACACACTGTGAGAAGATAAGAGCCTCGGTGGAGGTATGCATTCTCAGATCATCATCAAAATGTTATGGCTTCCTCTGTAGTCCCAAGGACCACCTCTGGTGAAAATTTCATCCAAATCCATCCAGTAGTTGTGTAATCCTGCTAATAGACAGACAAACAAACAGACAAACAGACAAACCACCCCCATTACATTACCTCCTTGGCGGCGGTAATAAGCCAAAAACAATTTAACCCCTTGCACTCTGGTCAATTTCCCTAAAAACACCAAAAAATAACGTACCCAAAGTAAATCAAAAGCTGTTCTTCAACCTTTTGTAGCATCTTCATGGGGTTGGTCTCATTTAAAAGAAAACACTTTGAATTTTTTGGCAAAACAGTCATAATCTCTCTAAGTGTTCCGGCCACTGAGTAACAGTCATCTAAACATAGTGAACTTGAAGAAAATAAATTTGGCCTGGGTGTTTTTTTGGATACAAATGCTTGCAAATAACACACAGCTGTCAGATCCGGGCTGGAAAATGCAACAGAAATGTAGAACCAAGTGTTATCCAGCTGAGGTCAAAATTTTGTAACAATACCACAAAAAATGAATATATTACACAGCTTTTTTCTTAGGTTGTTCCCAGGCATTTTTGAACTGTGCCAAACTGTGCCAAATGGCACAGTTTGGAAAAACGTCTGTAACTTTTGAATGATTCAATATAGAAGCTTCATCATGGGCTCTAATGAAAGGTGACACTCAGGGCTGTGTGTGTGTGTGTGGGGGGGGTTGTTTATTCATTCATGAATGAATGAATGAACAAACAAGCCCCCACACACAAAGAAGAATGCCACGTAAAAAATGTGTGGCTTTTTTTTACAAGAAAAAATAACCTACAGTGCACTAAAAATGATACTAAAATATCTGTAATGTAGAAGATAACAACTCCCACCCCCCACCCCCCCGCTACAGAGGACGGACATCGCCCATTGCTACATGACGGAAAGCGGAGACGGTGCGCTGCGCTCTACTACGCACAGTTGTACTAAAATATCTGTAATAATATCTGCAATCCGCTACAGAAGGGGGGGGGGGGCGTTCACGGTCCGGACGCGGTGCACGGACTGACACGGTTCGTGCACCGCGGTCTACTACGCACAGTTGTAATTTACCGATCGGTCAAAAGTCAATTTGATTACAATTTTCAGGGATAAAGAATAATTTAGCTTATAACACTTACCTGTCCACAACAGCAGTGTCGCTGGCGAACTTCTCTTCCTCATTGTCAGACGAACATGACGCTGGTCCGCTTGTTACGGACTTGTGGTTCTGGTTATGCGACCTGGTCAAACCATAATTCCATTATTGCGGTTTTGCGCTTCCATGATTGCGGTTTTGGCAAACGATTTTTCAAAACAAATAAGAACAGTAGTAAGAAAAAAAGACTGGCGAATGCATGTATGTCACCCAGCCTTACACAAAACAGATTTTAGGCAAGGGATGCACGCTTTCGAACTTCTGTGCTTCAATTGGCTGGCTGTATTCGCAGCCGTTGGTAGGCGAGTCCTTCTTGCTAGGTTTTCAGTCATTGGTTCTTCAGGGTTTCAGAAAACCAATTCAAGGCTCTTATTAGTCAAATGAGAGGTCAATCACATCTAAACTAATCAAAGCACTCCTTTGGCTTTCTGTTCGCGGCTGTGTCTGTAGTGGAAGAACGGAAATGCAGGTTTTTTTTTTCCCAGTGCGCCCTAGGACGCACAGTGTGCGTTCTAGGGCACCCTTGTGCACTCTAGGACGCAGAGACGTGTCCGCCCGCGGTACACCGGAGTGCAAGAGGTTAATGAATGGGACAAAATTTTGTCTAGATCCATTTGGCAAAGTAAAAGGCCTAGAACCCGATTTAAGTCTTTACAGTTGGCAAAAGAAAAGGGGGGGGGGGATGAGCCCTTCGTTCTCTCAGAGATTACTGTTGGGCAGCACAATAAAGATGTGTGATATGCTGGTGTAATCCTTCATATGATGCTCAGTGGAAAAGTATAGAAGAGGGAATGACTCCCATCCCCATACAAGCAATTATAGCTGATGGCAACCTGCAAGAATTTATAAAATCTATTGAAAAGCCATGGATAAAGTTGACGCTTAAAATTTGGAAAACAGTAATAACAGAATACAAATTGGAAGGAGACACAGCAATTCTTAAGTGGTATGCATATGATACACATTTTACCCTGAATAAACAACCTAAGCAGGGCTGCTCGCAGAGATAGCAAAAAGACGTAACAAACTAATAGTTTTTTGAATGCAAAAGATGCAATAGACTTACACAATGGTCCCCTCCGGCATACAACTAGGAACTTACCGGTCGCTATGGAGGGTGAGAATATGTATGGGCACATAATCATACCATGTAGGATAACTAAGTAGATGGTTATGCTGTTTCATTCCATCTAGCAACAATGCTCTGCACTGTGTGTGTTTATATATTTACATATTTATTCCATCTAGCTACAATGCTCAGCACTGGGTGTGTTTATATATTTATATATCTACATATTATTCCATCTAGCTACATTGCTCCGCACTGTGTGTGTTTATATACTTGCATATTTATTCCACCTAGCTGCAATGCTCCGTACTGTGGGTGTTTATATATTTACATATTTATTCCATCTAGCTACAATGCTCTGCACTGTGTGTTCATATATTCATATATTTATTCCATCCAGCTACAATGCTCTGCACTGTGTGTCTGTGTGTGTGTGTATATATATATATTTTATAGTAATACGTACATATGTATATTAGCTGCTCTTGCTTGCTTGTTTTTTTTTTTTTTTTTTTTTCTTGCCTTCTGATTGTTGCTCTGAGTGTTGCTATCCCTGTGCTGTTGCAATCCTGGAATTTCCCCGTTGTGGGACTAATAAAGGCTTATCTTATCTTATCTTATCTTATCTTAAATTAGACACTAGATTCAAATACTGGCCATATAAAGGAATAACAGCTTTATGTAAAATGATGAAAGACGGTACACCACTCAGCTTCGAATCAGTTAAAGAGAAATATTAACTCGAGACACAGGATTTTTATCATTACTTACATATCCCGGAGTGGTGGCTCAGTTGGTAGAGCATCCGCCCCACACCTGGGAGGCCGCGGTTCAAATCCCAGCCAGGTCATGCCGAAGACCATAGAAAAAGCTGAACTTCCTGCCGTCCAGCTTGGTGCTCAACAATAATGGAACAGAGGAGGGAAATTTGCGGTGGCGCCTTGCATGGCAGCGACCCCTCTGATTCTGTATATATGTGTGATTAACATTGTAGATAAGAGAAACATAATTTTGTTCTACTGCACATGATTGGCTGTATGGATTTGAATGACATTAAAGATGGCTTATCCTTATATGAGACATTTTGTCAATGACAAGGTAAAGTGAGTATCAGTATCAAGTAAACTGTTTTTAGACCTGTTTAAAAGAGCATATAGTTCAAACAAGGATATACAGTGGGGCAAAAAAGTATTTAGTCAGCCACCAATTGTGCACGTTCTCCCACTTAAAAGATGAGAGAGGTCTCCAATTTTCATCATAGGTATACTTCAACTATGAGAGACAAAATGAGAAAAAAAAAATCCAGAAAATCACATTGTCTGATTTTTAAAGAATTTATTTGCAAATTATGGTGGAAAATAAGTATTTGGTCACCTACAAACAAGCAAGATTTCTGGCTCCTCTGTCCTCCACTCGTTACCTGTATTAATGACACCTGTTTGAACTCGTTATCAGTATAAAAGACACCTGTCCACAACCTCAAACAGTCAGACTCCAAACTCCAGTATGGCCAAGACTAAAGAGCTGTCAAAGGACACCAGAAACAAAATTGTAGACCTGCACCAGGCTGGGAAGACTGAATCTGCAATAGGTAAGCAGCTTGGTGTGAAGAAATCAACTGTGGGAGCAATTATTAGAAAATGGAAGACATACAAGACCACTGATAATCTCCCTCAATCTGGGGCTCCACGCAAGATCTCACCCTGTGGGGTCAAAATGATCACGAGAACGGTGAGCAAAAATCCCAGAACCACATGGGGGACCTAGTGAATGACCTGCAGAGAGCTGGGACCAAAGTAACAAAGGCTACCATCAGTAACACACTATGCCGCCAGGGACTCAAATCCTGCAGTGCCAGACGTGTCCCCCTGCTTAAGCCAGTACATGTCCAGGCCCGTCTGAAGTTTGCTAGAGAGCATTTGGATGATCCAGAAGAGGAGTGGGAGAATGTCATATGGTCAGATGAAACCAAAATAGAACTTTTTGGTAAAAACTCAACTTGTCATGTTTGGAAGAGAAAGAATGCTGAGTTGCATCCAAAGAACGCCATACCTACTGTGAATCATGGGGGTGGAAACATCATGCTTTGGGGCTGTTTTTCTGCAAAGGGACCAGGATGACTGATCCATGTAAAGGAAAGAATGAATGGGGCCATGTATCGTGAGATTTTGAGGGAAAACCTCCCTCCATCAGCAAGGGCATTGAAGATGAAACGTGGCTGGGTCTTTCAGCATGACAATGATCCCAAACACACCGCCCGGGCAACGAAGGAGTGGCTTCGTATGAAGCATTTCAAGGTCCTGGAGTGGCCTAGCCAGTCTCCAGATCTCAACCCCAGAGAAAATCTTTGGAGGGAGTTGAAAGTCCGTGTTGCCCAGCGACAGCCCCAAAACATCACTGCTCTAGAGGAGATCTGCATGGAGGAATGGGCCAAAATACCAGCAACAGTGTGTGAAAACCTTGTGAAGACTTACAAAAAACGGTTGACCTCTGTCATTGCCAACAAAGGGCATATAACAAAGTATTGAGATGAACTTTTGTTATTGACCAAATACTTATTTTCCACCATAATTTGCAAATAAATTCTTTAAAAATCAGACAGTGTGATTTTCTGGATTTTTTTTTTCTCTCATTTTGTCTCTCATAGTCGAGGTATACCTATGATGAAAATTGGAGACCTCTCTCATCTTGTAAGTGGGAGAACTTGCACAATTGGTGGCTGACTATATACTTTTTTACCCCACTGTATATAAGGGTCTTATAAAAATGAAAACACATTTGACCCAATATATGAAAAAAAAATGGGAAAGAGAGCAGAATAGGTATAATGGAGGAAGAGCGGACAATGATATGGACACATCAGTGGAAATGTAGTAGTTTCACACAGGGCCATGTAGGTTTGAATTTTTTTTCCCTTAATAGTAGTAGATTAGTTTATTTGACAGGGACAGTGCAATAAACATAGACAATTAATCAAAGACAATCAATCTGATGTGTTGCACATAGAGTGTATAGCTATTAGCTAATTTGCAACTCTTGTCCCTGGATGGGCTTTAGAAAAAAGAATCAAGATAAAAATATACACAATAACCACATACATCAATGCAGAAAAATTATAAATACACAATTATAAATATTATAAATATTATAAATACACAAATATAACAGCCTGACTCACATTTAACATAAATATTATAAATATTATAAATACACAAATATAACAGCCTGACTCACATTTAACACATATAACATAACTCACATTTGCCTATTTCAGGCCTTCCTCCCTCCGTCACTCACTATAAACAAACACATTTATTCCTTCCCTTCATTCACTCTCACTTTGCAGACAAATAATTCATACATGAGTACATTCTTGTTTATTTTTCAGCCAGTTTTTAACATTTTTAGTGAATGTTTTAAAGTCCGTTATTATTTTAATTTCATTTGGCATTGTGTTCCAGATGTGACTGCCCTTTATAGAGAAAGCTGTTTGTCCAAATGTGGTTCTGCGGTGGAATATTTTACAGTTATTGTTAACAGAACTCCTGGTGGCTCTGCTGCTGTCCTGTCTTTGGACGAAACCAGCAAGTGGCTCGGGTGCTGATTTATGGAAACATTTGAACGTTAATTTCAGAAGACAGAGGTCAATGAAGCTCTCAAAACTCAATAGGTTGTATTTTTTTAAAACATTACAGTGATGCCACCTAATGGGCTTTTTGTCCAAGATTTTTAGGGTTTGATTATATAATGAACCTATATGTCTTATTGTGGAAGGGGCTGCTTGAGCCCAGACTGTCAAACAGTATGATATATGAGAAAAAACCATAGAATGCATATACAGTGCAGCTGCTTCGTAAGGTATGTAATATCTAATTAATTTAAAGCAGTTCAGATTTTTTTTTACTGTTTTTGAAATTTTCTTTATATGAAGATTAAATTTGAGTTGAGGATCTAGTACAATGCCAAGGTATTTGAATTCTGTAGCTAAACTGATGTCATGATCATGTATATTAACTTTAAAATGTTGCAGGTTACATTTTTTGATTGAAAAGCACATTGAGACTGTTTTCTGAAGGTTCAGCAATAGATGGTTCTTGAGGAGCCACTCTTGGACATCAACCATACTTGTAGACAGTACATCTGCAGCCTGTGCTGGAGTATTGGCAGCTGTGTAAATAACTGCATCATCTGCATAAAGTTGGCATGTTGCAGCTGAGCAGTGTAACGGCAAGTCATTAATAAAAATGCTGAAAAGTAAAGGACCAAGAATGGACCCTTGTGGGATACCCATGCGGTTGTTTAAAAATGAGGATTTATCCTGGTGAACTTTTACACACTGTTCTCTATTCTGGAGATAAGATGCAAACCATTCTAATGTATTTGGGGAGAAGTTAAAAGATACCATTTTGGATAAAAGCAAACTGTGGTTTACAGTATCGAAAGCCTTTTTGAGATCTAGAAAAACAGCTCCTACCACATTACCCCTGTCCAAGGACTGTTTGACGTTTTCAATAAGGCAACAATTTGCTGTTTCTGTTGAGTATCCTGGTCTAAAACCAAATTGATGTGGATGAAGAAGTTGACTGTCTTGTAAGTAGTCTATCAGCTGTGTAGCTACAACTTTTTCAAGAACCTTAGATAGGACTGGTAAGATAGAGATTGGGCGGTAATTGCATATATCGTCTTTACTGCCTGATTTATGAACTGGTATGACGACAGCTTTTTTCCAGCCAGATGGAAATGTACTAGACCTAATGGAGAGATTAATGAGATGAGTCAGTGGTTTGATTAATATTTTGCTGTGCATTTTGAGAAAGGAGGTGCTCATATTGTAGATATCACTAGTTTTTGAGTTTGACAGTGTTTTAACAATACCAGCAATTAACTTCTCATTTACCTCATCGATGTGAAAAGTATCTGTTGGAAGTATGGAATTTGTGTTGTTGAGCACATTTGGCAGCACAAAAATTTTTGTTAAGTCTTCCACAGAGCCCACAAAGTGTGAATTAAATTCATTTGCCAAAGTAGCCTTGTCACTGACGGTCTTGCCATTGATTCTAAGTTCCTTTACCCCCTTCTGATCGTTTTTTTTATTAGTTAAGTTATTTAAATGCCTCCATAGGGAACTGTTGTTACCCTTTGCATGATCTATCAGTTTATTGTAATAAGATATTTTTGATTTTCGCAGCTCATGTACCACTTTATTTCTTAAACTTTTGTACACAAGGTGATCATTTTGTAGTTTGGAGGTTAGTGATGTTTTCAGTGCATAGTCTCGCCTCTTCATAAGTTTTCTTATTTCATTATTTAACCATGGTAGGCTAATCTTCTGTTGTCTACTTTTAATTTGCTTTGAAAATTTTTCTATAGACTTTGTGATTGTTGCAGTTATAAAATTACAACAATCATCTACTTCACATGTTGCCATGAGCTGCTCCCAATTTTGATTCTCTAAGTAATGTTCAAACTCCTCATTTTTTGATTTGGGGATAATAAAATTTGATTTGTCAATATCGACTCCCCCAAAATACTGTAGTCGCTTTTTAGTAAGTTTCCTGACAGCAAGAACCATGTTATGATCTGAGAGACCAGTTACAAGATTATAGGTTCTGGTTATTCGTTCTGGTTTATTAGTAAATACCATGTCAATAAGTGTTCTGGATTGTTTGGTTATCCTGGTGGGTCCTTTGATGATTTGCTGGTAATTAAATTTAGTCATGAGGCTTTTCAGTTTTTGTTTGTCTTTTTTATCAGACCAGTTGATATTAAAGTCACCATGAATTATTGTTTCTCTGTTCTTCTCAAGTTGTTTAACCAGATCACTTAATTCATTATAAAAGGAAGAGTTGTGTGACGGTGGGTTGTACACTACTGCAATGTTGAAATTCATTACCGGAGAGAGACATACATTAACAGCTAAACATTCAAGTGAAGTATTCAAATCAACCAGTTGACATTTATATTTCTCTTTGATGTAAATTAAAACACCTCCTCCCCTCCCTACCTGCCTGTCTTTTCTAAAACACTGGTAGCCCACAATATCGATCATATTAGTGTCTATGTTCCTGTGTAGCCAGCTTTCTGAGAGACAAAGGTAGTCCAGATTTGAGTCCAACAGCAACACCGAAATCTCATCTCTTTTGGGGATTATGCTCCGTATGTTTAAATGACCGCCGAGGATCCCCTTTGGTTTAGCCTTGGTGTCCCAAAGAACTCGTGCATGATTAACAGTTTGGAAAAATAAATGTTGTTTTTGCTTTTGTACAGCTCGGTTTTGTGCTAACCCAGTGGTCTGCTGTTTAATAGTGGCAGGTCCAGGGTTAAGGTGAATATCTCCTGCCAGAAGTAGCAGAACTAACAGAACTTTAACTGTATATCCTCTGCCATATTGTGATTTTTGCTTAACAGCCATGTTTGCCTTAATTTGGAAGTTTTTGCTCAGGGCTTTTAAAGACCACATAGAGTGTAGGGTGAGATGTCCAAGCCCAAATCCATACAGATAAAACTTTTTAACTTCACCTTTGGTTGAGTTTGTCGGAAAATCCTTCTTGTTGCAGGTCCAGACACACAAAGACAAAACGAAGAGGAAGTAGAGAAGTAGAGAAGGCTTATTAGTGGTGCCCATCAGCCCACTTTTTAATCCGGTGGCAGCCATCTTCAGTCCTTCTTGGAAAGAAGGAAAAGGAAAATCTGTGGATAGTAAAATAAATTCTTCTTATATCGCCAGAATCTGATCCGATCGTCCTCGAATCCAGCTGGGCCTCAGCTAGCCAACTAGCCCCTTCCGTTGCTGGTCTCGTTGCTCATAGTCGCCGTAACTGGTCTCCCGTCCCGCTCCTCCAACCGAGTCTCGTCACACACCGCCGCTGCCACCGAGCTCCGCTGAGGTCACGGTAAATCCTCCGCTAGGCACCGCCACCTACCGTCGTCTGCCTGGGTGAAATCTCTGCTGAGCCCCGTCAACAAATAGCCGCTTGCCTGGTAGTATCTCCTCTGGGCCTCGCAGCTGGGCTTCGATTCAGGCTGGTGTAAGGTGGAATGACTGGCGCCAGCATTAAGCTAACTAGCGTTAGCTTAGCAATCGCTTCGGGTAGTCTCGTCGCACACCGCCGCTGCAGTCACGGTAAGTCCTCCGCTGGGCACCGCCGCCTACCGCCGTCTGCCTGGGTCATACTAACAGACAGTGTGGACACGTGGTGCTGAGACCTGATGCTGAAAGCTTTGCAGCTCCTTGGTGGCTGTTCTACACCTCAGGATGCGCGTTGCTCCTCGCTGGCCTCGTAACTACTGCCGATCCGTTCTGCTGAAACACTCCCCTGCCTGGGTTGTTTTTCGGGATGAAGAACGTAAGATGGCTCCCTTCATGTTGCGGTGTCGGCCTCACGTTTTTCACCCCAGTGGTGCCTCCAAATGTAAAGCCCCTGTTGAACGAGGAGGCCAGGTGCACAGTTGAACGCAGCTGTACTGAGGCCAGTCACACTGGCACGACAGCCACCAGGCAGGGCCGTCGGCAAAGAGGCCGACGGCCTCTTTGCCGACGGCAAAGAGGCCGACGGCAAAGAGGTGTTTATTATTGCATAATAATAAACACCTTCATTTAAAAACTGCATTTTGTGTTTACTCATGCTATCTTTGTCTAATATTTCAATGTATTTGATGAGCTGAAACATTTAAGTGTGACAAATATACAAAAAAATGAGAAATCAGGAAGGGGGCAAACACTTTTTCACACCACTGTAGTCTATCATTATGAAAGCAAAAGTTTAGAACCAAAAAAAAAGAGATTAGTAAACATTTTACAGATTTTCTTTGATGTTAATTAACTAAAATATGTGTTTATGTCTAGCAGACAGATGTGTCCATGCTGGAGCCGGAAAAGTCTCACAAAAAGTCCAGAAAAAGGAACAAGATCCATACTGAAGCCGGCGAGCCTACAGAACCTCGCACCCTGAACAAGAAAGGTACTGATTAATTAGGTTTACAGCTTTAACTGTAAAAATTAAAGGTCCCATTCACTGCACTTTTCCCACATGTTGACAGCTCCCACAGGTCTTAATGAAATGTTTGTGACATATTTTGGCCAAATTGCCTTGAATTATTTAATTATTGCAGCATCGTTTATCATGGTTTGCAGCCTTCCTCAGAACAGTTCGTTTCATTGCATGTCTCTTTAAATGCTCTAGCGCTGTAGTTAACTCCGCCCTCATCATAGTAGACTCCTCAGTTTGAACCCAGCAGATCAGCCTTGAAGTCGATCAGAAATCCTGCCTGTAGCCACTTGGACCAGCATACAATGGATATAAAAAGTCTACACACCCCTGTTCAAATGCCAGGTTTTTGTGATGTAAAAAAGGACACCAGGATAAATTATTTCAAAACTTTTTCCACCATTAATGTGACCTATAACCTGTACAACCCAATTGAAAAACAAACTGAAATCTTTTAAGGAGAAAAATAAAAAACTTACAATAACCTGGTGGCAGCACGATGGCACAGTGGTTAGCACTATGTCAGCACAGCAAGAAGGTCACGGGATCGATTCCACCCTTGTCCATCGTGGGTTCGATCCCACGCCCAGACCATCAGTGACCCTTCTGTAAGGCGTTTGCATGTTTTCCCCATGTCTGCATGGGTTTACTCCGGGTACTCTGGTTTCCTCCCACAGGCCAAAAACATTCAGGTTAGGTTAATTGGCATCAACTGGGGATTCTAAATTGTCCTTAGGTATGGATGTGAGAGTGAATGGTTGTCTTTCTCTCTGTGTTGGTCCTGTGATGGACTGGCGATCTGTCCAAGGTGTACCCTGCATCTCTCCCAAAGACGCTGGGATAGGCTCCAGCCCCCTCGCGACCCAAAAAGGATTAAGCAGTAGAAGATGGATGGCTGGACAATAACCTGATTGCATAAATATGCATGCCCTTAAACTAATACTTTGTTGCAGCACCTTTGGCTTTTATTACAGCACTCAGTCTTTTTGGGTAGGAGTCTGTCAGCGTGGCACATAATTCCCTCCACCTTGACTAAGGACCCAGTTCCATCTGAAGAAAAACAGGCTCAAAGCATGATGCTGCCACCACCATGCTTCACTGTAGGTATGGTGTTCTTTTAGTGATGAGCAGTGTTGTGTTTGTGCCAAATATACCTTTTGGAGTTATGGGCAAAAAGTTCAGCCTTGGTTTCATCGGACCATAACACATTTTCCCACTTGTTTGGGGGATTTCAAATGGGTTTTTGCAAAATGTAGCCGGGCTTGGATGTTTTTCTTCGTAAGATAAGGCTTCCGTCTTGCTACCCTAGATGGGAGATTGTTGTCAAATGTACTAAACAGCCAGTACTTGCCAGAAATTCCTGCAACTCCTTCAGTGTTGCTGTCGGCCTGCAGCCTCCCTGACCAGTTTTCTTCTCGTCTTTTCATCAGTTTTGGAGGGACGTCCAGTTCTTGGTAATGTCACTGTTGTGCCGTATTTTCTCCACTTGATGATGACCGTCTTCACTGTGTTCCATGGTATATTTAATGCCTCGGAAATTCTTTTGTACCCTTCTCCTGACTGATACCTTTGAACAATGAGACCCCTCTGATGCTTTGGAAGCTCTCTGCGGACCATGGCTTGTGCTGTAAGATATGACTACAAAAATGTCAGGAAAAGCCTACTAGAACAGCTGAATTTATTTGGGGTTAATCAGAGGCACTTTAAATGGTTGCAGGTGTGTGCTGACTCCCATTTAACATGAGTTTGAATGTGATTGGTTAATTCTGAACACAGCCACATCCCCCGTTATAAGAGGGTGTGTATATTTATGCAACCAGGTTATTGTAAGTTTTTTAATTTTTATTTTTTCCCTTAAAAGATTTCAGTTTGTTTTTCAATTGGGTTGTACACATTATAGGTCACATTAATGGTGGAAAAAGTTTTGAAATGATTTATCTTGGTCTCATTTTTTTTTACATCATAAAAACCTGGCATTTGAACAGGGGTGTGTAGACTTTTTATATCAAATCAAATCAAACTTTATTGTCATATTGCTGTACATATAACTGTAGTGCAGGCAAGATGAAATTGCGTTTCTCTCGGCATCCATATAAATAGAAGCATCATGATTTAAGACACACTCCCACATAGCTCCACCCCCCCACCCCCACCCCCCCATTCATTCACACATCCCTGAGACATACTTGGGAAAAAAAACTAACTATAATATACAAATAATATACAAAATGTCCGTAGGTGCAGTAGTGTGTATGAGAGATTCCGGGTCAACTGTTCAGCCTCCTGACAGCTTGTGGAAGGAAGCTGTTGATCAGTCTGGTGGTTCTGCCTCTGATGCTCCAGAATCGTTTACCAGATGGAAGAAGTTCAAAGTGTTTATGCAGAGGGTGAGAACGGTCCTTGACAATGTTCAGTGCCCTGCTCCTACAACGGTTCTGAAAAAGTTCTTGGACAGAGGGGAGGGAGACTCCAATTACCCTCTCAGCCCCCTTGACTATCCTCTGCAGGGCTTTTTTGTCTGTCATACTGCAGCTGGAGTACCATGTAGCAATGCAGTACGTCAGAACACTCTCCACCACACCTCTGTAGAAGGTCCTGAGGATGCAGATGGGGAGAGAGGCCTGTTTGAGTTTCCTCAAGAAGTGCAGTCTCTTCTGAGCTCGCTTCCTGATCTCCAAGGAATTCTTGCTCCAGGTCAGGTCCTGCGAGATCTGCACTCCGAGGAACTTGATGTTCTCCACTCTCTCCACTAAATGGCCGCCGATGCTGAGGGGGACGTGCTCAGGCTGTGACCGCCGGAAGTCGATAATCATCTCCTTCGTTTTGTCCACGTTGAGCACCAGATTGTTCTCCTGCACCAGCCCTCCAGGTCTCTCACTTCTTCCCTGTACATTGATTCCTCATCCCTCTGAATAAGTCCCACCACCGTGGTGTCGTCTGCAGACTTAATAATCTGGTTCCTCTCGTGTCTGGATACACAGTCATTTAGAAGTGTAAACAACAGTGGACTGAGTACACAGCCTTGAAGGGATCCGGTGCTCAGCGTGACAGAGTTGGAGATGTTGTTTCCAACCCGGACAGACTGAGGTCTCTCAGTATCCACTGTATGTTAGCAGTCAAACTCTTCTGGTGTAATGTTGCGTACCTCAACCGTTTCTTCCTGTTACCATTTCTAAGAATGAACAGTTCCTGGGTTGGGTCTTCCCTGGATTTTTTTCCTATTTCTAAAGGAGATGAATTTCAGATACTGTTCATCTGCTGTAGATGGTTTCTTAGGCCTGAAAGTTCATTTAGACACTGTTTAAGTGTGAGGACTAGAGCCACTGGAGCCACATGTGACTCTTTTGCCCATGGCTAGTGGCTCCTTAAGGCCTGGCGGGCGGGGGGGGGGGTGTACAGATTTATGAGGGAGAAAATATAAAATTACTAGAAAAACAACATATTTATGAGAAAAGCTGAAAATGAATGCCAAAAATTCTCACAAATTTAGGGGAAAAAGTTGCAAGTTTGAGGAAAATGCTACAACATATTTGCTAGAAAGTCACAGTATTTCTGGGAAAAAACCCACGCATTTACTAGAGAAGTTGCATTTTATAAAATTTAAGAATAATGTTGCAAATTTATGTGACAAGTGCTACAAATTTACTCCCAAAAGATACCAAATTTACAAGGGACAATAGAACAAATTAGAAAAGCAGAAAATTTATGCCAGAAATATGACAAATTTATGGAAAAAAGTGGCAGTCATGAGGAAAAACACTTGCAAATTTGCTAGATAAAAATCACAACATTTCTGAAAAAACAAATTTACTGAAAACTACATTTTTTTAACGAGAAAAATCTCAAATGTAATGTGGAAAGACATTGCAATTGTACCTGATAAGGTACCAAATTTTCAAAGAAAAATATGACTAATTTATTAGAAAAAAAGAAAGTTTATGCCAAAAATATCACAGATTTTGGAAAAAAGTTATAGTTTTAAGGAGAAAATCCTCTTCCCTTTTTTCTGCAGTTGTGCAGTCTGCCCTACAGTTGAAGGTGCTATGAGACATACTGTTGTTGTGAATATGTGCTATATAAGCACAGATATATGTGCTATAGAAGCCCTGACTCTGCATGATCATGTGAAGAACGAGGATGTGATTGCGATGGGATGAACATGTTGTCCGCAGCAAAGAGGACTCTGTGTCCAGGACAGCCCTGCACCTCAGCCCAAGGGGGAAGAGGCCAGGAGGGCGGTCAATGAAACGGTGGCTCTACTGGATCAAGGATGGCGTGACGGTTGTGAACATATCCCCGAGGACGCACTTGATCCAGCCCAGTGGAGACGGGTGTGCACATACATGGGCCCTGTGGCTATGCAGGACTAACACAAGAACAAAGAAGAAGAAGAAAGTCTGGCTTCTTAGAAGCACAAAATATGAAGAAATGGGGGGGTGCCGAAGACTTTCACTCTGTGCTTTAGGATTGCAGTGGAGAACATGGACATGCAGTTGTGAAAGTTGTCACGCCGCGCCATTCATCAGCGGCGCCACCTGCTCACGCACCTGCTACTCGTCAGCGGCGAAGGATAAAAGCCGCCTCGCCCTGAGCGTCGGCCTGAAGCCGTAGACTTCGTTTCCTTTGCATGGACTTCTACCACATTCTCTTCAGCATCCTCTTTACCGGTAAGAAGTTCACTTACCTCATCTCTCCAGTCTGCTCCCCTGTGCACAGGTGGATTCCTCGGCGGCGGACAATCCCGTCCCTCGTCTCTCCTCGCTGCTGCACCGAGCCCTGCAGGTGGCTGTCTCCCGGGCTTCCATCCTTGAAGCGCCAGTCATCTGCCCAAACAAGTAAGCTTCTCTCCCTCGCCTATTCTCCTCCCGTGTTGGTGTGTGCTCATCACCCTGTGTCTGATTTCTCCCATAGGGTTGCCGGCTGAACGGTCTCCTGCCTCTGGGTCCGAAGCAGACGCCCCCACCAACACATTAACATTCTGCAGACACGCACCCAAACATCCCTGTTGTTAATAAACAGTTTGAACTACTCTGAGCCTGTGTGTGTGCGTCTCCTGAGCCGAACGTTATGTCAGTACGGCTTCAGCAGAGCGGCTCGGCGGACGGCGGGCTCGCACACCGGTTTACCATCCTCGAGGCTCGGGTGGATCAGATTGTTTATCAGCAACAGGTGGTTCTTAACCAATTATTAGAACTGACTAACCGATTGAACCGCTTGGACCCCCAACAGCCGTTCCTCCCGACTCGCCAGGGTGGCGCGGCTCCTGCTGTTCCAGCGGCCGTCCAGCCGGCTCCAGTGGCACCGGTTCGGCTCACGCCGATTCCGACCCCCGCCCGCTTTAGCGGTAAGCTCGGCGGAGCGCGGGGGTTTATTATGCAGTGTGAGTCCGTGTTCCACCGTGTGCCCGGAGATTTTCCCTCGGATCACAGCCGAATTGGTTACATAGGGAATCTTCTGGAGGGGCGTGCGTTAACTTGGACCTACGCCGTAATGGCGAGGCCCAGTTATGCCACCCTCACCTATGACCAATTCGTGAGGCGCTTTCTGGAGGTCTTTGACCACTCACAAACCGAAACGGTCCAGGTCGATCGGCTTCTCGCTCTCCAGCAGGGAAGCCGGTCGGCAGCGGACTACGCGGTCGACTTCCGGGTAGCGGCGGAGGAATTGGGCTGGGAGGAACGCTCCCTCTGTGGCCTGTTCCTCCGCAGCCTCAATAGTGATCTGAGGGATGAACTGGCTGGTCGGGATATCCCTGGGACGCTAGCGGAGCTGACGTCCTTAGCGATAAGTTTGGATAACAGGCTGCGCGAGCGCTCCTCGGGGCGGAGGTCTTCTTCTTCTCGCCCTCGTGGAGCCTCGCCGCACCTGTTCCAAGCTCGCCCCCTGGCGGCGCCGCCAGCATCGCGCCCCGAGGAGTCGGAGCCGATGGTGACGGGCTGGACTAAACTTTCCCCTGTGGAGAAACAACGCCGCCGTGAGTTGGGCCTCTGCATGTATTGCGGAGGCGACCAACACACCGTGGAGTGTTGCCCACGGAAAGCCAGTCGGTGGGGTCCGCGAGTCACTGTTGGAAGCCTCGCGGATGTCAATCGGTTAGGATCACTGACTCAATTGAAGCTGCCCATCCGTTTCTGCCATAACCCTACTGGGCACCTCACCCACGCACTGGTGGATTCGGGCGCAGAAGGCAGCTTCATTTCACAAAGCCTGGCAACCCGATTGGGCATCCGCTGCCAGGCACTCAATACTCCCATCTCCCTAATCCACCTCTCCCGTGCCACCCTCGGGAGAGTGACACATCAAACTGTTCCCCTACCGGTCATCATCTCGGGAAACCACCGGGAGGAAATGACCTTTTACGTCCTTCCCAACTCTGTGTCGCCCGTCATCCTGGGGTATCCCTGGCTCCGCCTTCACAATCCGGTCCTGGATTGGAAATCAGCTGGGATCTCGGCATGGAGTACGTTCTGTATGGGCACCTGCCTTCAGTCCGCTGCCTGCTCTCCGTCCGCTCCTCCCCCTGCGACGGACGCTGCACCCCCGGACCTGTCTCTGGTGCCCCCAGAATTTCACGACCTGGGTATGGTGTTCAGCAAAGCGAAAGCTATGTCTCTTCCCCCTCATCGGCCCTATGACTGCGCCATCAACCTCCGCCAGGGGGCTCCCTTACCTTCTGGTCGCCTTTATAGCCTGTCTGCGCCGGAGAAGGAGACGATGAACGCCTACCTGAAGGAATCTTTAAGTGCTGGGATTATCCGCCCATCATCGTCACCCGTGGGGGCAGGGTTCTTCTTCGTGGGGAAAAAGGATGGGTCCCTCCGCCCTTGTATCGACTACCGGGCCCTCAATAATATCACGGAGAAGGACCGTTACACCCTGCCTCTCATGGACACTGCTTTCCACTCCCTCCAGGGGGCGACCTGGTTCACCAAGCTGGACCTACGCAGCGCTTACCACCTCGTCCGGATCCGGGAGGGAGATGAGTGGAAAACGGCCTTCCGTACCCCGAACGGCCACTTTGAATATCTGGTGATGCCGTTCGGGTTGACCAACGCTCCTGCAGTCTTCCAGCGCCTCATAAATGACGTCCTCCGGGACTTCATTGGCCTTTTTGTGTTCGTCTACCTGGACGATATTCTCATCTTCTCCAAGTCCAGGGATGAGCACCAGGTCCACGTGAGGCGGGTCCTCCAAAGGCTGCTGGAGAACCGTCTGTACGTTAAGGCAGAAAAGTGTGAATTTTACGCCAGGAGCACGTCCTTCCTGGGGTTCATCATCGCCCACGATAGGGTGCTCCCCGACCCAGAGAAGGTAAAGGCGGTGGTGGAATGGCCCACACCTGCATCCCGGAAACAGGTGCAGCAATTTGTTGGCTTCGCCAATTTCTACCGCCGCTTTGTCCCCAACTTCAGTGCCATCGTGGGACCACTGACCCGCCTCACGTCCCCGAAGGTCCCGTTCCGGTGGACCGAAGAGGTCGCTGCCGCCTTTGAGGCGCTGAAGGCGGAATTCTCCTCCTCCCGGGTCCTTCGCCAGGTCGACCCCGCGCTGCAGTGCATTGTAGAGGTAGACGCCTCGGACACGGGAGTGGGAGCAGTGCTGTCCCAGCGGTCACCGGACGATGGCGCCAAGCGACCGTGCGCCTTCTTCTCCCGGCGCTTGTCCCCGGCGGAGAGAAACTACGATGTGGGGGACAGAGAGCTCTTGGCCATCAAGCTCGCCCTGCAGGAGTGGCGCCACTGGTTGGAGGGGGCAAGCCTGCCGTTTGTGGTCCTCACGGACCACAAGAACTTGGAATACTTACGATCTGCCAAGCGCCTGAACGCCCGCCAGGCGCGCTGGTCCCTGTTCTTCGCCAGGTTCCAATTTTCCATCACCTTCAGGCCTGGCTCTAAGAACGTCCTGCCTGACGCCCTCTCCAGGCAGTTCGCCCCCGTGGAGTCGGAGGAGGCGCCCCACTCCATCCTGCCCAGGTCGTGCGTCGTGGGAGCCATCTCGTGGGACATTGAGAGCAAGATCCGGAAGGCACAGCAGGTGGAACCTGACCCTGGCGGCGGACCGGAGGGGAGGCTGTTCGTGCCATCCGCGGTCCGAGGAGAGGTCATCCACTGGCTCCACACCTCCAAGCTCACCTGTCACCCTGGCACCTCCCGGATGATAGATCTCCTCCAACGGTCCTTTTGGTGGCCAGGCCTGCGGAGGGATGCAGCCCGCTACGCCCGGGCTTGCCCAATCTGTGCCACCTGCAAATCGGGAAATGCCCCTCCAGCGGGTCTGCTCCAGCCCCTGCCCGTCCCTGGCAGGCCCTGGTCGCACATCGCTCTGGATTTCGTCACCGGACTCCCCATCTCCAACTCCTATGACACCATCCTGACCATCGTGGACCGCTTCTCCAAGGCCGTGCACTTCATCCCCCTGCGAGGCCTCCCTACTGCCCTGGAGACGGCGGACCTCCTCGTCCAACACGTGGTCAGGCTGCATGGGATTCCGGTGGACGTGGTCTCGGACCGGGGCCCCCAGTTTTCATCTGAGGTTTGGAGGTCATTCTGCAACGCCATCGGAGCCAAGGTGAGCCTCTCCTCCGGCCATCACCCCCAATCCAACGGGCAGTGTGAGAGGACCAACCAGGAGCTGGAGGCTGCGCTCCGCTGTGTGTCCAGATCCAAACCCGCGTCCTGGAGCAACCATCTTGCCTGGGTTGAATATGCCCACAACACCGCTCGCTCTTCTGCTACAGGGATGTCCCCCTTCAAAGCGTCCCTGGGTTACGACCCCCCGCTGTTTCCGGAGCAGGAGAGTGAGGTAACTGTCCCGTCAGTTAGGGCCCATCTCAGGCAGTTCCGCTCCACCTGGGCTGCCGCGCGCCATGCGCTATTACGCACAGCGGAGCGCAACAGGACTGTGGCGGACCGGCGTAGGAGACCTGCCCCGGCGTACAGAGTTGGGCAGCTTGTTTACATTTCCACCCAGGACGTCACTCTAAAAGGCGAGAGGAGAAAGCTGGCACAGCGCTTCATGGGTCCCTACCCCATCACCCGGATCATCAACCCGGTGGCTGTGCGCGTGGCTATTCCCCCCTCCCTCCGCATTCATCCTACTTTCCACGTGTCGAAGGTGAAACTGGCGGTTTCTGACCCCCTTTGCCCTCCTCCTGCAGCGCAACCCGCGCCCCGGATGATTGGTGGCCATCCGGCCTGGTCCGCTTCCTCCATCCTGGACTCCCGGCGCCGGGGTCGTGGGTTGCAATACTTGGTGGACTGGGAGGGCTATGGGCCCGAGCATCGACAGTGGGTGCCCCCGTCGTTTGTGTTGGACCCATCGCTCATCGCGGACTTCCACCGAGCGCACCCGGATAAGCCATCGCCAGGAGGCGCTGCTAGAGGGGGGAGTACTGTCACGCCGCGCCATTCATCAGCGGCGCCACCTGCTCACGCACCTGCTACTCGTCAGCGGCGAAGGATAAAAGCCGCCTCGCCCTGAGCGTCGGCCTGAAGCCGTAGACTTCGTTTCCTTTGCATGGACTTCTACCACATTCTCTTCAGCATCCTCTTTACCGGTAAGAAGTTCACTTACCTCATCTCTCCAGTCTGCTCCCCTGTGCACAGGTGGATTCCTCGGCGGCGGACAATCCCGTCCCTCGTCTCTCCTCGCTGCTGCACCGAGCCCTGCAGGTGGCTGTCTCCCGGGCTTCCATCCTTGAAGCGCCAGTCATCTGCCCAAACAAGTAAGCTTCTCTCCCTCGCCTATTCTCCTCCCGTGTTGGTGTGTGCTCATCACCCTGTGTCTGATTTCTCCCATAGGGTTGCCGGCTGAACGGTCTCCTGCCTCTGGGTCCGAAGCAGACGCCCCCACCAACACATTAACATTCTGCAGACACGCACCCAAACATCCCTGTTGTTAATAAACAGTTTGAACTACTCTGAGCCTGTGTGTGTGCGTCTCCTGAGCCGAACGTTATGTCAAAAGTGTTCAGCAGTGGACTTTGAGGACGTGATCTAAAACTGTGAGGAACCCAATGGAAGAAGCAGATGACAAGTTTAGTTTCTTTTGTTCTATAATGGATGAAGTTATTAAACACATTCAGTGGGGAGTGTGTATAATTTGTAGTGTCAGGTACCACTGCCCATTATTAACATGTCTGTCACCGTGTTGCGTTTCTGATAATTTTCTGAATTATTTTCAGCTAAAACTAAGTTACCAGAGCTGCACTATCCCACTTTGAAGTTTGAAGATGTCGGAGGAAATGAAGAGACGCTAACAGTCAGTATCTTTAACTTCATACGGTGATATTTTGACAGAAATTATTATAAAACAGTGATTTCTTTACATATGGCACAGTTGCATTTCATTCTCTTTGTTTAAATTTGAGAAGAAGAAAAACTCCTAAAATCCTTGTTTCCCACCTATTTCTGGCCTAATACCTGAAGTAAGAAAGCAGACTTTTCACCTCTTGTTCGCCCCCCACCCCCTTCCCCGGAGCCACAGAGAGTGCCTCAGTCCCACAGTTTTATCCACTTCCAGGGTTCAGAGGAGGCCAGATCAGTTCTTGAATTCCCGGCCAATGCACCAATTTGCCAGAAATAATTAATGAGTCTTGGAAAAGTTTAAAGCAATTGTCCAGCCTTTATTACAGAGAACGTGCTGAAGCGTCACAATAACAACATGTCTTTATATATGAACAATGGCATCATATTTTGGGTGAGTGAGAAGGAGAGAGAGAGAGAGACAGACAGAGGAGAGTTGAAACTTCTGCCGTACCTCTCCGTGCCAGATCTTCTTATCTTCAGGGTCAAAACCCTTCACTTGAAACAGGATAAAGAAAATACATTGAACTCCAGTGAACTCAGATCTAAGCAATGTTCAGTTACTAAAAGAGAATGAAATGCAACTGTACCATATTTAAAGAAATCAATGTTTTATAATAATTTGTCTTTTTTATTGAGAAAATGTCTTTTTTATTAATCGTGGCTTAATAAAAAAAGGAAAACCCTGAACTGCTGTTCATATATCACTATTTTAAATGTGGTTTTATTTTATAACTTTGCTGCAGGAGGTGTGTAAGCTGCTGATCCACATGCGTCACCCAGAGGTGTACCAGCATCTGGGAATGGTTCCTCCAAGGGGCTTTCTGCTCCATGGACCTCCTGGCTGTGGAAAGACTCTACTGGCCCAGGCTGTGGCAGGGGTGAGATCCAGACCAGACCACCAGCAGTACTGCTGAATGGTTGTTCGAGGCCTTGTAAGGGTGGTACCTCACGGAGCAGCGAATATAAACGTAGCGATTTTTGGATTTGCCAACTTTTGTGACGAATCCTTTCTGGTGAAACTCAAACTCGCATCTCACAGAGCGTTGAATGCTAAGGAACGTTCAAGAACTTTGTGATTTGAGGGATTTTTCAGGGTTCATAAAAGGCTTCAAAACGGTTCACTCAGTTTTTGAAGTCGCCAACAGTTTTGCCATAAAGGGTCTGAAACAGTGGTTAATTGTCACTATTTGGTGAAGCAAAAAAATCTTTAAAAACATGCATTACAACCGTTTGCAGACTCTTACAACTATTACTGTTGTGCAACCTTTTACAAGCCCTGACGAAACCCAAACAACTGCAGCATTCGTGAGCATTCCTCAGCATTCTCTGCTCCGTGAGATACAGGCTTAACAGTAGTATCTCATGGATACTACCGTTAAGTACTGACACAAATGCTGACAAACATGGTGATTTTTGGATTTGCTAACTTTTCTGACGAATGTTGGCGAAAATCAAGCTAGTATCTCACGGAGCAACGAATGCTGAGGAATGTCCATGAACGTTGTGATTGTTGGGTTTTGTCAGGGTGTGCAAAAGGTTGCAAAAGAGCTCGCACACAGTTTTTAAGTTCGCAGATTGTTTTGTTGTACAGGTTCTTAAACAGTTGCTGGTGTCCACTACTTGGCAAACAGTGAATGCTGAAGAACGTTCACTAGCGTGGTGCGTTTTGGGTTTTATCAGGGTTTGTCACGGTTTGTAAAAGGTTGCAAAAGAGTTTGCAAACAGTTTTTAAGGTCGCCAGCAGTTTTTCTTGTCATCAAAATTTTTTTTGAACATGTTAAAAATTTTTTCCAAATGTATTTTTCTTCAAACAGTTGCAAATGTTTACAAAATCGCTGTAATGCAGGTCACTAAAGTTCTTTTTAGTTTTGCCTCACAGTGAGCACTAGCAACTGTTTAAGACCCTTTACCACAAAACTGTGGGCAGCCTTAAAAACTGTGTGCGAGCTCTTTTGCAACTCTGACGAAACCCAACTATCACAACGTTCATGAATGTTTGCCATTCTGTGAGATACTAGCTTGATTTTCACTTGATTTTGGCCAACATTTGTCAGAAAACTTGGCAAGTCCAAAAGTTGCCACTTTTGTTAGCATTCGCCATTCCGTGAGATACTACCCTTAGCAGCACTTGTTACAACCGTTTGCAGATGCGTACAGTTATTTGGTAAATGTTTGCGGAAAAATTCATTTTCTAAGAAATTTTGACCATGCTCAAATCTTCTTTGCGACAAGAGAATCTGCCTGTGAACTGCTTTGCAACTTCTTAGGAACCTTGACGAAACCCCAAAAATCGATACTGTCGTGAATGTTCATTAGCATTCGCTGCTTTGTGAGATACAGGCTTAGAGTATTTTTTGTATGAATAGCACAATAAAACCTAGACTGTGCTTTTCTGGTTCTGGTTGTTGGGAGTTGTTGTGTTAGCAGTTTGACAGGAGCAGTCGTGGTCCAATATAAACTGAGTAAACTGCGATTGTTTGTTTCAGGAGCTGCAGCTGCCCATGTTGAAGGTGTCTGCCCCAGAGCTGGTGTCGGGGGTGTCTGGAGAGTCTGAACAGAAACTCAGAGAACTCTTTGACCTGGCTTTGGTCTGTACTTATTTTCTGCTGTGATATATTAGAATAACTATTAAGCAATATTGCAGGAGGAGGAGTATGGTGTCATTGAATATATAGAAGTGTGTGGGGATTAGATCATCATCCTATTGAGAGATGAAGACATCATCACAGTGCTATATTCACAGTATCACATAACTTTGAATGTAATGTTGCTTTTATACAACAGTTCCACAAATGCAATTTATCCATTGATAGGAATTTTTATTTATTTAGCGAATGCAAAGTCCTTAAGCCAAGCAGTTGCCTCCTGGTTTGCTGTATGGAGGGTGTGTAATCCTCCTTCCAGTCTTTGGAGCGGGCAAACCTCTATGATGTGTTCCATTGTTTGCTCCTCTCCACATGCTCACAGTGGGCTAGGGCTACTGCCCCATCTGTGAAGGCTGGCCAAGCAGGGGCCATGTCCAGTCCTGAAGCGATTGAGTGTAGACCACTGTCTCCTTGGGAGGTTGGTAGGAATATTGATAGGAATAAGTGACAGCTAATTATGATTTTTTTTAACTGGTTGCTGTGTTGTTTCACCAAGACCAGTATTCCCAGCTGCTACTGTTGGGTGTTGCTAACAAACACAAACAACACACATAATACAGTGCTGATAAAGGGATTTCTTAAACAGTATGCTTTGCATATGTGTCACACTTAAATGTTTCAGATCATCAAATAACTTTTAATATCAGACAAAGATAACCTGAGTAAATACAAAATGCTAATTTTAAATGCTAATTTCATTTATTAAGGGAAAAAGGCTATCCAAACCTACCTGGCCCTATGTGAAAAATTGCCTCCTAAACCTAATAACTGGTTGTGCCTCCCTTGGTGGCAAAATCTGCGTTCAAGCATTTGCGATAACTAACAGTGAGCCTTTTCCATCACTGTTGAGGAATTTTGGCGCACTCTTCTTTGCAGAATTGTGTTAATTCAGCCACATTGGACGGCTTGAGCTTGAGGTCATGAACTGATGGCCGGACATTCTTCAGGATTTTCTGGTAGAGAGCAGAATTCATGGTTCCATCAATTACAGCCAATCATCCAGATGTTCCATTCCACACATTCCATAAAGTTGAACTTTTGTCTCGTCAGTCCACAGAATATTTTCCCAAAAGTTTTGCAGATCATCAAGATGTTTTTTGCAAATGTGAGATGAGCCTTTGTGTTCTTTTTGATCAGCAGTGGTTTTGGCCTTGGAAGTCTCCCATAGATGCCACGATTTTGCCCAGTCTCTTTCTTATTGTTGAGTCATGGACCAGTGTCCAAACTTAGGCAAGTGAAGTCTGCAGTTCTTTAGATGTTCTTCTGAGTTTTTGTTTCTCATCTGTTCTTGAATTTCTTTAAATCGTAGCATGATGTGTTGCTTTGTGAGATCTTTTCGCTGACTTCACTTTGTCAGACCGGTTCTATTGAAATGATTTCTTGATTTAACAGGTCTGGCAGTAACCAGGCCTGGGTGTAAACTAGAGAAACTGAACTCAGCTTTCCCCCCACAAAAAATGTGTTTAATCACAATTAATTCATGATGTAACTGGGGGGACTACTTTTTCACATAACACCAGGTAGGTTTGGATGGCTTGTTTTCCCTTATTAAATGAAATCATCATTTCAAATAAAATTTTGTATTTATTTGAGTTATCTTTGTCTAATATTAAAATCTGTTTGATCTGAAACATTTAAGTGTGACACATATGCAAAAATATAAGAAATCAGGGAGGGGCAAATACTTTTTCACAACACTGTAAATGTTAGTGATGTTTTATCATTTGAGCCTCTCATCCTCCCCGTGTGCTGCAGAGCTCTGCCCCGTGCATCCTGTTCATCGATGAGATCGATGCCATTACTCCTAAAAGAGAGGTGGCCTCTAAAGACATGGAGAGGAGGATTGTTGCTCAGCTGCTGACCTGCATGGACGGTAAGATACACTGCTCACAGAACAGAGCGGTAACCAGTCAGCAGTGGTGAAATGAGCGCTAACTGGTTACCATGGAAATATGGATGAAAGGCTGATTAAAGCAGTGTCATACCACTGACTTAAAAGTGAGGATGGATTCATGGCTGCATCATGATGACCAAAGGACCGATAAATGACCTTTACTGCTTTCTTCCTGACAGACTTGAATAGTTTGGCGGTCACAGCTCAGGTCCTGGTCATCGGTGCCACCAACAGGCCGGACGCGTTGGACCCCGCCCTTCGCAGAGCCGGACGCTTCGACAGGGAGATCTGTCTGGGCATCCCCGATGAAGCAGCTCGTGTCAGGTCAGCTGAAGGTTACTGATATGAGGCTACATGTTGTAGACATGATTAGTGATCTCAGTATGTAGCCGTTTTTCTTCACATTGGTACATGTCGTTAGACTCGTTAAAAAAAATTAGTGGTGGAAACCCTGATTTGGACAGCTGTTGGTGGGCTGTGGTTTTCTTGAAGCAGCAGACGTAGGGGAAGAGGTGCACACAGTAGGTGGTATGAGGGCAGGTGCTGACCCCCTTGTTAGCAAAATGACCCAGAATAATCCCCCATGTTAATCTGCCAACACACATCCCCATTCATAGGTGTAAATGTCATCGCGATATTGATGTATCGTGTTACATGTTACTGAATAACATGACATTGATCCACCAATTCTATGCAGAAATGCAAAAAAAGAAAAAAATCTTATAAATTTTCAACTTTTTCTCATAGATTTGCTCCTTTTTTCCCTCAAAATTTGCTACTTTTCCCTTAAAAAATTGACTTTTTCTCATAAATCTGGACTTTTTTCTAATAAATTTGTAACTTTTTCTCAAAGCGTTGTGACTTTTCTCAGAAATTTGCATATTTTTCCTTGTAAATTTGCAATTTTTTGCTTTGAATTTACAATTTTGTTCTTGTAGCAACTTGGCAACTTTTTCTCAAAAATTAGTGACTTTTTTCCTTTAAAAATTGTGACTTTTTTCTTACATTTGCAACTTTTTCTCAAAAAATTTGTGACTTTTTCCTGTAAATTTTCATATTTTTTCTCATAAATTTGCATTTTTTTCCTGTGAATTTTCAACTTTTTTTTCTTTTAGATTTGCGATTTTTTTCTCATAAATTTGTGACTTTTTTCCTGTAAATTTTCAGGGTTTTTTTTCTCTTAAATTTGCAGTGCTCATCTGAATGCTTGTTACGTTTTTATTCTGTGTAATTAAATTGCAGTTTGCAGCTTTTTTAATTTTTAAATTGGCACCTTTTTTTCTTTGCGCTTTTATTCTTAGAAATTTGTATCTAATTTACATTTATACATTTAAGATAAGATAAGATAAGATAAGCCTTTATTAGTCCCACAACGGGGAAATTCCAGGATTGCAACAGCACAGGGATAGCAACACTCAGAGCAACAATCAGAAGGCAAGAAAAAACAAGCAAGCAAGAGCAGCTAATATACATATGTACATATTACTATAAAATATACACACACACACACACACACACAGACACACAGTGCAGAGCATTGTAGCTGGATGGAATAAATATATGAATATATGAACACACAGTGCAGAGCATTGTAGCTAGATTTGCACCTCATGCTAGATTGGTGAATAGCCCCCATCCCCCTTGTTAAAAAATAGCAAATCTACTGGTACAAATGAGAAGTGGGGACAGGGTGTTTGTCTTACAGCAGCTCCTCATCACTGCAGATTCTCACAGTGGATGTTTGAAAGGAAGCAGCCCAAACTTTCTTGAGGTGATGTCTGCCTTCTGTTTTAGCTTTCCACTTTGTACAGAATGAATGAGAGGTCAGTCCGACGTTAAATAGTGGGAACAACAACAGCCACCATATGGGGAAATGTCCCCTGTAGATTCTTGCTTATAATGCCATGCATGTGTGCATCAGCAGTGAACATTACCTGTGCACTACCTGTGGCAAAAACACACAAACAGCATGGTCTGTGCTCTTTCAGGATCTTGAAGACGTTGTGTCGAAAGCTGAAGCTGCCAGAGGACTTTGACTACCAGCGGTTGGCCTGCCTGACGCCGGGCTACGTTGGTGCAGACCTCATGGCGCTGTGTCGCGAAGCTGCAATGAACGCTGTAAACAGGGTGCTGCTGGAAATGAAGGAAGTCCCACAGCGCCAAAGCCAGAGCTCCGCTGAAGAATTGTCAATTGTCAGAGCCCAGACGGTGACAGATGGGGAGGATGGAGGGCAGGAAATGGAACGCAGCGAACCAGAACCTCCCAGTTATGAGCAGGTAGAAGTTTCACCAACACAACCAGACCACCCAGTGTAGTGCTGCACCTGTGGAGGTCTGTCGCTCAGTAACTGCGTAATGAGAGCCAGCATGGACCCACTGATGTCCAGATTAAAGAGCTCTGTAGATTTAATCTGGGCTGGCAGTAAACCACTCAGAACTAAAGAGTGATGTATACTAGATTTGGCGTCTTTGATATGGCTGCTGCGTTTTCAGAACTTTTGTTTCTTTCTCTATGTCCAGCAGGGGGAGCTGTGGAAACTGTTGCACCTGCTGAAGAACACAGAGGGACTGTCAGAGGAAGAGCTGACTGGCCTGTCCATCCTCATGTCAGATTTCCAGAGCTCTCTGGCCAGTGTTCAGCCCTCAGCTAAAAGGGAAGGCTTCGCCACCGTTCCTGACGTCACCTGGGAGGATGTCGGAGCTCTGCGGGACATCCGAGAGGAGCTCACCATGGCCATACTGGTAAACAGCCAGCTTCTCCACATTTTGATTAAGAGGGGAAAAAATAACATATATATGAGTGATTCTTAAATTTTGAGACTTTGGTTGTATTGTCATTGACACACAGGGAAGCTTCACTTCCTCTTTCCATGTTCTCTTACCGTGTCTCATCACTTAAATCACCTTCATCTATCCTCTTGGCCTGTGTTGAACCAGCCCATGGAAGACTTGGTTCATTAGGGGAACAAAAAACTAAATTTGTCAAAGTAATATTACTCTGTGTGTGTGTGTGTGTGTGTGTGTGTGTGTCCTACAGGCTCCAGTTCGTTCTCCAGAGCAGTTCAGAGCTCTGGGACTCAGTGCCCCGTCTGGAGTTCTGCTGGCTGGACCTCCAGGATGTGGAAAAACTCTCCTGGCCAAGGTTTCACACCACACTAACTCAAACACGCCCCTGAGCTGTGTGTGGCGGTAATGCAGGGAACAGACAGTAGGGGGATGGGGGGTATTCACCAATTTAGCATGAGGTACACATGTAAGTTAAGATACAGTCATGTGAAAAAATTAGGACACCCCATTAAACATTCAGTTCTTTATTAAGAAATGTGTCTGACCTTGTTTTTGTTTTGTATTTGCATTTTTTAACATTTATTTTAGCCATTGTAGGTGTGAATGAATGTGGGGGTGTCCTAAAAAAGATGGAGGGGGTGTCCTAATTTATTCCTCACTATTTGTTTAGAATCACATTTTACAGAAAATTTGATAAAAAGTCTTTAATTCATTTTTAATTGTTGAGTTGTATTACATGAATCTCCCAGTATTTTTAACATTGATATTAAATATCCATATGTCCAAACATGTAAAAAACAACAACACACAGGCTTATACAGGGTGTCCTAATTTTTTCACACGACTGTACATATTTACAAGAATAAAGGTGCAAAAATATTATAAAGCTGCCAAATGAAAAATTTAAAAGTTGCAAAATTACAATTCAGTTACATAGAATAAAAATTTTACCAGATAAGCGTTGCAAATTTACAAGAAAAAAGATGAAAACTTACCAAAAAAAAAAAATAACAAATTTAGGAGGAAAAAAAGGAAAATTTATGAGAAAAAAGTTACAAAATTATGAAAAAAAGGTTGAAATTTTACAGAGAAAAAGCTGCAAATTTATGAAAAAAGTTATAAATTTGTGGAAAAAAGTTACAAATTTATCAGAAAAAAATTACAAATTTATGTGAAAAAAAATTGAAAATTTGGGGAAAAAAGTTGCAAATTTATGAACAAAAGTTATAAATTTGTGGGAAAAAGTTGCAAATTTATCAGAAAAAAATTGTAAATTTATGTGAGAAAAAAATGAAAATTTGGAAAAAAAAAAGTTGCAAATTTATGAGAAAAAAGTTGTAAATTTATGGGGAAAAATGACAATTTGAGAAAAAAAATTGAAAATTTCCAAGAAAAAAAAGTTAAAAATTTATGAAAAAGTTGAAAATTTACAGGGAAAATTGCAGATTTAGTGAAACAAACAACAAATTTATGAGAAAAGCATTACAAATGTTGAAGATTTTTTTTAAATTTGTGCTAAGAATTGGTGCTTCAAAGTGGCTTTAATTTGTTCTGTGGGATGATATAGAAAGGTCTATGATGATGGTGGTGGGGGGGGGGGGTATTGTCCGCCCTTTGATATACTTCCGGCGCCACATGAGTCGGCTGCCTTTTTGCAGCAGTGGCTCAACTCTTGAGTTTCTTTCTTGTTTTTTTATTTACTATCTATTTTTTTCTTGCCACAACTTTCTGATCCTTCGACCCCGTATCCATCATGGACGCCAAGGACACATGCTGTATATCGTCGCACTGGTGTTGATATTAGCCATCTTTCAGCTCATATCGCCAATGACTTCTGACCCACTGAGCGGAGGAGCTATTGTTTACAGTAGGAGCCAGCTGTTGTCGTTGGGCTGCCCTGCGGTGCTAACGCAAAAACTCAATATCCCAAGTGAAATCAGGCAAAAATGGTGGGGATGTCGAGCTGGAGTGAAGCAATGCACAAGGAGAATAAGTCCTTCCATTCATTATTATGGGAAATGTGAGCTCGCTGCTTAACAAGACAGACGAACTGGTGGCTATGTCCCCGGTTTGAGAGTGTCTTCATAGAGATTAGCATTATGTTCTTTACTGAAATGTGGCTAACAGAACTAGCAACAGATGCCAGCATCGATCTGGAGGGTTTCCACGCAATACCGGCAGATCGAACACCAGATAGCGGGAAGAGCAGAGGCGGGGGGCTGATAATGTATGTGAATAACAGATGGTGTAATCCTGGGCACATCGTGATTAAAGAACAACACTGCAGCAACGACACTGAGTTGCTAGCAGTTAGCATGTGACTGACATACCTCCCCAGAGAGTTCTCACATGTCGTCGGGATTGTTATTTATGTATCTCCCTCTGCGAGCACTGAGGCAGTGCATGGCATCATCCACTCAGTCACTAGCAGGCTGCAGACACAGCACCCAGATGCTCTCCTGCTCATCTCTGGTGATTTCAGCCATACCTCACTGTCCTCCATTCTGCCCACTTTCACCCAATATGTTATGTGCCACACCAGAGACAATAAAACATTCGACTTATTTTACACAAACACTAAGGAGGCTTACACCTCATTGCCCCCCCCCACCCCCACCCCCTCCAGCAGATCGGATCACAACTTGGTTCACCTCCTGCCTGTGTACAAACCCCTGGTACACAGACAACTTCCTGTTACCCACACAGTGAAAATATGGTCTGAGGAGGCGGAGGACATTCTGAAGGACTGTTTTGAATCCACTGTATGGGAGCAGCTCTGTGATCCACATGGTGAGGACATGGACGGCCTCACACACACCATCACAGACTACATCAACTTCTGTGTGGACAACACCGTACCCACCAAGACCGTACAGTGTTTCTCAAACAACAAACCCTGGATCAACCCTGAGATAAAGTCACTGCTGAAGGAGAAGAAAAGGATCTTCAGGTCAGGAAACAAGGAGGAGCTGAAGTCTGTACAGAGGGAGCTTAGGAGGAAGATCAGAGAGGGGAAGGACAGCTACAGGAAGAAGATGGAGGACAAGCTGCAACAGAGTGACATCAGCGGGGTCTGGAGAAGCCTCAAAACCATTACTGGACACCAGAATACCTCCTCCCAGGCCACAGGGGGCAGGGAGTGGGTGAACAACCTGAACCTGTTTTTAACAGGTTTGACCAACTGCCCTCTTCTCCACCTGCCCACCAACCACTACTGTCCCCACCTTCATCTAGTCCCACTGTCCATGGCCTCCACCCAACACCCCCTCCCCTCCCAGCACACCCCCCCCCCCCCCCGCCCCAACCTGACCCTCATTAAGACCCAGGTGAGAGCTGAGCTGAGGAAGATCAAGGCGAGGAAGGCTGCGGGTCCAGACGGCACCAGCTCGAAGCTCCTCAAGTCAGCAGACCAGCTGTGTGGGATCGTGGAGCACATCTTAAACCTGAGCCTGAAGCTGGGGAGGGTACCACGCTGTGGAAAACATCCTGTGTGGTACCCATACCGAAGGCTCCTCACCCCAAAGACCTGAACAGCTACAGCCCAGTGGCCCTCACATCACACCTAATGAAGACCCTGGAGAGGCTGCTCCTCACCCACTTCCGCCCCCTGGTGGGACCAGCGATGGATCCACTCCAGTTTGTCTACCAGCATGGCATCGGGGTGGAGGATACAGTGATCTTCCTCCTACACCGTTCCCTGTCCCACCTGGAGAAGCCTGGGAGCACTGTGAGGATCATGTTCTTTGATTTCTCCAGTGTTTTCAACACCATCCAACCAGTGATCCTGAGGGACGAGCTGGTGTGTGCAGGGCTGAACCAGCACCTGTCATCGTGGATCCTGGACTACCTCACAAACCGACCACAGTTTGTGAGAACCCAGGACTGTGTGTCTGATATCATCATCTGCAGTACGGGGGCCCCCCAGGGAATAGTTCTGACTCCCTTCCTGTTCACCATCTACACTGCTGACTTGTCACACAACACACCACACTGCCATCTACAGAAGTTCTCTGATGACTCTGTGATCGTCAGCCTCATCGCTGATGGAGATGATGCGGAGTACAGAGGACTTATCCAGGACTTCGTGGACTGGTGCCATCGAAACTGCCTCCAAATCAACGCGAGGAAAACTAAGGAACTGGTGGTGGACTGCCGCAGGCGAGGACAACTCCCCACAGCACCAGTAAACATCCAGTGAACAGACATGGAGATGGTGACATCTTACAAGTACCTGGGTGTTCACCTGAACAATAAACTGGACTGGTCACACAACACCAACGCGCTCTACAAGAAGGGGCAGCACAGGCTGTTCCTCCTGAGGAGACTCAGGTCTTTTGGAGTGCAAGGGGCACGCCTGAAGACCTTCTGCGATTCGGTGGTAGCATCAGCCATCACACTTGGAGTGGTCTGCTGGGGCAGCGGCATCACGGCAGCTGACAGGAAGAAACTGAACAGGCTGATCAAAAAAGCTCGCTCTGTACTGGGGCGACGCCTCGACCCAGTGGAGGAGATAGGAGAGAGGAGGACGGTGGCTGAGCTGTCATCTCTGCTGGAGTCCGAGTCCCACCCCATGCAGGACATGCTGAACGCACTGAGGAGCTCATTTAGCGCTAGGCTGTGCCATCCTAGGTGCACGACGGAGAGGTTCCGCAGGTCCTTCCTACCTACGGCTGTCAGACTTTATAACCAAACCAGGGCTGCTCGTAGAGGTCGTATTGAATGTACTAAATGTAACAACCTTGCACAATAGAGATCGTCCCCTCCAATACACAACTAGGACAATAACAATCATTACTGAGGGTGACAACAACACTGTGATTCAAATACGAAATATACTGTCTGGGTACAAATTCATATTCTGCAGGGTAATTTAACAAACCGTAATGCTTTTTATTCCATCTAGCTGCAGTGCTGCTGCACTGTGTATATATCTGTGTACATATACACTACCGTTCAAAAGTTTGGGGTCACCCAGACAATTATTTTGTGTTTTCCATGAAAAGTCGCACTTATTTACCACCATGAGTTGTAAACTGAATAGAAAATATAGTCAAGACATTGACAAGGTTAGAAATAATGATTTGTATTTGAAATAATTTTTTCCAGATACTCAACCTGCTCAAAGGAAGGTCAGTTTTATAGCTTCTCTAACCAGCTAAACTGTTTTCAGCTGTGCTAACATGATTGCACAAGGGTTTTCTAATCATCCATTAGCCTTCTGACGCAATGAGCAAACACATTGTACCATTAGAACACTGGAGTGATAGTTGCTGGAAATGGGCCTCTATACACCTATGTAGATATTGCACCAAAAACCAGGCATTTGGAGCTAGAATAGTCATTTACCACATTAGCAATGTATATTAGATATTAGAGTGTATTTCTGATTAGTTTAAAGTTATCTTCATTGAAAAAACAGTGCTTTTCTTTCAAAAATAAGGAAATTTCTAAGTGACCCCAAACTTTTGAACGGTAGTGTATATATTCATTTACTGCTTTGGCTAACCAGTTCTTATTATCTTATGAACTATTGCTCTGAGTGCTGATGTATTTGCTGCTGTAATCCTGGAATTTCCCCATTGTGGGACTAATAAAGGCTTATCTTATCTTTTTTATCTTTGATTTACACCTATGAATGGGGATGGCAGGTTAACAAGAGGGATGATTTTGGGTCATTTTGCTAACAAGGGGGACAGCATCCCTGATCAGATCACCTCCTGGGAACAGGTGTTAAATAAACTGATCACTAGGGAATGAGCTGCAGTTCACTTGGTGGCCAAAGGTGTCACTAAACCTCAATATTGACCATTTGCCAGTGACGTCCCGCGTCACGTGATTTTTGTTGATTCCGCCATATCGGACGGCAAGTCGGGAGCTGTGTGAGTGCGTTTCAACATGGCGTCCGTTCAGTCAGATGTGCCGGCTTTGTCCGATGTAGCGCAACTACTAGATAAAAAACATCGTGACCGGTACATGGAAAATATCAGTGTTATCGGCGTGGACCCTTAGAACTTGTCGCTTGAAAAATTCACCAGTTTCATAGATTTTTGCCCCAAACCTGACGTACGCTATATGGACATCTACAACTACCTGGTCAACACACCGTCTAGGTACACTGGAGAGTCTCTGAAAGCCTACAAAAGTTTGGACGCTTATAGTTATTTTGTTGCTGGGCTTGTGAGAAATGTGCTGATATCCCCAGTCATCACTTCAACGGTCCACTATGTCGTGAAGGCTCAGGTATTTTTCCTTTATTTTTTCCAAAATTCAGACTCTATTCTCTCCCCTACTGTATAGATTTGTCATGTTATATAGAATCTATTAAGTGATAAATTATTAAAATTTTATAAAATATTCAATTATTAGTATTATTATTAGCTGTATATATAGTATCTCAATTAAATTAAAAAATAATTAAATATTTTTATAGATCTATATATTCTGTAAAAGGATTTTTAAATACTTTTCTTATCAATAGAATACTGGATAAACAACTCCCAACACTATTAGATATATTACAAATTTTATTGTTCAGTCTATACAAGAAAGACTTATATCCAGATAAAAAGTCATCATACCCACATATTAATTATAAGAATATTTATCCACTACAGGTACATCACTCCCAGAAGATGTCGGACCCCCCACTGAAACCCTGGGTGATCATGAATCAAGATGGTGTCATATTGTCTTCACACTGTACTTGTATGGCAGGGTTAGGAGAGACTTGTTCACATGTTGCAGCTGTGTTGTTTGCTGTTGAGTGTGCTGTCCACCTGTCCCAAGGCCAGACTTGCACTGATGTTCCCTGCGCCTGGAATACACCAACAGCAAACTTGAAGCTTCCTTTTGCTGCATTGCGTGATATCGATTTTTCAAAACCCAAAACAAAACAACGGATGTCAATGCAGAAAAAAAAACATATTCCCCGTAAAAGGGAAAGCAAGCCCATTGGCCCTCCATCAGATGATGATCACCGAGCATTGTATCAAAGGCTGCATCAAACTTCTAGAATGACAGGCAAACAGTGTGCTATACTATCTCTGGTTGAGCCTTATAATCAGGAGTACATTCCACAGGTTAATAGCTTTGGTACAATTTTTTTCCTTGATTTTTTAGATGAATGAAAATGGCATCATATCTGATGTATAATCGAAAATGAATGAAGACTGATGAACAGAACTAAATATGCAGTGTTCCACAACTGTATAACTACACATGTCAGTTGAAAAGAACATCTAATTATATTTGCAGGTGGCCCACAATGATTGTCCTGCTTCTCTGGATACCCTTTTTAGTCCTGATTGTCTTCATCTTACCTTTGAGCAGCTGTTGAATAGATGTGAACAGGTACAACAACTTCTGAAAGTCACTCCTGAGCAGGTAATTTTTCTGCAAATGTTTTAAAATTTATTTCTAAAAATAACAACTTTTAAAGTGCTTTACAGTCTATTAAATGCTACACAATCATTATGTGGGACGTCATAATATCTATGCAGGAAAATTTAGGTTAGTTATATCAGACATTGTTTCTTCTGCAGGTAAAATTTGTTGAAGAAACTACCAGATCGCAGAACAAGTGTGTGTTGTGGCATCAGCAGCGAGTTGGCAGAATAACGGCATCCATCTTCAAAGAAGCTGCACAGACTCATCTTGACGCTCCTTCGAGAAGCCTGCTGAACAAGATATGCTACCCAGTTAGTTTTACCAGTAAAGCAACAAAGTAAGAGACTAGAAAAGCACTCGGAGAGCGCAAACCTCCGCCAAGGCTGCATGCAATTCCTGAGTTGTTTTTTTACCGGTAATCATCTCTTTTTATCCTGCTATGCTTAGCTACTTACTGTAAACTACTTTTGGTGCTGTATTGAATCATTGAGTCCTAAGTTGGTTGATCATGGAAACTGACTACATTTAAATTGTAAAGAAGACATAATTCTAAAAAAATTGTCATTTCATTATGCTATGTAAAATATTCAGATTTCTTTCACAAAATAGTTCTATATTGGTTTTAAGGAATACTGGTACATTTTTTTTGGTACTCTGTCAATAATTTTGCCGATTTGTTTACAGATGGGGATGCGACCATGAGAAAGTGGCCCGTGACCAGTATGAAGAAATCAGGTCTTCTCAGCACCAGGATCTACTAGTGTGTGATGCTGGACTAGTCCTCAGTCAGCGCTTCCCCTTCATGGGTGCCTCTCCGGATGGATTTGTCTCCTGTAGCTGCTGTGGGGAGGGTCTGGTGGAGGTGAAATGTCCTTTCTGTAAGAGGAATCAGGCTTTAGAGGAAGCGGCGGAAGACCCTCAGTTTTGTGCAAGCAACATTGATGGCGACATCAAGCTGAAACCATCTCATAAATATTTCTACCAAATCCAAGCTCAACTGGGTGTCACAGAACTTTCTTACTGTGACTTTGTTTTCTGGACTGAAAAAGGTTGTAATGTTCAAAGAAATGAGTTTGATGACCTCTTTTTTAATGAGAAAGTTCAACTTGTTGGTAAATATCACAGGTCTGTCATTTTACCAGAACTACTCGCCAAATGGTATACCAAAAATCCAAATTTGTTTCATATATCTTGTAAGACAAAAGAAACCCCAAAAGGTGATAATACTAGTGTCATTTGCTACTGCAGAAAAACCTGTGGTGATGCATCTATTGTAACCTGTGAGTCTGGCTTTTGTCAAATTGGTCAGTTCCAGGTACTGTGTCTCAGGTTGAAAAATGTTCCAAAGAAAAAGTGGTGCTGTCCAGATTGTAGAGCAATTTCAAGGAGTCAGAAAAATCTGAAGAACTAAGTGTGTGTGGCATGTAGATTGTGGTTGTATCATCACCTGAGGTTTACTAAAAATAATAAAATGTATTGGCCAAATAGAATATAATATTTCTTTGTTGTACAACTAGCTTAGCTATTGCATGTAAAATATATCATGACTTAAGTAATAAATTTAATTGTTACCGGTATATATAATTTTCAGGTTATTTCATTGCGTGCATCACATAAAATGTTGATTGCGTAGCCGCGAGTAAGGCTGCAATGCTCCGTACTGTGGGTGTTTATATATTTACATATTTATTCCATCTAGCTACAATGCTCTGCACTGTGTGTTCATATATTCATATATTTATTCCATCCAGCTACAATGCTCTGCACTGTGTGTCTGTGTGTGTGTATATATATATTTTATAGTAATATGTACATATGTATATTAGCTGCTCTTGCTGATTGTTTTTTTTTTTTTTTTCTTGCCTTCTGATTGTTGCTCTGAGTGTTGCTATCCCTGTGCTGTTGCAATCCTGGAATTTCCCCGCTGTGGGACTAATAAAGGCTTATCTTATCTTATCTTATGCAATCTTTCCTCTTTAGCGCTGCCACCCACCTCCTGCGCCTGTCTTCCTCAGCTGGGAGCCGGTAAAACTTCAAGTTGGATCCCTTTTTCTGGCGATTTGTACACCCAAAGGCACAGCAGTGAAACAACATAGTCTAATTCAATGCCAACATAAAATAAAACAAAGACGTAGGTTGAAATCAGGTAAATATATCGCGATCTGGTACAACGCTGAACAGCTGCTGAATGCGCCGTCCACTCGCTTCCGCCGTTCAATATGGCGGCGTAAAAAAAAACGTGTGACGTCACAGCAAATGGTCAATAGTACTAGAAATCAGTGACGAGGCTGAAATTTGACCTTGATGTTTTCTGTAAGAGCTCAGAGTGTGATTGAAATTTTTGATGACTCCTCCTACACCAGTCAGTTCTTTAAGTTTGTACGCAGCATTTGTTTGGACTTGCTGAATTACCGAAAGCATTACCAATGACAAAGAAGAAGCCCATTATATCTGTCTCTCACTCTGTTTCTGTGCTTCCGTCCTGACAGGCAGTGGCCAATGAGTCAGGCCTCAACTTCATCTCCGTCAAAGGTCCAGAGCTGCTCAACATGGTTAGTCACCGAGTATTGTTGGAGAGTCATGCTACTCTGCTGCGCTGCTGGACACATGCTTGTGGGCTAACTGAAGTTGTCTGCCCTACTGGAGTGAAAACATAGTGTGTTACTGTGGTGACAGCTAGTTGAACACACACTTTAATGCTTGGGTAATGGGAGAGTTTAGCATGGCTGGGTCAGCAGGGCCTTGTGCAGTTGTGTGGAGGCTCTCACACACTGCACGAGAATCGGTATATTGAAAAGCTATCCTACCGCATGCTGAATGGTTTGTTTACATCACGTCACAAGGCTGTTTTAGCCTGAGATTTACAACCGCCTCAATCCAAGCTTTACTTACAGAAAAATCAAGCGGACTAATGTTTCTAGTTGACTGATTCTGTGAGTAAAGGCCATGATTTCTGAAGGGTTCTCCAGTAGTCCCAGTTTATCCCCATTTGTGTTACTTTCCTGGGGGTGACAGTGACTCACCTCAGCTGTAGTAGTGCTGTTAAAAAAGTCTGTAATTAAACCACAGAGAGAAGAAAATTCCTGCAGTTGGCTCAAGAGTTGGCTCCAAAATTGTAAGATCTAAAACAGCTGCTAACAGTGAACACCGGGATGCTAGCAGGTATCTGACAGATACGTGCAGCATGCTCAGGGAGGAGTACGCTTAGTTCAAGGATGCTCATGGTTAGGGGTGTCATGATCTCGACTGAGAGCTGGATATTGTTCAGAATGATGGTATTATCTTGAACTTTGACCTCAAAGGTTGAATTTGCGATGTAGCCGTGCCCCCATTGTTGCTTCTGGCTGGCATGCCAAAAAGAAAAGAATACAGACATATCAAATTGCAGCAAGTCATCATTAGCTCTTTTCTCCCTCCAGCTAGACCTGTCATGATAATTACTATGTTTACCATATAAAAGTGATTTATCAAGTTCATTTTTTAACTTATAGAATACCATTGTTTATACTGAATTGAGCTGCCTTCATGTTCTTCCTCCTCATTTTGTTTAATTCTGTGTTCAGATCAGTTTGGTGGAGCACCGCTGCCATCTACTGTGCGGATATCTGAGCAGCAGATGTATTTTCCGTATTCCAATTCCAATGATAAATATCGATGATAAATAAAAGTGCACTGCTCTTTATTATATGTTATATTGTGTCAGTAGCATAAAATAGCCTTCACATTTATTGTGGTAATTTCTGGGGCAAGTCCAATAAAATTTGTTGTTGCCACAGGTCTACCTCCAACTGCCCTATGCTCACATTGGTTATATTGCAGCTGGATTGAAGCGTACATGCTGCTTGTGTATGACATTATGATATGAGAGACACACATGGTATTACATCATTAGGAAGCATCCTTTGTTTACAACAATGGAAAAACACTTCAACTATACAGACTTTGTGGTTTGTTTTAAGTCTTTTTTCCTGTAAGTCTCTCTCATATAGCCGCAGTGTTGTAAAATGATTGACAGTTTTAAGCATATGCATGTGTGTGGGCATACGTGAGAAGCCAGACCAGGACTAAACGTGTAGCTGCTTGGCTGTTTAAAGTTTAGTTTTGTTTTGATCTTGAATGTCATCTGCCGTGAAGAGTTCACCCTGCAGTTGCAAAACAGAATCACTAGATGGAAGGTTGTCTTGCTTTGTTAACAGCAAAGCCCCTTTCAATCTACCCCAGTAATCTACTCAAACCCGCTACGAATCAGCTTACCGCTTTTGTCTGAATAGGGTTATCCGTGCCAGATGACGTGGACTAAATGACTCTGCAAGCCAGGTGGGTTGTTGTACACCTCAGCTCACCTCAGCCTGGCAGACATTTGAATAAGAAATGCAGATAAATGAAGTAGGCACTAAACGTGACCCGCAGGTACACCTCCCCAGCAAATAAAAGTGCAAGCCTGCACACATAAACACACGGTCTCTTCTTGTAAATACGCAAGCTATTTAGTGCCGGTATGGGAAAAAAAAAAAAAAATGACTGTAATTCTGTAAAATGTCAGGTGCATTTTGAAATCCTCTCTGTTATAATGGAGGACAAAGAGCAGCAACCATTGAACTATATACAGTGGTGTGAAAAGGTGTTTTCCCCCTTCCTGGTTTCCCATTTTTTTGTATGTTTGTCACACTTACATGTTTCAGATCATCAAACAAATTTAAATATTAGACAAAGATAACACAAGTAAACACAATACAGTTTTTAAATGAAGGTGTTTATTATTCAGGGGAAAAAAATCCAGACCTACATGGCCCTGTGTGAAAAAGTGAAACCTAATAACTGGTTGGGCCACCCTTAGCAGCAACAACTGCAATCAGGCATTTGCAGTAACTGGCAATGAGTCTTTTACAGTGCTGTGGAGGAATTTTGGCCCACTCATCTTTGTAGAATTGTTGTAATTCAGCCACATTGGAGGGCTTTTGAGCATGAACTGCCTTTTTAAGGTCATGCCACAGCATCTCAATCGGATTCAGGTCAGGACTTTGACTAGGCCACTCCAAAGTCTTTATTTAGTTTTTCTTAAGCCATTCAGAGGTGGACTTGCTGGTGTGTTTTGGATCATTGTCCTGCTGCAGAACCCAAGTGCACTTCAGTTTGAGGTCACGAACAGATGGCCGGACATTCTCCTTCAGGATTTTTTGGTAGACAATAGAATTCATGGTTCCATTTACCACAGCAAGTCTTCCAAGTCCTGAAGCCTGAAAACAGCCCCAGACCATCACACTACCACCACCATATTTTACTGTTGGTATGATGTACCTTTTCTGAAATGCTGTGTTACTTTTATGCCAGATGTAATGGGACACACACCTTCCAAAAAGTTCAGCTTTTATCTTGTCAGTCTACAGAGTATTTTCCCAAAAGTCTTGGGGATCATCAAGATGTTTTCTGGTAAAACTGACATGAGCCTTTATGCTCTTTTTGCTCAGCAGTGTTTTTCGTCTTGAAACTCTGCCATGCAGGCCATTTTTGCTCAGTCTCTTTCTTATGGTGGAGTCATGAACACTGACCTTAACTGAGGCAAGTGAGGCCTGCAGTTCTTTGGATGTTGTTGTGGGGTCTTTTGTGACCTCTTGGATGAGTCGTCGCTGCGCTCTTGGGGTAATTTTGGTCGGCTGGCCACTCCTGGGAAGGTTCACCACTGTTCCATGTTTTCACCATTCGTGGATAATGGCTCTCACTGTGGTTCGCTGGAATCCCAAAGCTTTAGAAATGGCTTTATAACCTTTTCCAGACTGATAGATCTCAGTTACTTTGTTTCTCATTTGTTCCTGAATTTCTCTGGATCACAGCATGATGTCTAGCTTTTGAGGATCTTTTGGTCTACTTCACTTTGTCAGGCAGGTCCTGTTTAAGTGGTTTGTTGATTGAGAACAGGTGTGGCAATAATCAGGCCTGGGTGTGGCTACAGAAACTGAACTCAGCTTTCCAAAGATGTGATAAACCACAGTTGATTTATGTTTTAAGGGGGGGGAGTCACTTTTTCACGCAGGGCCTTGTAGGTTTGGATTTTTTTCCCCATAATAATAAACGTCTTCATTTAAAAAACTGCATTTTGTGTTTACTTGTGTTATCTTTGTCTAATATTTAAATTTGTTTGATGATCTGAAACATTTAAGTGTGACACACATACAAAAAAATGAAAAATCAGGAAGGGGGCGAACACTTTTTCACACCACTGTAGATCGGTGTATTCCACCACTGATCTACACTCCATTTGACATGGGGTGACAAAATTAAGACACCTGTAAAAATGCCGGTGACTCTGAATAGTGGCAGGCATCACCAGCTTCTGGGTTGACCAGTGCGTTCATGTAGCATCAGTGATGTGAGGACATGAAACTTGGTATCATGGAGAAATGCACTGTTATCTGCAGGACAGCAGACCCACGTCTCCTCTTGAAGTCTGAAAAAAAGGAATGGATGGTTATTGAGGTGTTAGTTTATGCTAATGGAACTCACGCCTGGGGCTTGCCAATTGTAGTTTGAAAGTGGTTTAAGGTTCCATTTGATTGTTGAAACAAGTTATTTATTGGTAGCATTACACTATGTTGCTAGAAAATGATTCACATTTGACGATAAGTGTGAGTGTGGTACTTTGCAAACAGATCGTGAACATGATATCTTGTGAAATTAGAATTTAAAAAATGAAATGAGTTATCGTGGGATGAAGCCAAAAATACATGACTAGTTTAGCCGTCTGTGCAGATGTAGAGAACAGAATCATGGTGTTAAAATTGAAGATTAAATGGAATCAGCATTTCTGAGATTCATGACTGCCGTACTCATGGTTAACTGTGAGGTGCCAACAGCTAGCTCATAAATGCCATTAGTTCAGTCATAGATGTTAATATTCAGTTTAACAAAAGTTTGTAGTCAGCTGAATGTGCTGACAGGAGGAGACGCCACAGTAAAACACCACGGTTGTGAATCCAGTGTCAACTTGTGATCAAGCTTTAGCCTTCAAGAAGCCTCACAGAAACATGTGTTGGTTACAGTGTGGCTCAGTGTCCTGTTGTTTTCATTCTAAAATGGCGGCACACTCTGCTCATTGCTTAATCATGACATCAACTGTAAAACCTTTGTAGCCAAGCACTCGCTCAGTGCCAGAAAAGCAGCTCCGTTGAGTATTTCTTGTTTTTCTTCACAAAGCTGTACTGGAAATTGTTGAATTTTGACAAAACTCATCTCTGTTTATCCTTTTTTCTTCCTGTCCGTAATAACTGAGAGCTAAATCTGTTTTGTGTGCAGTATGTGGGTGAGAGTGAGCGGGCCGTCAGACAGGTCTTCCAGAGAGGACGAAACTCTGCTCCCTGCGTCATCTTTTTTGATGAGATCGATGCCCTGTGTCCACGGCGATCTGGCCACGACGTAAGTGACGCAGTTCTTTTCCAGTGGCCAGAAATGATTCTCTTATTTTGTGTTTCAGTTTAAACGCTGAGGTGCAGTGGATGGCACCCGTCTCTGGTTCTGTGGTTACTGTGAGAAGTGAAAGCTTCAGTGGAGGTTTATCATCTGGTTGCTCTGTGTATTAAACTTCTGTCCTGATTCTGTTCATGCTGAGCACCCAGCTAAAAGGAAGAAGGTACCATTTTATGTGGTCTTTGGTACAACCTGATCAGGGCGTGACGCTTCACCCTCCCAGCTGTGGGTTGCACGCTATACCACGAGACCACCACTTAATTTTAATCCATAAGAGAAAAATGGTGGAATAAAACTACGTATTTGTGTTTACAAGAAGTTGTGCTATAACCATGTAACATCCAGTAGAATACATGCACAAATGGCTGTTTTGTTTGTGTTCAGTCAGGAGCCAGTGTGCGGGTTGTTAACCAGTTGCTTACAGAGATGGACGGTTTAGAGACTCGACGACAAGTCTTCATCATGGCTGCAACCAACAGACCAGGTACACACAGACATAAATTTTTTAATTTAATTTTCTACTGGAGCTCGGACAGATTGCTGAATTACAGGTGTGTCTAAAAAATTAGGATTCATTCATTCAAAAAAAAAAAATCATAATTTATCATAATTTGATTGTAAAAATAAACTTTCAGACACTATATTCCTTACAAGTAAAGGGAAATATTTCTAGCTTTTCTTTGTTTCAGTTTTGATGATTTAGATTTACATCTTAATGAAAATCAGAAATCTCAAATTATTAAAATTTTTTATTTCAAGTTTGAATAAATTACTATTTAAGTGGTATGAATACGGTGTATCTTTCTGACCAGTTCAGTAAACACAACCACAATAAAAAGACTGAGTTGACAGCCGTCCAGAAGACGATAATAAATCCACTCCACAAGGAGGATAAGCTACAGAAGGTCATTGCTGAAAAGGCTGCCTGTTCATATACTGCTGTATCAAAGGAAAGCTGACTGGAATTAAAAAGTGTGGTAGAAAAAGGTGCCTGAGCAACATGGATGACTGTAGTCTTGAGAGGATCATCAAGAAAAGTCAATTTAAGAACTTAGAGAAGCTTCACAAGGAGTGGACTGAGTCAGAGATCCGCCACACACAGACGTCTTCAGGACAGGAGCTACAATTGTTGTGTTTCTGATACTAAGATGAAGAAGCCAGCTTTATTGTCATTCAATCCATACAGCCAATCATGTACAGTAGAACGAAATTACATTTCTCCTATCTACAATGTTAACCACATCTAGAATCAGAGGGGCCGCTGCCATGCAAGGCACTACCACAAACAACTTTTCCTTCCCCATTCCATTATCTGAGCACCAAGCTAGAAGGCGGGAGGTACCATTTTTATATGGTCTTTGTTATGGCCCGGCCGGGGCTTGAACAATGCTAAACATTGGATCACAGCATGAGTGGTAATCCCCATCACTCAGGTGATCACTGTGAGCAGCACAAGGCAGCAGAGGAGCAGTAAGAACTCCCTTTGAACAGGTAGAACCCTCCAGCAGAACCAGGCTCAGGGAGGAGCAGCCGTCTGTTTAGGGGAAAGAGAAGAAAAAATGTAGCACAGAGAACATTTAACTAATCAGCCTTTATCCTAACTGATTTGTTGGGTTTCTTCATATTAGTAATTCATCATACTGCCATTTTTCTCTAGACATCATCGACCCAGCCATACTGAGGCCAGGCCGCCTAGACAAAACCCTTTATGTGGGCCTGCCACCCCCAGCAGACCGCCATGCCATTCTCCTCACCATTACTAAGGTACAGGAAACCACTTATTACTTATTTATACAACAGTTAGTTCTGGCCGAGCAGATGGATTGGGTATCAGGGATTCTAGAAGTTACTGTATTCCCTGATAACCACACTTGGACACTTCACTGGATATGTATCACTGTGCTTCAGCTGTGTTCTAATACAAAATATAATAGCTTTATTGTAATTTTATACATATTTGACCTGCCATGGAAAAACCAGGAACAAGTCTCCCGAAGGGTATTTTGAGTTATTTTCAGAGTCTAAAAGTGTGGAATCTAAGCTTTCCAGTGATGTCTAACACATGGAAATCCAAAAAGATTTGAAGAAGATGTGGCCATTTGAATGCTGGCACCTCTCAGACTACTTCTCTGAGAAAATCAGGTTCAACGTTTGTAAGGATTGCCACCTTCCAGGGCAGCGGTAACAAAAGCTGGTCATTTGCACGACTTAGCATGAACCCAACCCCCTACAGTGTTCTTCTTCTTCTTTTAGATTTGATTGGCGGTTGGCAACCAGCTTACAGGTGCATTATCGCCACATACGTCACTCAAAATCATCACTCTATATTCTTCTTTCAAGCTGGATTCATGCTGCACCTCTGCTGTCAGACACGTACTTCACTCTGTCTCTCCCCCTACAGTGCTTATCAAAAGGAGCTTGATAAATGCAGGAAGACAAGCTGCTTAAGTAGCCATGTGCCTCTACCTGAACATGCTGCTGATTGGCCGAAATGAATAACAAAGACGTGTGAACAGCCAAACAAACCAGATATGTAAATTTGATTTGATTTTGATTTTGTATACTTTATTGATCCCCAGCGGGGAAATTGAGGGCATCCACCTGGATGGATGAAGCAGCCACAGTACGGCGCTATCCCTTTACCATTCACACACACATTCACACCTAGAGCCACTTTAGATCAGCTGTGGTATCCACGCCCCCAAAACTAGGAAGCGTCTCGCTGATACTTCCCTCTGAAACTACTCTATTTCAAATACAAAGTTTACTGTTTTAAAATCCCCCACACTGTTATTTGAAACATGGAGTAGCTTCTTCATGATTTCAACTAGCATATTTTGTAAAAAAAAAAATAAATCATTATATATATATATATATATATATATATACAGACATGAACAAAATTATTGGTACCCCTCTGTTAATGAAAGAAAAACCCACAATGGTCACAGAAATAACTTGAATCTGACAAAAGTGGTAATAAATAAAAATTCTATGAAAATTAACCAATGAAAATCAGACAATGCTTTTGAATTGTGGTTCAACAGAATTATTTTAAAAAACAAACTCATGAAACAGGCCTGGACAAAAATGATGGTACCCTTAACTTAATATTTTGTTGCACAACCTTTTGAGGCAATCACTGCAATCAAACGATTTCTGTAACTGTCAGTGAGACTTCTGCACCTCTCAGCAGGTATTTTGGCCCACTCCTCATGAGCAAACTGCTCCAGTTGTCTCAGGTTTGAAGGGTGCCTTCTCCAGACGGCATGTTTCAGCTCCTTCCACAGATGTTCAATAGGATTTAGATCAGAGCTCATAGAAGGCCACTTTAGAATGGTCCAATGTTTCACTCTTAGCCATTCTTGGGTGTTTTTAGCTGTGTGTTTTTGGCCATTATCCTGTTGCAAGACCCATGACCTGCCACTGAGACCAAGCTGTCTGACACTGGGCAGCACATTTCTCTCTAGAATACCTTGATAGTCTTGAGATTTCATTGTACCCTGCACAGATTCAAGACACCCTGTGCCAGATGCAGCAAAGCAGCCCCAGAACATAACAGAACCTCCTCCATGTTTCACAATAGGGACAGAGTTCTTTTCTTGGTATGCTTCATTTTTGTGTCTGTGAAGATAGAGCTGATGTGCCTTGCCAAAAAGTTCCAGTTTTGTCTCATCTGTCCATAGGACATTCTCCCAGAAGCTTTGTGGCTTGTCAACATGCAGTTTGGCAAATTCCAGTCTGGCTTTTTTATGATTTGTTTTCAACAGTGGTGTCCTCCTTGGTCGTCTCCCATGAGGTCCACTTTGGCTCAAACAATGACGGATGGTGCGATCTGACACTGATGTACCTTGACCTTGGAGTTCACCATGAATGTGTTTAGAGGTTGTTCTGGGCTTTTTTGTTACCATTCGTATTATTCGTCTCTTCCATTTTGAATAATATGTGCAACTGTAGTCACAGGAACATCAAGCTGCTTGGAGATGGTCTTATAGCCTTTACCTTTAACATGCTTGTCTGTAATTTTCTTTCTAATCTCCTGAGACAACTCTCTCCTTTGCTTCCTCTGGTCCATGTTTAGTGTGGTACACACCATGTCACCAAACAGCACAGTGACTACTTGACACCCTTTAAATAGGCCGACTGACTGATTACAAGTTTGTAGACACCTGTGATGTTAATTAGAGGACACATCTTGGTTGTCTTTTCTAGGGGTAGCATCATTTTTGTCCAGGCCTGTTTCATGAGTTTGTTTTTTAAAATAATTCTGTTGAACCACAATTCAAAAGCATTGTCTGATTTTCATTGGTTAATTTTCATAGAATTTTTATTTATTACCACTTTTGTCAGATTCAAGTTATTTCTGTGACCATTGTGGGTTTTTCTTTCATTAACAGAGGGGTACCAACAATTTTGTCCACATCTCTGTGTGTGTGTGTGTGTGTGTGTGTGTGTGTGTGCGCGCGTGTGTGTGTACACATTTTTTTTTTGCCCCTGTGTTTTTTAGGAATCACATCAGGCTGACTTGTTGGTTTTTCTATGGCTGGTCACATATGTTCAACCACATATCCATCAGTCATCGTTCAGGGTTTCTTCTGGTAACATTTCTGGGTGGCAGTTCACCACTCCTGAAAAATTTCCACCACTCTGTAAGGAAGTATAAATTTAAGAAAAATATATGAAGCAATGACTGTCCGCAAGCACGCACACGAACAACGCGCGTGACCATCATCCGCATGGAGTTCAGAAGCGCCCTGCCTGCGTGTTCAGTCAGCAAGCACTGCAGAGTGTCTCGCTACTAGCGTCGCTGTCCAAGAGAAACATGAGCTTATTAAAGTACTTTAAACATGGAAAACATCAGAAGAGGTATGTAAGCAGTGAAGGCATTTATCATGGTATTTACCCACTGATAACAGGAGCAATAATGGAAGAGTCGCTTTGCTAACACATGTGGTTAGTTTGTTTTTGTTATTTCAGACAAGAATAAAAAGATGTTTTTACGTTTACCTTAGTTAATATTAACTAATTTATGTTCATTATTATATACCTGGCAATTCTTTTATTTTATTTTTTTTTTCCAGTGTTTGTGTGCGGTGCTCTGGGAAAAAAAAAGTCTGTGCCCTGTATCCCAGCAACAGCTTGTCACTCACAGCTCAGCACTTCTGCTTTTCCTGTGGTCAGACTTTCTACAGATTTTTTTAATAGCAGTCTCTAAATAACAATGGACAGGAAATGTATTCTAGCAGCTCTGGATGTAAAATAAGATGACACAGAAAACAGGAGTCTGAGTAGAGACTGTATCAACGTCCTGTGTCCCGCCCTTCCTTAATTCTGATTGGCTGCTTAGAAAGGTCTGACATTGACGAGCTCAGCTGCAGTCTGAAAAGTTGAACTTTTTTCAACTCTGAGCGCCCTGAGTGCCACGACAAAAACTGGCCACCGCCGAGGGCGCTCAGTGCTGTAAACACTGAACTATATAGAGAATGAATAGAAAATAGTCACCCAGAGCGGAAAAAATGCGTTTGGCGGACACACAGCCTTAAGGATGCAAAAAGCACCCACTTAAAAACTTGAGTAATGACTTCAGTCTTTACTCTTTATCCTCAAATCTTTACAAAGATTTGAGGTTTTTCTCCAAAATGTATAACAATTTTCTTATAGTTTTCTATTTTTCTCTGTCAATTTATCTAAATTTGAAACCATTTCCCTCAAATTTGTAATTTCCTTTTGTAAAAATTGACTTTTCTTGTACATTTAAGACTTTATTATAAATTAATGGATTATTTTATGGCTAATTTTTGTCTGTTTTTAATAAAATTAGTTTTTTAATAAATTTGAAACAAGTTGTGGTAAAAATTTGACTTTTTCCTTATACAATTTACACTTTTGACCATAATTTTGCAGAGCCAGAACAGAACAATAATTTAATTAGGTTCGATGAAAGGACTAGCTGTTACAGTCCCTGCTGTTTGCACCACTTCTGAGTCCGTGGGGAGTTCTTGAGAGATGGCTGCTATAAGGCTTCACCGCCGGGACACATCGTCAGTTGTGTACCTCAGCATCACAGGGTGTTTCGGCCGTTTATCACAAGACACCCTCCACTGAGGCAGGCCCACCACAGGTTGATCAAGCCAGGGTGTGTGTCCCCTGGTTTAGCTGTTTGCCTTAGAAGCCCAGATGGTATCTCTACTTTTCATTCCTAGCCAGCAACTGGTCCTCTTGGCGTTGTCGACCAGCTCTTGATAGCCTATAGATCATAGGAAATGGTGACGTCCTATGTAGACTATATGATGTTATAGACATCCCATGTGATGTCTTAGACATCCCATATGATGTCATAGACAGACTATCAAATGCCAGAATCCTTTGATGTTCTGATGCTGCAATCTCCCGATGCCGAATCTGATGCAACACCCCCCCACTGAGGCAGACCCACCACAGGTTGATCAAGCCCAGATCTGTGACTGGTTGGGCTCCGGGCTGGAGACTGCAGGAGGGTCCATGTGAAGCTGAGCTTCATCTGAGGTGCTGATACCCTGAGGACTGTGGGGGTTCTCCTGCCTCTGGGCTTCACTCGACTGACTTGGCCTACTTCCTAAGAAGTATAGGTCAACGCGAGGCCTCTTGCTGAGCTCGCCGAGGTATTTTTCCTGCCCTGGTGGATTTTAGGGCCCCTCTCTGTTGTTAACGTTGACCAGCCACATACGCAGCTCTGCAGCTTTGTCCTGCCAGTGTTAATGTTTCATCAGTTGTGGTGCTGGTTGTTGTATTCATTGTCAGTTCTATACCATGGTCTGTTATCGTAAGATCCATCCGTGCTGGGTTATCTTGCGTCCCTGCTCTCACAGACCATGGGGGGTGTATCTTCCTCCTTGAACTTTGTAGCAATGATGGGTAGATCCAAGAACGCTAATCAGCGATGGGTCCTGCTGGTATGAGCCGCTAACCCACACCAGCCCCATTAGGGTCTATTCCCTCCTGTCAGCAGTCTGTCCAGTCCGTCATCAGGTCTTTCCGTGATTGTCAGCTGCCCTTTCGCAGCAGTCACTGGGTCACCCTAGAAATCACGGTTTGATGAAAGGACTAGCTGTTACAGTCCCTGCTGTTTGCACCACTTCTGAGTCCATGGGGAGTTCTTGAGAAATGGCTGCTATAAGGCTTCACCACCGGGACACATCATCAGTTGTGTACCTCAGCATCACCGGGTGTTTCGGCCATTTATCACAAGACACCCTACACTGAGGCAGGCCCACTACAGGTTGATCAAGCCTTTCAAAGAATTTTTTTTTTTATAAAATTACATTTAATGAAATAAATTAACTTAAAATGACCAAAGATGCAGTTATTTCTGTTACAATATTTCTTTATATTTAGAGTTTTTTAGAACTCTCCTCACCACCCAGACAGCGGGAAAAACCTCCCTTATTTTGAAATCCAAATGCTGGCATGTTTAGTTTGTCTGAACGCTGCTGACGGATTAAAGTCATTGACTTCATGAATTTCGGTCATGTTACCTTGCCAGGTACATAATAATGAACATAAATTATTGTAATGGCTGGTGAAGTAAATCCTCAGTGATTCAGTCACTCTTGCCTCTTTCCCTGCATATGAAGTCCAAACACACACGTTTGCTCAGTGACTCTTATTGTTCCCATTTCCAGTGGGTTAAAACCACCATAAATGCTTCCACTGCTTACATACCTCTTCTGATTTTTTCCGTGTTTAAAGTACTTTAATAAGCTCATGCTTCTCTCGGACAGTGATGCTAACGAGATGCTCTTTCTACGGACAGAATCAGAATCAGAATCAGAATCAGGTTTATTGCCATTGTTCATGTAGTACACAAACTAGGAATTTGTCTCGGTACAATGCTGCAACATTAAACAACTGTCATGCGGGCAGGGCACTTCTGAGCTCTGTGTGGATAACGTCATGCGCGTTGGTTCATGTGCATGCTTGTGGACTGTCATTCCTTCATATTTTTTTCTTAAATTTTCATTTCCTTGGTATGGCCTGGGCTCGCAGGCCACTCGAAGGTTGCTTCTGGGCCGCTAATTGAATAGGCCTGCTATAGGCTATGTCAAAAGGTAGGTTTTAACCCTATTCTTAAAAACAGAGATCAAGTTTGACTCCCGAATCCAGACTGGCAGCTGGGTTCCAAAGAAGAGGAGCTTGATAACTGAAAGCTCTGCCTCCCATTGTACTTTGGGAGATTTTAGGTATTTTAATTTTTTTTAATTTAAATTTTGTATACTTTATTAATCTCCAGAGGGAAATTCAGGGCATCCACCTGGATGGATGAGGCAGCCACGGTACGGCGCCAGTCCCTTAACCATTCATACACTCATTCACACCTAGGACCACTTTAGAGTCTCCAATTAACCTAACTTGCATGTTTTTGGCCTGTGGGAGGAAACCGGAGTATTACAAGTAACCCTGCATTTTTGGAGCGTAGTGCTCTGTTAGGATGATAAGGTGCTATCAGAGCTTTTAAATAGCAAGGGGCCTGATTATTTAGAGTTTTGGTAAGTGAGAAAAAAGATTTTAAACTTTATTCTAAATTCTATGGGAAGCCAATGAAGGTAGGCCAGAACTTTACCCCCCACACACTGCAGGTTTCCAGTGCCAGAGGAAGTGAAGGAGCCCCAGAGCATCACTGAGCCATTGCCATGCTTCACTGTAGACACAATGCTCTTTTCAGCGTATGCTTCATTCTTTCTCCTCCAGACATACCGCTGATCCACAGGCCCCAAAACTTCCAGTTTCTTTTCATTGCTCCACAGAACAGAATCTCAAAACCTCTTTGGCTTATTTATGTAGTTCTGAGCAAATTGGAGCAAACTTTTCGAGCCTATGGCTCAGTGGTATGTCTGGAGGAGGAAGAATGAAACATATGCTGAGAGGAACACCATGCCTACAGTGAAGCATGGCGGTGGCTCAGTGATGTTCTACGGTTTCTTTGCTTCCTCTGGCACTGAAAACCTGTGGTGTGTGGTGGGCAGTGTTGGGCAAGTTACTAAAAAATAGTAACTATTTACAGTTACTAGTTACTTCTTTTCAAAAGTAACTGAGTTACTTTACCAATTACTGCATGATTAAAGTAACTAGTTACTTGGAAAAATAACTTTTGCATTACTTTTAAATGCATACTTAACCCCTTACCATTCCTGCCAATTTCCAGCCAATGTGAGAGGGAAAACTAGAATTTTAAGAGGCTAAGAAAGAAGATCTTTCATTATTCACCATTACACATTGCTGTCTGTCACACAGATAAGACAAAAACATTGCATGGCCAGGTTAGAAAAATTGATCTAAATATTTATTTGTAACTAAAATGTAATGATTCACTGCATCAAAAGTTTTGTTTTTTTAGGTCCAGTAAAATGGCTCCCACAACCTGACCTTGATCTATTGACTTTTTTGTTTTGAATTTGTTCAGTCAAGTAGGAGTTAGCACTCTCAGCTGAATAATTTTATCAGAAGCCATAGAGAGGATGTAAGTAATTATTAGACTCCATATACCCCAATAATTGTGTAGCAGCAGTTTTTTTTTTCTAAAACTTTGGAGAAAATTGGCAATATACAAACAGACACATACCTGATTTACAGCTCTAGATTTAAATCCCTTACCATTTTAACCAGCCAATGTAAAATGTTCCACGAGTGGGACATCTTGCACACATAGCAAGATAATTTAATTAATGGATTACATTACGGGTTTATTAATGTCAGGCTGAAAACAGACTGTTTCAGACAGCTTTTAGAACATGTTCAGTCTGCTTTATTCTGCCTTGAGAGCTCTTATTGTGGGAAAACTCTGAAGAAAATCAACACTATACTGACAGTAATTTCCTCATTTTGGAGTGAGAGTTGGCAACACTGCATAAAGCTGTCCATGTTTATCTTACCTTTATAATTATGGTTTAATCCGATGTGCAGTGATCCAAAGAAAATGTCCATTATCCACAGTCCAAATGTCTGCTGTGACAGAGACATGATCCAGTTCCTCAAATTCCTTTTGGAGATCAAAGTCCATTTTTAATAAATAATCTTTATCCAGGTAGCAAGTAAATGCATTTTAATTTCAGTGGATCACAGTCCAGCTGTCTGATGGAAAGTGTTATCACGTCTTCAGTCTGGAACGACATATCTGGCAATCAGTCGGTTTAATTCTTGCTGGGTCACAAACTGTCCAGATGCATACCTGTGCTTGAAATCCAGCTGTGGGTGTTGAGACAAGAGTATTTCCACTTTACATCCAGTTGTGGCTGTTCAGAATACAGTAGCTCTACTTCACGGTGTTGTTAGCATAGCATAGCACTAGCTTTGTCGTTGCTGAAGATTGCCGTAGGTCTCAACCGGCACTTTAGTTTGCAACCCACCAATATGCTTTTGTCTTTAACTGCAACAAAGGAAAAATAATCTATTTCCACAAAAACAAATTAGCTTCATCTTTTCCTCCGGTTACGTCGACTGACTGCTGCATCAGCTACGTAGGGTCAGTTTATATATTCATTTATTTGTGCTAAAAATATCTATCCATATTAATAAAAAAGTAATGAGTAACGCATCTGATCAAATTTCAGTAACTGTAACGCATTACTGAATTTTTAAACCATAATTCCGTTACACAGCACATCACTGCAAAAGTAGTGGCGTTACAGTAACACGTTACTTTGTAATGCGTTATGGTAACTCCACCAGTGCTGGTGGTGAGTAAGATGGATTCAATGAAGTATCAGGAAACCCCAGGAGAAAATGTCACACCGTCTGTGAGGAAGCTGAAGCTTGGGTGTCATTGGATCTTCCAACAGGACAGTGATCCCAAGCACATTTCAAAGTCCACTAAGTTACCACATCTTAGCCCATGAGGAATGGGCTGAGATTCCTCAGAACGCTGCTAGAAGCCGGTGTCTGGCTATGCATCATGTTTGCAGCAGGTTGTAACAACAAAAGGGTGCTCTACTAAGTACTAAAGATGCTTATCTTGAAGGGGTTGAATAATTTTGAAACTTCAGTAATCATTAAAAGTGGCATTTTGTGTTGAATTTGGAGAAACCACTTGTAATATTAGCTGTGTTAGTTGTTCTTGTTTGATTTGTTTATTGCAAACAGCTGCTACTTTGTACATTTTGCCATTAAACCTAATTTGCAGTGGGGGTTGAATAATTTTGATTGCAACTTTACATACTTTTCCAAAGTTGATCCGCCCGGTCTCTTAATTTGAGTAGCCTGCTAGCTACCTAGTTAACTAGCACCTGATAGCTCTCTCCACTTTATATTCTCTGTTGTATTCTTACGAGCATCTTCAGATGAAACAGAGTCAGAGGCATGCATTACCCTGTGAGGCTTCAGTAGAAACTTTTCACTGGTAGGTTCTAACCTACAGTCTGCGTTAACACATTATGAAAATGAGCTAATGCACCCAACAGGGCTAACTATTAGCACACAAGAACAGCTTCTAGATTGACAAGTCTATTTCTTTTCAAACAGCACCTCATTGTGGAAATTAAGGTACACACACTCCCAGCGGATCATGGGTCCACATGTTTGATTTGGCAAAGATTTTTACACTGGATGCCCTTCCTGATGCAACCCTCCCCATTTACCTGGTCTTGGGACCACACTGCAATCCTCACATATTATAAGAAGGCAGTTGCTGTAATGCAGGGGTGTCCAATCATGTGCCATGGAGGGCCAAGACCCTGCAGGCTTTACCTCCAACCAGCGTCATCAACAGATTTCACTGAATTTTTTTCCCACTGATCGGTGATAAGTGAAAACACCTGCTGAAGAGACTGGGTAGAAGAGAAAGCCTGCAGGGTCTTGGCCCTCTGTGGCACATGATTGGACACCCCTGCTGTAATTAAATATTATTAGAAGACTGCTGTAGAGGAGTGATATATACAGCATTTGGTGAAGCTTCTGAGCGTGGTTACTGGGGAATGTAGGAACTCCTGGAAGCTGTATTGTCCTTTTGGATCCAGCTGTTGTATAACTGCTATTATATAGTACCTATTGGTGGTTTCTTACAACATGTGAGGATTGTAGTGTGTTGTGTCCCTTAATTTCTACAGTGAGGCGCTGGTAGCAGTCTTCACAACCCAGGAATTGTGTTGTTGTGGGTTCATGCTAATAGTTAGCCCAGTCTAAAATCAATTTAGGTAAAATCTCACAGCGTACAGTTTCTACTGAAGCCTTAAGATGTAATTAGCGTTTGTGACTCTTCATCTGAAGATGAGAATGTTAACAAAAACGGAGATACAGATTGAAGGCCAGATAGTTAGCAGGCCGCACGACTAAAAAGTGACCAAACCGATGGACTCTGGAAAAGTATGTGTATAAACGATGACTGGTGGACAGTAGCACATGCTGTTGAACATAACTATTGTTTTCTATATTATGCTTAAGGTTCGTGTTAGTTAGCAACATTCAAAAGTAGCAGCTGGGAACTATTTGTTTTCAGATGATGATACTATCCCTGGTGGAGCAGCATAACATTAAAGTAAATTATTATCCACTGCTGCTTATTACTGTCAACTTATGAATCGCATTTGTGGAACTGGGACCGTGGTGACGTGTTTGGCCCTCCACTGTGTGACTGAATCACTGCACTGCTATGTTAATTGATAGTGCATTCCCTCGTATTGTTGGCATACTGAGGAGTTGCCTGTATGTGTGTGTGAGTCTTGTGTGACAGCGTAAGTGCTTGGAATCCTCGAGTGACTGGGTTATTAGTTAAAGTGCTTTCAGCAGTCAGTAAGTTGAGCACAATCTAAATAATGTTCCTTTCACTATGACGAATTGCAGCATTAGTGCTGGGCAGTGTGACCAAAAAATTTGTGTCACGGCGTTTCACTTTTTTGTTGCTTGTTTGTTTTTGGTATAACAGGGCCTTTGTGGAATATCGTATGTACAGCTCTGGAAAAAAATCAGAGACCAAAGAGACCACTGTAAAATTATCACTTTTTCTGGTTTTACTACTGATACGTATGTGTTTGAGTAAAATGAACAATTTAGTTTTATTCTCTAACCTGCTCAAAACAGCTGACCCAACATCCAAGTCAGAATGTCATCATGGAGAGCATTTATGTACAGAAAATGACAACTGGCCAAAACAACAAACAAGATGCTGCTTTTAATAGTGTAAAGAAAACAAGTTCATGATCATTCACACACTACAATACTTCACTTTAAACTTGGGAAGAGTTCATAAATCTCTGTTTGTGTAATAATTGATTTTTATGCCTCGGTGCAACGGAGGCATACAGTAATCATGCAGTGTGTGTGTGTGTGTCACCAGCTTTTCAGCTCGGCCGGTCCAAATTAAGTGGACCTAAAGGCTTGTATCATTGTATCACCATATTTTCTCAACTGTTAATTTGCCGGAATTTCGAGATGAGGCTTTGTTTTCAAAATAAAAACAAATTTAACTCACCATTTCTGTCAATGCAGCTGCGAAAAAGGTTCTGTAATAACTATCCCGGGCCAGCAGAGGTCAGAGTGCCACTTTTTTACAACCCCCCCCCCCCCCCCCCCCCCCATGCTACCATGACACAGACACAGAGGCACAGCACCTTGGTGCGTTCATTATTCCCAGCTTCCATGTGTCTTATCATTCTCACATGATCACCTAATCAATAGATCAAGGCGTCCTTGTGTTGGAATTCAACAGGTTGAATGGCTGCCATACATGTAGAGATGCTAGTTTAGGAAAGATTTTGCATTTTTATTTTTCCCCAGAGCTGTACAAACATTTCATCATTGATATAATCATTTATCATACACGATAGCTTTGATTTACTCCACAAGCTGCTGCAATATATGAGGGAACCAATATGAGGGAAACAGTTAAACAAGGTTGAGTATTATAACTGCAACATAAAAAAAAACATTAGGGGGAAAAAAACAGAATTTCCTTTCATAGCAAAATATTTCCAGTTTATTCTTCAAAAACTATAAACCCTGGGAGATATTTCTCTCTGTCTGACAAATAAAAAATTAGCTTATTACTTCAGATTATGTATTTATTTATTAGGGGGCGACTGTCACTGGGGATAGTTGGTCCATGCTGGCGATTATTCCTCCACAATTCTGCCGTCCTCCACTCACATCGTCTACAGTGGAAGGCCTCTGTGATGAAATTATTCACACATGTCATTAGGAGAGGAACGGTCAGATCGACGGTATTAAAGTTGCACGGGCGCGAAACCCGAGCAGTGGGACTTGCGTTAGTTTTGTTCCTTGTGATACCGGAGGGCCACGGACACCCTGCCACTGCTCCACGCAGGGTTGTGCTCTAGCTGGGAAGGAGGGGCTCAGCTCAGATCCACGGAACCCACCGCCGTGCTGACCTTCACACGCACAATCTTACACTAGCGGGCGGACAGGGCCCCCACATGATCACACGTCCTCACGAGTGAAAGCGGCTGCCTCACCTCTCGGTTCATCCGTCCATGGCAAGTCACACGCATGATTTATGACAGGGTTTACAGTAATAACACCCACCATTTACACCAGGATATACAAAGCTGTGGTGAATTATGGATGTTTTTCCCGCTTGCGCAAAGGAGATGTGAGTTCAGGAACATCTTTTGCATGTTTTTTCCCAACTAATCACAGTGCAAACATCTCACAGCGTTTTTTTCCCTCCGCTGTTTCCATGACAGCCGCGTCATTCCTCGCACCGCTTTTCACCTGCTGCTTTTAGTTAGTTCGTTAACTTAACTAACCAGCTTGGAGGTATTTGAAAATTTTATGTGATGTGAAAAGTCAAGACGGGTACACAGATGAAGCTGCACTATGCAGTATATCATGTTCTTATTAGAATGAGTTTTAGCGTGTAAAAGGGAATTTCTGCTGTCTCTACTCTCCAGTTCCTTACTATTAAAAAAAGAGACACCAAAGAAATGAAAAAAAAAAAAAGAAGATGAAAATGGACTTGCCGCATCTTTGATTGTAAAGAAAATAAAAAAGGACTTTTTGTGTTCCAGGGGGGGACCAGGCCTCAGCTGCAGGAGGACGTCAGCCTTGAAGAGATCGCATTTGACCAGCGCTGTGATTGTTTCACGTAAGTCTGTCGTGAGAACTTTGTGTTATCAGACTGATCAGATTAGGATCGCTGAAGCTGTGGCTCAGACATGTGTTCATACATATTTGTGTGTGTGATGCAGGGGAGCTGACCTGACTGCATTAGTGAGGGAAGCATCTGTGAACGCCCTGAGGTCCTACCTGACGTCCCAGCATTCCACAGCTACTGCTTCTGGTAATGTGACTCCTTCTTCTGCATATCTGCTGCCTTCATCTCTTTAAAGATAAAGGTGTGGTACTGGATGGGAATGGAATGGAGAAAGATTTTTGTGACAGTGTTTCGTTTTACTGTAAAGCATTAAACCTCCTGTCTGCAGAAGTGAATATCAGCTGGGAAGGTACTTTGGGTGGCTGTAAAAAAATGTTGTTACCAAGCTGTCACACAAGTAACATCTCATGGTGGCTAAAAGAACATGTAGACACACACACATCCTAGCGTACACCGCTTTATCAGTAATGAGAATTGTGTATTTTTACTTCCAATGCCCCAATATGGTCTTTTTTAAAAAAAAACATTTCTGTGATTATTAAATCTGACAGATTTAGCGCTATTTTGGCCTGTGGTTAATCAGCACATATTATACTTTTTGGGGTTTCCATTTTATTTTTGTCCATTATGTAGGATTTCTGTGACATGACCTGGTCTTTAAAGTTAAACATCCCAAAGTCAACCTGCTTAGGAGTTGTCCTTGTCCACAGAAATTAGAACTAGAGAGCTTCCTGATTGGCTCGTTTGGATTTGCTTTCCTCTTCCATGAGGTTAACACGCCTTACTCCAGAGACCTGATACACACCTGTCTCATGGCTGGTCTGCCATGCCCCCTCCTTGGAGGAGAAGAAGTTTCCTGCCACTGGGCCTCAGCATTCACATAGCTACAGTGCAGCTAGCTTAGCTAGCTGGCAGTTCACCGGTGAACTCTTTAGAGCTCTTCTTCTGATATAAGATGACTTATATCGTGATGTGAATTTTTTGTCATATCGCACAGCCCTAGAACAGGGCAAGAATCTGTCTTGGCACACAGTGCCTCTCTGTTTATGACAATTTGGAGTTAAAGCTCACTCTGCAGTGACCAAATCTCTCATCAGCAGAACGAATAAAAAGGCTAGACTTGCCTTTGCTGAGGAGCATGTTGTGTGGACAGAGGAGAACTGGTCCAGAGTGCACTTCAGTGATGAGAGGAAGTTCACTTCATTTGGGTCTGATGGTAAACAATAGGTTTGGCGTCAAACTGGGGAAAGACTGAACCTAAAGTGTGTAAAGGAAGTCAGTTAAATTTGGAGGAGGAAGTGTCATAGTTGGGGGGATGTTTTCTGCAGCAGGAGTGGGGCCTCTTGTACAGCTACATGGCAGGTGAATGCAAATGTTTATGTGAGCCTCCTTCAGCAACGTGCAGTTCCTTCACTGCAGTTGTCTCCCAATCAGCCTGCAATTTTCATGCAAGACGATGTCCCCTGTCACACTGCAAAATGGTTCCTTGAATCTAACAATACTGAAACAATGAAACGGCCAGCCCAGAGTCCAGATCTAAACCCCACTGAGAATCTCTGGAAAATCCTTGGTGACAAAGTAATGACTTAGAAACCCACTACAGTTGCTGAACTGTGGAAGAGACTGAAGAAGAATGGACCAAGATCAAACCAGAGCAGTGTGAGAAACTAGTGATGTCCTGCAGGTGCAGATGTGCTGAAGTCTTTCAAAGCAAGGACCTCTACACTTCCTATTAATTCATTAATCCTATAGCCCTAAAAACATTGTTTAAATCTTCTCTTCGGACACAATGGTCACTCTTCTCTAATTTTGTTCAGTTTTTTTTTTTTTTTTTTTGCAAAATAAATGTTTGTGTTGAAGTGCCTTGGTTATTAAAAAACCCAACATACTAGTACAGTAGTGGTATAGCCACAGTTGATATTCTGTCAAAGTCTGAACAATGAAGAATAACATATGCTAGAATAAATCAAGTATTAATACATTGTTCTCCACTATATGCTGTGGCATTCTGGCTTATTTTATTGTATTTTGTCTGCTATCCTGGTATATTGGATTGCTAATGTTAGTCGGTCTGAGTGGCCACAGTCAGGTTTTCTGACCAGCTTTGTAATGAAGTGGTTGGTGTAAACTAAAGTAGACAGCCGCTCTGAGCTGAAGTTGCTGCTATTGTTCCACACAGGTCACCCTCAGCCCCCTGGCTCAGTCGCTGACATCAGAGTGAGCAAACAGAACTTTGAAGATGCCTTCAGGAAGGTTCGACCATCTGTATCCAAAAAGGTAAGCGTGTGCAAACGGCACAAAAACATGCTGCAGGACATGAGTTACTTTAAGGAGTAATTAATGTCCCACTTAATGTTTTTATTAGCATTCTGTCCATTGTACCTAAGATGCATGCACTGATGATCACAAAAGAACACTGTGAATTGAGCATTAAACTATTAAAACACATCAAGCCCAGTTACAAGACCACAATATTCTGATGAGTGGAAATAATGATTGTAATAATCAATTTATCATGTTTACATGCAGTCAATAAAAGGAATATTGGGCAATAATAATCCAGTTGTGGCCTTCAGCTGATATAGAATACTGGATTATACATGACTACTTGAATAATCAGATAATTCCAGAAGTCTGATTATAATTGGTTTATTAGTGTGCATGTTAGGGGTGGGAATCATGAGGGACCTGGTGATATGATGCCTATTATGATAGGTACTGCGATACCATAACCCCCCCCCCCCCATTCAAATTCAATATAAAGTTTTGTCCCCAAAGTACAACTGTCTCAACATGTTTCATATAAGATTTCTGTCTTATTCAACTTCTTCAGCTCGCCGTGGTTGCTTTTATTTCAGTGGCTGCAGGCTCTCAGGCCTCCGTGGGATGGTGTGCTGTTGTGGCCCTTTCTGCTGCCCACATGCCTGGGCTCCAAAATCTCGTGTTCGGGGGCTTCATTTTCTACTGTGACACGTCTCTGCACACGGGGAGGGCAGTGGACTATGTTGTTTACTTGTCTTGCTCTGAGTTTGGAGGTGTTTGTGTTGTGTAGGAAGTGTCTGGAGTTGGTAGTTGGCTGAGGTCAGAACTGCTCGTGGAGTGTTTTGAAAGCTTAGCTATCATCCGCTAACACTGCTGTTGCTGGATGGTTCCGAGAACAGTGTGCCAGCCTGCGTGTTCTGTGTGTGTCATGTCAAGGTCTTTCGTTCCGTCTTTGTTATAAAATGATTCTTAAGGCCCAACATGCAGCTTCTAACTTGTACACCTGGCTGCAAATCTCACAAGACAAGCTATGACTTCACCTGACAGTGCACTCCTACTTTGTGCCATCTAATGGACTGAAAACTCAATTGGTTGATTAATGCCCAAGAGTTTGCAACATTTACATGATTATCTAAATATATGAACGCTCGTTATGTGTGTTTAGGGATCAGTGCATCATCTTGATACATTTAGTTTCACTCCTAGTGCAGGTAAACATGGCCTTTGTGACAATAAATGACAGAGAAATAATCAACAACTGGACTAGTGAGTTGTTTCAGTCAAGACCTGCACAGTTTTGACCGTGCAGTCAGTATCACTCATTTGAACAGTCAGTGTGGTGATTGTGCAGCAGTGGGTGTAATGCATGGGTCCATTTCTCTGGCAGCATTCCACAGGCTGCAGAATAATCAGTGTGTCACAGGAGACAGCTCTGTGCTGCACTGGCGATCGGATCACAGTCCCATGACCTCGCTGCTATCACGTAGACAGAAAAAACCAGTCTGACTTGTCCCACACTGCAGAAATACTTCAACTCCCACAGTTCAGATCCCCTCAAAGAGAAACTAAACGGTAGAACATTTGGGGAAAAGGTACTGAAACTCATCTGTATGCTAACACTGTGGTTTAAAAAGAAGCGGTGATAAACCAAGCTTATTATTTTTGCCATAAACATGACCGTATTCCGTGTGTGTGTTCCCCATACAGGACCAGAGGATGTACGAGCAGCTCCAAGAGTCTCTCAGCAGATGACCCACCAGCAGCAGTCCAACTTTGTGCACAAACCTTCATGAATTATTCTGTCATTCTCTACATTCTGTCCATATATTTGTTATAGTTGAAGTACCAGACTGTTTTTAAAATAAAGTGTGCTAAATTCACCTCATCTTCATGTGCTTTTTGGATTTTCTGAGACCAGATGATTGTGATCCGTGAGTGCTGACAGAATTGAAAGTGAATGCATTGATGTCAGAAGCAGACCTACGCTACGTGCAGCCCTCAGGCTACACGTGCTGCTCCTCCTTTGTGTCAGATTCTCTGGGTGTTTGTAGTACAGGTTTATACGCTTACAGTATGTCACACCCTCCCTTCATTTGGCATGCAGTTATTGCTTTAGCTTACAGGAAAACCAAATCAAACCTTGTTTTAGCCCTATGACCTTGACTTCACATTTTAACCCAGCAGTTGGCAACCTGCACTATAAAGAGCCACTGTGAGTGATTTTTGCATAAATAATCTGTATGGAGCCACAGAAATATATGTGCTTCAAAATTAAGGTAGAACAGCAGAATTACAGCTACAATCTGGCCTGACAACGTCACAATTAAGTTCTTTTCTTATAAATTTGCAGCTTTTTTAATTGTAAATTTGTTAGCTTTTTATCATAAAATTTCTACTTTTTCTGGTAATTTTTTGATTATTTGTAGAAAGTTTGGCTTTTTTTCTTGCAAAATTCTGTTGGTGTTTTCCTCGTTAAATTGTAATGTTTTTTTTTTCATAATTTTTTATATTTTTGGCATAAATGTGTTTTTACTTTTTTTTTTTCTAAATTTGGCATATTTTTGTTTGCAAATTTTAAACCTTTAGTGAGTAAAATTGAAGACTTTTTCCATCTAAATTTGTGACTTTTTTCCCAATAAAGTTATTAGTTTTTTTCTTAAATTTTGGTTTGTTTGTTTTTTGCATAATCTTCTGCTCTTAGTTTTTAGGTAAAAATGCTGCCTTTTTCATATAAATCTGCAACTGTTTTCTAGTAAAACTGTAGCTTTTTGGGGGGTAAATTTGTGACTTCTTGCCGGTTTATGGTTTTTTTTTCCCCTCAAAAAATTGCAACATTTTCTTTCAATTCTGAATTTTTTTTCATAAATTTTCAGCTATTCTCATAAATTTATTATATTTTTCTTTTCAAATTTATTAGCATTCATGGGCAAAACTGCAACATTTTTTGCATAAATGTATTACATTTTCTCATAAACCTCCAACTTTTTCCAGTAAATTTCTGATTTCTTTTCAAGAAATTTTGTGACACTTTTTCTTACGAATTTGTGGATACGTTTTCCTCAGAAATTTGTCAAAATTTTGATTGTTTCTTGGAAATGTGAGGAGTTTTTTTTTCTCAAGACCTCAAGGAGCCAGTATCTATGGGCAGAAGAGCCACATGTGGCCCCAGAGCCACAAGTTGTAGACCCATTTTAACCCATACTAGTGCATCGTAAAAATAGAATGTCATCAGTATATTAAAGTCATAATCATCAAAATTTAAAACAAAATTTGTGCAACAAATATACAAAAGTGTAACTTTATTGAATAACTGAAAAAATGTCCACAGTGCTGTAACTTTTGTAGATGCACTAGCATTTTTTCATTGAAGGTAGATGAGTTTAAATACCTGGGGTCAACCATCCAAAGCAATGGAAAATACACAAGAGAGGTGAAGAAGAGAGTGCAGGCAGGGTGGAGTGGGTGGAGACAAGTGTCGGGTGATTTGTGACAGAAGAGTAGCAGCAGGCTTGAAAGGGTAGATTTACAAGACGGTAGTGAGACCTGCTATGATGTATGGTTTGGAGACTGTGACCCTGACAAAAAGACAGGACATGGAGCTGGAGGTGGCAGAGTTGAAGATGTTAAGATTTTCATTGGGAGTGACTAGGAAGGACAGGATTAGAAATGAGTATATCAGAGGGACAGCTCAGGTTGAGTGGTTTGGAGACAAAGTACTTGCTTACATCTAGCCAATGTGCAAACAACCTCTATAAGATGTATTCCCGATGTAAACTTGCTGACATATGTGTGCTGTGTTGGGGTATGTTGGAGTATTGATTTATGAGAGCAAAGACCATTACTGGAAAAAAGGACATGGTGACTAATTCCATCTGCTGCATGACTAAAGTCCTGGGAAATACGTATCTGCAGGGGTAGAACAAGAGAACCAACAAAAAAACTAGAATGCAGACTCACACCTAATGAAGCTCTAAGGTTACAGATTCCATTGTTCATGTCAGCTAAGACCTATAGGGCTGAGGTCAAAGTTACACCCCGCTCACAATATAGTGGATGATATACAGCTGGGAAAATAAGTATTGAACAGTCAACATTTTTCTCTTCTTCTTTCGGCTGCTCCCTTTAGGGGTCGCCACAGCAGATCATCTGCCTCTATCTCATCCTGTACCTTGCATCTTCCTCTGTAATACCAACCCTCTCCATGTCCTCCTTCACTACATCCATTAATCTACATATTATATAAAGCTTTCCTAAAGAAAAGGACAAAAGAAGCAGAGCAGCGATATAAAACATACAAAAATAAGTTAACATATATAATAAGATGTAGTAAAAGAGACTATTACAGTAAAGAACTGGAGAAAAACAGAGACAATATTAAAAATACATGGACAATACTTAACAATATTCTTGGAAATAAAAACAGAAATACAAGCTACCCAACCAGTTTTTCAAAAAATAATAAAACGACTCAGTGTGAATGCAGATTAACCTGCAGATGAATTTAATAACTTTTTTGTTAGCATTGGTCCTAATTTGGCTCGAGAAATACCCATTACGGCGCCTACAGGTGATATAATAAGCAAAAACACTGCTATAAAAGACTCCATTTTCATAAAGAACACAGACGAGAGAGAGAGGTCATTGAAATTGTTAAATCGTTTAAAAGTAAAACATCTACGGACTGTGATGGTATTGACATGCTCTTAGTCAAAACTATTATTGAATGCTTAGTGAAACCACTGACGTATATCTGTAACCTGTCTCTCCAAACAGGTATATTTCCCAATGCAATAAAAATAGCTTAAGTAATTCTGATATACAAGACGGGTGACAGAGGGGAACTTTCAAACTATAGACCAATTTCACTATTGCCGCAATTTTCCAGGATACTTGAAAAAATATTCTATGAGAGAATTGACAACTTCATACTGAAGAATAATTTATTGTGTGAGCAGCAATATGGGTTCAGACACAAGAGGACAACTGCATTTGCTCTAATGGAATTTATAGAAAAAATATCAACTGCCGTTGAAAATAAAGAGTGTTCAGTTGGGGGTATTCCTGGATCTTAAAAAAGCATTTGATACAGTGGATCATAATTTATTATTAAAGAAACTACAAAATTGTGGTATTAGGGGGGTAGCACTGTCCTGGTTATGTAGTTACTTAAAGAATAGATATCAGTATATATGTGTTGGTAACAAAAACTCAGTTACTGAAGGTTACTTGTGGAGTCCCACAGGGTTCAGTTTTGGGGCCATTGTTATTCAATATGTATATAAATGATATATGTAAAGTTTCAGAAAAAATGGACTTAATATTGTTTGCAGATGACACTGATTTATTATGCAGTGGAAGCAATTTGGAACAACTTTTGGATACACTCGGAAAGGAATTAGGAAAGCTTAAACTGTGGTTTGATTCAAACAAATTAACGCTCCATTTAAGTAAGACAAAATTTATAGTTTTTAACAACCATCACAACAACTTAGTATCTAAACTCAGTGTAAATGGTGTAGAGATTGAAATGGTATCCGAAACTAAATTTCTTGGTGTAATAATTGATAATAAACTGTGTTGGAAGTCACATATTAATTATATTAAAGGTAAAATATCCAAATCAATTGCAATACTACACAGAGTGAAATATTTGCTGAATCAACCCACACTATATACAGTACTTTGTATCAATACAACTGTATGGGGAAATACATATAAAACAAACATATATCCAGTCTTTATGCTTCAGAAGAGAGCTATTAGAATAATAAACAAAGCTGCTTACAGGGAACCAACAAACCCACTTTTTCTTAAATTAAAAGCTCTCAAGTTGAAAGATCTGGTTGACTTTAAAACTGCAGCAGTAATGTTTAAAGTGAAGAGTCTATCACTGCCCGCAAATATCCAAAAGCTGTTCCAAATAAGGGAGAAACAATATCATTTCAGAGGAACATGTATATTTCAAAAACCTTCAGTGAGAACTACCACCAAGCAACACTGTGTTTCAGTGCAAGGAGTCAGATTATGGAACGATTTTGGACCTGAATTAAAATCATGTACAATGCTTGGACAATTTAAACAAAAACTAAAGGAAGAAATACTCCAAACATATATACAAGATTTGGCTCCCTTCCTGTTTACCCTTTATACTGCGGACTTCTCACACAACACAACACACTGCCATCTACAGAAGTTCTCTGACGACTCTGCAATCGTCGGCCTCTTCTCCAACGGAGATGAAGCTGCGCACAGAGGACTTATCCAGGACTTCGTGGACTGGTGCCATAGGAACTGCCTCCAGATCAACGCGAGGAAAACTAAGGAGCTGGTGGTGGACTGCCGCAGGCAAGGACAACCCCTCACAGCACCAGTAAACATCCAGGGAACAGACATCGAGATGGTGACATCCTACAAGTACCTGGGTGTTCATCTGATCAATAAACTAGACTGGTCACACAATACCGACGCACTCTACAAGAAGGGACAGCGCAGGCTGTTCCTACTGAGGAGACTCAGGTCTTTTGGTGTACAAGGGGCGCTGCTGAAGACATTCTACGATACGGTGGTGGCATCAGCCATCACTTTTGGAGTGGCCTGCTGGGGCAGTGGCATTACAGCAGCCGATAGGAAGAGACTGAACAAACTGATCAAGAAAGCTAGCTCTGTCCTGGGGCAGCGCCCTGACCCAGTGGAGGAGATAGGAGAGAGAAGGATGGTGGCTAAACTGTCATCTCTGCTGGAGTCCGAGTCCCACCCTATGCAGGACATACTGAACGCACTGAGGAGTTCATTTAGCAGCAGACTACATCATCCTAGGTGCGCAACCAAGAGGTTTCGCAGGTCCTTCCTACCTACGGCAGTCAGATTGTATAACCTAAGCAGGGCTGCTCGCAGAGATAGCAAAAAAACATGACGACCTAATAGTACTGAATGCAACTGAATGCAAAGATGCAATAGACTTACACAATGGTCCCCTCCAGTATATACAGTGGGGGGAAAAAGTATTTAGTCAGCCACCAATTGTGCAAGTTCTCCCACTTAAAAGATGAGAGAGGTCTCCAATTTTCATCATAGGTATACCTCAACTATGAGAGACAAAATGAGAAAAAAAAAAAAATCCAGAAAATCACATTGAAGGATTTTTAATGAATTAATTGGTAAATTCCTCAGTAAAATAAGTATTTGGTCACCTACCAACAAGAAAGGTTTCTGGTTCTCACAGACCTGTAACTTCTTCTTTAAGAGGCTCCTCTGTCCTCCACTCGTTACCTGTATTAATGGCACCTGTTTGAACTCGTTATCAGTATAAAAGACACCTGTCCACAACCTCAAACAGTCAGACTCCAAACTCCACTATGGCCAAGACCAAAGAGCTGTCAAAGGACACCAGAAACAAAATTGTAGACCTGCACCAGGCTGGGAAGACTGAATCTGCAATAGGTAAGCAGCTTGGTGTGAAGAAATCAACTGTGGGAGCAATTATTAGAAAATGGAAGACATACAAGACCACTGATAATTTCCCTCGATCTGGGGCTCCACGCAAGATCTCACCCCGTGGGGTCAAAATTATCACAAGAACGGTGAGCAAAAATCCCAGAACCACATGGGGGGACCTAGTGAATGACCTGCAGAGAACTGGGACCAAAGTAACAAAGGCTACATCAGAAACACACTACGCCGCCAGGGACTCAAATCCTGCAGTGCCAGACGTGTCCCCCTGCTTAAGCCAGTACATGTCCAGGCCCGTCTGAAGTTTGCTAGAGAGCATTTGGATGATCCAGAAGAGGACTGGGAGAATGTCATATGGTCAGATGAAACCAAAATAGAACTTTTTGGTAAAAACTCAACTTGTCGTGTTTGGAGGAGAAAGAACACCATACCTACTGTGAAGCATGGGGGTGGAAACATCATACTTTGGGGCTGTTTTTCTGCAAAGGGACCAGGACGACTGATCCGTGTAAAGGAAAGAATGAATGGGGCCATGTATCATGAGATTTTGAGTGAAACCTCCTTCCACCAGCAAGGGCATTGAAGATGAAACGTGGCTGGGTCTTTCAGCATGACAATGATCCCAAACACACAGCCCGGGCAATGAAGGAGTGGCTTCGTAAGAAGCATTTCAAGGTCCTGGAGTGGCCTAGCCAGTCTCCAGATCTCAACCCCATAGAAAATCTTTGGAGGGAGTTGAAAGTCTGTGTTGCCCAGCGACAGCCCCAAAACATCACTGCTCTAGAGGAGATCTGCTTGGAGGAATGGGCCAAAATACCAGCAACAGTGTGTGAAAACCTTGTGAAAACTTACAGAAAACGTTTGACCTCTGTCATTGCCAACAAAGGGTATATAACAAAGTATTGAGATGAACTTTTGTTATTGACCAAATACTTATTTTACCGAGGAATTTATCAATTAATTCATTAAAAATCCTTCAATGTGATTTTCTGGATTTTTTTTCTTCTTATTTTGTCTCTCATAGTTGAGGTATACCTATGATGAAAAATGGAGACCTCTCTCATCTTTTAAGTGGGAGAACTTGCACAATTGGTGGCTGACTAAATACTTTCTTACCCCACTGTACAACTAGGACAGTATCGGTCGCTACGGAGGGTGACAATGTGTATGGGTACATATTCATACTATGTAGGATAACTAAGTAGACGGTTATGCTGTTTATTCCATCTTGCTACAATGCTCCGCACTTTGTATATATATTTATACAGTATATTGATGTGTATGTATGTATATCCACTGCTCTTATTTATATCTTCCGTATCTTCTTAATTATTGCTCTGAGTGTTGCTAGCCCTGTGCTGTTGCAATCCTGGAATTTCCCCATTGTGGGACTAATAAAGGCTTATCTTATCTTATCTTATGATGACATATAAAATCACATAAGGATTGTCATATCCAGTCTGCGTTGTGTTGCTGCCTAGTTTTTTTTTGTCACATTTTGTCTTAGCTTTGTTCTGAATTGTAATCGCTCTTGTTTTGTTTTTCTTTTGAATTCTTGGATGGAATATGGGTGGGCAATATAAGCTGCGGCTTCAGCCATCACCCATTTCGGATAACTTATTTGAACTGTATAATCAGAGGAGTTATTGTCTAATTTGACCTTGTTGGATTTTCTTCCCCCTTTGTTATATTATTCTGTTTCTTTTAATCTGTACTTTTAATCTATCCGAAATAACGATTGATTGATTGATTTCTGATGGAGCCATTGACCTGAGATTTTCACCAGATATCAGCAACAACCCAAGTAATCCATACATACAAAGAAATCAAGGCAACTGTGTTCACAAAGCAAATTATATTTAATGAAGTGGAATGACAAAGGGAATAAGTATTGAACCAGCTTGGTGAAATTAATATTTAGTAGAAAAGCCTTTGTTGGTAATAACAGCTTCCACACGCCTCTTGTATAGAGAAACTAGGCACAGGCATTGCTCAGGAGTGAGTTTAGTCCATTCTTCCACACAAACTCTCTCCAAATCTTGAAGGTTCCGTGGGTGTCTTCTATGAACTCTGATCTTCAGTTCGTTCCATAGATTTTCAGTTGGATTCAGGTTAGGTGACTGACTGGGCCATTCTAGCAGCTTTATTTTCCTTCTCTGAAACCAGTTGAGAGTTTCCTTGGCTGTGTGTTTGGGATCATTGTCTTGCTGAAATGTCCACCCTCGTTTTATCTTCAGCATCTTGGCAGATGGCAACAGATTCTTATCAAGGACGTCTCTGTACATTTGTCCATTAATCTTTCCTTCAATTATATGAAGTCTGCCTGGACCATGTGCTGAAAAACACCCCCACACCATGATGGGATGTGCAGTGCCATTTCTCCTCCAAACATGCTGTGTATTGTGGCATCCAAAAAGTTCAATTTTGGTCTCATCTGACCAGACAATATTCTCCCAGTATTTTACTGACTTGCCCAAATGTTGTGGAGCAAACTTTAAATGAGCTTCAACATGGTTTTTCTTCAGTAATGGAGTCTTGCGACGTGAGCGGGCATAGAGCCCATGTCGGTTGAGTGGATTACTTATTTTCTTTGAAACAGCAGTACCTGCTAACTCTAGGTCTTTCTGAAACTCTCCACGAATGGTCTTTCGCTCTTGGATAACTCTTCTGATAATTCTTTTGACTCCTCTGTCAGAAATCTTGTGAGGAGCTCCTGGTCGTGGCCGGTTTATGGTAAAATGATGTTCTTTCCACTTACGAATGATGGCTCCAACAGTGCTCACTGGAACATTCAGCAATTTAGAAATATGCCTGTCACCAATACCATCATTATATTTTGCAACAGTAAGGTTGCGAAGGTCTAGAGAGAGCTCTTTGCTTCTACCCATCATGAGTTCTTTGTGGTGTGACAATCTGATATTCACAGACCTTTTTAAAGGCTATCAGTCAGGACTTAACCAGCTGAAATTAATTTGCACTGATGGAGAATGGGATGGCTTCCTAAATTCTGATGGATTTCAGCTGGTTTCTTGGCTTGCTATGCCTTTTTGCACCTCTTGGTTTTCATGTGTTCAATACTTATTCCCTGTGTCATTCCACTTTATTAAATGTAACTTGTTTGGTGAACACAGATACCTTGATTTCTTTGTATGTGTGGATTACTTTGGTTGTTACTGACTGAAAGCACATCTATCCACATTCACTCTCAGGTATAACCTGTGCCACTACTGATTGGAGCGTCAGGGGTTCAATTCCCGCTCTGTCTGCAGTCTGCATGTCAAAGTGTCCTTGAGCAAGACACTGAACCCCCAGCTGCTCCTGGGGGGTCAGGCCAGTGCCTGTGTATGGCGGCTCCCCTGCCATCAGTATGTGAATGTGTGGATAGCAGGATCTGTAAAGCACTTTGGTCATCTAGAAATGAGGAAAAGTGCTATATAAGTGAATGCCATTTACTATTTATACAAGCTCAAGACACCCACTGATCATTTAAATCATCATTCAACCTTACAATCAATAGACAATTTATTGTTTTTTAACAAGGGGGATGGGGGGGGGGGTATTCACCAATTCAGCGTGAGGTACAAATGTATAAATGTAAATTAGATATAAATTTGCAAGACATTTGCAAGGTGCAAAGACATAAAATATGCTAATTTAAAAATTAAAGTTGCAAATTACAATTTAATTACACAGAATAAACATTTAACCAGCAGCCAGATGAGCACTGTAAATTTACTAGAAAAAAGCTGAAAATGTGCAGGAAAAAAGTTGCAAATTTATGAGAAAAAAAGGGAAATTTACAGGAAAAAAGGCCCCAAATTTATGAGGGAAAGCTGCAAATTTATGAAAAGAAATTATAGGAAAAAAAGTTGCAAATTTATGTGAACAAAATTTTCAAATCTACAAGAAAAAGCTGCAGATTTATGAGAAAAAAAGTCACATTTTTCAGTAAAAAGTTTCAAGTCTATGAGAAAAAAAATTGAACATTTACAGGAAAAAGTTGCAAATTTACAAGAAAAAAATTGCAAATTTATGAGAAAAAGTTGCAAATTTTTTAGAAAGTTGCAGATTTATTGAAAAAGTTAACAATTTACAGGAAAAAGTTGCAAGTTTACAAGACAAAATTAGCAAATTTATCAGAAAAAAGTTGCAGATTTATGCTGAAAAAAGTTGATTTACAACAGAAATCTGCAAAGTTGTGAGAAAAAAGTGATAATTCTTTAGGAAAAAAGTTGCACATTCATTCATTCATCTTCTTCCGCTTTAATCCTTTTCGGGTCGCGGTGGGGCTGGAGCCTATCCCAGCATCTTTGGGCGAGAGGCAGGGGACACCCTGGACAGATCGCCAGTCCATCACAGGGCCAACACAGAGACAGACAACCATTCACTCTCACAGTCATACCTAAGGACAATTTAGAATCCCACATCTATGAGAAAAAGTTGGAAATATAAATATCCATCCATCTTCTACTGCTTAATCCTTTTCGGGGGGGGGGGGGGCGCTGAACCCTAACCCAGTGTCTTTGGGCGAGAGGCAGGGGACACCCTGGACAGATCAGCAGTCCATCACACGGCCAACAGACAGACACACAACCATTCACTCTCACATTCATACATAAGGACAATTTAGAATCTCCAGTTGATGCCAATTAACTTAACTTGCATGTGTTTGGCCTGTGGGAGGAAACCTGAGTACCGAGAGAAAACCCATGCAGATGTAATAGAGTCATACTTGTCTTTCTATTATAATTGCACAAAATTATATGCATTTTAGTTTTCTTAAACCTGGCTATAAGTTTTTTTAAAAAAACAACTCTGTTTCAAGCTTGGAGCCCCTCCCTCAGTTCTTCTTCATTGGTACACCCATTATAAAAACTGTGCGCGCCTTTCACTTCCTCCCTTTTGCACAGTTCTCCAAAGGGAGAGGTGTGTCAGTTTTATAATCCCAATGCATCTTGTTATTCCTTATTCTATGTATACTAGTACATACCCGTCCATGCATATAGAAACCAAGTACAAGCAAGTATTTCTGCATACCCATTGCTGAAGGGTCTCCTCCTGTCTCAGACGGCTGTGTTGTTCACAGTCATGCATGCGGCGTACTGCTGGAACCTGAGGTATTTCATGGTCATGGCATCTTTTCTGACGTGCAGCAGTTCTCCTCATTCTATTGCTCTCCATCTGGTGGGTCTTCTTCTTCTTCGTTCAGACCACTGGTTGAGGGATAGGGGCGTCGTAATTCCAGTTCAAGGGCACGATCCTGAAAAAGTGGCTTTCGACCCTGTTCAGGAAGGCCTGTGCATGCCCGTAGAAACCAAGAAACTGGAGCACCCGGAGAAAATCAGTGCTTTGCTGATTTTTTACACACTTGTGGTGTAGACTGGCATTTGTCAAGGTTACACGTTTGCTGTCATGTAGGCATGGCAAATGGTCCTATGATGCCTGAGTTCATAGGACGTACTATGATGATGAGGCAGAGATCATATGTCATGAGCCGAGCCGGCTTGGTTTCCCCCGGCTCGGCCCTGATCTCTCTGTGGGTTTCGGTTTCATTGTTTACGTGCATTTTATGTATTCATTCCACCATCTTAGCCACTGCCCGACTGGCAGCCGTTAGTCAGCCTCTGATCTTTTTCCCACGCTGCTGACAGGCTGTTGGTCCAACCACACCCCCTCGCTCTCATACTTCCACCAGCTGTCCCAGCCCCGGTGATTCTCTGTCCCGCACAGGTGCATCCAATTTGTGTGGCCAGCGGCGTTTGGATTTAAGCAGTTATCTGCTAGACAAACACAGTTGGGTCATTGAGCGAATCACCCCTGCTCACCACGGAGTGATCACCACGTCTGGAAGGACTGTTATTTGCGCTTACTAGGTGAACTGGACTTTGTGGGACTGCTCCAACTTGTGAGTAAATTGTTTGTGACTCTTTGTGGTTGCCGCTGCACTGAACCAGAAGCGTTCCCTCTCGGCAGCACTATTGTTACACTTAGGCTCTGCTCAGTTTACGTTCCCCACAAGTTTGTCGAGCTACCCGCTGTCTTCCCTGTTCCTCCGAGTGCACCTATATTGCATAGTATTATTTTCCTGTGGCCTCAGTACACAGTGGTCTGCCTGCTGGTCACTTTGGCGTCAGCCATTTTGTGTATAGCTCACCCTTTTTGTAAGTCTTTATGTTTTGTACTGTTTCATGTCAATAAATGTGTGTTTGGTGAAACCCAGCGTTTAAATCCTCATTCCTCCTTCTCTCCACCGTGCGCAACGAAGGGCGCACGGGGGAGTTTATGACAGAATGACCCAACCAGTCAAAAGGATTTAGCGGGTTCACCCACACATTCCTTTTTTCTCTTTCATGTCATTTTTTTGAACTGTTTCTTCATTCACCGGTGGTGGAGCGCATGATGCCCCAGTCTCGTCGACCTCGTCCGAGGAGAGGAGGATCGGCCGCAGGGTCTCCCAGCGAGGCGGAGAAGTTGGCAGCAGTCTACATCTGAAGCTATGTGGACGAGTTTGTCGCCACCAGCGGACTCGAGCGGGATTGGTGGTGCGTTCACGGAGCGGTGGGGATTTTGGAGGCACACCCCGGCCTATGGATCTATCCACAATATGCCGACTTGCTCTCAGTCTGCTCGCTCCAGCGCTCCTCCCCGGGCCTGATATTTCCCATGACGCCGGAACGGATGCCCGCTTCCCTGCAGACTGGCAGCCTCTGTGGTGCGTTGCTCAACCCTCCACTCGCTCCAGCATGGTCGATCCGGGCACGGAAAGGACAGCGTCGTCCTGCATGGGGACGCCGGGGGAATCCCTCTCCTTCTCCAGCGTTTAAATCCTCATTACTCCACGAAGGGTGTATGGGGGAGTTTATGACATCATAGGCCATCCTATGATGTCCTAGAAACATGCTTTAAAGTCTGTTGTACCCTATGCTGGTGAAGGGTGTCCTCCTGTCTCAGACGAGTGCGATGTACTGCTGGAACCTCAGGTGTTTCATCTTCATGGCATCTTTTCTGATGTGCAGAGTTGTCGTCATTCTATTGCTTTCCATCTGGTGGGTCCTCTTCGTCTCCTCCTTCTTCTTCTTCTTCGTTCAGACCACTGGTTGTGGGGTAGGTGTGCCGTAATTCCAGTTCATGGATAGGATCATGAAAATAGATCTGAGCAAAAAGAGGCTTTCCGGCATGGAATCACTGTATATGACATCATAAAGACATGAAGGCAGCCTTGATGTATATGACATCATAAAGACATGCCTGAGTTCATAGGACTTCCTGTGATGTTCAGGAAGAGCTCATAGGCCGTCCTACGATGTCCTATGAACGTGACAGACAGACACACACACAGATTCCTTGCGTCCTATGATGCCTGAGTTCAAAGACACTTGGTCTATATGATATCATAAAGACACATTTGTCTACCTATGATGCCTGAGTTCATAGGACATCCTATGATGTTCAGGCAGAGATCATAGGTCGTCCTATGTGTCCTATGATTCACATTTGTCTATGTGTCCTATGATGCCTGAGTTCAAAGACACGTGGTCTATATGACATCATAAAGACACATATTTTTTTTTTTTGTTTTTTTTGTTACTTATTTGTACCCATAGGTAGACTTGGTTTGCAGTCTGGTAACAAGCCACCGGCTGCTGGTCGCTGCGTGCGCGAGCGCCCTAAACCTACATGTTTTTGGTGTGCGGGAGGAAACCGGAGAAATCCCGGAGTAAACCCGCACAACACGGGGAGAACATGCAAACTCCACACAGCTCACTGTTGGTCGGGGGCTGGGATCGAACCCACGATCTCATGATCCCCGCAGTCCCCCGGCCGAGGGTAAAACTGTGCTGCCACAGTGCTAAACCACTGCGCCACCGTGCACATATATGACATCATAAAGACACGTTTGTCTGTGTGTCCTATGATGCCTGAGTTCATAGGACGTACTATGATGTCCTGTGAACGTGACAGACACACACACACACACACACACACAGATTTCTTGCTTTTATAGAGTGATGTATCATTTTCACTTACCATTTGTGTGAAAATTTTAATATATTTCTGTTAATGTTTGTAAGGTTTCTCGCTAGTAGGATGGGTTCGTGGGATTAGTCTAATTCCTGGTTTTTGTCTTGTACCTTGGTTGTTGATGCTGCTGGAGCAGCATCTGCAGTGATGCGAACGTTGTACCGGTCTGTTGTGGTGAAGAGGGAGCTTAGTTCTAAGGCAAAGCTGTCGATTTACCAGTCAATCTACGTTCCTACTCTCACCTATGGCCACGAGCTTTGGGTAATGACCGAAAGAACAAGATCGCAGATACAAGCGGCTGAAATGAGCTTTCTACATAGGATTGCTGGACTCACCCTCAGAGATAGGGTGAGGAGCTCAGTCATCTGGGAGAGGCTCAGAGTAGAACCGCTGCTCCTCCACACTGGAAGGAGTCAGTTGAGGTGGTATGGGCATCTGATCAGGATGCCTCCTGGACGCCTCCCACTTGAGGTGTTTCAGGCACGTCCCACTGGGAGGAGACCCCGGGGCAGACCCAGGACTCGGTGGAGAGACTATGTCTCCCAGCTGGTCTGGGAACGCCTTGGTATCCTCTCTGAAGAGCTGGAGCAGGTGGCAGGGGAGAGGGAAGTCTGGGCTTCTCTGCTTGAACTGCTGCCTCTGTGACCCGGACCTCCGGAAAAGAGGTAGAAGATGGATGGATGGATGGATGGACCTTGGTTGTTATATAGGAGCTGGAGTGGGCAAGCAGTAAAGGCATGGTTTTTCTATTATTTGTTGCGGTTGCCAGAATAAATGGAGAGCATCTCCAAAGGTGACAGGCTGACCTGCATTATTCCACACAACGCAGAAAACAACCGGTTCCACTTGGTGCCGTTCGACCCATCACATCGCTGATGAGCCTTCACCTGCTCTGGCGGCTGCTGCGCCCATCTCTCCATCCTGTGGCTGAGCTGTGGGTTCCCGCTGTAGCTCCCGCCCGTCTGCGCAGTGTTGCGGCGCAAGAAGACCTGCATTTTGACTCACAGGTGTCTTTGAAAACTAGTTCAGTGCAGTTTTCTTTTGTTTTAGCTTTATGCTGTTTTGTATATGGACTGAGAAATGCATATTTATGGACTCTGTTTTTCTTGAGCTTGAAAAAAAAATAATTTAAAAAGGAAAATTCTGCAAGTAAAAAGAACTTGAGAAATTGAAGTCTAGAAATTTGGGAAAAAAGAGTATTCCTTTTTAAAGATTTTTTTTAAACACTTATTTAGTAGGTTTATTTAACATTGTGGTTTTGGTATGTGCATTTTTTTCCACACGATTTTTTTTTTTTTTTTTTTACTGTTGTGAACACATTTATTGTTGAAGTGTAGGGAACCCACGCTGGAATAATCATCTCAGACTGGAAGCAGAGGAGAGGCAAATAGTCCCTCTGCCGGTAGAGCGTGGGGGATTAAACAGATGAGGACAATGGGTAGAACCCCAGGCAGCAGGAAGGAGTAGCTGCGGGGACAGTAGGGGTGATGATGTGTTGAATGTATTGTGATGCAAGATCTCAGGCAGCAGGGGGAAGGAGTGGGGTGATATAAAAGGAGAGACCCTGGTGTATGAAGAGAATGCTTTTTCTGTGTATGAATGAAGTGAGAGAGTGAATAAAGTTTGTCTGCTGTGCAAGTCTGGTTTCTTTACTGCACTCTCCACACTGATGACCCTTGATGAATTATGGAACACGAGGCAAAAACCCCAGAGTCGGCCCAGACGGGAAGCCCCAGCAACGCGGCAAGCACCCCAGAGATGGCCTGGATGGAAAGCCCCAGCAACGTGTGCGCTGTTTCGGTCAAACTACCGAACTTTTGGCTGCACGACCCACGGTCTTGGTTCCTCCACACCGAGGCCCAGTTCGCTCTCCGGGAAATAACAGCAGATGACACCAGATATTGCTATGTGGTCGCAGCGCTGGACGCTCACACGACTCAGCAAGTAGCGAGCCTGCTCCAACAGCCCCCAGCCCACAATAGATACGGGACACTCAAAGCCGTGCTAACCCGGCACTACACACTCTCGGACCGCGAGAGAGCAGAGAGGCGCTCCGAGTTAGGAGAGGGGTCAGCGGTCAAACTGGTGGAGAAGATGTTGGCATTGATGGGCACGGACGATGGGCATTTTCTGTTTGCCCACCTTTTCCTCCGGAACCTCCCAGCAGAGGCAAGAGCGGTCCTTGCCAATTCGCCGTTGCTGTTCGTGCGTGACTACCGGGCACTAGCCCAGGAGGCAGATCGGATCATCCTCACCACCAGAGCCCTCACAGTGAATGCGGCGGCGTTGGAATCCAGCTAGACGACCAGTGGAAATGAGGAGCCGGCGATAGTAGAGGCAGCGGGGGCTAGGAAGCGCCAGAGAGACACGCTCTGCTCCTATCACCGCCGCTTTGGAGAGAACGCATGCCGATGTGTGCCACCGTGCCAATTCAAGCATTTGGGAAACGCCAAGGCTGGCAGTCAGTAGCAGCTGCGACCGCCGGTGAAGAAAACAAGCTGCTCTATGTGATGGAGTCGCGCTCGGGAAGACGGTTCCTCGTAGACACCGGCTCCCAAAAGAGCCTCATCCTGCCGTCCTACACTGACCGGCTAGCGGGAGCTAGCAGCCCCGAGCTGATGGCCGCAAACAGCTCGGACATTAGGACTTTTGGTGAGAGGACACTGACTGTATCCCTACACGGCCATATGTACGAGTGGACATTTGTCATAGCGGCATGCAGTTTCCCAATCTTGGGCGCTGATTTTCTGTGTGCACACAGGCTGCTATTCGATGTTGCTAACGGACGCCTGATCAATGCAATGTCTTTTGATTCTCTCCCCTGTACAGCTCGAGGGGCCGGGCCAACAACGCTAGCCAACGTCACAGCTCCAGGCGGTAAGTTCCACACACTGCTCACTCAGTTCCCAGCACTCACGGTCCCGACGTTTTCGGTGGCCATCACTAAACACGGAGTGGAACACTTTATCACCACCACTGGGCCGCCCGTTTTCGCACGACCTCGACGCCTGGACACAGCTAAACTGGCCATAGCGCGTGAGGAGTTTGCCAACTTGGAAAGGTTGGGCATCATCAGGTGCTCAAACAGCCCATGGGCATCCCCGCTACACATGGTCCCTAAGGCCGAGGGATCGTGGCGACCGTGCGGAGATTTCCGCAGATTGAACAATGCCACAGCGCACGACCGCTACCCGATTCTGCATATTCAAGATATTTCCGTTCACCTCACCGGGGCACGTATTTTTTCTAAAATAGACCTGGTCTGTGGTTACCACCAGGTCCCAGTGCGTGAGGAGGACATACCCAAAACAGCGGTAATAACTCCGTTTGGCTTGTTTGAGTTTTTACGCATTCCCTTCGGATTAAAAGGCGCGGCACAGACATTCCAACGCATGATGGATGCGGTGTTGCGCGACCTGCCGTTTGTGTTTGTCTACCTGGATGACATCCTGGTGGCCAGCGCGTCCAAGGATGAACACGTAACCCACCTCAGGACGGTTTTCCGGAGGTTGGAGGAGCACGGGTTAATAATCAACCCGGCGAAATGCCAGTTCGGTGTGACGGAGATTGATTTTTTGGGGCACCGCATCTCACCAGAGGGAGCGATACCCTTGCCGGACAAGGTGCGCGCTGTGGCGAATTTTCCCCAGCCTCAGATGGTCAGGGCGCTGCAAGAGTTTTTGGGGATGGTTAACTTTTAGAACCGGTTCCTCCCCCGCGCAGCTCAGCTCATGCAGTCATTGTATGCCGCGCTCAAGAAACGGAAACCGGCGGACAGAGTCAACTGGACTCTGGAGCGGGAGCAAGCATTCTCTGAGGTTAAAACAGCCCTGGCAAATGCCGCACTGTTGGCGCACCTGGACCCGGCAGCTCGGATAGCGCTCACTACGACGCCTCGGACGTGGCCATAGGGGCCGTCGTGGAGCAACGCATCGCCGGTTCTTGGCAGCCACTCGCTTTTTTTTAGCAGGGCTTTGCGCGACAGTGAGCGTAAATACAGTGCGTTTGACAGAGAGTTGCTGGCTCTCCACCTGGCCATATGCCACTTCCAGTTCTGGCTGGAAGGGCGCAGCTTCATTGCGTTCGTTGACCACAAGCCGCTAACGTACGCGATGGCCAAGGTTTCAGAACCATGGTTGGGCCGGCAGCAGAGACATCTGGCCGCGATCTCAGAGTTTACGACCGATATTCAGCATGTGGCTGGTAAACTGAATGTGGTGGCAGACTGCCTCTCGCACGCAGTAATGGCCCCAGTCTGCGTAGGGATAGATTATACAGCCATGGCCACAGAGCAGATTGGCGATGCAGACGTGTGCGTGCTCCAATCTGGACCAACAGGGTTAAGGCTGGAGAGCAGAGTACTGCAAGACGGAAGCCACGGGATGCCTGCGCCCGGTGGTCCCAGTTGCTTGGTGCCGCTGCGTGTTTGAGTCAGTTCACGTTCTGGCACACCCAGGAGTGCGCGTGTCAGTCAAAATGGTGGGAGCAAAGTTCGTATGGCCAGACCTGCACAAACAGGTGAAAGAGTGGGCTGCAGCCTGCGTAGCGTGCCAACGAGCCAAAGTACACAGGCACACAAAGGCCCCTTTGGAGCAGTTTCGTATACCGGCTAAGAGGTTCGACCACATTCACGTGGACCTCGTGGGCCCCCTCCCGCCATCGCAGGGGTTCATGCACCTTCTGACAGTGGTGGACTGCACCACACGCTGGCCAGAAGCAGTCCCGCTAGCGGCAACCACATCCGAGGACGTTGCACGTGCCTTTTTGACAACATGGGTGGCACGTTTTGGGATCCCTTCAGACATCACATCCGATAGGGGCCCTCAGTTTGTTTTCGACCTCTGGTCCGCGATGGCCCGTAGCCTGGGTGTCGCAATTCATCGCACAACCGTGTACAACCCACAGGCCAATGGGTTATGCAATCGTTTTCATAGGTCACTGAAAGCAGCGCTCAGGGCTTCGCTTATGGATGCAAATTGGGTAGACCAGTTGCCGTGGGTTCTGTTAGGGTTGCGTTCCGCACCAAAAGAGGATTTGGAGGCTTCCCCGGCGGAGCTTGTTTTTTCTCAGCCACTGCGGCTCCCCGGGGAATTTTTACCAGATAATCCCACGCCAAACAACCATCTGTCTCAGCGTTCACAGCATAGCGCGGACACAGGCACGCTACTGGGCCTGGCCCACAACTGTTTTCCACGCGCTTTTGTGCCAAAAACTTTGAAGAATGTGGCGTTCGTGTTTGTCAGGCACGATGCCCACCGCCCCCCATTGCGCCCACCCTACGATGGCCCGTTCAGAGTGCTGGAACCAGGGGACAAACATTTTTTGTTAGACTTGGGGGGTCGTCGGGAGAAAATATGTATAGTCAGACTTAAGCCCGCCTTTGTGGTGGCGGACGAGCATGTGATGTTGGCTCTAGCTCCTCGGCGTGGAAGACCCCCACTGAGAACTCCCCAGGTAAATGATTCATCAGAGCAGCCACACGGGCAAGTCGAATGTCCCCCCCCTCACCATTGCCCACCCGCAGACAGACACACCCCCAGGAGCCCCCCACCGGCACAGCAGTGCCGCGGAGTCGAAGAACCCTCGTTACAGCAGATATGGGAGGAGACTGAAGCCAAAAGGACGTGAGGATTGACACTCAGTCTGAGACTCTGGGGGGGGCGGGGTAGGGAACCCACGCTGGGATAATCATCTCAGATTGGAAGCAGAGGAGAGGCAAATAGTCCCTCTGCCGGTAGAGCGTGGGGGATTAAACAGATGAGGACAATGGGTATTGTGATGGGAGAAGTTATGGTGATGTAGAACCCCAGGCAGCAGGAAGGAGTAGCTGCGGGGACAGTAGGGGTGATGATGTGTTGAATGTATTGTGATGCAAGATCTCAGGCAGCAGGGGGAAGGAGTAGTAGTAGTAGTAGATTAGTTTATTTGACAGGGACAGTGCAAGTGGGGTGATATAAAAGGAGAGACCCTGGTGTATGAAGAGAATGCTTTTTCTGTGTATGAATGAAGTGAGAGAGTGAATAAAGTTCATCTGCTGTGCAAGTCTGGTTTCTTTATTGCACTCTCCACAGAAGTAACGTTTGAACAAAGCCCTTCAGATAATCAAGAGACTTTTGGTTTGGGGAGGGGTCAACATGTTGTTTCTTTTGGGAGGGATAAGCCAATGAATGGTCCCTAGTTCAGGTTCAGGTTCAGGTTCAGGTTCAGGTTACTTTATTTGTACCCGTAGGTAGATTTGTTTTGCAGTCTGGTGACATCCATATTTACAAGCCACAAATTACATTCAACATAGACACAAACACAGGCACACATGAAATTGACTATAAACATGATAAAAAATACTCAAGGCTCCATCAATCAGGGTATAAAAAGACAAAGAGATGGGAGAAAAACCAGAGGTAAGAGAGAAGTGATAGTAATACCTATAATACCTATTATCATTCATAATCATAGTGATTATGAATGCAGTGCTGACCGGTCTGAAGTAAACCCACCGCCTGTCCCTGCTGCTAGTTCTACTCCCATTGCACATGCACATTTTGAACCAGCCCAGTTAATCACAACTGAGAGTCTCAGTAATATGATAACTGATTTGGCAAAACAAATTGGGGAAAACATTGCAACCAGTCTCATTACAAGACAACAGCCCAGCTAACCCCAGCCACAGGCTACATGCATCCAGCCCTCTAGTCACAATGATTCATCTCAAGTGAAAGTTGTTGTTCAGGCAGATGCCAAGGCTCCTCCATATTTCAGAGGTTACCACACTGATGCATTCTCCATTCAAGAATGGGAGGATATGATGAGATGTTATCTGTCAAGACTGAACTGTGAAACGGACGCTGAAATGTTTATCCTGATAATGTCTAGAGACTGACTGGCAAAGCTAAAGATGTGTTCGCTGTGGCCCAGAGTTGAGTGGTCATAAGCTCATCACCACTGTATTTGACATCCTGAAGCACAACTTCAGCAAGCTGGCATGTTCTAGTTTGCCAATGAGAGACTTTTATAATGCTTTGCTACGAGTTGGTGAGAATGCAATGGACTATTGGATCTGCCTAAATAAATCTATTGATGCACCCAATGAGTGTCTTCTAAGATGGGGCAAGAAGGTTGAGGACCCTACTTCAGAGGTTGTTATGATGTTCATTAACCACTGCCCTGATCCCAGCCTGTCACTATCATTCCAACTGAAGACTCCAGAAGAATGGTCTGCAGCTGAAGTACAGGCTCGTCTAGACAATCATATGGGGAAAATCAGGAGAACATTAGTTCGCTCACAACATGCTATGAGTGTCACTGCCCACACACAGGTCCCTGCTAATTTTCCCTGCCAGTCTAACATTCATTCAGCACCTTTTGCAGTGTCAGGTGAGCCAGCACCCCATCCAGTGCATGTTGTCCAACCCGTCATTGTCCCTGATCAGCCTCAGTCTGCATTCATGAGCATGAGTCAACAACAGCCTCTGGCCTCCGCCTCCATGCTTCCTCCACATGCTGTCCCATCAACTCCAGTAGTTGAACCGACTGCCCAGCAAGTGGCACAGATGTTTGATAAAGTCCTGTCAACGTGTACTGCATCTTTTGCCATGGGTCAACAAGGTCAAAAGCTGGCGAGGCAGCTCCCTGGTCATCAAACTGTTCAACGTGCTTCATGTAAATTCTGTAACTCTGGTGAACACACAACTCATGCTCACTGTCGACTGTTCCGGCTATGCATCAATTGCTTTAACTCTGGCCATATGAAACGTGAATGCCCACAGCCCACGCGATATGCAGCCAAGTCTATGTCTCCCCCCTCCAACGGTGTGTTAAACAAGTCAGCACATGTGATGAGAGGGGCAGCATGGGCAGTGTTACAAATACCCTCACCAGTGTGTTGGATCAATGCTCAGTGTGCGTGAACTGCTGTAAAAGCTTCCCTGAAAATAAGATGGTCATTTTAGTGCAGTCACAGTTGAAGAAGCGTGTGAATTGTTTTATGTTCCAGTGTCAGTTAGTGGCCAGTCTGTTTTGAGGGGCATGCTTGATTCAGGGAGCATGTCATGCACACTGAGTGAAGAAGCTGAATGTAAACTGAGGGCTGCTGGTGTTGTACTGAATCTTCAGCATGCCCCAGAGAGTGTGGTGCTAGTTGGCTGCGGTGGCCTTCTCACACAACCTAAGTGCATTTATGATTTGAACATTGAAATATATGGGTTCAAGTTCAATGTGCCAGTGTTTGTAGTTGCCTGGGCAAAAAGATGATTTCATTATTGGCAGCAACATCCTACGTCCTGTTATTCAGAACATGAAGTCCGACAAAAAGTATTGGGAACTTGTGTGCTCCAACAACACAAACCCAAATTGTGAAGAGTTCCTCCAGCTACTAAGCTGTGCTTCCCGCTGGTCAGGTCCTGAGTTGCTAAGCAAGGTTGGCACAGTGAAACTAAGACAGGCTGTCACCCTACTGCCTCAGCAAGAGTATGTAGTATGGGGGAAGCTGCCACCTTCAGCACCTGTGTCACCAGGGAACACTGTGATTGTCGAGCCAACAAGTGCTTGCTCTACTCCAAGAAATATTATGGTGGGTCATGTTGTAACACCTACATGGGGTGATTATTGGATCCCACTGAAGGTCCTCAACCCTACTCAGACGCCTGTGACACTGCCACGTAATACAAAAATTGCTGATGTTTTCCATGTATTGCTGTGGAAGATGTGTGTCTCAACCAACAATTGTGCAAAACTAAACGTGGTCATTCAGATGGGTCAGTGACACCGCCACCTTCTGCACCTGACCCTGTAAGACTGCTTCAGGACCATGGCCTTGCTGACGTCAACATTGACGGTTGTAAGGTGTCTGGTGAGTGGAAAAGGAAACTGGCTGAATTGGTTTTGACTTATCAGGATGTGTTCTCCAAGGGGAAATTGGACTGTGGTGAGGCCAAGGATTTTGTCCACCGTATCCACCTCACCGATGACCATTTTTTCAGGCTTCCTTACCGCCGGGTCCCCTAGCACATTACCAGCAGCTCAAGGAAGTGCTGTCAGACGTGGAGATGAAGGGCATCATCAGAAAATTGTGTGACTATGCCTTCCCTCTGGTGATGGTGTGGAAGAAGTTGGATGACCTGCGAATACGCACAGATTTTCGCTGGCTTAATGCCAAGACTGTTAAGAATGCCCACCCACTGCCCCACTAGGCTGACTGTCTAGCTGCTCTTGGCGGTAATGCTTTTTTTAGTACTATGGATCTGACATTGGGATTTTACAACATTCCCCTCCATGAGTCTGACAAACATTATACAGCCTTTTCGACCGCTCTAGGCCTTTAGGAATACAACCGCCTCCCCCAAGGTCTCTGCAACAGTCCTGCATCCTTCATGAGGATGATGCTTAGCATTTTTGGGGATTTAAACTTTTCAAGCCTACTTTGCTACCTCAATGACCTGTTGGTGTTTGCACCTTCTGAAGAAAAGGCTCTGGAGAAACTGGAGGTTATTTTCAATCACTTGAGAGCCAACAACCTGAAGCTGGCACAGAAAAAAATGTCATTTTCTGAGGTAGTCTGTGAGATTTCTGGGTCATGTGGTGGGTGCTGATGGTGTTTCAGTCAACCAAGAAAAAGTGAAAGTCATCTCTGGATTCCAGAAGGAGGACCTAATGAATCCTGATGGTTGCACACCTTCTCAGCAGAAAGTGAGATCTTTTCTTGGCATGGTACTGTTTTACCAACAATTCATTCCAGGCTGTTCTCGCATCACTAAGCCACTGTTTGTGCTGACAGCAGGCCAGAAGAGAAAAGTTAAGGGCCAGGGACATGGAAAAGCTGGATGTTTTCGGACACTAACCCCTCAAAACTGGACCCCTGCCTGCAACAAGTCATTTGGGGACCTAAAGGCTGCGCTCCTTAACTGTGTGGTACTGGCCCACCTGGATTTTGAGAGACCTTTTTATCCTGTCCACCGATGCTTCCTTAGATAGACTGGGTGCAGTCTTATCTCAGGTCCCTGCGGGAGAAGAAAGAGCAAGACCCATAGCCTTTGTGAGTAAGTCATTCAGTCACAGCCAAGTCAAATATCTTGCACACAGACTTGAATTCTTGGCACTGAAGTGGGCAGTGTGTGATAAGTTCAGTCACTGGCTCAAAGGTCACAAATTTACTGTCTGGAGTGATAACAATCCCCTGACGTACGTCTTCACCAAGCCGAAGCTGGATGCCTGCGAACAATGTTGGGTCTCAAAACTTACTCCATGTTTTTTCGAAATTAAGTATATTCCTGGCAGGAAGAATGTTGTGACAGATGCACTGAGTAGGACTCCTTTTGTAAAACCTGTGGGCCAGCACCTTCTAAGTGAGCCAGACACCAAGCTGTTGGACAAAGTCTGTGACCTTAAGGATGACGATATGCAGGATGCTTTCCATTTGACTTGTCATCCACAGTCATTGAGCGACCCCTCATTTTCGGCTGTCGTGAATACACCCTTATTGGAGGAGGATGTTTCCTCGCGTCTGTCCTCTCTGAGTGACTGGGACTTTGCTCCAAGGCAACGTGCTGCATCTATGGGTGACCACTTAACAACTCTGGCCCCATCAGGTCAAGATGTTTCTGCCACACTGTCCCTGCCTGACCTGCTATCTCACCAAAAGCGAGATCCTGTTGTTTCCAGAGTGGCCTACTACGTTGACAGGAAAAGGCGACCGTCAAGATGGGAGCATTGTAATGAGAGCCAGCAGACTCTAAGGCTTTTAAAACAGTGGGACAAACTCACGCTGCTGAATGATGTCCTTTACAGAGTCATAAAGGACCCACTGACCAAACGAAAAAGGTTTCAGTTCGTCATGCCCAATTCCCTGAAAGCTGTGGTTCTCTCTGGTATACATGACAATGCCGGCCACCAAGGTCAGCCACGCATGCTGTCCCTCACTTGTCAGTGCTTCTTCTGGTATGACATGGAAAAAGATGTGCGCAACTATGTGAGAAACTGCCACGGGTGTGGCCTTAGTAAAACCCCAGAGCCTGCTGTCGGAGCCCCTCTGGAAAATATCAAGACTAGTGCTTCCCTGGAGCTAGTGTGTATTAATTTTTGGTCAGCTGAGGACAATAACAACAAGTCTGTGGATGTTCTTGTGATCACAGATCACTTCACTAAGCTAGCACATGCATTCCAATGCCAGGACCAGACTGCTAAGAGAGTGGCGAAGAAGCTATGGGATGGATTTTTCTGTGTTTATGGCTTCCCCCAGTGCATTCACTCTGACCAGGGTGCTAATTTTGAGAGTGAGCTAGTGGCTGAGCTCCTGCAGCTGGGTGGCGTTAAGAAATCTCACACCTCACCATACCACCCCATGGGTAATGGGACCACAGAAAGATTTAACCAAACTCTGGGCAACATATTGAGATCTCTTCCCCCAAAGTCAAAGCAGAAATGGCCACAGGTGATTCAGACTATGACCTTTGTCTAGAACTGCACTGCCCATGAGACGACAGGCTTTGCCCCATTTTATCTGATGTTTGGGAGGGTCCCGAGATTGCCAGTTGACCTAATGTTCAAAAATGTCCTTCATGATGACACAATATGTGACTACAGCACCTACGTCCAGTCACTGGCTAGTGACCTGCAGCCTGCCATGCTTGTACACATGCATGTTAGGTTCATTGGTTATTTATCCTTTTTTTTTTTTTTTTCCTTTGAAAGACAAAAGTAAAATAGAAAGATGTCTTTACCTTCTTTACATGTTTCAACTGCACTGCAGCCTTCTGATGAAAAAAAGGATAAATAATTGAAAGAAGACAAAATGAACCTGTTTGACGTATAGGTTCATTGGTTGTTCTAAATTGTCCCTAGATATCTGTCTCCTTGGGGCTGCACGGTGGCGCAGTGGTTAGCACTGCGGCAGCACAGTTTACCCTTGGCCAGGGGATCGTGGGATCGTGGGTTCGATCCCAGCCCCCAACCAACAGTGATCTGTGTGGAGTTTGCATGTTCTCCCCGTGTTGCGTGGGTTTACTCCGGGATTTCTCCGGTTTCCTCCCACATGCCAAAAACATGCATGTTAGGTTAATTGGCTGTTCTAAATTGTCCCTAGATATCTGTTTCCTATAGGCCCTTAGAATAGAGGGTTAGTATTAATGAAAGCGCTTTGAGTGGTCTTTGTGACTAGAAAAGCGCTATATAAGTGCAGGTTAGTTAGTTAGCTATACGCCCTTAGAATAGAGGGTTAGTACTAGTGAAGCGCTTTGAGTGGTCTTTGAGACTAGAAAAGCGCTGTATAAGTGCAGGTACTTACTTACTTACTTGTACCCCAGCAAAACATCACCAAGGAGCAAAATTCAAATCAATTCAGTTCAATTCAACTTTATTTATATAGCGCCATTTCACAACAACAGTCATCTCATAGCACTATCAACTGTAGGGGGGAACCCCCACAGTTGCAGAAAGACTCCAGCAATCAGGCGATCCCCTGTGAGCAAGCACTTGGCGATGGTGGAGAGGAAAAACTCCCTTTTAACAGGAAGAAACCTCCAGCAGAACCAGGCTCAGGGAGGGGCAGTCATCTGCTGCGACTGGCTGGGGGGTGAGGGGATAGAGAAGAAGAAAAGAACAGACATGTAGAGAGCAAACAGCACGATGGGGACTCAATCTATGGGAGAGAACAAATAAATGTTAATGACCAGCAAAAAAAAATATTTCATAGAGAGTGAGGAAAGGAGTGAGGCCCAGTGCATTACTGGAGGTCCCCCGGCTGACTAAACCTATTAGCAGCATAACTAAGGGAGGGTTGAGAAACACATGATCCCTCCCTAGTTGTAGGCTATATCAAAAAGGTAGGTTTTAGCCCTATTCTTAAAAACAGAGATCGAGTCTGACTCCCGAATCCAGATTGGCAGCTGATTCCACAGGAGAGGAGCTTGATAACTGAAGGCTCTGCCTCCCATTGTACTTTTGGAGATTCTAGGTATTACAAGTAATCCTGCATTTTGGGAGCGTAGTGCTCTGTAAGGATAATACGGTAGTATCAGATCTTTTAAATAAAAAGGAGCCTGATTGTTTAGAGCTTTGTAAGTAAGAAGAAGGATTTTAAACTTAATTCTAAACTCTATGGGAAGCCAATGAAGGGAGGCCAGAACCGGAGAGATATGATCTCTCTTTCTAGTACCTGTTAAAACTCTTGCTGCAGCATTTTGGATCAGCTGAAGACTTTTTAAAGATGTTTTAGGACAGCCTGATAATAAAGAATTACAATAATCTAATCTCGAGTTAACAAAAGCGTCGATCAGCTTCTCAGCATCACTCTGAGACAAGATGCTCCTAATCTTGGCAATATTACGCAAATGATAGAAGGCAGTCTTAGAAACAAATTTAATATGTGAATTGAAGGACAAATCCTGATCAAAAATAACTCCAAGGTTCCTCACAGAGCTATTAAGAGAAAGAGTAACTGCATCCAAACTGAAAGTTTGATTTGGAAAGGAATTTCTAAGGTTTTTTGGACCAACAAGAATGACTTCAGTCTTATCTGAATTTAATAGCAGGAAATTACAAGTCATCCAAGCTTTGATTTCCTTAAGACAGGCTTCTAACTTGGCTAATTGATTACTATCATCTGGCTTCATTGACAGGTATAATTGTGTGTCATCTGCATAACAATGAAAATGTATACAGTGCTTTCTAATAATGTTGCCTAACGGAAGCATATATAAACTAAAAAGAGTAGGGCCTAGCACAGATCCCTGTGGAACTCCATGACTAAGCTTTGAGCTGGAAGAAAACTCATTATTTACATGAACAAACTGGAACCTATCAGATAAATAAGATCTAAACCACTGCAACGAAGTTCCATTAAGTCCAACATAGTGTTCTAATCTATCAAGTAGAATATTATGATCAATAGTATCAAAAGCTGCACTAAGGTCTAAAAGGACAAGTACAGAAACTAGTCCATTATCAGATGCAATGAGGAGGTCGTTAGTGACCTTCGCTAAGGCTGTTTCAGTACTATGATGGATTCTAAACCCAGATTGAAACTCTTCAAGTAAACCATTTCCCTGCAGGTGGTCAAATAATTGCGTAGCAACAACTCTTTCTAAGATTTTTGAAATGAAAGGGAGATTAGAGATTGGTCTATAGTTAGCTAAAGCTCCTGGATCTAGCGTTGGCTTTTTGCATAAGGGTTTAATTACAGCCGTTTTAAAAGCCTGCGGTACATGGCCTAAACTTAATGAAGAATTGATTATATGAAAAATAAAGCTACCAATAAGTGGGAAGACTTCTTTAAATAACCTGGTAGGAATAGGGTCTAAAAGACAAGTTGAAGGTTTGGATGAGGAAACTATTTTGTCTAACTCACAAAGGTCGATTGGAGTAAACTCATCAAGACAGACATCAATAGAAGGAGTTGTAGTAGTTACAGTATTTAAGTTAACTGTGGGAAGAATCTGATTGATTTTATCTCTGATGGATGAAATTTTATTATTGAAAAAGTTCATAAAGTCCTGACTAGTAAGCTCTAAGGGAATGCTAGGATTGACAGAGTCCTGACTCTTTGTCAACCTGGCTACAGTACTGAAAAGAAACCTGGGATTATTCTTGTTCTCTTCTATTAATGCAGAGTAATAACTCGTTCTAGCTTTTCTAAGAGATTTTTTATAAATTAAAAGATGATTTCTCCAAGCTAAATAGATTTCATCTAAATTAGTGGAGCGCCATTTTCTTTCTAATTGACGAGTCTTCTGTTTTAAGCTACGAGTTTCTGTGTTGAACCAAGGAGTTAGAAATCTCTGATTAGACTTTTTCTTTTTTAAGGGGGCCACCAAGTCTAGAGTCTGATGCAGAGAAGCTGAAACACTATCCACCATGTTATCAATTACAGAAGGAGCAAGCTGTCTATAGCTTATTTCCGTTGTGTTGACACATGGCATAGAGGAAACAATCTGCATAAATTTGGAAACAGCATCATCTGAGAGGCATCTACTGTGATAATATTTTTCTTTAGGAGCCAAATAATCAGAAATAGTAAAATCAAAGGTTAACAGACAATGGTCTGACAGTACAGGGTTATGAGGAGACACTACAAGATTTTCTATTTCTATGCCATATGTCAGAACAAGGTCCAATGTATGGTGGAGGTAATGAGTAGAATTTCCTACTTTCTGAGAGAACCCAATCGAGTCTAATATTGAATTAAAAGCCACATTAAGGCAGTCACTATCTACATCCACATGTATATTAAAGTCCCCTACTATAATTATTCTATCAGATTTCAGCACTAAATCAGCTAAGAAATCAGCAAATTCAGATAAAAATTCTGAGTAGGTTGATGGGGGACGATAAACTATGGCAAATAAAATTGGGTTTAACCTAAAATTGCTAAAGTGCCCAATACTGAGGACCAGGCCCTCAAAGGAATTATAACATGTTTTTTGCTTTACATTAACTAATAATTTGGAATGGTAAATTGTTGCTACTCCTCCTCCACGACCAGAACTTCTGGGATTTTGACAGTTTAAATAACCAGAGGGAGTTGATTCATTTAAACCAACATAATCCTCTTGCCCTAACCAAGTCTCTGTAAGGGAAATTAAATCAATCTGATGATCAATTAACAAATCATGGACTAACAGAGACTTGGGAGTTAGAGACCTAATATTTAATAAACCACATTTAATTTTTAAATTATGAGGAGGAACAGAGGCCAAATCATTCAATTTAGAGGCTTAATGTTTAATTTGAGTTTTACCAATATTTTGCTTTATCACTTTGGGATGCTTATACATTATATTTTTATTTACTTTGGAGGGAGCAGACAACGATTCTCTGATGGGGAAGACAGGGGCTAAGTTGAGGGGTGGCGGATGAAGAGGAGCTGCAGAGAGGCGTGTAAGACTGCGACTCTGCTTCCTGGTCCCAACTCTGAGTAGTCACGGTTTTGGAAATTTGGATAAAAAAGATGCCAGATTGTTAGATAAATGAGAAGCACCATCCAAAGTGGGATGAATGCTGTCTCGTCTCATAAGACCAGGTTTTCCCCAAAAAGAGCTCCAATTGTCAATGTAGCCCACGTCATTTTTAGGACACCACACAGACAGCCAGTGGTTCAAGGATGACGAGCGGCTAAACATGTCATCACTGGTCAGATTGGGGAGGGGCCCAGAGAATACTACAGTGGCAGACATCGTTTTTGCAAAGTCACACACCGATTCTATATTAAGTTTTGTGACTTCCGACTGCCGGAGACGGATGTCATTAATGCCGGCGTGAATAACAATTGTGGAATATTTACAGTTATGGCTGTGTTGTGAGACATGTATATGTTGGACACTGCATATGTGATTTAACCACGATGAAGGAGAGCCAGCCCCCTGCGGTGCGGAGCCACAGAGCCTGGACCCCCTGCGGAGGACAGGGGACAGAAGACTTCCTGACCACTGAGGCTCGGGAAGAGAGAAGGGGGAGTTATGTAAATAAAAGGCTAATGAATGTGAATAAAGAGATTTTGAGAGAGATGTGTGATTTCCCCCCGCGAGGGAAATGGTTTGATGTCAGAATGTTTAAATGAGAGAACTTTGGTGTGTTCACCCTCTTTGTTCGCTGCTCAAGAATAAGAGCAGACAGTGGAATGATTTCTTGAATAAACTGAAATGAAAGACAATTCGGTTTCGTTATTCAAGTCTCCCCACATTGGTGACTGACGACGTTGAGAATGAACGAAGAAATTCTCAGGGTCCCGGACTCACAGCGCTCAGAGCTGGCGAGCGCAGTGGCCGTTAAGCTGCCTGATTTCTGGCAGGATAACCCACGGTCGTGGTTTCTGCAAGCAGAGTCGCAGTTCGCGCTCGCAGGAGTAACGGTGGATGACACTAAGTTCCACCATGTCATCGCTAAACTGGACAACAGCACAGCTCGGTGCGTGCAAAGCTTGGTGGAGCAGCCACCCGCGACCAACAGGTACGGCAAGCTGAAATCCACCCTCATCAAGTTTTTCACCCCCTCGGCTGAAGTGAGGGCGAGGAGGATCCTGTCTTTGCTAGACCAAGGTGGACACAGGCCGAGCGCCCTGATGGAGGAGATGATACAGCTGAGAGGTTTGGACAACGATGATTTCATTTTTCAGTTCATCTTCCTCTCCAACCTCCCGGCGCATGCGAGAAGCACGCTGGCCGGCAAAAAGTGTCACACCCTGGAGGAGTTCCGGGAGCTGGCCCAGGAGGCAGATGGGATCCTGGACGCCTGCGGCGGGCAAGCAACCACAGCAGCGACCCGAGACAGCGGGGAGCCAGAGGCGGCAGAACCAGGCTGGCCGACGACGGCGGCAACACGACCGCGACGAGGGGGAGCCAATAGCCTGGTGGCAGAAGCGCGGGCACGACACAGCGGAGGAGAAGATCTCTGCTTTTACCATCGGAGGTTCGCAGAGAAGGCACGCAGGTGTGTGCCGCCCTGCATCTTCAGGAGTTCGGGAAACGGCAAGACCGGGGGTCGCTAGCAGCTTCGACCCTCGGAGAACGCAACAAGCTGCTCTACATCACGGATGCGCGCTCCGGACGAGTGTTCCTCATTGACACCGGAGCACAAGTGAGCTTCATCACCCCAACATACGCGGACCGGGTGGCTGGACCCCACGGTAACGGAGCTACAGCGGCAAATGGCTCGAACATCAACACCTACGGGAGAAGGACCTTGCCTTTATGCTTACATGGCCGCACATATGAATGGACTTTTGTAATAGCGGCGGTGAGTTTCAACATGTTGGGCGCGGATTTTTTGTGTTCACACAATCTGTTAGTTGATCTTGCTAATAGACGGCTGGTAAATGCACTCTCTTTTTACTCTCTCCCCTGTTCAGCTCGAGTGTCCCCGCCACCAGTACAGACCCACGTCGCTACAGCAGGTGGTAAGTTTCACACACTCCTCACCCAATTTCCAGCGCTCACTGTGCCCACTTTTTCAGCGACGGTCGCGAAGCACGGGGTGAAACACTTTATCCCCACGTCTGGTCCTCCCGTGTTTGCAAAAGCTCGGCGCTTGGATGCAGTTAAGCTCGCCATTGCGCGCGAGGAGTTCGCCAGCCTGGAGAGGCTGGGCATCGTTCGTAGGTCGAAGAGCCCGTGGGCTTCGCCGCTGCACATGGTACTGAAAGCCGATGGCTCCTGGAGACCGTGCGGGGATTACCGCAGGCTAAACAACGCTACGGCGCACGATCGTTATCCCATCCCGCACATTCAGGATTTTTCGGTGCACCTGGCGGGGGCGCGCATTTTTTCAAAGATTGATCTAGTTCGCGGCTATCACCAAGTCCCGGTCCAACCGGAGGACATTCCTAAAACAGTGGTAATAACCCCGTTCGGACTTTTCGAATTTTTACGCATGCCGTTTGGTCTCAAAGGGGCGGCGCAAACATTTCAGCGGATGATGGATGCCGTGTTACGCGATCTCCCTTTCGTGTTTGTGTACCTCGACGACATTTTGGTCGCGAGTACTTCAGAGGACGAACACGAAACGCACCTCACAGCAGTTTTTAGGAGGCTGGGAGAGCACGGCTTAATAGTTAACCCAGCCAAGTGCCAGTTCGGCGTCGAGCGGATCGATTTTTTGGGTCACCGCGTCTCCCCGGAGGGAGCGGTTCCGTTACCAGAGAAAGTACGCGCGGTAGCGGATTTTCCCCGTCCACAAACGGTCAAATCACTACAGGAATTCTTGGGGATGGTGAATTTTTATAACCGATTCCTGCCCCACGCAGCTCAAATCATGCAACCGTTATATGCCGCGCTCAAAAAACAAAAACCGACCCAGGCGGTCGAATGGTCCCCGGAGCGGGAGCGCGCGTTCACAGAGGTTAAAAAAGCCTTGGCTGACGCTGCGCTCCTGGCCCACCCAGACCCTGCAGCACGTATCGCGCTGACGACAGACGCTTCAGATTTAGCCATAGGGGCCGTTATTGAGCAACAGGTAGCCGGAGTTTGGCAGCCTTTGGCTTTCTTTAGCAAATCTTTAAGCGCGGCTGAACGAAAATACAGCGCGTTTGACAGAGAACTGTTGGCGCTGCATTTGGCTATTCGTCATTTCCAGTTCTGGCTGGAAGGACGGTGCTTCACCGCTTATGTGGACCACAAGCCGCTCACATACGCCATGGCCAAAATTTCAGACCCGTGGTCCGGCAGGCAGCAGAGGCAGCTGGCCGCAATCTCGGAATTTACCACAGACATTAGGCACGTTGCGGGCAAATTCAATGTAGTAGCGGATTGTCTCTCACGCGCGTTCACGACCCCAACACGCGCAGAGGCAGAACGGGCCACCGTGACCGCGCCGCAGGAGAGCGGCACGGTGGCGCGCGCAGCCCCGGTGCACGTGGGTATAGATTATGCAGCCATGGCAGCGGACCAGGGGGCGGACGCAGACGTGCGCGCGCTCCAGTCTGGACCAACAGGGTTGAGGCTGGAGAGCAAGTGTTTACAAACCGGTATGCCCCCCCCTGATCTGCGACGTGTCGACGGGGCGCCCGCGTCCGGTGGTTCCGGCCACGTGGCGCCGCCGTGTTTTTGACTCGGTCCACTCACTGGCGCACCCGGGGGTGCGCGCGTCGGTGAAACTAGTGGCGGAAAAGTTTGTTTGGCCGTGCCTGCGCAAGCACGTGAAGGAATGGGCAAAAACCTGCATTTCCTGTCAACGGGCCAAAATTCACAGGCACACAAGAGCCCCGTTAGAACCGTTCCGCATTCCGGCCAGAAGGTTCGACCATGTGCACGTCGACCTTGTGGGCCCCCTACCGGCATCACAGGGGTTCACGTATCTTTTGACAATGGTGGACCGCACCACACGTTGGCCGGAAGTGGTCCCACTTGCGACGACCACGGCCGCGGAGGTGGCTCGCGTTTTTTTAACGGCTTGGGTGGCGCGTTTCGGGGTTCCGTCGGACATTACATCCGATAGAGGACCGCAATTCATCTCTGAGCTGTGGTCAGCGATGGCCAACGGCTTAGGAGCCAAAATTCACCGCACTACGGCTTACCACCCTCAGGCCAATGGTTTATGCGAGCGTTTTCATAGGTCTTTGAAGGCAGCACTCAGAGCGTCGCTCACGGATGCAGATTGGGTGAATAAACTTCCATGGGTTTTATTAGGGTTGCTTTCTGCGCCTAAAGAGGACTTAGACGCCTCCCCAGCGGAGCTGGTATTCGCACAAACTCTGAGGCTGCCGGGCGAGTTTTTACCAGAGCACCCAGAGCCCCCACCTCTCTCGGCTCTGGGACCGTTAGTCGGCACGGGGGCAGACACGCTCCCGGGTCCGGTTCATCACGCTTTTCCACGAGTTTTCGTCCCCAAGGCTTTGAAAAATGCCGATTTCGTTTTTGTCAGGCGCGAAGCCCTAAAAGCAACGCTCAAACCACCTTACGAAGGGCCATTTCGAGTGCTGGAGGCAGGTGATAAGCAATTTGTGCTAGATTTTGGAGACAGAAAAGAGACAGTCAGTATTGACAGACTAAAACCTGCTTTTGTCATGAAGGACGTGTCTGTACCGGTCGCGGTGGCGCCTCGACGAGGCAGGCCCCCGCAGAAGGCAATTAACCACTCTCTTCCTCAGTCAACAGACCCGAAGCAGAAACGCACCGCAGGCAAGGCGGGGCCAACGCACAGCAGATTCGGCAGACGGCTGAAGCCCAAGCGGCGCACAGACTGAATGTTGGTGTTGATTATTCAGTAGTGAGTAAGGTGCTATTTAATTTTAGGAATTAGTCTGTTCTTCATCGTTTGGGGGGGGGTTATATGGCTGTGTTGTGAGACATGTATATGTTGGACACTGCATATGTGATTTAACCACGATGAAGGAGAGCCAGCCCCCTGCGGTGCGGAGCCACAGAGCCTGGACCCCCTGCGGAGGACAGGGGACAGAAGACTTCCTGACCACTGAGGCTTGGGAAGAGAGAAGGGGGAGTTATGTAAATAAAAGGCTAATGAATGTGAATAAAGAGATTTTGAGAGAGATGTGTGATTTCCCCCGCGAGGGAAATGGTTTGATGTCAGAATGTTTAAAGGAGAGAACTTTGGTGTGTTCACCCTCTTTGTTCGCTGCTCAAGAATAAGAGCAGACAGTGGAATGATTTCTTGAATAAACTGAAATGAAAGACAATTCGGTTTCGTTATTCAAGTCTCCCCACACAGTTACTTTTAGCCAGCATTTTCAAATTTGACTCGATGTCGCCTGCTCTGGCCCCAGGAATGCATTTGACTATGGCCGCTGGAGTCTCTAGGTTCACGTTTCTGACTACAGAGTCGCCAATGATCACAGTTTTTTCCTCAGCGGGTGTGTCGCTGAGCGGGGAAAAACGATTAGAAACGTGAACAGGTTGGTGGTGAACCGGGGCTTTGCGACTAGGCTTCCTTCTCACCGTCACCCACCCAGTCTCCTCGCTGCTGAGGAGAGCCGGGGGACCGCTGACAGTGGGGCCTAAGCTAGCTAGCTCCGCTGCAGCTAATGGGCATCCGTCAAGAGTAACTGGCGCAGACGGTGTTTCAGTGCAGCGGAGCCGGGATTCCAAATCAGACAACCTCGCCTCGAGCGCCTCAAAAAGACAACATTTATTACATTTACCGTTATCACTAAAAGAGGCAGAGGTGTAGCTAAACATCTGACAGAGAGAGCACACCAGAGGAGGAGAGGAAGGAGAGCTAGTAGCCATAGCTAGTGGCTGGAGAGCAACCACACAGGCAAACCACACAGGCAGACAAAAGCATCAATGTGACCAGTACAACAAAAGAACCAAGGGCCTACCTCTGTCTGTTGGAGATCAGGTGCTAGTGGCCAACAAGGGAGTCAGAGGGAAGAAAAAAGCTGTCTGACAAATGGGAGCCGGTTGTGTACACAGTGGTAGCCTCAAAGCCTGCGGTCCATATCTACCGTGTCAGAGATTGTGAAGGGAATGAGCGTGTGGTGCACTGCAATCTGCTCCTTAATGTCAACATTTTACTACTGGATGTGACTCTTGGTGATGGTTCCACCCATCCCGTTGACAGCATGGCTGATTGTGACAGAATTATCAGCTGTGGATAGGAATGCTGCGACAGCTGCTTTTTCTCTTGCAGAGTCATTCTCCTACATTTCTGAACACGATGAAGACCGCACAGCTTCATGGGTCCAGCAACAGTCCCCCACTGCCTCAGACCAAGATGTTGACCTGCATCCCCCATTTGTGTCATGCTTCCCTATCCCATGTGGGTTGGTTGGTGCTAGTGGGCCATCAAATTCTTGTTCGCAGATCCAACCTGTCACTCCTGCTGAGTTGGACACAGACTTACAACATGCTTTGGTAGAGTCATTAAGCCTGTTTGTCGTTTGATCGAATCTATGGTTCAAATTGAAGCTCTCTTTGATACTGAGAAAGTTCAATCAGCTATTATGAATGTGTGATTTTATTTGCTGTTGTTGCATTTGAATGTTTTTTTTTTTTCAGTGATGGCATATAGTATTTGACTGCCCCACATATAGCCCAGTATGTTTAATAAGGCGAGTGCTGTGTGGTGTAAAAGGCACCCCATTTTGTCAATAGAGTATTATGAGATTTTGCTAGGTGCCAAGCAGATCTCATATCTCTTAATGTTTTCAGAAGGTTGCTGAACAGCTGATGTAGTACTTTATGTATCGGCATTTCTTTCTGGCCTGTGTTATCTGTGGCTTGGGCATGTTTGATATTGTTATATAATTTTTGTGTAATTCTGGGGGGGTCATACTTGTCTTTCTATTATAATTAGACAAAATTGTATGTATTTTAGTTTTCTTAAACCTGGCTATCCACCTTATTCCTAGGCCCCATGATGCCTTGCGTGAATTGTGGTAACAACTTCCGGTACTAGTTTAGAATGTATTGTTGTCACTGAAACGGGACACTTTTTCTTGTTAAAAAACAATAACTTCGGCATCAAAAATGCAGGAACACAGCCTTTTGCCCCTCAAAAACAGTAAAATAATCATACCACATCCCACGACTATGGAGGGATGAGAAGATGACCTTAAAAAGTGGCCTGGAGCTCCGTTAGTTAGCTCTGCTGCTAACATGCTAATGCTGTAAACAAATAAAAGCTCTGAGATACATCAATGTCTCCACCGCAATAAAGTCGGCTGCATTTTGTTAAAATATGTTAGACATAATCAAATTTACCTCACAGCAGACGTAGAGTCTAGTCAGAGCTACAAAGAACCACAACCGTGCTTGGGCATTTTAAATTTGGGGTAAAACATCAGCCCCTCATGGATCGTCACCTTATTGTGGTGGGGGGTTTGCGTGCCCCAGTGATCCCAGGAGCTATGTTGTCCGGGGCAATTTGCCTCTGATAGGGTCACCCAAGACAAACTGGTCCTGGGTGAAGGGCCAGACTAAGAACGATCCAACAGACTCTCATGATAAATTCTAGATCAAGGATTCAGTGTACCCGGGGCCCCACCCTGAAGCCAGGCCTGGGGGAGGGGCTTGAGGGCTAGCATCTGGTGGCCGGGTTTCCACCCATGGGACCCGGCCAGGCTCAATCCGAAGGAGTTACATGGGTCCGCCCTCCAGTGGGCTCATCACTTGCAGGAGAGATCATGGGGGTCCGGTGCTATGTGGATCAGGTGGCGGTCAAAGGCGGAGACCTTGGCGGACTGATCCCAAGCTTTCTAAACTGGCTTTTGGTATGTGGAATGTCACCTGTCTGGTGGGGAAGGAGCCTGAGCTGGTGTACGAGGTTGAGCGATACCGGCTAGATATAGTCGGCCTCACCTCAACACACTGCTCTGGTTCTGGAACCAGTCTCCTGGAGAGGGGCTGGAGCTTGGCCTTTTCTGGAGTTTCCCCAGGCGAGAGGCGACGAGCAGGGGTGGGTATTCTTGTATCCCCCCACCTTGCTGCCTCTATATTGGAGTTTTCCCCGGTGGACAAAAGGGTTGCTTCCCTGTGCCTTCGGGTTGGGAAATGGGTCCTAACCATCATTTGTGCCTATGCACCAAATGATGTTTCAGAGTACCCACCTTTTTTGGAGTCTGTGACTGGGGTGCTGGAGGGTGCTCCTCTTGGAGAGTCCATCATCCTACTGGGGGACTTCAATGCGCACGTGGGCAACGACAGTAAAACCTGGAGGGGGGTGATTGGGAGGAACGGTCTGCTTGATCTGAACCCGAGTGGTGTTCAGTTATTGGACTTCTGTGCTAACCACAGTTTGTCCATAACGAACACCATGTTCAACCATAAGGGTATCCATATGTGCACCTGGCACCAGGACACCCTAGGTCGCAGGTCGATGATCGATTTTGTTATCATGTTATCAGACCTGCGACCATATGTCTTGGACACTCGGGTAAAGAGAGGTGCAGAGCTGTCAACTGATCACTACCTGGTGGTGAGTTGGATCCGATGGCAGGGGAGGATGCCATTCAGACCTGGTAGACCCAACTGAATAGTGAGGGTGTGCTGGGAACATCTGGCTGAGGCCCCTGTCCGGGAGGTCTTCAACTCCCACCTCCGGAACAACTTCAACCACATTCCAAGGGAGTCTGGAGACATGGAGTCTCAATGGGCCATGTTCTCCACCTCTGTTGTTGAAGCAGTGGTCCAGAGCAGTGGCCACAAGGTGGTCAGTGCATCTCATGGTGGCAACCCCCGAACCAAGAGGTGGACACCAGTGGTGAGGGGGGCCGTTAAGCTGAAGAAGGAGTCCTATCAGGCTTGGTTGGCTTGTGGGACTCCCAAAGCAGCTGAGGTGTACCGGCAGGCCAAGCGGAGTGTAGCTCGGGTGGTTGCTGAAGCAAAAACCTGGGTATGAGAGGAGTTCGGTGAGGCCATGGAACAAGACCTTCGGTCGGCCTTGAAGAGATTCTGGCAAATTGTCTGGCGGCTCAGAAGGGGAAAGCAGCTCCCTGTCCACACTGTGTATGGTGTGGATGGGGTGCTGTTGACTTTGACTGGGGATATTGTTGGGCGGTGGAAGGAAAGATCTCTTCAATCCCACTGATACGCCTTCCACAGAGGAAGCAGGGTTTGTGGACGAGGGGGATGACTCGCCTATCACAGGGGCTGAGGTCGCCAAGGTGGTTAAAAATCTCCTTGGTGGCCGGGCCCTGGGGGTGGACGAGATTCGCCCTGAGTACCTCAAGGCCCTGGATGTTGTAGGGCTGCCATGGTTGACATGCCTCTGCAACATTGCGTGGAGGTCGGGGGCAGTGCCTTTGGCATGGCAAACCGGGGTGATGGTTCCTCCCTTCAAAAAAGGGGACCGGAGGGTGTGTTCCAACTTTAGAGGGATCACACTCCTCAGCATCCCTGGGAAGGTCTATGCCAAGGTACTGGAGAGGAGAGTCCGGCCGTTGGTCGAACCTCGGATTCAGGAGGAGCAATGTGGTTTTCGTCCTGGCCGTGGCACATCGGACCAGCTCTTTACCCTCTCGAGAATTCTCGAGGGTTCGTGGGAGTTTTCCCAACCAGTTTACATGTGTTTTGTGGACTTGGAGAAGGCATTTGACCGCGTCCCTCATGGTTTTTTGTGGGGGGTCCTTCGGGAGTATGGGGTATCAGGTTTGTTGTTACGAGCTATTCGGTCTCTGTACGACCGTTGTGAGAGTTTGGTTCGTATTGCCAACACTCAGTTGGACTCATTCCCTGTGAGAATTGGACTCCGCCAGGGCTGCCCTTTGTCACCGATCCTGTTAATAATTTTTATGGACAGGATTTGTAGGCGCAGCCAGGGAATGGAGGGTGTCATGCTTGGTGACCACAGGATCTCATCTCTGTTGTTTGCAGATGATGTCCTGCTGGCTTCATCCAGCAATGACCTACAGCTCTTGCTGGGACGGTTTGCCTCCGAGTGTGAAGCAGCTGGGATGAGAATCAGCACCTCCAAGTCCGAGTCCATGGTCCTCAGCCGGAAAAAGGTGGATTGTCCTCTCTGGGTTGGGGACAGTCTCCTGCCCCAAGTGGAGGAGTTTAAGTATCTTGGGGTCTTATTCACGAGTGAGTGGAAAATGGAGTGACAGATTGACAGACGGATTGGAGCAGCATCTGCAGTGATGCGGACGTTGTACCGGTCTGTTGTGGTGAAGAGGGAGCTTAGTTCTAAGGCAAAGCTGTCGATTTACCAGTCAATCTACGTTCCTACTCCCACCTATGGTCACAAGCTTTGGGTAATGACCGAAAGAACGAGATCATGGATACAAGCGGCTGAAATGAGCTTTCTCCGTAGGATTGCTGGACTCACCCTCAGAGATAGGGTGAGGAGCTCAGTCATCCGGGAGAGGCTCAGAGTAGAACTGCTGCTCCTCCACATTGAAAGGAGTCAGTTGAGGTGGTATGGGCATCTGATCAGGATGCCTCCTGGACGCCTCCCACTTGAGGTGTTTCGGGCACGTCCCACTAGGAGGAGACCCCGGGGCAGACCCAGGACTTGGTGGAGAGACTATGTCTCCCAGCTGGTCTGGGAACGCCTTGGTATCCCCTCTGAAGAGCTGGAGCAGGTGGTGGGGGAGAGGGAAGTCTGGGCTTCTCTGCTAGAACTGCTGCCTCCGCGACCCGGACCTCCAGAAAAGCGGTAGAAGATGGATGGATGGATGGATGGATGGTAAAACGTCAGATCTGTGACATTCATACAAGTGAAAACATATCTGGTGCTGCTGTGTCTGTACCACCGATCACACGATCAATCCCTTAGTTTTCAGTACATGATCTACTCATTACTGTTGAAGCCACAGATTTAGCTGTGCTTATGTATTCAATTCATCCATCCATCCATCCATCTTCTACCGCTTTTCCGGAGGTCCGGGTCGCGGAGGCAGCAGTTCAAGCAGAGAAGCCCAGACTTCCCTCTCCCCAGCCACCTGCTCCAGCTCTTCAGAGGGGATACCAAGGCGTTCCCAGACTAGCTGGGAGACATAGTCTCTCCACCAAGTCCTGGGTCTTTGTAGAAGAAGAAGAATTGAATACTAGCTGGGAATACTATACTAATACTCCCAGCTAGTATTCAATTCAATTCAACTTTATTTATATAGCGCCTTTTCACAACAACAGTCATTTCATAGCACTTTCAACTGTAGGGGAACCCCCACAGTTGCAGAAAGACCCCAGCAATCAGGCGATCCCCTGTGAGCAAGCGTTTGGCGATGGTGGAGAGGAAAAACTCCCTTTTAACAAGAAGAAACCTCCAGCAGAACCAGGCTCAGGGAGGGGCAGTCATCTGCTGCAACTGGCTGGGGAGTGAAGGGATAGAGAAGATGAAAAGAACAGACATGTAGAGAGCAAACAGCACGATGGGGACTCAATCTATGGGAGAAAACAGATGTTAACGACCAGCAAAAAAAAAAAAAAAAATTTCATTGAGAGTGAAGAAAGGAGTGAGGCCCAGTGCATTACTGGAGGTCCCCCGGCTGACTAAACCTATTAGCAGCATAACTAAGGGAGGGTTCAGAAACACATGATCCCTCCCTAATTGTAGGCTATATCAAAAAGGTAGGTTTTAACCCTATTCTTAAAAACAGAGATCGAGTCTGACTCCCGAATCCAGATTGGCAGCTGATTCCACAGGAGAGGAGCTTGATAACTGAAGGCTCTGCCTCCCATTGTACTTCTGAAGATTCAAGGTATTACAAGTAATTCTGCATTTTGGGAGTGTAGTGCTCTGTTAGGATAATACGGTAGTATCAGAGCTTTTAAATAAAAAGGGGCCTGATTGTTTAGAGCTTTGTAAGTAAGAAGAAGGATTTTAAACTTAATTCTAAACTCTATGGGAAGCCAACGAAGGGAGGCCAGAACCGGAGAGATATGATCTCTCTTTCTAGTACCTGTTAAAACTCTTGCTGCAGCATTTTGGATCAGCTGAAGACTTTTTAAAGATGTTTTAGGACAACCTGATAAAGAATTACAATAATCTAATCTAGAGCTAACAAAAGCGTGGATCAGTTTCTCAGCATCACTCTGAGACAAGATGCTCCTAATCTTGGCAATATTACGCAAATGATAGAAGGCAGTCTTAGAAACAAATTTAATATGTGAATTGAAGGACAAATCCTGATCAAAAATAACTCCAAGGTTCCTCACAGAGCTATTAAGAGAAAGAGTAACCGCATCCAAACTGAAAGTTTGATTTGGAAAGGTATTTCTAAGGTTTTTTGGACCAACAAGAATGACTTCAGTCTTATCTGAATTTAATAGCAGGAAATTGCAAGTCATCCAAGCTTTGATTTCTTTAAGACAGGCTTCTAACTTGGCTAATTGATTACGGTACTATCATCTGGCTTCATTGACAGGTATAATTGTGTGTCATCTGCATAACAATGAAAATGCATACAGTGCTTTCTAATAATGTTGCCTAACGGAAGCATATATAAACTAAAAAGAGTAGGGCCTAGCACAGATCCGTTATCTATGAGGAGCCTCACACCACAAAGAGCAGCAAGTACCAGAACTACGCAAAAACATTCAAAAATACAAAAACTACAAGAGCTGAAATTAGCTGCCACTTGAGTGAAAAACACGTATGTGGACTATACATTAAAATGAATTTGAAAAACTTTTAAAAACGCTATTTTAAATGCCCCTGCTACTCCACTCTTACTGATTTAACACTAGGTCAGCCGAAACTGGAAGCTCCGCCCATAATAGTTCCTACAGCGGCACCCCCAGGAATAAAGTGGATTTTTAAAAACCCCACTGTTTAAGCTTGGAGCCCCTCCCTCAATTCTTCTTCGTTGGTGCATACGTTATGAAAACTGTGTGCGCCTTTCACTTCCTCTCTTTAGCACAGTTCTCCAAAGGGAGAGGAGGGTGTCAGTTTTATAATCCCAATGCGTCTTGTTATTCCTTATTCTATATATCTGTTTTGTTTATTTTATGTATCATTTTCACTTACCATTTGTGTGAAAATTTTAATATATTTCTGTTAATGTTTGTAAGGTTTGTTGGTAGTCGTATGGGTTCATGGGATTAATCTAATTCCTGGTTTTTGTCTTGTACCTTGGTGGTTTTATAGGAGGTGGAGTGGGCAAGCGGTAAAGGCGCAGCTTTTCTATTATTTCTTGTGATTGCCATGTACAGTATGTTAAGTTATATTGTATGTATGAGTCTACTGTGTTTTAGTAGCCCTTTTGCACAATTCACCAAAGGGAGAGGAGCTGGAGTGGGCAAGCAGTAAAGGCGTGGTTTTTCTTATTTCTTGTGGTTGCCAGAATAAATGGAGAGCATCTCCAAAGGTGACAGGCTGACCTGCATTATTACGCAGAAAACAACCGGTTACACAGACATGGGGAGGACATGCAAACTCCACACAGAAGGGTCATTGATGGTCAGGGGGTGGGATCAAACCCACAATGGTCAAGAGTGGAATTGATCCTGTGACCTTCTTGCTGTGCTGCCACAGTGCTGACCACTGCACCATCGAGCTGCCCAAATGTAATTATATATGAAAATATTTTTTTCTTGTTCGCATTTCTGCTTAGAATTGGTTGGTCATAATACTAACTAACTAACTAACCTGCACTTATATAGCGCTTTTCTAGTCACAAAGACCACTCAAAGCGCTTTCATTAATACTAACCCTCTATTCTAAGGGCCTATAGGAAACAGATATCTAGGGACAATTTAGAACAGCCAATTAACCTAACATGCATGTTTTTGGCATGTGGGAGGAAACCGGAGAAATCCTGGAGTAAACCCACGCAACACGGGAGAACATGCAAACTCCACACAGATCACTGTTGGTCGGGGGCTGGGATCGAACCCACGATCCCACGATCCCCACAATCCCCCGGCCAAGGGTAAACTGTGCTGCCGCAGTGCTAACCACTGCGCCACCGTGCAGCCCCATAATACAGGAACCATAATACAGAAAGGTTTATGATGATATTGGGGGGCACTTCTCTCTTTTTTCCAGGTTGGGAGGGGCAAAGTCCCCTCTGTCCCCCCCTTGATTTACACCTATGAATGGGGATTGGGGGGATGGCAGTTTAACAAAGGGGGGTGATTTGGGGTCATTTTACCAGAGGTGGTCCTTGGGCTACGGATGAACTCATTGGATTTTGGAGGCGATCTGGGTCAGGATGTGGATTCTTTACCACTTTTTCCACTTTTTGTTTAATGCTGCATCTCAAATCCAAAAGGTTATCCTCAGTGATATTATAGCTTGTTGGGAATTTTCCCAGTTAGTCACCAGAAGTTGTCAAATGAACAGCCCTGTGGAGCAGTGGTTGGCACTGTTACCTCATAGTAAAAAGGTCCCGGGATCAAATCCGTTTGTCATCTGGCTTCACTGAGCTACAGATTCTGGATCAGGATCATCTGTCCAACCAGTATGGTTATCAATTTGGTAGGTGCACCCTGGGATATTTAGTCTGGCTGTGAGCGTGTTCACATAAAAGGAGCTTTGATCTGACCAGACAGAATGGACAGGCTGTTGTGCAGCCGAGTGGTGTATATCACTCATGGAGAACCAAGTCTTGGCTTATAAAAGAGGTCCCCCCCCCCCAAAAAAAAACAACCAAAAAACAATGCCGAATGGGTTTTACAGCATCAATTACCATGGTGACCTAACTCAGTAAGAAGAGAACTAGCATCATAATCAGTAGGTAATTTATTTTTCAACAAGGGGGGTGTGGTTGGTATTCAAAAATTTAGCATAAGGTACAAATGGATCAATGTAAATTAGCTGCAAATTTACAAGAATAAAGGTGCAAAGATATGATAAAAGATGCCAATTCAAAAAGCCATAAATAGCAATTTATTTCCACTAAATTAAAATTTAACCAGCATCCAGGGGAGAGCTGCAAATTTACAAGAAAAAAGTTGAACATTTACAAAAGCAAAATCACAAATTTATGAGGAAAAAAAGTTGCAAATTTGCAGGAAAAAGGCTACAAATTTATAGGAAAAAAGTTGAAAATTTATCGAAAAAGTTGCCAATTTCTAAGAAAAATGTTGCAAATCTACAAGAAAAAATTACAACTTTACAGGGAAAAAATGCAAACTCATGAGAAAAAAACCCTGCAAATTTGAGAAAAAAAGTTGCAGGTTTGCAAGAAAAAAAGGTTTCAAATCTACAAGAAAAAGTTGCAAATTTACAGGAAAAAAAAATGCAAATTTTTAAGAAAAAAGTTGCAACTTAACAAGAAAAAAGTTGCAAATTTATAGTAAAAAAGTTGCCAATTTTTTAGAAAAATGCATATTTATGAGGAAAAAGTTGCAAATTTATGAGAAAAAGTTGCAAATCTACAAGAAAAAATTACAAATTTACAGGGAAAAAAATACAAACTTATGAGAAAAAAAACTGCCAATTCAAGAAAAAGTTGCACATTTTTGAGAAAAATGTTGCAGATTTGCAAGAAAAGAGGTTTCAAAATCTACAAGAAAAAGTTGCAAATTTACAGGAAAAAATTGCATATTTTTCAGAAAAAAACCTGCAAATTTATGGGAAAAATGTTGCATATTTAAAAGGAAAAAGATGATTTATGAGAAAAAAAGCTGTAAATCCACAAGAAAAAATTACAAATTTGCAGGGAAAAAATGCAAATTTATGAGCAAATTTGTGAGAAAAAGTTGCAAATTTTTGAGAAAAAAGCTGCAGATTTACAAGAAAGTTTCAAATTTATGGGAAAAAAGTTGCAAATCTAGAAAAAAAAATTGAAAATTTGTAACTTTTTTGTATTTCTGCTTAGAATTGGCACTTCAAATTCATTTAGTTCAGTTATTCAATTCATTCATTCATCTTCTTCCGCTTAATCCTTTTCGGGTTGCGGGGGGGCTGGAGCCTATCCTAGCATCTTTGGGCGAGAGGCAGGGTCCACCCTGGACAGATCGCCAGTCCATCACAGGGCCAACACAGAGAGACAGACAACCATTCACTCTCACAGTCATACCTAAGGACAATTTAGAATCCCCAGTTTGATGCCAGTTAACCTAACTTGCATGTTTTTTGGCATGTGGGAGGAAACCGGAGAAATCCCGGAGTAAACCCACGCAGACACGGGGAGAACATGCAAACTCCACACAGATCACTGTTGGTCGGGGGCTGGGATCGAACCCAGGATCTCAATTCAACTTTATTTATATGGTATAGCACCTTGGGGGAGTCAGATTATTTAGCATCTCAGACAAGAGACAGTGGATAAGCATGGGAGAACAATGCTCAGGAGGTTCCTGGCGAGATAGCAGGAAGGAGTCAAGGATGTAGGGGATGAATGCAGTGTAATGCAAATGTCATGTTGTGTGTGGAGAAATGCCATGAAACTTTTGAGGAGAGTTTTGGGTAAAAAGAGAGTGCCTGCTGAAATGAGTCAGTCTGTTCTGTGCTTGAGAGATGTGAAGTGTGTAATAAACTGTCTGCCATGAGTTGGCCTCTTATTTCACACACTCCACACTGGTGACCCAAAACGTATTATGGAACACAAGGCAAGAACCCCGGAGCTGGCCCGATCAGGAAGCTCCAGCGAGGCGGCAGCCATCCCACAGACAGCCCGGACTGGAACCCCCAGCCACGAGTGTGCGGTTTCAGTCAAGCTACCGGATTTCTGGCAGCACAACCCGCGCTCTTGGTTCCACCACACCGAGGCCCAGTTCGCCCTCCGGGGGCAAACGACACCAGATTCTACCAGATTCTACCATGTGGTCGCAGCGCTGGACTCCCGCACAGCCCAGCAGGTAGCGAGCCTGCTCGATCAGCCACCAGCCAGCAACAAATACGAGGCGCTCAAGGCTGCGCTCACCCGGCGCTACACACTCTCGGACTGTGAGAGAATGGAGAGGCTCCTGACGCGGGCCGAGTTAGGAGATGGTTCGGCCGTCGACCTGATTGAGAAGATGCTGGCGTTAATGGGCACGGACAACAAGCACTTTCTGTTTGCCCACCTCTTCCTCCGGAACCTTCCAACAGTGGCGAGAGCGGTTCTGGCCAATTCGCCGTCGCTGGCCGCGCGTGACTACGGTGCGCTAGCCCAGGAGGCAGACCGGATCATCCTCACCACCAGGGCGATCACAGTCAACGCGGCTGCAGTGGAGCCCAGCGAGACGACCAGAGGAGGCGAGGAGCCACCGATGGTAGCAGCAGTGGGGGCCAAGGAGCACCAGAGAGAAACGCTCTGTTTCTACCACCGCCACTTTGGAGAGATTGCACGCAGATGTGCGCCACCGTAACAATTCAAGCGCTCGGGAAAATGCCGAGACCGGCGGTCGGTAGCAGCTGCGACCCTTGGTGAAGAGAACAAGCTGCTCTACTTAACGGATGCACGCTCAGGGAGGCGTTTCCTCGTGGACACCGCAGCCCAGAAGAGCTTCATCCTGCCGACCTACGCCAACCGGCTGGCAGGACCTAGTGGCCCGAGATGTTGGCAGCAAACGGCTCAGATATTAAGACCTTTGCTGAGAGGACTCTGCTCTTATCTCTACACGGCCGTACATATGAGTGGACTTTTGTCGTAGCAGCACTGAATTACCATATCCTGGGGGCTGATTTTCTGTGTGCACATGGTTTACTGGTTGATGTTACTAACAGGCGCCTAGTTAATGCACTGTCCTTTGACTCCCTCCCCTGTATAGCTCGAGTGACCCGGCCAACAGCACAAGCCAACGTCACAGCTACAGGCGGTAAGTTCCACACACTGCTCACTCAGTTTCCAGCACTCACGGTCCCGACGTTTTCGGCGGCCATCGCTAAACACGGGGTGGAGCACTTTATCACTACCACCGGGCCGCCCGTTTTTGCAAGACCTTGGTGCTTGGACACAGCTAAACTGGCCATAGCGCGCGAGGAGTTCGCCAACCTGGAAAGGTTGGGCATCGTCAGGTGATCAAACAGCCCATGGGCATCCCCGCTACACATGGTCCCTAAGGCTGTGGGATCGTGGCGACCGTGCGGTGATTTCCGCAGGTTGAACAACGCCACAGCGCACGACCGCTACCCAATTCCCCACATACAGGATTTTTCTGTTCACCTCGCCGGAGCACGCATTTTTTCCAAAATAGACCTGGTCCGCGGTTACCATCAAGTCCCAGTGCGCGCTGAGGACATACCCAAAACAGCGGTAATAACTCCGTTTGGTTTATTCGAGTTCCTGCGCATGCCATTCGGGTTAAAAGGAGCGGCACAGACATTCCAGCGCATGATGGATGCAGTGCTGCGCGATCTCCCGTTCATGTTCGTCTACCTGGACGATATCCTGGTAGCCAGTGCGTCCGAAGACGAACACAAAACCCACCTCACGACGGTTTTCCGGAGGTTGGAGGAGCATGGGTTAATAATCAACCCGGTGAAATGCCAGTTCGGCGTGACGGGGATTGATTTTTTGGGGCACCGCGTCTCTCTGAAAGGAGCGATCCCGCTGCCCGACAAAGTGCGCGCTGTGGCAGATTTTCCCCGGCCTCAAACGGTCAGGGCGCTGCAGGAATTTTTGGGAATGATGAACTTTTATAATCGTTTCCTTCCCCGCATGGCGCAGCTCATGCAACCATTGTACGCCGCGCTCAAGAAACAGAAACCCGCGGATGGGGTCGAATGGACCCCGGAGCGAGAGCGGGCGTTCTCGGAGGTTAAAGCAGCCCTGGCAAATGCCGCACTGCTGGTGCATCCGGACCCGACGGCCCGGAAAGCGCTCACCACCGACGCTTCAGACATGGCCATAGGGGCTGTCATGGAGCAGCGCATCGCCGGGGCTTGGCAGCTGCTCGCCTTTTTCAGCAGAACTTTGCACGACAGCGAACGTAAATACAGTGCGTTCGACAGAGAGTTACTGGCCCTCCACCTGGCCATACGCCACTTCCAGTTCTGGCTGGAAGGGCGCAGCTTCACCGCGTTCGTGGACCACAAGCCGCTAACATTCGCGATGGCCAAGGTTTCAGAACCGTGGTCGGGCCGGCAGCAGAGACAGCTGACCGCGATCTCAGAGTTTACTACCGATATTCAGCACGTGTCGGGTAAACTGAATGTGGTGGCGGACTGCCTCTCGCGCGTCGTGGTGGCCCCGGTCTGCGAGGGGATAGATTATGCAGCCATGGCCGCGGAGCAGATTAGCGATGCAGACGTGCGCGTGCTCCAGTCTGGACCAACAGGGGTGGTGGCTGGAGAGCAGGGTGCTGCAAGATGGCGGCCCCCCCCCAATCTGCGATGTCTCCACGGGACGCCCGCGTCTGGTGGTCCCAGTCGCATGGCACCGCCGCATGTTTGAGTCGTTTCACACTCTGGCGCACCCAGGAGTGTGCGCGTCGGTCAAAATGGTGGGAGAGAAGTTTGTGTGGCCGAGCCTACACAAACAAGTGAAAGAGTGGGCTGCAGCCTGCGTGGCGTGCCAACGAGCCAAGGTACACAGACACACGAAGGCTCCCTTGGAGCCGTTTCGTATCCCGGCTAAGAGGTTCGACCACGTTCACGTGGACCTCGTGGGCCCCCTCCCGCTATCACAGGGGTGCACGCACCTCCTAACAGTGGTGGACCGCACCACGCGCTGGCCAGAAGCAGTCCCGCTGGCGGCAACCACGTCCGCGGACGTGGCACGCGCTTTTTTGACAGCATGGGTGGCGCGTTTTGGAGTCCCGTTGGACATTACGCCCGACAGGGGCCCTCAATTTGTTTCCGAACTCTGGTCCGCGATGGCCCGCAGCCTGGGTGTTACAATTCATCGCACAACCTCATACAACCCACAGGCCAATGGGTTATGCGAGCGTTTTCATAGATCACTGAAAGCAGCACTCAGTGCTTCACTGACGGATGCAAATTGGGTAGACAGGCTGCCGTGGGCTTTATTGGGGTTGCGCTCCGTGCCGAAAGAGGATCTGGAAGCTTCCCCGGCAAGCTGGTTTTTGCGCAGCCCCTACGGCTGCCCGGGGAATTTCTGCCAGATAATCCCGCGCCGGACAGCTCCACGTCTCAGCTTTTGCAGCGTAGCGCAAACACAGGCACGCTGCCGGGCCCTGCCCACCACAATTTTCCGCGTGTTTTCGTGCCTAAAACTTTGAAGAGCGCGGAGTTCGTCAGACACGACGACCACCGCCCTCCATTGCGCCCACCCTATGATGGACCATTCAGAGTGTTGGAAACAGGGGATAAGCATTTTTTGCTAGACTTGGGGGGTAGGCGGGAAAAAATTGGCATAGACAGACTCAAACCCGCTTTCGTTGTGGTGGACGAGCAAGTGCTGTTGGCTAGGGCCCCTCGGCGTGGAAGACCCCCACGGAGAGCTCCCCGGGGAAACGATTCACCAGAGCAGCCACACAGACAGAGTGAAGTCCCCCCCCCCCGTCACGGCCCACCCGCAGTCAGACACACTCCCAGCAGCCCCCCACCGGCACAGCAGCGCCACGAAGGCGGTAAACCCCAGTTACAGCAGATACGGGAGGAGACGGAAGCCCAAACAGCATGTGGACTGATGTTCTATTGTTCTATCTAAGATGCTGGGGAGGGAAGTATAGCACCTTGGGGGAGTCAGATTATTTAGCATCTCAGACAAGAGACAGTGGATAAGCATGGGAGAACAATGCTCAGGAGGTTCCTGGTGAGATAGCAGGAAGGAGTCAAGGACGTAGGGGGTTGAATGCAGTGTGATGCAAATGTCATGTGTGTGGAGAAATGCCATGAAACTTGTGAGGAGAGTTTTGGGGTAAAAAGAGAGTGCCTGCTGAAATGAGTCAGTCTGTTCTGTGCTTGAGAGATGGGAAGTGTGTAATAAACTGTGTGCCATGAGTCAGCCTCTTATTTCACACACTCCACAATAGCGCCATTTCACAACAACAGTCATCTTATAGCACTTTCAACTGTAGGGGGAACCCCCACAGCTGCAGAAAGACCCCAGCAATCAGGCGACACCTGTGAGCAAGCACTTGGCGACGATGGAGAGGAAAAACTCCCTTTTAACAAGAAGAACCCTCCAGCAGAACCAGGCTCAGGGAGGGGCCGTCATCTGCTGCATCTGGCTGGGGGTGAGGGGATAGAGAAGATGAAAAGAACAGACATGTAGAGAGCAAACAGCACGATGGGGACTCAATCTATGGGAGAAAACAGATGTTAACGACCAGCAAAAAAAAAAAAAAAAAAGAAAATTTCATTGATAGTGAAGAAAGGAGTGATAGTCAGGCAGATAGGTGAAACAATTGTTCACTTCTGGATAGAAGCATGAAATTTGGCATAAATGTAGTCCAATAAGTCCTCTTTCATATAAGATTAAGACCCACTTCGAATCTTGCTTGGTACTTGCATTATTCAAGATGGCGTCCAAATATGGCCGCCAAAAAACATGTTTTTGCTTATAACTAGAAAATGTGAGCTTTTAGGGCATAATAATGTATTGTTGACTAATATAAATGTGTACATTCCGCACATTTTGAGCCCAAAATCAAGTCTGTATGACAAACGGTTCTTGAGATATAACATTTTGAAAATTGCCACAAACTGTATAATCTTAATCATATCAAAAGTTACAGAGATACAAATGCTGAACAATAGTAATTGAACATTTATGGTATATGTTCATTCGAATCACATTCGAAGATCAATAATAGCATAATGAGAAACCCCAAGAAAGTTAAAAATACAAAACGCAGTCAGTGATATGCCAAATATTATGTAATCGAGTGTAACCTCATTACAACCCATGCATCAACAGAGTGAAGTGATCGAGAAGACCTCCGCTAACCTTCTGCCTGGTGACATGCACCACCACAATAACACAGAGAAGTGCAGCTTAAATTTGCCCTGCTGCGCTTGCACAAGCCCCTACAAGCTTTCTTGCAACCACAGTGCACAAGCTCTTGACATACTTTGGAAGCTTCAGGGAGAGTGGTCCACTTTGGAACGAAGCCTTCCCTTGCTTCAGTCCATCCCCAATGTGTAGGACTTGGTAGATTTTGCACTGGATCCAGTGCTTGACCCCACACATAGCCACCTTGATAAGCAGCTCTTTTGATATGTTCTGTTAATGCTGCCTTTGTTGGTGGAATATTTTCAAGTGACTGCGTTCCTTGTGCAAAAAGGGTCTGACGAGCTTTGTTTACCTGATACAGTGGGCAGGTACGACTGTACATTATTACCGTGTACCGTTCAAGAACAGCTTCATCCTCTGTTGTTATAACTTCAGGAGTGAAGCTCAGTTTCTTGAATAAAGGTGTCACTTCAGGAAAAACTTCCCAAGCATCAAATGCAGTCTTCTTGCCCCTGCCAGCAAACGAGGAAGTAGTGTCTAAGCCACTGAAAGCATGGAAGAAGGGAAGGGCTTTGCACTTGTCAGGACCAAGGCTACCTGCAAAGCTGTTTGCTGATATGTAGGTGAAATGTTTTCCCACACCAAACGCCAGCCACAGGTCAATGTCCAGCTGATTTACATATGTAACAGCTAGAACAACAACATCTGTGTCAACTGTCCTTATCAATACACTCCTGTGGCCTTGAGCTGCACCATGGGCAACATGCAACATAAGCCTTGTATCAGCTTCTTCATGATCAGTTGGATCAATGCCAGCAGAAGCCATGTCACTTGGTCTGTTGCTCACAACATTCACATCAGAAGTTGAAACAAACAACACACCTTCCACCTCTAGAGAAGCCAGTTCTCTACCAAGGAATTGGAATAGCTCTGCTTTGTTATCGGTGCAGCGCAAAAAGGTCTGCCAGTTACTGGGAATGACAGTGTCAGGAAGCACCCTTCTTCGGATACCTTTGCCTCGAGACACTCTGGTTGCCTTTTTGAGGCTGCAGTCAAGATATCGGTCCCACACTACATCAACATGTTTCACATCTTTAGCCTGATCAATGATGTAAGGCAAGAAAACTCCCCTTGAATACTCTTGGAAAGTCTTTGCTTTACCAGGTGCAAGCATACTGTATTCACAACAGCTGCTCCATCAAAGACCTTCATGGTAACAGCTGGTAACAACTGATTTTGTGATACCCCAATGCAATGAAGCAAATCTGACTTCTTGCCTTGACGCAATTTGCCTAGAGCAGACAGTGAAGGAGGATGGGCATTGTTTTCATGTCTGAAAAACTCCTCTATGTTTCCATCACGGGTTTGACAGGCAATATAGAGCCGAGCAAAAAGATTGCAATCAGATTTCAAAGCAGACATCTTAGATTGACTGACATTGTTTGTCACTTCATAAGTACCAGAGGTAGATTGTTTCTTGAAACTGTGTCAGTTAAAGCAACTGTACGCTTATTCAGTCTGTTATCAACAAACTCCTGATACTGAGCAATGCCTAATTCATGCGCTGATTTCACTGCATTAATAACATGGTGAGGCATTATTTCATTGGTGTCAAGTCTAACAAGGTCATTGCTTGTCTCTTTGAAGGGATTTCCCATGTCCTCTAATGAAACTACTAGGTTACAAACATTTTTTGCAAATGCAACCTGGACACTTGGAATTTGATCATGATGCTTGAGATTCATTGCCTTGGGCTTCAACAGAGATTCTTCTAGCTCACTAACAACCCTAGCAACTTCAGGGCCAGCAACCAACCACCTTCTTAAGGCAGAAGGATCCTCAGTGATCTGGACATCCCTGTATCTCAATACTGACACTCCCACTGCTGTACCTGAAATGAACATAAGAAGTTGCATTATTGTGATTACTTGAATAAGCCATATCTCAAGAACCGTTTGTCATACAGACTTGATTTTGGGCTCAAAATGTGCGGAATGTACACATTTATATTAGTCAACAATACATTATTATGCCCTAAAAGCTCACATTTTCTAGTTATAAGCAAAAACGTGTTTTTTGGCGGCCATATTTGGACGCCATCTTGAATAATGCAAGTACCAAGCCAGATCCAAAGTGGGTCTTAATCTTATATGAAAGAGGACTTAATGGACTACATTTGTGCCAAATTTCATGCTTCTATCCAGAAGTGAACGATTCTTATGAAAATTGGCCCTTATCTGCCTGACTATGAAGCCCAGTGCATTATTGGAGGTCCCCCAGCTGTCTAAACCTATTAGCAGCATAACTAAGGGAGGGTTCAGAAACACATGATCCCTCCCTAATTGTAGGCTATATAAAAAAGGAAGGTTTTAACCCCATTCTTAAAAACAGAGATCGAGTCTGACTCCCGAATCCAGATTGGCAGCTGGTTCCACAGGAGAGGAGCTTGATAACTGAAGGCTCTGCCTCCCATTGTACTTTTGGAGATTCTAGGTATTACAAGTAATCCTGCATTTTGGGAGCGTAGTGCTCTGTTAGGATAGTACGGTAGTATCAGATCTTTTAATTAAAAATGGGGCCTGATTGTTTAGAGCTTTGTAAGTAAGAAGAAGGATTTTAAACTTAATTCTAAACTCTATGGGAAGCCAATGAAGGGAGGTCAGAACTGGAGGGATATGATCTCTCTTTATAGTACCTGTTAAAACTTTTGCTGCAGCATTTTGGATCAACTGAAGACTTTTTAAAGATGTTTTAGGACAACCTGATAATAAAGAATTACAATAATCTAATCTAGAGCTAACAAAAGCGTGGATCAGTTTCTCAGCATCACTCTGAGACAAGATGCTCCTAATCTTGGCAATATTACGCAAATGATAGAAGGCAGTCTTAGAAACAAATTTAATATGTGAATTGAAAGACAGATCTTGATCAAAAATAACTCCAAGGTTCCTCACAGAGCTATTGAAAGAGTAACCAAATCCAAACTAAAAGTTTGATTTGGAAAGGTATTTCTAAGGTTTTTTGGACCAACAAGAATGACTTCAGTCTTATCTGAATTTAATAGCAGGAAACTGCAAGTCATCCAAGCTTTGATTTCCTTAAGACAGGCCTCTAACTTGGCTAATTGATTACCATCATCTGGCTTCATTGACAGGTATAATTGTGTGTCATCTGCATAACAATGAAAATGTATACAGTGCTTTCTAATAATGTTGCCCAACGGAAGCATACAGTATATAAACTAAAAAGAGTGGGGCCTAGCACAGATCCCTGTGGAACTCCATGACTGAGCGTTGAGTTGAAAGAAAACTCATTGACATGAACAAACTGGAACCTATCAGATAAATAAGATCTATACCACTGCAACAAAGTTCCATTAAGTCCAACATAGTGTTCTAATCTATCAAGTAGAATATTGATTGATAGTATCAAAAACTGCACTAAGGTCTAAAAGGACAAGAACAGAAACAAGTCCATTATCAGATGCGATAAGGAGGTCATTAGTGACCTTCACTAAGGCTGTTTCAGTACTATGATGGATTCTAAACCCAGATTGAAAACTCTTCAGTTATAAAATGTGATTTAAAAAAAAGGGGGTTGGTGTAGAGACTGGATTAATCATCTCAGACTGGATGCAGAGGGTAAACAGAGGAGAACAATAGCTAGGGAGATCATGGTGAGATAGGAAGGAGTTGGGGTGAGAAAGGATGAACGTATTGTGATGTTAAATGTCATGCAAATGTGAGATGAGCGGTTGGTATAAAAGGAGAACCCATGGTGTATTGGGACATGCTTTTCCTGTGTATGACTGATGAGAGAGTGAATAAAGTCTTGTTATTTACACTCTCCACATTATGACAATATTGGGGGACAAGTCTCTCTTTTTTCTCAGGTTGGGGGCGGGGGTGTCCCCCCAGGATTTAAGCCTACAAGTGGAGATGGGAGGATGGGGTCATTCATTCATTCATCTTCTTCTGCTGCTTAATCCTTTTTGGGTCGCGGGGGGGGGGGGGGGGGGGGGGGGGCTGGACTGGAGCCTATCCCAGCATCTTTGGGCGATAGGCAGGGTACACCCTGGACAGATCGCCAGTCCATCGCAAGGCCAACACTGACAGACAACCATTCACTCTCACAGTCATACCTAAGGACAATTTAGAATCCCCAGTTTTGATGCCAATTAACCTAACTTGCATGTTTTTGGCATGTGGGAGGAAACCGGAAAAATCCCGGAGTAAACCCACGCAGACATGGGGAGAACATGCAAACTCCACACAGATCACTGCTGGTCAGGGGCTGGGATCGAACCCAGGATCCCCCGGCCAAGGGTGAGTTGCTGTGCTGCTGCAGTGCTAACCACTGCGACAGCACAGACAACCCAGGGCCAACCTGAAGTTAGCTGGCTAAGCCTAAATCCTGCTTCATAGTTGAGCCCTCTGGTTGATTATCTCCTATCTTATGACACTGCGTGAGTATTGGGACAAATTAGTGGCCACAGCCTTCTTTAAAATCTGTATCTCTACATTTATCCTTCCAGTGGATGACAACAGAGACCAACACTTGACTTGTTTGCTGAAGATTTTATTTGCTAGATGAAGCTCTAACTGGGGTATCATGTCATTAGGCTCCCAACATGCTTACAAAATATAAATCAGATGTGTCCCAAAAGTTCATCTGAGACCCACCCAGTTATATATTTCAAGTGTTTAAAAAGTTAAAAACTTTTATAACATCAGATGGAAAAAATATGGACCAACAATTAGATGTACCCACCCAGTTTTGGCCGTTGGTCAGCAGTACTTTGTTACAGTACTGAAATCAAAATCCAACCACGTGTGATTTTGGTACAGAGCTAATAAAAATTAACTTTAAACACACACACACAGACCAAAGATCAGCTGTAGCTCCAGCTGTGCCTGTTACAACCTATGGCAAACAAAGAACAATAAAGCCTTTTTGATAAGTGAATTCATTCACTGAATTAAGACAATCATGGAGCTGAAAGCAAAGTTATGGGTATGAGAAACAAGATTCTATCTTCACATTCCTCTGGGGCATTAATTTAGCACGTTTAAGGGATAGTTATTTTGAAGTGACATTTTGTGAAATACTTCTGAGGAATCGTGTAATTACCTCAAGAAGTTGGTGGTCTGACTTCTCTCCTTTTAGAGGGAATTGGTCAGAGTCAGGGCTGCAGTAAAGTGTAATGGGTTCATGTTTAGAACCAATTTTCACCGTCTACAAATAATGGAACTCCAATAACTTCACAGCAATTCAAGAGAACGCCATTTCAAATACTCATAGCACACCATGTCTGTATCAGACAGCTTTACTTTATCACTGTACTTTCAACTGAATCTGTGTTGCCATTGGTGCTAGGTGATTTGACCTTAAATCAGCACTATCAACTGACCCTTTCATGTCAATTTAATTTTCCCCCCCCCTTGTAGTTCATGGACAATGCTCGTAATTAAGCAATGTTACACAGAAGTGTGGTATCAATGAATATATGTGACCCGTGCTGGCAAAATGAGTCGGCATGCACACAGTGTCATTACGAGCTGCAGGCAGAAGTCATAAATCATGACTCTGTTTGCTAGTAGCAAGTCCCGGGAAAAACCCCATGAGTGCCTGGTATCATTGGAAAGCTTAGAAAACATACATTCTAAAAATATATATGTTTTTGCAGAAGACGTAACTCCAGATCGATTGAACGAGAGTTTTAAGCCTAGCCAAAATAAAACGTCTTTTTCCAGTATCTGTTTTTGTGCACTTTCAACAAATTAAATATCATTTTGAAGGTCTTTCAATGCAGAAAATGGAAAAAAAAAGAAAAAAAAAACGTTATTGTGGCGGTTCAGTTAACCCCCACAATAGATTAAGGACAGTCAGCTCTCTTCTCTTGGTTTTTCCCGCTGCACTACTGAGATGTAATGTGCCATCCATGTATTGTGATGTAATGTGCCATTCATGTATAGTGTTCATGCGTCCTGTCCTTACTGTGACCTAGAGACAGATCAATATGTAGATGTGCCTTGTAACCTCTTTGTCCTGCAAGCAATCTGCCTATTGTTATGTAGCTCTTTCAAATGCAAATGTCTCATGCCTGTTCTGCAGTCCCTTTGATCGTACCAACTGCTGTGAATCCGCTTTGATGTATTGTCTGAGTTGGGTATAAATACTGCACAGGTTCTGTAACTCGCCCTCTCAATTTCACTCAACTGCTGCTGCTGGACACATACTTTGTGTCCTCCTTCTCTGAGAGCCGCTGAGCTCGCTCCCGGCGCCGTGCATGCGCGCCGGGAGCGGAGCTCGTGACGGCGGTATGATTTAATAAAACTCTACTTAAAACCATCAACAACGTTGCTTTTTTATCATCCGCCGCATTATGTTAGTTTTGATGATTTCCTCAAAGTGACTCATTTTGCCAGCACGGGTCACTTATCACTGCAGTGATTCAGTAGTAAATGGCAGAAAAGGACTATTGTCATTTCATACACATGTAACCAAATTAAATACTGTCCAGTGCAGAAGTCACTCATAGGGTTTGTGGGTCATGTGACTCATGCTGGTAGCTAGTTAGCGGTGTTGGGGGAGTCCTTTATGCTGCCATGGCTGTTATCACCACACAGAAATTATGGATCTCTGATCATAATGGTAAATCCATCCTTAGCGTGGCCATTTTGTCATCTATTCCAACTGTAAACCAGCTGTGCTGATGTGGATAGCCGTTAGTGTAACAATGATTTAGCTTCAACACACTTCGCTGGGTTTTTCCTCAGCATCCTCAGATGAAATAAAGAGTCAATCACCACATACTATGTGGACAGATACCTCATTTCTTTTTGGTACGAGACTCAAACTTTTCTGCTGTTCTCCTGCCTCTGAACAGCACTGTTGTAATGAGAGCACTGCTTCCAGGTTGCATTGTCACGTGACCACACACACAGGAGAACTTTTAAAGAGGCAGTACACGAAGACACGCATAAACAGGGAGAGGGAAATAACTGAAAAAACCGACATGAACAAGATTACATCTGTTGTATGTCTACAGGTCTGTGTCGGTTCCTTTTCGGTGACTCGCCCAGTCCTAGATGCTATGCAGCATTACGCTGCTGGATACTGCTCCACTGACTCCTCTCTGGAAACTCAGGCTGTAGTGGAGGATACAGTGGCAGCTACCGTGCAATGCTGCGTAGCAACAAACGTTCTACAGTTGAAAAGTACAGTTGTAGTACTAAAGTAAAGCATAGTCTAATGCAGATGTAAGGCGGTACAAATAATTCTGAGATTGTGAGCTCCTGAACTGTAGTGGTTTTTAAGAGTGTACCTGTCCATTACCCTACACTCTGTGCTCAGCTAGCCTCCCTTGCTGGAAGCCAGGCCACCGACTACTTAAGGTAATAATTACATGACTCCTCAGAAGCATTTCATGTAGCCACATTAAAAACAAAGAGCTGAAAAAAAGACAAACCACATGAGGGAAGGAAAAACAATGTGGAACTTCAATGCACAACATTTAGTAAGTAACAGATGACAGGGATACACTCCAGTCAATTCTTATAGGAGGGGATTAATTTTGGTCCATAAAACAAGCACAGACTCTTGCTAATGACCAGTAACAATGCGGATTATGCCTTATTTATCTCCAGCTGTGCAGTTATACACGAGTTTATCTGGCTTTAAACAAAGCCACAACAGTGCTCAGTCATCAGCCACAGTGACGCATACAGGAGAAGTGTGCAACATGATGGTTTTAGGGCTTCTTAGATTAGCAGTTAGAAATAAACTAGTCCAACTTAAAAAAAAAAAATAAAAAAACAAAGGTGCAGACAAGTAAAGGATGACACTCCACATGGGTGGCACCTCTCCAGTCTTGGAACCTACTGGAAAAAAGTTGACCTTTCTCAACAAGATCAAAGTTGTTTTGATACAGCTGATGCATACTGTAACATTATGGGCACACTTTTAAATTAAGACAGTCGTGGATTTTATTCTAAGCCTTGAGGCAAGGTTTGATTTATGCTGCATCACAAAGATTCTGGGGAAGAGAAATTCATTTTAAACTAGCTGATGACAGCATGAATCAATGTTACACTGCTATCAAACTTATATTTATAAACCCCATTTTTGACCTAACTTGGATTGTTCTGTCTGACCTGAATAACAAAAATATTAACATGTTTTTCATCCTTTGCAGGAAAAGTGCACCTCCAGTCTCAGACGCCACCTCTACCCTGACCTGTTAATGAATTACTACACAGAGGACGCTGACGTTTTAGAAATGTAAGAAAGGCTGCCGTCAGAGGAAGCACTGCAGCTTTGTTCAGAGCAGACGGTGAAGTTACTCCTGTTTGATGTCTCCCTTCAGCTTCCTCTTGATTCGAGAGTACGGGCTCAACGTGTCGTCCATGATGAAGTCGTACAGGACCTTCACCCAGGATGTGTACTGGGGCAGGTCATCGTAATACTCTGCGGCTATTTTCTTTACCTGAAAACCAAACAGAAGCAGGGTGAAAACTGCTGAATGCTGCCTTTAAATAACTGCTCAGATTTAGAGATGTGTTGAAGTGTTTACTCAGCCTTTTAATCAGGGACATGGTTGTGGTTGGTACTGTTACTTTAACAGCTAGAAGGTTCTCAATTTGTCTGGTCAACAGAGGCATTTCTGTGTGGAGTTTACATGCCCTCACCGTGCTCATGTTGGTTTACACAGGGTGGTCTGGTTTCCTCCCACAGTCCAAACGCATGATCCTTATTTGTTAACCCCTTGCACTCCGGTCAATTTCCCTAAAAACGCCAAAAAATAATGTGCCCAAAGTAAATCGAAAGCTGTTCTTCAACCCTTTGCAGCATCTTCATGGGGTTGGTCTCATTTAAAAGAAAACACTTTGAATTTTTTGGCAAAACAGTCATAATCTCTAAGTGCTCCGGCCACCGAGTTACAGTCATCTAAACATAGTGAACTTGAAGAAAATAAATTTGGCCTGGGTGTTTTTTCGGATACAAATGCTTGCAAATAACACACAGCTTCAGATCCAGGCTGGAAAATGCAACAGAAATGTAGAACCAAGTGTTATCCAGCTGAAGTCCAAATTTTGTAACAATACCACAAAAAATGAATATATTACACAGCTTTTTCCTCAGATAGTTCCCAGGCGTTTTTGAACTGTGCCAAATGGCACAGTTTGGAAAAACGTCTAACTTTTGAATGATTCAATATAGAAGCTTCATCTTGGGCTCTAATGAAAGGTGACACTCAGGGCTGTGTGTGTGTGTGTGTGTGTGTGTGTGTGTGCCCCCCCCCCCCCGCTACAGAGGATGGACATCGCCCATTGCGCCATGGTCCGTCATGCAACGATGACGCACAGCTGTAATTTACCGATCGGTCAAAAGTCATTTCGATTACAATTTTCAGGGATAAAGAATAATTTAGCTTAGAACACTTACCTCTTCACAGCAAAAGCGGAGCTGGCGAACTTCTTCCTCATTGTCAGACGAACGCGACGCTGGTCTCGCAACCCGATCAAAACATAATTCCATTATTGCGGTTTTGCGCTTCCATGATTGCGGTTTTTGGCGAACAATTTTTCAAAACAAATAACAGTAGTAATTAAAAATAGACTGGCGAACGCGTGTGTGTCACTCAGCCTTCGTCGTCGGCCTCCGTCGGTCTATGGTGACCATGGAAGACGATCCTAACGTCTACTCTGCTGGGACAAAAACAAAAAAAGCACCGCCTGTGGCCGAACATGCCGATGCGCGAATGGCAGTCGCTGTCACACAGGTTGCACTTGTGGATGGTCTCCGTGCTGCTGGGTCTGTGGGGTTCTTCCTGCGGGTCCTTTTTTTCATCTGCTACAGCAGTCAGTCTCTCTTCACCCAGCCTTACACAAAAAAGCTCGCGAACTTCTGTGCTTCAATTGGCTCGCTGCATTCACAGCGTTGGTAGGCGGGTCCTTCTTGCTCGGTTTTCAGTCATTGGTTCTTCAAGGTTTCAGAAACCCAATTCAAGGCTCTTATTAGTCGAATGAGAGGTCAATCATATCTGATCTGTTCGCGGCTGTGTCTGTAGTGGAAGAACTTTTTTTTTTTTTTTTTTTTTTTTCTCAGTGCACGCTTGGAGGCAGCGCCCTTGTGCGTCCTAGAGCGCACGAGAGCGCCCTCGTGCACTCTGGGATGCAGAGACTTGCCCGCCCGCGGTACAACGGAGTGCACGAGGTTAAAGCAGTAATTCCACATTGGCCATAGGTTTCCATCCGTCTACACAAGTGCTTTTCCAACCAGGGTGCTTGGTACGTTCAGGGTTTTGTGGGAAATTATCCAATTTCAATTGTTAATTTGTCCGAAACATTGCAAATAATTTACTAGTGTTGTGCATGGGTTCTGTAGGCACCCATGCACATCATCAGGCTGTAATAATTCAACACACAATTTACTTTGTATGTAGTATATCGAAAATGATCCCCCCCCACCCCCACACACCTAAAATCAGCTTGCATCACTGCTAAGGTGTTACTGAAGAACAAGTGGCTTTGACAGCAGCTTTCAACTCATCTGGATTGTTGGTCGGGTGTTTCTCATCTTGACTATACTCCACAGAAAATCTATGGGGTTCAGGACAGTTGCTGCAATCAGTCTAGGGTATTTTCTTTTCTTTTTCAGTGCTGTGGACATGGTGGAAAGTCATGTTTTTAATGATATCCAGGGGAATTTTACATTGTGTGGCCATGAATTTGGAGAGCAACTGTTGGGGGGTTTTCGTTAAAATTTGGTTCCAAGATGCGAGACGAGATAGTCTCTGTTCCTCCATCTACCTCGGTCTGCCAGCATTCTAGCTGGGGTCATCACGGCTGGGGCACTGTTACTGTGGGCATCCTGTCCCAGACGAGCCCTAGAACGGAAGCCTTTGATCTCCAGACCAGCCATTTTTCCAAGGACCACACAGGGGAACATGCAGTGCTACAGGCGCTGTCTGCCTCCTGACAAGTTGCAAGCTCACCCCAGCAGGCCTGGTTGCTGGAACTACTGACAATGAGGCTAATGTTGTTGAATAACTGGATGGATGCAGTGTTTTTAGCCACAGACTTTATCTCTCCATTGGTGAGTTGAGTGCAGTATTGAATTAATTTATACGAAATAAGAAAACACCAATGAATAATGCTCAGTAAAAATTTAGCTTACAATAAGATTAATTTACAGGGCTAATATTCTAATATTGTCCACAAGATAAAACATCTAGAAATGTGTAGTCATATTGTAGTCACACTGCTGAAACTAAAAGTTAGCTCCATAAACTGTCACACCTATTAATGTGTGTATGTGTGTGTGAGAGTGAGTGAGTGAGTGAGTGAGTGAGTGAGTGAGTGAGAGATGATTAAACCATCAAATTTAAATTACGTGTACAACTGTTTTACTGCTGATTTTTACCAAAATAATTAATTCAACATCATTTGTTGATGTTTTGTGCGTGTATATTATATATCTACAGTTGTGTGAAGAAGTGTTTGCCCCCTTCCTGATTTCTCATGTTTTTTGTGTTTGTCACACTTAACCTCTTGCGCTCCATTGTACCGCGGGCGGGCAAGTCTCTGCGTCCTAGGGCGCACTCGTGCGTCCTCGTGCGCTCTCGGACGCATGGTCCTGATGGTGGTGATGTAGGTGGTGTTGGCGTCCAAGCGCCACTGAAAAAGAAAAGCTGCAGACACAGCCGCAAACAGATTAGTTCATCTGATTGACCTCTCATTCGACTAATAAGCGCCTTGAATTGGGTTTCTGAAACCTTGAAGAACCAATGAATGAAAACCTAGGAAGGAGGACCTGCCTCCCAACGCTTTGAATGCAGTGAGCCAATTGAAGCAGAGAAGTTTGTGAGCTGTTTTTTTTTTAAGGCTGGGTGAAGACTGGCTGCTGGAGCGGATCAAAAAAGGACGCAGGAAGAGCCCCACAGACCCAGCAGCATGGAGACCATCCACAAATGCAACCTGTGTGACAGGGAGTGCCATTCGTGGATCGGCATGTTCGGCCACAGGCGGCGCTTATTTTGTACTGGTTCCAGCAGAGTAGACGTTATGATTTCTTCCATGGTCATCATAGACCAACGGAGGCTGACGACGAAGGCTGAGTGACACACACGCCTTCGCCAGTCTTTTTTTAATTACTACTGTTATTTGTTTTGAAAAATTGTTCGCCAAAAACCGCAATCATGGAAGCACAAAACCGCAATAATGGAATTATGTTTTGATCGGGTCGCGATGAGGAAGAGAAGCTGGCCAGGACACTGCTGCTGTGAAAAGGTAAGGTGTTATAAGCTAAATTATTCTCTATCCCTGAAAATTGTAATCCAAAATGACTTTTGACTGATCGGTAAATTACAACTGTGCGGTGCACGAAGTCTGAAGTTCGTGCGCCGCGGTACAAGGGGTTGTTCGCCGCGTACAGGCTGTGAACGCCCCCCCCCCCCCCGCTATTCTTCTGCAGCGAGGGGGGGGGGGGCCGCGGTGATTGCGCTGCTGTCCCACATCACCACATGAGGCTAATCCGTTGTGTAGTGATGGCCGAAGTCCATCCTCTGTAGCGAGCGGGGGGGGGGGGGGGGGGAGACAAATCCCCCCCCACACACACACAGACAGCCCTGAGTGTGACCTTTCATTAGAGCCCAAAATGAAGCTTCTATATTGAATCATTCAGAAGTTAGATGTTTTTCCAAACTGTGCCATTTGGCACAATTTGGCACAGTTCCAAAACGCCTGGGAACTACCTGAGGAAAAAGCTGTGTTATATATTCATTTTTTGTGGTATCGTTACAAAATTTGGACCTCAGCTGGGTAACACTTGGTTCTACATTTCTGTTGCATTTCCCAGCCCGGATCTGAAGCTGTGTGTTATTTGCAAGCATTTGTATCCAAAAAAACACCCAGGCCAAATTTATTTTCTTCAAGTTCAGTATGTTTAGATGACTGTAACTCAGTGGCCGGAGCACTTAGAGAGATCATGTTTTTTTTGCCAAAAAATTCAAAGTGTTTTCTTTTAAATGAGACCAACCCCATGAAGATGCTGCAAAGGGTTGAAGAACAGCTTTCGATTTACTTTGGGCACATTTTTTTTTGGCGTTTTTAGGAAAATTGACCGGAGTGCAAGGGGTTAAATGTTTCAGATCAAACAAATTTAAATATTAGACAAAGATAACAAGTAAACACAAAATGCAGTTTTTAAATGAAGGTGTTTATTATTAAGGGTAAAAAAAAAATAAATTCAAACCTACATGGCCCTGTGTGGAAAAAGTGACCCCCCCCCCCCCAGTTAAAACATAATTTAAGCTGAGGTCAACTTCTCTAGCCACATCCAGGCCTGATTACTGCCACACCTGTTCTCAATCACGAGATCACTTAAATAGGACCTGCCTGACTAAGTGAAATAGACCAAAAGATCCTCAAAAGCTAGACATCATGCTGCGATCTAAAAAAAAAATCAGGAACAAATGAGAAACAAAGTAATTGAGATCCATCAGTCTGGAAACTGACGACTCATTGAAGAGGTCACAAAAAAAACCACAACAACATCCAAAGAACTGCAGGCCTCACTTGCCTCAGTTGAGGTCAATGTTCATGACTCCACCATAAGAAAGAGACTGGGCAAAAATGGCCTACATGGTAGAGTTCCAAGACGAAAAACACTGCTGAGCAAAAAGAACAAAGGCTCATCTCAGTTTTGCCAGAAAACATCTTGATGATCTCCAAGACTTTTGGGAAAATACTCTGTAGACTGACGAGACAAAAGCTGAACTTTTTGGAAGGTGTGTGTCCCATTACATCCAGCGTAAAAGTAACAGCATTTCAGAAAAGGAACATGATACCAACAGTAAAATATGGTAGTGGTAGTGTGATGGTCTGGGGCTGTTTTGCTGCTTCAGGACCTGGAAGACTTGCTGTTGTAAATGGAACCATGAATTCTGCTGTCTACCAAAAAATTTTGCAGGAGAATGTCTGGCCATCTGTTCGTGACCTCAAGCTGAAGTGCACTTGGGTTCTAAAGCAGGACAATGACTCAAAACACACCAGCAAGTCCACCTCTGAATGGTTTAAGAAAAACAAAATGAAGCCTTTGGAGTGGCGTAGTCAAAAGCCCTGACCAGAATTCGATTGAGATGCTGTGGCACGACCTTAAAAAGGCAGTTCATGCTCGAAAACCTCCAATGTGGCTGAATTACAACAATTCTGCAAAGATGAGTGGACCAAAATTCCTCCTCAGCACTGTTAAAGACTTATTGCCAGTTATCACAAACGCTTGATTGCAGTTGTTGCTGCTAAGGGTGGCTCAACCAGTTATTAGGTTTAGAGGGCAATCAGTTTTTCGCACAGGGCCATGTAGGTTTGGATTTTTTTCCCTTAATAATAAACACCTTCATTTAAAAACTGCATTTTGTGTTTACTTGTGTTATCTTTGTATAATATTTAAATTTGTTTGATGATCTGAAACATTTAAGTGTGATAAACATACAAAAAAAGAGAGAAATCAGGAAGGGGGCAAACACTTTTTCACACCACTGTATAGCTATATATCCAGCCATCTTCTACCACTTTTCCGGAGGTCTGGGTCGCAGAGGCAACAACTCAAGCAGAGAAGCCCAGACTTCTCTCTTCCCTGGCCACCTGCTCCAGCTCTTCAGAGAGGATACCAAGACGTTTCCAGGACAGCTGGGAGACCTAGTTTCTTCAGCGTGTCCTGGGTCTACCTTGGGGTCTCCTGCCAGTAGGATGTGCCCGAAACACCTCAAGTGTGAGGCATCCTGATCAGATGCTCAAACCACCTCAACTGGCTCCTTTCAATATGGAGGAGCAGCAGTTCTACTCTGAGCCTCTCCCGGACAACTGAGCTCCTCACCCTATCTCTAAGGGTCAAGTCCAGCAACCCTACGGAGAAAGCTCATTTCAGACATTTGTATCCGCGATCTCATTCTTTCGGCCATTACCCAATGCTCATGACCATAGGTGAGGGTAGGAACATAGACTGACAGCTTTGCTTTAGAGCTCAGTTCCCTCTTCACCACGACAGACCGGTACAACGTCTGCATCACTGCAGATGCTGCTCCAATCCGTTTGTCAATCACTCGCTCCATTCTCCCCTCACTCGTGAATGAGACCCGGAGATACTTAAACTCCTCCACCTGGGGCAGGAGCTTGTCTCTAACCCGAGAAGACAATCCACCTTTTCTGGCTGAAGACCATGGACTCTGACTTGGAGGTGTCGATTCTCATCCCAGCGGCTTCACACCTTCACACTCAGTAGCAAACCGTCCCAGCAAGACTTGTAGGTCATTGCTCGATGAAGCCAACAGGACAACATCATTTGCAAACAGCAGAGATGAAATCCTGTGATCACCAAACATGACACCCTCCATTCCTTTGCTCCGCCTACAAATCCTGTCCATAAACATTATGAACAGGATCGGTGACAAAGGGTAGTCCTGGTGGAGTCCAACTTTCACTGGAAAGGAGTTTGACTGAGTGTTGGCAATACGAACCAAACTCTTGCAACGGTCGTATAGGGACGAAATAGCCTTAACAACAAGCCGATACCCCATACTCCCACAGCACCCTCACAAGAGACCATGAGGGATGCGGTCAAATGCTTTCTCCAAGTCCACAAAACACATGTGGACTGGTTGGGCAAACTCCCACAAACACTCAAGGATTCTCGAGAGGGTAGAGTTGGTCCGATGATAAAAACCACACTGTTCCTCCTTAATCTGAGGTTCGACCAGCAGTTGGACTTTCCTCTCCATTACCCTGGCGTAGACCTTCCCAGCTTGTATATATATTTTAGTATGAAGATACTGAATAATTACACCGAGATATCTTTGACCCATATTGCCCAGCCCTGTTACCACTGATTTGCTGTTTTTTTTTTTTTTTGTTGTGTAATCTCTCTACTAGCAATCTTGCATTCATGCTGGAGAGTTTATTTTCAATAGAAGTAAGAATGTCAGACCTCTGTACTGTTGCATTTTATTTCTCACCCACTTGAGTTTGAAGGAAGTCAAGCAGAAGTGGGAGAAGCACTGCATTGTCCTCTATGTTGCAGTAATGATGATAAAACATCAATCTAATCGTTAAGGTCTTCTCGTCAAACAATCTTGTAGTCACAGTATCATCTTTCCCACACACGTACCAGCATGGCACCAGTTACATTTCATAAAATTCAAATCCCATTGAAAAGGATTGCGGAATATTTAGTTAACTGACAACTAATTTAATTTCATCAACTAAACTCTTATTGGCAATTAATCAATAGTCGATGTTAACATCCCTATTTCAGCTACTAGCCACATTCAATCAGTGCACCCAAGTTCTTTTCACAGAGACTGATGATTAGGCTATTTTAGATAAATTGATGATCTAACAACCATGTTTTTGGACTGTGGAAGGAAACCCACACAGGCAGGGGGAGAACATCCAAAGTCCACATATACAGGCCTCTGTAGACTAAATGTTTTTAAACCAGAAAGCTTCAAACTGTAAGTAAACAGTGTCCAACCACTTCTTCACCATGCCCAGTGTACACAGAAAGCATCTTCAATTATCTTTCATGAATCAGAATCTTTACATTTATACTTTTAAACACTAGGGTGTTCAATTATGTGCCATGGAGGGCTAAGGCAGCACAGATTTCACAGAATTCCTTCCCACTAATTTCTAACAGTGAAAACATCTGCTTTAAGCCTTATTCATGCTGCATCTCCCCTCTAGTCCGCTTTGGTCCGCATACCCTTTGAAGTACGAGCCCGGCACGCACGCGGCACTGTACATGCTCACTTTTTTCATCAACCCAGGCCAAGCGGTTGACACATGCGCACAGCCATCACTTGTAGTTTCACTCCCGTCTTACAGGTGGTGCCAATGCACTGACACACCAGGACTTCCACCAACGAAGAAATGCTACTTGCTTTCTGCTGCTCGACTTCCCAGTTTTCACTCCTTTTTCATGAAGATGCTGCTGCTGCTTAAGTATGTATGTATGATTCATCCATCCATCCATCTTCTTCTGCTTAATCCTTTTGGGGTCGCGGGGGGGGGGGGGGCTAAAGCCTATCCCAGCATCTTTGGGTGAGAGGCAGGGTACACCCTGGACAGATCGCCAGTTCATAGCAGGACCAACACAGAGACAGACAACCATTCACTCTCACAGTCATACTTAAGGACAATTTAGAATCCCCAGTTTGATGCCAATTAACCTAACTTGCATGCTTTTGGCATGTGGGAGGAAACTAGAGAAATCCCATAATATGATCTGTGTGGAGTTTGCATGTTCTCCCCGTGTATGTATGATTCCTGTATGTTTATTCTCATCTTCCGCTTCCTTGTTGTCTTCTTAGTCTACTTGGTCTTGGTATGCTGTGTCGGTATTGCCACCTCGTGAATGGGACGTTCAGTCTTGCACATGTGCTTTTTAACGTGTTCAGGTCGTGGGCAGGCGGCGCGGTCACAAAATCTGGGCTGCATGTGGTCATCCGTGGTCGAGCACTGCGGACACTAGCGGAGTGGAAACGATGACGTAAATTTTGTCACACGAGGTTTCTGGTTACACATACGTGGACAGCAGAGGTGAAGCATGAATCCAGCTTTAGTGACAGACTGGAAAGAAAACATGCAGGACCTTGGCCCTCCATGGCACATGACTGGACATCCCTGATTTAATACATTTAAAACAGTAAACTACAGTGGATATAAAAAGTCTACACACCCCTGCTCAAATGCCAGGTTTTTGTGATGTAAAAAAATGAGACCAAGATAAATCATATCTAAACTTTTTCCATCATTAATGTGACCTATAACCTGCAGAACTCAATTGAAAAACAAATCTTTTAATGGGAAAAATAAAAACTTAGAATAACTTGTTTGCATAAATATGCACACCCTCTTATAACTGAGGATGTGGCTTACAGAATTAACCAATCACATTCAAACTCATGTTAAATGGGAGTCGGCACACACCTGCCACCATTTAAAGTGCCTCCAATTAACCCCAAATAAAGTTCAGCTGTTCTAGTAAGCGTTTCCTGACATTTCTGTAGTCACATGTTACAGCACAAGCCATGGTCCGCAGAGAGCTTCCAAAGCATCAGAGGGGTCTCATTGTTCAAAGGTATCAGTCAGGAGAAGGGTACAAAAGAATTTCCTAGGCATTAAATATACCATGGAACACAGTGAAGACAGTCATCATCAAGTGGAGAAAATATGGCACAACAGTGACATTACCAAGAACTGAACGTCCCTCCAAAACTGATGAAAAGACGAGAAGAAAACTGGTCAGGGGGGCTGCCAAGAGGCTGACAGCAATATTCAAGAAGTTGCAGGAATTTCTGGCAAGTACTGGCTGTTTAGTACATGTGACAACAATATCCTGTCTAGGATAGCAAGACGGATGCCTTATGTTACAAAGAAAACATCCAAGCCTGGCTACATTTTGCTCCCAAACGCATGTGGGAAAATGTGTTATGATCCAATGCAACCAAGGTTGAACTTTTTGGCCGTAATTCCAAAAGGTATATTTGGCACAAACAACACTGCTCATCACCAAAAGAACACCATACCTACAGTGAAGCATGGTGGTGGCACCATCATGCTTTTGGGACGTTTTTCTTCAGCTGGAACTGGGTCCTTCAGGCTTCTGCTAAAAAGCCCAAGAGAAATTTCATCTTTCAGCACAACAATGACCCAAAGTACACATCCAAATCAACAAAAGAATGGCTTCACCAGAAGAAGATTAATGTTTTGGAATGGCCCAGCCAGAGTCCAGACCTGAATCCAATCGAACATCTGTAGGGTGATCTGAAGAGGGCTGCGCACAGGAGATGCCCTTGCAATCTGACAGATTTGGAGCGTTTTTGCAAAGAAGAGTGGGTAAATATTGCCACATCAAGATGTGCAACGCTGATAGACTCCTACCCAAAAAGACTGAGTGCTGTAATAAAAACCAAAGGTGCTGCAACAAAGTATTAGTTTAAGGATGTGCATATTTATGCAACCAGGTTATTGTAAGGTTTTTATTTTTCCCCTTAAAATATTTCAGTTTGTTTTTCAATTGGGTTGTACAGGTTATGTCACATTAATGGTGAAAAAAGTTTTGAAATTACTCATCTTGGTCTCATTTTTTTACATCACAAAAACCTGGCATTTGAACAGGGGTGTGTAGACTTTTTATATCCACTGTATATCTTGTTAACACAAGTGTAGCAAGTTTGTTGAGTGCAAGTTTTCACAACATATGCTGGCAAAGTGGAGCAGTAAAGTTTTTCAGCATGTATAATGTAACAGTTGCTGCATACTGCAGTTCTTACTTTAGCAACTTATTTTTTGGTTATGTCATAAATTCCAGGTTATGCACAATGAAGACAATGGGCCCTATTACAACAGACTGAACCTGGTGCTTTCACTAGTGTCTGTCAGTGCATTGTCTGGTTTTCCACTGTGCGCCTTCACCACCTAATTAGGAAAGGACTGTCCGTGTAACTTGTGCTCGCAGGAGGGGATCGATTTAAAGTGGGTGAGACTCTGTGCCAACTTTGGCACCTTGGTATCAAGGTGCCTTTTATTCTAATGCGCTTTTGGTCAAAAAGCAGGTCTAAAGTTAGCAGCAAAATAACACCAGGAAACAGCTGTCATCCAATCCTAGACAAACAGTGGTACAAGGTTGCAGAGGATAACATTTTCAGTCATGATTATATACCAGTCCCAATAACACCATTAATTCCAGTGGATCTAATTTCCTCTTGTGTTTGCGAGTCAGTTTTTGAATTCTGAAGGCAAAAACAGAAGTGAGACACAGAAAAGTGTAAAGCGCCTGTAAAACACCCACTAAACGCAGTTTTCCCAATTAGAACCTGCTGTTTGGGATTTTAGGACATCAAACCAGCAGTGTGGACAGTCCTTAAACGCATTTTCATTTTGTGAATGAGCCTGCATTGTCCCCACTGCAAAATAGATTTGTCCTCCCATTTAAACCCTGTCACATTAGTATTACGCCCTACATCTTGTGCCCATTTATTAAAGGGAATGACAGCAAAGAAACGATTGGTTTATTGGACATTATGCCCAAAACACACCTCTGAATAATTAAGAGCATAAGGACAACCTCTTTGCATGATCCACCAGGGGCAAAATTCATTTTCAGCATTTTTCATGCTGTTATAATATGGAAACGGACTTGGACATGCCCATAAATGAAGCTTTGCACCTTAGACAATAGACTGATGACTAGATCTTCGTAATATGGCCCAGTGTTTTCACAATGGCTTGACACCATTAACACATGGATAACAATGGCCTCCATTGTCACCCAGCTGTCCTTACCATAGGCAGCCTGCGTCCTGGGATACTGGGGAAGTCATGGTGCTCATTATGGTAGCCCACATTAAAGGTGAGGAGATTGAGGGATCCGTAGTAGGAGTACGTCTCATGACCCTTGAGAAACATATAATGCTCAGCGATGAAGTGACCAGAAATGGGGTGCAAGCCCATTCCCAGCATTGAGCCAGCCAGCATATAGACCACAGGCTTGGGCCCCCAGAGCCAGTAGAGAAGGACATCAAAAGTGAACTGGATAGCCACGTTCGTCAGCTCGAGCTGAGTGATAGGTTTGGGATTGATGCAGAGGGGCCGGGCAGCGTAGAATAGTGGCTGCAGAATAATCCAGATAAACTTGCGGTAACGGGTGCAAAAGAACCATCCTTCAAAATCAGTTGGGATATCCACGTCGATGCCATCTCCACCCAGGTAGCGGTGATGATCCAGGTGGTAGCGTTTAAAAGAGGCAGAGTAAGGCAGGCCGATGGGCAGGTTGGCAAAGATGGCAAAGTAGCGGTTCCACAGGGCCTTGTTGTTTCCAAAAGCTGTATTGTGGGAGATCTCATGAATAGCAAGGGTCATTGAGTGGTTGATACAGCTTCCAAATGCATAAGTCCAAAACAAAACCCATTTCCAGTCCAAGTCTTTGACCAGGTAAAAAGCTAAAAACTGTACTGTGACCATCATGCATACAATCCATTTCAGCCTTGAGTCAGGACCCATCAGTGACTTGATCTCTGGGTATTTGGCTGGAAGAGAAGCACATAAGACTGAATTTAGTGAGTATTTACTGGATATGATGAAACAATGTTCGGTAAAATTTAAAGATTAATAAGCAACATTAATATCTTTCCAAAAGACTGATGCTAATGTAGTCCACTGATGAAATAGAAAGGTTGTACACAATATTCAGATGATCGCTGTGGATTGATCCTGAATATCCACAATCCCAAAACTGCTATACTGAGGACAGTTATGGATTTTTAATTTTTTTTTTTTTTTAATTGTCCGGTCATTCTGTAATAACTGACCTCACACTCTGCACTTGTCCTCAAATATTATAGAACGTTAAGGTACCAACTGATTACATGTAGCTTTGAAGACGGCACACTGCTTTCTCAAAACAATCTTTATCTTTATGTGTGGAGTTTGCATGTTCTCCCTGTGCTGCGTGGGTTTACTCCGGGCGCTCCGGTTTCCTCCCACAATCCAAAGACATGTATGTTAGGTTAATTGGATGCTCTAAATTGTCCCTAGATATCTGTCTCCTATAGGCCCTTGGAATAGAGGGTTAGTACTAGTGAAGCGTTTTGAGTGGTCTTTGACTAGAAAAGCGCTATATAAGTGCAGGTCCTTATCCCTTATGTTTGTCTCACTGGTTAAAGCTCTGCCATCTGTCTGCAACTTTGAATCTTCTCATGACTTGTCTACACACGTGGACGAAATTGTTGGTATCCCTCTATTAATGAAAGAAAAATCCACAATGGTCACAGAAATAACTCGAATCTGACAAAAGTGGTAATAAATAAAAATTCTATAAAAATTAACCAATGAAAATCAGACAATGCTTTTGACAACAGAATTACTTTAAAAAACAAACTCATGAAACAGGCCTGGACAAAAATGATGGTACCCCTAGAAAAGATTGAAAATAATGTGACCATAGGGACATGTTCAACCAAGATGTGTCCTCTAACATCACAGGTGTCTACAAACTTGTAATCAGTCAGTCGGCCTATTTAAAGGGTGACAAGTAGTCACTATGCTGTTTGTTGACATGGTGTGTACCACACTAAACATGGACCAGAGGAAGCAAAGGACAGAGTTGTCTCAGGAGATTAGAAAGAAAATTATAGACAAGCATGTTAAAGGTAAAGGCTATAAGACCATCTCTAAGCAGCTTGACGTTCCTGTGACTACAGTTGCACATATTATTCAGAAATTTAAGATCCACGGGACTGTAGCCAACCTCCCTGGACGTGGCCACAGGAGGAAACCTGATGAAAAATAGAAGAGATGGATAATACGAATGGTAACAAAAGAGCCCAGAACAGCCTCTAAACACATTCCTGGTGAACTCCAAGGTCAAGGTACATCAGTGTCAGATCGTACCATCCGGCGTTGTTTGAGCCAAAGTGGACTTCAGGGGAGACGACCAAGGAGGACACCACTGTTGAAAACAAATCATAAAAAAGCCAGACTGGAATTTGCCAAACTGCATGTTGACAAGCCACAAAGATTCTGGGAGAATGTCTTATGGACAGACAAGACAAAACTGGAACTTTTTGGCAAGGCACATCAGCTCCATCTTCACAGACACAAAAATGAAGCATACCAAGAAAAGAACTCTATCCCTACTGTGAAACATGGAGGAGGTTCTGTTATGTTCTGGGGCTGCTTTGCTGCATCTGGCATAGGGTGTCTTGAATCTGTGCAGGGTACAATGAAATCTCAAGACTATCAAGGTATTCTAGAGAGAAATGTGCTGCCCAGTGTCAGACAGCTTGGTCTCAGTCGCAGGTCATGGATCTTGCAATGGGATAATGACCCAAAACACACAACTAACAACACTCAAGAATGGCTAAGAGCGAAACATTGGACTATTCTAAAGTGGCCTTCTATGAGCCCTGATCTAAATCCTATTGAACATCTGTGGAAGGAGCTGAAACATGCCGTCTAGAGAAGGCACCCTTCAAACCTGAGACAACTGGAGCAGTTTGCTCATGAGGAGTGGGCCAAAATACCTGCTGAGAGGTGCAGAAGTCTCACTGACAGTTACAGAAATCGTTTGATTGCAGTGATTGCCTCAAAAGGTTGTGCAACAAAATATTAAGTTAAGGGTACCATCATTTTTGTCCAGGCCTGTTTCATGAGTTTGTTTTCTAAAATAATTCTGTTGAACCACAATTCAAAAGCATTGTCTGATTTTCATTGGTTAATTTTCATAGAATTTTTATTTATTACCACTTTTGTCAGATTCAAGTTATTTCTGTGACCATTGTGGGTTTTTCTTTCTTTAACAGAGGGGTACCAACAATTTTGTCCACACGTGTAGGGACATGACATTTTTCCCTATGGCCAGATGTACATAAACTTTACTAAATATGCAACTTGGACTACAATGTTTTTTGTTCACCAGATCAAAGGGACATTTCTTGGTAAAGTTAAAATCCACACCACAGTCGTAAGAAATTTGGAACTTTTTCATGTTACTTTTTTCTTGCGAGATTTTTTCCTCGCAACTTTTGCAGCTTTTCTAGTAAACCTGAGATACTTATTCTTAAATATACATTTCTTATGAATGTGCATTTTATTATTGTATTTTTTCCTTAAATTTACAGCTTTTTTGTAAATCTAGAACTTTTGTCATAAAATTTGTCATGCAAATCTATTTTTTTTTTTTATCAAGCTGCTACTTTTTTCTGTGTGAATTTGTTAGATTTTTCTACTAAATCTGCATTTTTTCCGCTGTGAATTTGGTAGTGGTAAATTTGTAGTATACTTTTATTTAAAAAAAAAAAAAAATCAAGCAGTTTGGAGGAAAGGAGAATGTCTAACTTCCAAATTAGATAACAAAATACCAGTGTAATGAATGGATATATGGATAATAGAATGTTTAGGTGCAGCCCTAAATGGAATGTCCTTTACTTTTAAAATTACTGTATATTATTACTTCTTCTTTTGGCTGTTACCTACAGTATATATTAGGGGTCACCACAGCAGATCATCTGCCTCCACCACACAGTATGGAAGACTCATTTATAATTATCTGCATATTTAATCTGGCAAAGAGAATTTATCAATAGCAGCTTATTACTTATTCAGATTTAACTTCTTTTGTAACTTTACCAAAAGACGTTCAATCCCCCTAAACACACCAACTAAAACTCTTAAAACACACACACACACACACACACACACAAAAAAGCTTGCTTTCATTAGGTTTGTGCTTAGTATGATGGGTAAAAACACAAAATCTCTGATCATGAACAGTAACCTGAGATAATGCTAGTACTCATCTCCTGGGTCATTTGAAATGCATTTAACTAGTGTAACAAAGAATGCCTGCAGGCTGCATGTATGTGCTCTCTGTTCCAGACAACAGGGAGGATACAGCAGAAAGACAAGCCCTAAAACAACACAACCCACATCCTGTATCATAACTGCACAAAGCCCTCGCACACAAGCCAGGGACACGTGACTCTGCAGGCAAATCATGAAATGCTTTATTTAACTATAGTAAAATGTAGCAGTCTCTGAAGGGAACTATCAAACTTGTATCTGAACTGAACTAGGTAATGAGATGCGTGTAAATCTCCTGGTACTGCTGAATTCAGTGTACAGGGTAAATAATTCAACCCAGGAGACACCGCTTTATTTATTCACAGCTAAGAGCTCACTGGCAACGAACTGACGGTACTTTTTGTTGACCAATAAGCTCAAGTGCTGCCATGTCAACAGAGAAACGCCACTGCAAATACAAGCTGTGAGGAAAGCTCGTAGATCTTTTTCCAACAGCCAAAGTCCTGTGAGTCAAGCAGACCCGACTTTCATTGGAAGTTCTATTAAAACAAATTGAGCCTGGAGTGTTTGCAGTGATGAAACCAGTGCTGCATATGGAGCTGCTGTTTATTTTCAGCCCCCAGACAAACAGTCAGTATCTCCCTTCAACCATCAAATGCTGACTTTGTTCTTTTTGGTTGAACAGTACACAATTACAGCCTATGGTGGTGGCAAACTAGTCCAAGATTTTCAGAGTAACTTTTGCTTCATAAAGACCATTTCAGGGGGAAAAAAATAAAAAAAATCACTGATGTTTAATCTATTGGAATTAATTGGGGATACACAATATATATCAGCATGCTATCGGTATCTGCCGATAAAGCATTTAAAATAATTTATCTGCCATCTGCAAAAATTAATATTTACAGCCTATAGAATATTACAGTACTTGAGTGATGCTCTGCTGATGATGTTACACTGTTCCCTCAGCGCAAGGGACTGACATCACGTCAGACAAGCGTATTACCCAACATGGCTGCCCCCACACTCATGCCACAACTTTGTACTCCCTTATACAATGCTGTATATGGTTGTCATTTGTACTGCTTTTTGTAGTTAAGTGCTGTCGAAGTACAGTGGTGTAAAAAAGTGTTTGCCCCTTCCTGATTTCTCATTTTTTGTATGTTTGTCACACTTAAATGTTTCAGATCAAACAAATTTAAATATTAGACAATGGTAACAAGTAAACACAAAATACAGTTTTTAAAATGAAGGCATATTAAGAGTTAAAAAAAAAATCCAAACCAACATGGCCCTGTGTGAAAAAGTGACCCCCCCCCCCGTTAAAACATAAATTAACTGTGGTTTATCACATCTTTGGAAAGCTAAGTTCAGTTTCTCTAGCCACACCCTGGCCTGATTACTGCCACACTTGTTCTCAATCAAGAAATCACTTAAATAGGACCTGCCTGACGAGACCAAAAGATCCTCAAAAGCTAGACATCATGCTATGATCCAAAGAAATTCAGGAACAAATGAGGAACAAAGTAATTGAGAGCTATCAGTCTGGAAAAGATTATAAAGCCATTTTTAAAGCTTTGGGAATCCAGCAAACCACAGTGAGCGCCATAATCCACAAATGGTGAAAACATGGAACAGCGGTGAACCTTCCCAGGAGTGGCCGCCCAACCAAAATTACCCCAAGAGCACAGCAACGACTCATCCAAGAGGTCACAAAAGACCCGACAACAATATCCAAAGAATTGCAGGCCTCACTTGCCTCAGTTAAGGTCAGTGTTCATGACTCCACCATAAGAAAGAAGACTGGGCAAAAATGGCCTGCATGGTAGAGTTCCAAGACGAAAACCACAGCTGAGCAAAAAGAACAAAGGCTCGTCTCAGTTTTGCCAGAAAACATCTTGATGATCCCCAAGACTTTTGGGAAAATATTCTGGACTGACGAATCAAAAGTTGAACTTTTTGCAAAGTGTGTGTCCCATTACATCTGGCGTAAACGTAACCCAGCATTTCAGAAAAGGAACATCATACCGATAGTAAAATATAGTGGTGGTAGTGTGATGGTCAAGGGCTGTTTTGCTGCTTTGGGACCTGTAAGACTTGCTGTGGTAAATGGAACCATGAATTTTGAATGTCCAGCCATCTGCTTGTGACCTCAAGCTGAAGCGCACGTGGGTTCTGCAGCAGGACAATGATCCAAAACACATCAGTAAGTCCACCTCTGAATGACTTAAGAAAAACAAAATGAAGACTGAGAGTGGCCTAGTCAAAGTCCTGACTTGAATCTGATCGAGATGCTGCGGCATGGCGGTGCGGAGGAGCACAGCAACTCACCCTTGGCCATGGGATCCCTGGTTCGATCCCAGCCCCTGACCAACAGTGATCTGTGTGGAGTTTGCATGTTCTCCCCGTGTCTGCGTGGGGTTACTCCGGGAGTTCTCCGGTTTCCTCCCACAGCCCAAAAACATGCAGGTTAGGTTAATTGGAGACTCTAAAGTGGCCCTAGGTGTGAATGTGTGTGTGAATGGTAAAGCCGTACTGTGGTTGCTTCATCCATCCAGATGGATGTCCTCAATTTCCCCTCTGGGGATCAATAAAGTATACAAAATCAAAAAAAAAAATCAAATCAAAATGGTGATTCATACTCGAAAACCTTGCAATGTGGCTGAATGACAACAATTCTGCAAAGATGAGTGGGCCAAAATTCCTCCACAGTGGTGTGAAAGACTCACTGCTAGTTATGGCAAACACTTGATTGCAGTTGTTGCTGTTAAAGGTGGCTCAACCAGTTATTAAGTTTAGGAGGCAATCACTTTTTCGCACAGGGCCATGTAGGTTTGGATTTTTTTCCCCCTTAATAATAAACATCTTCATTTAAAAGCTGCACTTTGTGTCTACTTATGTTACCTTTGTCTAATATTTAAATTTGTTTGATCTGAAACATTTAAGTGTCACAAACATACAAAAAAAAAAAATATCGAGGAATCAGGAAGGGGGCAAACATTTTTTCACACCACTGTACATCAAATATCTTCTACAGTAGAGAGAAATTACTGCACATCGGGACAATATTCCAAGTTCCCGTAACGGCACCGACGTTCATTTACGACAGCGTAAAGAGAAGCAGGGCAGCCAGTCTTGCTACTTGGATCAGCTAAGAGGGCTCCGAACAGACCAACACAGCCTAGCCTTTTTGTCACAAATGCTCAGTCCCTGGGAAACAAGACTGACAAACTAAAACTGGATATACAGTGGAGATCAAAATTAGAGAACCGTGTATTAATACTTGATTTATTCTGAAATATTGTGTTATTCTTCATTGTTCAGAATTTGACAGAATATCAGCTGTGGCTATACCACTGCTGTACTAGCGTATTTTTTTTTTTTTTAAATAACCACGGCACTTCATTTATTTTGTTAACAAAAAACCAAAACAAAACAAAAAAAAAAAAAAACAGTGAGCAAAATTAGAGAACAGTGACCACTGTGTCAGAAGAGAAGATTTAAACAATGTTTTTTAGGGCTATCCATTTTATTCCTAGCCCCCATGATGCCTTGCGTGAATTATGGGCGCAGCTTCCGGTACTAGTTTAGAATATGTGGTTCTCACTGAAACGAGACACTTTTCCTTGTTAAAAAACAATGACTTTGGCATCAAAAATGCGGGAACATGGCCTTTTGCACCTCAGAAACAGCAATACAGTGGGGAAAAAAATATTTAGTCAGCCACCAATTGTGCAAGTTCTCCCACTTAAAAGATGAGACAGGTCTCCAATTTTCATCATAGGTATACCTCAACTATGAGAGACAGAATGAGAAAAAAAAAAATCCAGAAAATCACATTGAAGGATTTTTAATGAATTAATTGGTAAATTTCTCGGTAAAATAAGTATCTGGTCACCTACAAACAAGCAAGATTTCTGGCTCTCACAGACCTGTAACTTCTTCTTTAAGAGGCTCCTCTGTCCTCCACTCGTTACCTGTATTAATGGCACCTGTTTGAACTCTTTATCAGTATAAAAGACACCTGTCCACAACCTCAAACAGTCAGACTCCAAACTCCGCTATGGCCAAGACCAAAGAGCTGTCAAAGGACACCAGAAACAAAATTGTAGACCTGCACCAAGCTGGGAAGACTGAATCTGCAATAGGTAAGCAGCTTGGTGTGAAGAAATCAACTGTGGGAGCAATTATTAGAAAATGGAAGACATACAAGACCACTGATAATCTCCCTCGATCTGGGGATCCACGCAAGATCTCACCCCGTGGGGTCAAAATGATCACCAGAACGGTGAGCAAAAATCCCAGAACCACACGGGGGGCCCTAGTGAATGACCTGCAGAGAGCTGGGACCAAAGTAACTAAGGCTACCATCAGTAACACACTACGCCGCCAGGGACTCAAATCCTGCAGTGCCAGACGTGTCCCCCTGCTTAAGCCAGTACATGTCCAGGTCCGTGTGAAATTTGCTAGAGAGCATTTGGATGATCCAGAAGAGGATTGGGAGAATGTCATATGGTCAGATGAAACCAAAATAGAACTTTATTGTAAAAACTCAACTTGTGTTTGGAGGAGAAAGAACACCATACCTACTGTGAAGCATGGGTGTGGAAACATCATGCTTTGGGGCTGTTTTTCTGCAAAGAGACCAGGATGACTGATCCATGTAAAGGAAAGAATGAATGGGGCCATGTATTGTGAGAGTTTGAGTGAAAACCTCCTTCCATCAGCAAGGGCATTGAAGATGAAACGTGGCTGGGTCTTTCAGCATGACAATGATCCCAAACACACCGCCCGGGCAACGAAGGAGTGGCTTTGTAAGAAGCATTTCAAGGTCCTGGAGTGGCCTAGCCAGTCTCCAGATCTCAACCCCATAGAAAATCTTTGGAGGGAGTTGAAAGTCCATGTTGCCCAGCGACAGCCCCAAAACATCACTGCTCTAGAGGAGATGTGCATGGAGGAATGGGCCAAAATACCAGCAACAGTGTGTGAAAACCTTGTGAAGACTTACAGAAAACGTTTGACCTCTGTCATTGCTAACAAAGGGCATATAACAAAGTATTGAGATGAACTTTTGTTATTGACCAAATACTCATTTTACCGAGGAATTTACCAATTAATTCATTAAAAATCCTTCAATGTGATTTTCTGGATTTTTTTTCTTCCTCATTTTGTCTCTCATAGTTGAGGTATACCTATGATGAAAATTGGAGACCTGTCTCATCTTTTAAGTGGGAGAACTTGCACAATTGGTGGCTGACTAAATACTTTTTTGCCCCACTGTATATTCATACCACTTTCCACGACTATGGAGAGATGGGAAGATGACCTTAAAAAGTGGCCTGGCCGACAGTAGCTCCCCGTTAGCTCTGCTGCTAAGATGCTCACGCTGTAAACAAATAAAAGCTCTGAGATATATCAAAGTCTCTACTGCAATAAAGTCAGATGTACAGTGGGGCAAAAAAGTATTTATTTTCTCATATATATATATAGTATATATATATATATAAAATCTAGCTGATTCTAGGTGTGTCTGAATGCCATGCTTTGTAAGCTGTCCCCCAAGTGGCCATTGGGGTGACACCTTATATATTTTTGTAATAAATGTATATAAATCCAACTTTCCGCCTGATATTTGACTATGAATAATTTAAGCTCAAAATTATTCAAACAATAATGTAAGCAGCCATGATAAGATTTGTGGCAACTGACGATCACTTAACATCACTAAAAAGTAGCAATACAATATTAGTTACTCAAAAATAAGATTACTCACCACTAGGGCTGTCACGGTAGAGGAATTTCCCCTGCAGTAACAGTGGACAGCTCAACACTATGGTATACGGTATTATTGCAAATGCTTTTAGGACCTTGTGGTCTCATAATTTAAACAGGGTTCATAATGTGGCAAACAATGGAAGCTGTGAAAAACTCGCTGCAGCTCCACACTCAACTTTATGTGCATGTGTGACAATTGTGCGGAGCTCCGGTCTTACTAATGCATGATTGACCCGAACAGAAAAAAACGTTCGCTGAAAACTGCCCGTTCATTTAGGTCAGTTCGCCTTGCAAACTATATCTGGCGAACTGTTTTGTCAACTGAACGCAAGGCACATCAGCCAGGTGGAGGTTTCTGATTAGTGGACTTTCTCATAAGAACCTTCCCTTCCTCTTGAGATCTGATTGACTCCCTGATGAAGGCTTAATGTCAAAATGCGTAGAAGCCTTTTAATTGCTTTTAATAAGTTTACATGACCATATGACAATAAAGGCTTTTTTTACTTTAGTGAAATGAGAGTGTCTGAGTTTCTTTTGGCTGTTTACCTATGGAAGCATTTTTGAACAGTGTTTTTCAACAAGGGTTCCTGGGACGTTCAGGTTTCTGTGGGAAATTGTCTAATTTCCCTTCTTTATTGGTTGGGGAAAAAACCTGCAAATAATTTGCCGTTGTTCATAGGTTTTGTGTGCACCCATGCAAAGCTGTGGAAAACTGTTTGCAATGTTTTTGACCAATTAGGACGTGAAATTAGACAATTTCCCACAGAAACCTGAACGGACCAGGAAGCCCTGGTTAAAAAAAAAAACAGTGTTAGATGATTAAAACCCCACAAACATTATGTTTGAGTAAATAGGACCTTGAAGTAAAAGTATCCAGTACTACTACTCAGTAAAGTACAATTTTGTGAAAGTGTTACTTGAGTGTATGCATTTGATTTGCAGTAGGTGATTTGAGGTTGGGATGGAGGGGTGGGGTGGCTATCCTCCTTGTTAGCAAAATGACCCGAAATCATCCCCTTATTAATGTGCCATCCTCCAATCCCCATTCATAGGTGTAAATCAAGGGGGACATTACCACTCCCATCCAAGAAAAAAGAGAATTGCTCCCCCCCAATATTATCATAAACCTTTCTATTCATGTTACATGACTGAATAGCATGACTTTGAATGACCAATTCTAAGCGGAACTTAAAAAAATTGTAAATTTTCAACTTTTTCTTGTAAATTTGCAACTATTTTCCTCACAAATCTGCAACTTTTTCCTCATAAATTTGCAACTTTTGTGTAATAAATCTCCAAGTTTTTTCTAATAAATCTATGATTTTTTTCCCCAAAAAACTGCAACTTTTTCTTCATAAATTAGCCTTTTTTCCCTTGTAAATGTGCATTTTTTCCTGTGAATTTGCAACTTTTTTCCCCTCAAAAAATTGGGACTGTTTTTCTCATAAATTTTGCAACTTTCTTCCTGTAAATTTTCAACTTTTTTCTAGTAAATTTGCAACACTCATCTTTATATAATTACACTGAATAAAAATGTAACCAACTGATGTTGGTTACATTTTTATTCAGTGTAATTATATAAATTGACATTTGAGGCTTCTTTTATCATCTTTGCACCTGAATTCCTGCAAATTTATATCCAATTTACATTTATACATTCGCACCATTTGCTAAATTGGTGAATACTCCCCATCCCCCTTGATAGAAAAATTTCATATTTGTCTTATATTTGTGAATTGCTTTGTTTCAGAGTCTGTAAAAGTGTCAAGGACGCAGCTGTACTAGTTATCTTGTTTTTAGTCCATTCTGTGCGGCTCCCGTGTGACTGGTACTGAGTGAGCGTCATGGTTCCTGAGAAAAAGAATCTGTACACCAAGTTTCAACCACATGTACTGGACCAATCATGATGGACAAAATGCTCCTCCACCTCTCAGATAATGAAGGGCTTAAAGAACTGAGTGATTTGTGTTTGAAGTCAGAATGGTGTGTGAATAGGCTCAGACTATTTTTGCATGGTTCTCCACTGGCCAGTGTAATTAAATTTGCTGAAACTCTGATCCAGCCTGGTTTTTGACTGAAGGTTTAGGAATTTTTCCAACACCCCTTGTTAGAAAATAAATCTTACTGCCCATCTCTGCTCTTACAGTGCATCCAGAAAGTATTCACAGTGCTTCACTTTTTCCACATTTCGTTATGTTACAACCTTTTTTCCAAAAGGGATTAAAATCATTTCTCCCTCAAAATTCTAGACACAATACCCTATAATGACAATGTGAAAAAAAGGGGGTTTTTTTTAGATTTTTGCAAATTTATTAAAAATAAAAAACTAAGAAATCACATGTACGCAAGTATTCACAGCCTTTGCCATCAAGCTCAGTATTGAGCTCAGGTGCATCCTGTTTCCACTGATCATCCTTGAGATGTTTCTACAGCTTAATTGGAGTCCACCTGTGGTAAATTCAGTTGACTGGACATGATGTGGAAAGGGACACACCTGTCGATAGAAGGTCCCACAGCTGACAGTGCATGTCAGAGCACAAACCAAGCACCAAGTCAAAGGAATTGTTTGTAGCCCTCTGAGCCAGGATTGTCTCGAGGCACAAATCTGGGGAAGGGTACAGAAAAATTTCTGTTGCTTTTAATGTCCCAATGAACACCGTGGCCTCCATCATCCGTAAATGGAAGAAGCAGACTTGAATCCAATTGAACATCTCTAGAGAGATCTGAAAATGGCTGTGCAGGACGCTTCCCATCCAACCCGATGGAGCTTGAAAGGTGCTGCAAATAGGAATGGGCGAAACTGCTCAAAGAAAGGTGTGCTAAGCTTGTGGCATCATATTCTTCTTCTTTTAGATTTTATTGGCGGTTGGCAACCAGCTTACAGCTGCATTACCGGCATGTACTTCACTCTATATCATCACTATCTGGTCAGGAGCTGTAGTCCTATCATCATTGCTGTGTCCAATCAAACCTCAACTCTATTTTCAGACATCACTCTATACATCTTAGTCATGGCACTTGCCACAGCCAAGATGTCGGCCACACAGGCCGTGTCCTCTGGCATCATATTCAAAAAGACTTGAGGCTGTAATTGCTGCCAAAGGTGCATCACCAAAGTCTTGAGCAAAGGCTGTGAATACTTATGTACATCTGATTTCTTAGTTTTTTATTTTTAATAAACTAGTGCATACCTGTGCATGCCCGTAGAAACCAAGTATAAGCAAGTATTTCTGCATGCTCGTAGAATGCAGGTGTAAGCAAGCATGTCACCACTCATTCAGTAATGCCTGCCTTTGATCATTCTATACTATCATGTAGAGATCATAGGAACATCATATGATCGCCTATGGAGAGTGCAAATAAAGAAACCAGACTTGCACGACAGACGAACTTATTTCGTCTCTCACTTCATTCATACACAGAAAAAGCCATCCCTCAATACACCAGGGTCTCTCCTTTTATATCACTCCATTCCTTCCCCCTACTGCCTGAGATCTTGCATCACAATACATTCAACACATGTATTGCGTTGTATTGTGTTGAATACCAAGACCATACGGTGTTGCTCGAACAACAAACCCTGGATCAACCCTGAGATAAAAACACTTCTGAGAGAGAAGAAGATGATCTTCTGGTCGGGGAACAGGGAGATGCTGAAGTCCGTACAGATGGAGCTGAGGAGGAAGATCAGAGAAGGCAAGGACAGCTTCAGGAAGAAGATGGAGGACAAGCTGCAACACAGCGACATCAGCGGGGTCTGGAGAAACCTTAAAACCATCTCTGGGCTCCAGAATACCTCCTCCCAGGCCACGGGGGGCAGGGAGTGGGCAAACAATCAGAACCTGTTCAGAATCTTGTGTGGTACATGTACCAAAGACTTCCCACCCCAGAGAACTGAACAGCTACAGACCAGTGGCCCTGACGTCTCACATGATGAAGACCCTGGAGAGACCGCTCCTTGCTCACCTCCGCCTCCTGGTGGGACCAGCAATGGATCCACTCCAGTTCGCCTACCAGCATGACATTGGGGTGGAGGATGCAGTGATCTTCCTCCTTCACTGTTCCCTGTCCCACCTGGAGAAGCCCGGGAACGCGGTGAGGATTATGTTCTTCGACTTCTCCAGTGCTTTCAACACCATCCAACCGATGATCCTGAAAGACAAGCTGCTGTGTGCAGGGGTGGGCCGACACCTGTCATCATGGATCCTGGACTACCTCACTAACCGGCCACAGTTTGTGAGAACCCGGGATTGTGTGTCCGACACGATCATCAGCAGCACGAGGGCCCCCCAGGGAACGGTTTTGGCTCCCTTCCTGTTCACCCTTTATACTGCGGACTTCTCACACAACACACTGCCATCTACAGAAGTTCTCTGACGACTCTGATCATCGGCCTCATCTCCAACGGAGATGAAGCTGAGAACAGAGGACTTATCCAGGACTTCATGGACTGGTGCCATCGGAACTGCCTCCAGATCAACGCGATTAAAACTAAGGAGCTGGTGGTGGACTGCCACAGGCAAGGACAACCCCTCACAGCTCCAGTAAACATCCAGGGAACAGACATTGAGATGGTGACATCCTACAAGTACCTGGGTGTTCATCTGAACAATAAACTAGACTGGTCACACAATACCAATGCACTCTACAAGAAGGGACAGCGCAGGCTGTTCCTACTGAGGAGGCTCAGGTCTTTTGGTGTACAAGGGGTGCTCTTGAAGACATTCTACGACACAGTGGTGGCATCAGCCATCACTTTTGGAGTGGTCTGCTGGGGCAACGGCATTACAGCAGCCGACAGGAAGAGACTGAACAAACTAATCAAGAAAGCTAGCTCTGTCCTGGGGCAACGCCTTGACCCAGTGGAGGAGATGGGAGAGAGAAGGATGGTGGCTAAACTGTCATCTCTGCTGGAGTCTGAGTCCCACCCTATGCAGGACATACTGAACGCACTGAGGAGCTCATTTAGCAGTAGACTACATCATCCTAGGTGCGTGACCGAGAGGTTTCACAGGTCCTTCCTACCTACGGCTGCCAGACTGTATAACCTAAGCAGGGCTGCTCGCAGAGATGGCAAAAAAAAAAAAAAAAAAAAAAAAAAAAAGTGACGACCTAATAGTATTGAATGCAAAAGATGCAACAGACTTACACAAATGGTCCCCTCCAGTATACAACTAGGACAATATCAGTCGCTATGGAGGGTGACAATATGTATGGGTACATATTAGGGATGGGCATTCGGTGAAACTTTCTTCACCGATCGTCGGGAGAATTAATGATTAATAATCGGTTAATCATTAACATTTTTAGGTAGGTAACAAGGCAGGTAGACTACATTAGAACATCAGGTATCAGCACGGAGTGCCGCACAACTCAAATCCACCTCTCTCTCTCTCAAATCTCTCTCTCTCTGTTCGCTGTTGTCGTGTTGGCTCGGCTCGGGAATCTCGCAAGCTGATTGGCCGAGACGTTTCACCCCGCAAGCTGATTGGCCGAGACGTTCTACCCAGCTCTCTCTCCCTGCCGAGTGGCCACCCAACAAACGAAGACCGCATTCATTGCTCTATCGCTCGTATTGCTTAGTCTAGCCGCGTGGAACTTTTTGCTGTTCTCTTGTGCCATTTTGTGCAAAATAGTCTTCCCGTCGAGCCACTACGCCGCCTCCTGCAGCTTCCCTCGACGTGTGTACACCGAATCTTCATGACCTTCTCAATAAAGTTTCTGAAAAAAAAGAAAAAAAAAGAATCTTCACGACTGCCATTACTCAGCGCGCAACCACTGTTGGCGGTTTCTTCGCGTAATAAGGGTGTTCCATGGACCCTGTCGATGAGGTATATTTGTATGCTGCATTGCAGTGATTGCAGTACACCTGGTCATTTTTTAAATTGAAATGGTCCCACGCAACACTTCGCCGTAACCGCTTCATGATTTGGCGATTGCCCCACGGAAGCACGCATGTATCAACTGAGGCACGCCAGAGTACGGCGATGGTGTAATGCTGCCCCCTGGTGCCCAAATTTTGCCATTGCATTGTTTGAGGACGGCCGTGCACTAGGCCTTAATAACCTCGGATTGTTTAAAAAAAAACAAAATGGTTTGTCGACGAAAATGAACTTCCTCGGTGAAATTCTTAATGATCAATTATCGGTTAATCGGTAAATTATGCCCATCCCTAGTACATATTCATACCATGTAGTGTAACTAAATAGACGGTTATGCTGTTTATTGCATCTAGCTACAATGCTCCGCACTGTGTATATATACTGTATTTATGTGTACATATATACATATGTACACATAAATACACATATTCACTGCTCTTATTTTCTTATCTTCTAAATTATTGCTCTGAGTGGTGCTATCCCTGTGCTGTTGCAATCCTGGAATTTCCCCATTGTGGGACTAATAAAGGCTTATCTTATCTCATCTTATAGCGAGTCCTATGGTCGTGACAGTGTCTATATGACGCTATATAGACATCATGTAGAGATCATAGGAACATCAGTCCTATGGTCTATATATCATATAGACATCATGTAGACATCATAGGCGGCCCTATGATCTTTTAGCAAGTCCTATGGTCGTGACACACAGACAGCCAGAGAGAGATTTCATATAGACGTTATGTAGATCACAGGAACATCATAGGCGGTCCTATGATCTCTTAGCGAGCCCTATGAGCGCGACACACACGACAGATTTCTTGAATTTATAGAGTTATTCGCAAAGGTCAATAACTGAGAGAAGTGAAGTGCGTGGCTGTAATGCACCTGTAAGCTGGTTGCCAACTGCCAATCAAATCTAAAAGAAGGAAGAAGAAAAATCTCAACCTTTTTACACATTGTCATTATGGGGTATTGTGTGTAGAATTTTCAGAAAAAAAATTAATTTAATCCATTTTGGAATAAGGCTGCAACATAACAAAATGTGGAAAAAGTGAAGCACTGAATACTTACCGGATGCACTGTATCCGCTATTCTTTTTTTAAACTTTGATGTAGCTTTAGAAGGAAGTGCATGCTGTCACGGATTCTTGCAAAATCAGTACTTCATCTGGACTCAAAGACGGGAAAAAAAAAAACTCATACGAGCAGAAATATTAATAAAATCCGATCGGCATTATACGACCCACTGCAGATTTTTTTGCCTGTTTAGTTGGAAAATGAATTAAATAAGTGTATCAGAGGCAGAGCTGAGGTCAGAATCCAGCCAGACCGTTACTAGCGCTGGACCTGACGCCCAAAGTAACAGTTACCACAGGGAGTGGCTGTACGGTTGGCCTACTAACAAAACACTCGTTTGGACTGAAACTACCGAGCTCTAACTGGTCTGAATGACCTCATGCAAATTATATTTAACGCTTTGTGACAGCTAACCCAAACGCGGGACCGTTAGCCCAGTGGCGGTGGGTGGACATGAAACCGTTAGCCTAGATAACCCGCTTTAGTACACCGAACCGAGCCGATATAGAGGACACAACTGCACACTTTACTTAAACTGCTCGTCACAACCTCCCCCCCAAGTTATGTAGTTTCATTAAAGTTTGATGATTTCCCCCCCTTATGAGCTAAGGGAAAAGCTAGCTCACCCAGAATCTCTTTCCTGCGGTCCGCGTGCGGCTGGTCCGTGTACACCCACTCGTAGTCCTCGCGAGCCACTCGGTTCCCCATGTTTGATCACTCCTGCTGGGCTCTGTACGGACTCCGCCAGATGGAACGAAGAACTAATACTACACGGTGTTGGTTTTTCTTTCTTTTTTACAGAGGAACTTCTCCGCTCTCCTCAACGCGTCGGCTGCGCTTCTTGACGTGCCCAGACTTCAGACACATTCCTCCGGCTTTAGCTCCTCCTCCCAGCGGGATGTCGCTGTGGAGCCGCTGTCACTGTTACGTAAGTACAGCAGCTGCTGGATCACAGAGAAACAGTTATGAGCAGGGTGTGGAACAGAAGAAGGGGCGTGAGGGGGGATGCCATCCACATTGTAAAACCATCCCCCTCAGTGGCGTAGCCAGGAATTTGGGGGGAGGGGGGGCTGAACCCCAACCACCACCACCCAGGGCAAAGCTTTAGCTTTGGCTTTAGCAGCCCCCCCGTCAGCTACAGATTTCTTAACATTTTCAATGCAATCTACTCAAAACCTGCTCTTTATTTACATTTTCTTTTCTTTTTTCTTCCCTTTTTTCCTCTTTTTTTTGGGGGGGGGGGCTGCAGTCCCCCCAGCCTCCCCCCTGGCTATGCCCCTGCCCCTTGTCCAGCTGCCATCCCAGAGAGCAAGGATATTTTAACAGCACAACTGAATGTTAGTGAGAGTCAGCCATTTGTTGTTGTTTTTAACAGGGGGGATGGGGGTATTTCCACTTTATCATATAAATATGTAAATGTAAACTAGGTACAAATTTGCAAGAATAAAGATGCAATGCTATGGTAAATGACACCAATTTAAAAATTAAAGTTACAAATTACAATTTAATTACACAGAATAAAAATATAACCAGCATCCAGATGAGTGTTGCAAATTTACAAGAAAAAAGTTAAACACTTGCAGGAAAAAAAAAAAATACAAATTGATGAGAAGAAAGTTAAAAATTTTTAAGCAAAAAATGCTAATTTACAAGAAGAAAGTAATATATGAGGGAAAAGTTGAAAATTTATGAGAAAAAAGTCACAAATTTCTAAGGAAAAAGTTGCAAATCTACAAAAGAAAAACAGTTGAAATTTAAATGGAAAAAAATGCAAATGTACAAAAAAGTTTGCAAATTTATCAGAAAAAAAGGCAAATTTACAAGAAAAAAGTTAAAAAAGGTATAAGAAAAAGTTGCAAATTTATGAGAAAAAAGTTGAAAATTTACAGGAAATTGCAAATTTTTGAGAAAGTTTGAAATTTATAAGAAAAAAGTTGCAATTTTACAAGAAAAAAATCACAAATTTCCAAGAAAAAAGTTAAAAAATTTACAAGTAACACAATTGCAAAATTTTGAGAAAAAAGTTCTAGAATCAAATCTAGAAAAGAAAAAGTTGAAATTTAAAATGGAAAAAATGCAAATGTACAAAAAAGTTTGCAAATTTATTAGAAAAAAAGGCAAATTTACAAGAAAAAAGTTAAAAAAGGTATAAGAAAAAGTTGCAAATTTATGAGAAAAAAGTTGAAAATTTACAGGAAATTGCAAATTTTTGAGAAAGTTTGAAATTTATAAGAAAAAAGTTGCAATTTTACAAGAAAAAAATCACAAATTTCCAAGAAAAAAGTTAAAAAATTTACAAGTAACAAAATTGCAAAATTTTGAGAAAAAAGTTCTAGAATCAAATCTAGAAAAAAAAAGTTGAAATTTAAATGGAAAAAATGCAAATGTACAAAAAAGAAATGCAAATTTACAAGAAGAAAGTTGTGAATTTATGAGAAAAAGATGATAAATTTACAGAAAAAAGTCACAATTTTATCAGAAAAAACTGCAAACATATAAGAAAAATAAACAAAGTTCTTTTATTTGTCGTTAAATCATTTAATGGCCTTTCCCTGCCTTACCTCTCTGAGCTGCTTCATCCTTACACTCCTGCTCGGTCTGTCAGGTCAGCTGATCAGCTGCTCCTGGAGATACCGAAATCAAAGAGGAAGCTCAGAGGGGACAGAACTTTTTCTGTTGCTGCTCCTAAACTGTGCAACAATCTCCCTTTGCTTATTTGACAAGCCCCTTCACTGTCCATTTTTAGAACTCATCTTAAAACCAATTTTTACTCCTTGGCCTTTAACCCAACGTGAGACATTGATTTTACTTGTTTTATTGCCTTTATTATATGTTTGTCATATTTACCTGTTTTGTTTTATACTTTTTTTAGCTGTATTTTATTGTCTTTTATTTGTTTTTATGTCTTACATATCTTTCACATTTTATTTATTCCTGATGTACAGCACTTTGTGTCAGCTGTAGTTGTTTTTAAAGTGGTTTAGAAATAAATTTGGACTAGATTAGAAGAAAGAAGTCACAAATTTATGAGAAAAAGTTGCACATTTGAGAAAAAAGTTGAAAATTTACAAGAAAAATTGTAAATTTTTGAGAAAAAGTTTGAAATTTGTAAGAAAAAAATTGCAAATTTATAAGAAAGAAATGCTAATTTACAAGAAAACATGCAATTTTTGAGAAAGAAGTTGCAAATCTATAAGAAAAAAAGCTGAAAATTTGCAGGAAAAATTTCCAAATTTGCAAGAAAAAAGTAAATGCAGGAGAAAAAAGTTGCCAAATTTTGAGAAAAGTCACAAATATATGAGGAAAAAGTTGCAAAGCTAAGAGAAAAAGATGAACATTTATAAGATTTTTTTTTTTCATTTCTACTTACAGTGATCTGTGTGGAGTTTGCATGTTCTCCCCGTGTCTGCGTGGGTTTACTCCGGGGTTCTCCGGTTTCCTCCCACATGCCAAAAACATGCAAGTTAGGTTAATTGGCATCAACTGGGGATTCTAAATTGTCCTTAGGTATGACTGTGAGAGTGAATGGTTGTCTGTCTCTCTGTGTTGGCCCTGCGATGGACTGGCGATCTGTCCAGGGTGGACCCTGCCTCTCGCCCAAAGATGCTGGGATAGGCTCCAGCCCCCCCCGCGACCTGAAAAGGATTAAGCGGAAGAAGATGGATGGATGGATGGATGCTTACAGTCATGTTAAAGTTATTCAGTTATGTAGCATGATATAGGAAGGTTTATATGCACTGCTGCATATATTTGCATATATTTGCTTAAATTGCACATACTGTTAATTACCGTATATACTGCACTGCTGTCCTTTGCACTTCTGATTGGATGCTAAACTGTGTTTCCTTACCTTGTATTCATACATGTGTAATGACAATAAAGTTGAATCTAATCTAATCTAATCTTTATAATGATAGTGTGGGGCAATTCTCTCTTTTTACCAGGTTGGGAGGCCCCCCCCCCCCCCTCCCGGGTTTACACTTATAAGTGGGGATTGGGAGGGGGAGTGGCAGTTTAACATGGAGGATGATTTTGGGGATGGAAAATTTACTAGAAAAAGTAAAAAATTTATGAGTGCATAATTGTAAATTTGTGTGGCAAAAGGTAACAAATTCATTGCAAAAAGGTGACATGTTTATAGCAAAAATGTAAATTTATTAGAAAAGTCACAAACTTGCTCAGAAAAAAGTTGCAAATTTATCTGAGAAAGTTATAAATTTCAGAGAAAAATGTTACAAATTTAGAGGAGAACTCTCACAAACGCTAAGAAAACTGAAAAATTTATAAGAGAACAAAGGTTGAAAATATATACAAAGGTGCAGATTTTGTTCCTGTAAATCTGCATTTTCTTCTTGTAAATTTGTAACTATTCTTGTAAATTTATGACTTTTTTCTTTTAAATGTGTTTCTTTTTTCCTCATTCATGAGTTACGTTTTCTCTCATGAATCTTAACTTTTTTTTCCCTCATAAATCTGGGACTTGTTCAGGGTGAAATTGTGACTTTTTTTTTTTCCACAATATCTTTATTGAACCTTTTTTTTTTTTTTAACAAACATGATACAAACAATCAAACACTAACACTAAAGTACTACAAAAAAAAAAAAATGCACTAAAAACACCAACAACCACCAACAAAATCAAGTCTTCAACAATGCTCCTCTGTTTAGTCTAGACAATCCAATACATAAGTATACATAATATGTTCACCAGTTTGGAATTTACAAGGTCCACACACATCATTCACCTTCTTCTTCAAGAGTTATGTTTAAATTTTTTACATAATCAATAAAAGGTCTCCATATATTCTCAAACACAATTTCCTTTGATTTTAGTATATATGTTATTCTTTCTAATGGAAGGTTTGTTAACATCTGTCTTAACCACTGAGTCACATCTGGTCTATGAGTCTTTTTCCATAATAGTGCAATACATTTTTTGGCATTAAGCAAACTGAGGTCTATGAATGTTCTTTCACTTTTATTAAAATTATGCTTTTCTGGGTACAGACCCAACAAAAACAGTTTAGGATTCAATATGATTTGTTTTGAGATTATTTTTTCAATTGTTACCCTCACCTCTTCCCAAAACATTCTTATTAATCTACATTCCCATAAACAATGAAATAGGGTTCCTTTACTTTCCATGCATTTTGTGCATGTATCTGGTATATTTTTGTTATATCTATTTAACTCCTCCGGTGTAACATACATCCGCATTAACCATTTGAAATGTATCAATTTAAGGCGTGCATTTATTGATTTGGTTTGAGCTTCTGTACAAGCCAATTCCCATTGTTCCTCTGAAATTTCAATTTGCAGATCTTCTTTCCAGTAGTTTAATCTTTTCAGTGAATTTTCACTTGAAGATAGTGTCAATGAGTTATAAAACTCTGAAATAATACCCTTTCTTTTACTATCTTTCATCATCATTTTTTCCAAGGATGAATAAATAGGTCGAGTGAGAGCTTTATTTTGATTTGATCGAATAAAGTTTCTAAGTTGAAGATATTTAAAAAAATGTGTTCTATTGAGATTAAATTTGATCCTCAGCTCTTCAAAAGACATTATGTTGTCTGCACCTGGCAAATATAAATCCTGAATCTTTTGTATCCCTTTTAAATTCCATACTTTAAATACAGCGTCCGCTCTCCCTGGTTTAAAATATTGATTACCCCATATTGGACTAAATTGTGACAATAACTGTGGTTCTTTTAAATAGTTTTTAGCTTCACACCATATTTTGATCATATGCTTTACAAATGGATTTTTAACTTGTTTTTGTAATTTTTTTGCCGAATCTGAGTATATGAATATGGGAAGAGGTAAAGGTAAATTGTATGATTCCATTTCAGTCCAGTGAGGGAGATCATTTGATGAAAAATAATATGTCATAGACCTCAGTTGTGCCGACCAATAATACAACATAAAATTTGGACATTTCAGACCTCCACGATCAAATGGTAAATATAATAAAGACAAACGTAATCTAGCCCTCCTGTTGTTCCATATAAATTCCACTAACTTTTTTTTTTATTCTTGAGAATAGATCTAAAGGTGGTGATAAGGGAATGTATTGAAATAAATAAAGTATTTTAGGTAAAATATTACTTTTAAGTATATTGATTCTCCCGATCATCAACATTGGTAGTGACATCCATCTCTGAGTTAACTCACTGATATCTGACATTAAGGCTTCATAGTTGACACTGGCGACTGATTCTAGCTTAGGCATAATTTGGATTCCTAAATATTTAAACTGATTTACAACATTGAATTGATTTACCTCAGGGGCTGAGTAATTTCTCTGGGTCTCATTTAGCATTAATATTGAAGATTTAGTTTTATTTATTTTATATCCTGATATTTCCCCAAAATTCTTTATTAAATTCAACAAGGTTGGAATTGATTTTTTTAGATTCGACATAAACAAAATTATATCATCGGCATACAGGGAGATTTTATGTTCTGTTGGTCCAACTTTAATTCCATATATTTGTGAATGTAAACGTATCGCTATCGCTAAAGGTTCAATTGCCATAGTAAACAGTAAAGGTGAAAGTGGACAGCCTTGTCGACATCCTCTATTGATTTTTATTGGTTTTGAAATATTGTTATTTGTTAGGATTTCTGCTGTAGCATTATTGTATATTATTTGAACCCATTTTATGAAATTATTTCCAAGTCCAAACCTTTGTAGGACTTCAAAAAGAAAGGGCCATTCAACTCTATCAAAGGCCTTTTCGGCGTCCAATGATAGGAGAGCTGTATCCGGTGCTTCTTTATTAAAATAAATAATATTAAATAGTCTTCTTACATTATGGAAGCCTTGTCTACCCTTTATAAAGCCATTCTGATCTCGATTAATAATATTTGGTAAAATTTCTTGTATTCGTCTTGCTAAAATTTTACAGATTATCTTAAGGTCGGCGTTTAATAGGCTTATTGGTCTCATATTTTCACATTTATTAGAGGGCTTACCTGGTTTTGGCAGCAGTATAATTAAGGCATTATTTATGTATGATGGTAAATTATTATTTTGAAATGCTTCTAAAACCATTTCCAAAAAAGGTTTTATTAATTTATTCTTAAATTTTTTATAAAGGTCAACTGGAAGACCATCTGGTCCTGCACTTTTTCCTGATTTCATATTATCAATGGCTAGCCCAACTTCTTCTTGACTAATTTTAGACTCCAATATCTCCCTGTTTTCATTTGGAATACACGGTATAGATAGTTCATTCAAAAACCCATTTAGTTTTGTTAAATCAGGTTCATTTTTGGTATCATATAATTTTTCATAGTAATCTCTAAAGGCTCTATTAATTTCTAAAGGATCTATAACTACCTGTCCATTACTTATAATACTGGTAATTGGTGTTTTAATTTCCAATTGTTTAATCTGCCATGCTAATAATTTTCCTGATTTTTCACCTTGTTCATAAAAAGATTGTTTCAATCTTAGAAGACTCGAGGCAGCTCTATTCGCTGATTTTTTGTCGTATTCAGCTCTCAAAATCAGTAATTCATTCTCCAACCTTGGGTCACTTCCTGCATACACTTTTTCCTGAAGATTTTTTATTTTATGTTCCAATTTAGCTCTCTCCTCTCGAGTCTTCTTAGATTTTGATCCTGTATAACTAATAATATGTCCCCTAATAAAAGCTTTGAAAGCCTCCCACTTTACACATGCTGATGTTTGTGTAGTATTGATGTCAAAGAACTCGTCTATCTGTTTTTCTATATACTTGACAAATTCCTCATCCTGAAGCCATTTATGCTGAAATTGCCATCTACCTGATTCCTTTGTCAATTTTTTATCTACATATATTAGACAACAGGGTGCATGATCAGAGATCACGATGTTATCATAAAAGCAGTTTTGAATCTTGGACCTTAATTCTGTGGAAATCAAAAAATAATCAATACGTGAGAATGTCTTGTAGGTACTGGAATAACAAGAATAGGCTTTAACTTGTGGTTTCATTTCTCTCCATATATCTAACAATCTCAATTCTTTCATAAAATGATTAATAGTCATCCTACATCCAATGTGCGTACAATCCAGTCCTGTTGATCTATCCACACCTGGATTCAATGTACAATTAAAATCCCCTGCTATTATATGTTGCCCTGTAAGTGATGATAAGATGAGAAATAAATTAGCAAAGAACTTCTGATCATCTATATTGGGACCATATAAGTTCACAAGATTTATATTTTCTAATAGCAAAGAACCTTGAATGATTACATATCTTCCAAATTTGTCTCCAATTACATTTTTCACTTGAAAAGGAACTGATTTATGTATGAGAGTCATAACTCCCCTGGCTCGGGATGAAAATGAAGAGGTGAATACACTTCCCTGCCATCTACTCCTAATTCTTTTAACATCCTCCTCTATCAGATGAGTTTCTTGTAAAAACACAATTCTTGAACCCATGTCCTTTATTTTATTCATAACTTGTTTAAGTTTTTTTAAATTTTGTAGACCTCTGCAATTCCATGAAGTTAAATTAAGATTAACACTTTGGTCCATGATCAATAGAGAGTTTGGGATTACCTTGCAGTGTAAACATGCTCATACAGAGAAGCAAAAACATGAGTGGTTGAACATTCATCCTACAAACTACACACAAACAAATTTCCCCTTCCCACACTTGTGGCAAACCCCCCAAAATCAAAAGAAAAATTCTGTCTCCCGATATAGCCATCGACCGTTCCACACCCACGGGGAACAGCCTAAGCCACTCCTTCTTCATCCTCCCAATCACCCTAACTCTACTGCTTTTAATGACGTAACATTAACTCTCCTCTGTAGTTTTCCAACTTAACTCCAAAATTTTTAACAACTTTGTACATCATAGTTTTTTTTTTTGTTTGTTTTGTTTTTGTTTTGTTTTTTTAATATATAATACAATCTATATTTTGTAAACTTACTATTTACTTCAAGTCAGTCAGATGCCTGTGCAAATGCTTAATTATTCTACCTTATATTTTGTTCATGCTTAGCTCCCACCAGTCTCTTCTTCTTCTTTGATCTTCTTGATGAACTCCTGCGCCTCCTCTGGGGTCTTGAAGATGTGGGTTCTGCCCTCATACGTGGTCAGCAGTCTCGCAGGATAGATTACACCATGACGAATCCCAAGGTTGCGCAGCTCCTTACGTACGGGATCAAACTGCTTCCTCAATTGTTGGATTCCTGTGGCCAAATCTGGGTAGAACCGCACCTGCTGGTCCTGGTGTTTAATCTCTCCTTTTTTAGCTCGTGCAGCGTTGAAGATCTTCATCCTGTCTCTGTTGCTAAGAAACTTCATAATTAAGGTCCTCGGCGGTCCCTTATCTCTCCGTGGGCCAATACGATGTGCTTTTTCCAGAACCACTGCTGATTGCAACTCCTCGCTGCCCAGCACCTCCGGAATCCACTTTTCCAGAAAGGAACATACGTCCCGACCTTCTGATTCCTCTGGAAGACCCACCAGCCTCAAATTATTCTGTCTCGACCGAGATTCCAAATCCAAAATATTATCTTCCAGAGATTTATTTTTTTTTTCCAAAGTGCGCACCTTTAATTGAAGACGGGTGACGTCATCTTCAGCACTAGCGAGACGGAGCTCCATCTGCGCCGTTCGTTCTACACAGTCACCCAATTCCTTTCTTATTCCTTCCAACGCTGTCATAATCCCATCAAATCTAGAGGAAAAGTCCGCTCTCATTGAACTCATGGCAGCCATCAGCGCATCTGCGCCATTCCCCGCAGAAATCGCACCGTTGCCAGCCTCCTCCGCCATATATGGAGCCTTGTTTGCTGCGTCACAGACCTGAAAGTCCGTTAATTTGGACTGTTTCGGCGGCTCGCTTTTTCCTTTTCCTGGTTTTCCAGCCTTAGGCTTCGCCGACATATCCTCGCCCAAATGCTGGGATACGTTCTGTCCCAAATGAGAGAGTTATTTGCCGATTTTTTTCTCCAGGAGCAGAGCAGAGCGAGACACGTCCGTCCTACGTGGCAGCCATAACCGGAAGTCGAAATTGTGACTTTTTAATTGTAAATTACAATATTTTATCATGTTCACCAGAACTCAGCAACCCCGACAGTGGTGCGGATGAGTAGCCAAAATTGTACTCAAGTAAAAGTAGCGTTACCTAATATTAATTAAGTATGAGTAGTCAACAAAACATTACAAGAGTAATAAGAAAATATCTGTTAAAAACTTAATTGAGTTACTTCACCCTCACTTTTTTCTCTTGAATTTTTTTCATAAATTTGTAACTATTTTGTAGAAATGTGCAACTGTTTCTAATAAATTTTAAACTTCTCATAAATTTAATTTTTTTCTTGCATTTTTGAGACCTTAACAATTTGACGTTTTTCTAATAAATTTGAGATATCTTTATAATATATTTTTGATTTCTAATAAGGTATAAATCATAATCAGCAAAACTAGAAAAAAAAAGTCTTGAAGCATTTCCTGTTGGAATTCAATTACTAAAAAAATGAATTTAAAATGTAATGACATTTTAATTTGATGCAGTAGTATGTGTTGTGAATACCTGTGTGAGTTAGGTCCAGGTCTTACAGTTCAACAATCTCTATGTTTGCTTAATTGATGAGTTTGACTTGTCTATAGCCTGCTGCCGATTTATTATTTTTTAACAAGGGGGATGGTGATGGGGCAGTAGTCACAAGTTTAGCATCAAGTATGTATGAATGTAAATTACAAATCTGCAAGAATAAAGGTACAAAAATATGAAAAAAGATACTAATTTAACATATAAAAAGTCACATATCTATAAGACAAAAGTAAAAACTTTATGAGAAAAAACTTGCAAATTTAAGAGGAAAAAAGTAGTACTATGGCGCGCATTTAGGGCGCATATATGGTATGCATGTATGGTATGCATTTTCCCTCACATATATTTAGTAGGCATGACGGTGCATACTCTGGAAGCTTCACGTCTAAACGGCCAAGAAGACCTGACCCGGCGGAGCAGGAGGTGTGAAGTGGTTTCTTGAGAGACGGGAAGTCAGAGAGAATGTCCCAGCAGGAGCCCCCGAGGCTGAGGAGTGAGAGACAATGGAGACGCCAAGGAGCCTCGGAGGCTATATGTTTACTGAAGGACTGTGGGTTGGGGATGTGATATTTGATGTTGGGGGTTTTGTGTCTCTGGAGAGTATAAGAGCTGTGATGAATGATTGTTCTGCCTCTTTGCTGAGATACTTTGCTTGATAGAGGATGTAGACTCCAATAAACCTTTCCTGAGAAATAAACTCAGTCTCGTTTGTGAAAGTCATCCTCTACACTGGTGACCTACGACAAACCATAGCCGGTGGCGGCGAGCTTTCCGCGCCGGACTCTTCAGGGGCCAACCGGGTTAACGCAGCTACCACACTACAGCTGCCCGATTTCTGGCAACATAACCCGCGCTCCTGGTTTACCACTGTGGAGGCGCAGTTCCACCTTCGGGGAATCTCAGCGGACGCAACGAGGCTCTACCATGTCGTCACGAAGCTGGACAGCCTCACAGTGCAGCGGGTGGAGAGCCTGACCAACCACCCGCCCCAAGACGACAAGTATGGCGCACTGAAAGCCGCCCTCATTCGAGCCTTCACTCCCTCGCTGGGAGAGCGACCAGAGAAGCTCCTGGCGCTGACAGAAGGGGAAGCAGACAGGCCGGCAGATCTGATGGCGAAGATGATGAGCCTGAGAGGCGAGGATGACGACAGCTTTATCTTCGCCCACCTCTTTCTCAGAACGCTACCGCCAGCAGTGAGAGTCACCCTGCCCAGCTCACAGCTACTCAACAACCGTGACTATCACGAGCTGGGCCAGGAGGCGCAGCGGCTCGTCGACGCCCATAGACGGCACGCAGCCACGACGGCAGCAGCAGAGCTGAACGCACCCCTGCGAGACGAGGGGAGACCAGAGGCTGCAGCACCGGATCCACTGACGTCGGCAGCGGCAGAGGCCAGGAGAAGTGGAGCTGACAACACCCTTTGTTTCTACCATCGACGCTTCGCCAAGAGAGCGCGCAGATGCGCCCCACCATGCCGATACCAGCGCCAGGGAAACGCCAAGACCGAGAGCCGGTAGCAGCTGCGACTCTCGGCACGAAGAACAAGCTGCTTTTCGTGACAGATGCAAATTCAGGGAAAGAATTCCTGGTGGACACAGGCTCCCAGCTAAGTTTTGTCAAGCCTGCCTACGCGGACATGCTGACGCCTGCCAGCGGACCCCTGGTGTTAGTGGCGAACGGCTCCACGATCAAAACCTATGGGGAGAAGACGCTCCTCCTATCCCTCCACGGCCGCACCTTCGAGTGGACCTTCATCGTAGCCGCAGTTAGCAACAACATGCTAGGTGCTGACTTTTTATGCTCAAACAGTTTATTAGTTGATCTTGCTAATAGACGTATTGTAAATGCACTGTCTTTCTACTCTATCTCCTGCACAGCTCGGGTGGCCCTGCCTTCTGCACATCCCAATGTCACAGCTGCGGGTGGTAAGTTTCATGCACTACTCAATCAGTTTCCAGCACTCACGGTCCCAACATTTTCAGCGTCAGTTGCCAAACACGGGGTCGAGCATTTCATAACTACCTCTGGCCCCCCTATTTTTGCAAAAGCTCGGCGCTTGGACCCAGCTAAACTGGCCATCGCGCACGAGGAATTCGCCATCTTGGAAAAACTGGGCATTGTTAGACGCTCGAACAGCTCTTGGTCGTCACCCCTGCACATGGTGCCCAAGGCTGACGCTCGTGGCGCCCTTGCCGTGATTTCCGCAGATTAAATAATGCTTCAGCACACGGCCGCTACCCGATTCCGCACATCCAGGATTTTTCGGCACATTTGCGGGGGCGCGCATCTTTTCTAAAATAGATTTGGTGCGTGGTTATCACCAAGTCCCAGTCCGTGCGCAAGACATACCCAAAACGGCAGTTATAACCCCTTTCGGGCTTTTCGAGTTTTTGCGCATGCCTTTCGGCCTCAAAGGCGCCGCGCAGACGTTCCAACGCATGATGGAGGCAGTACTGCGCGGCCTCCCTTTCGTGTTCGCTTATTTGGATGATATTTTGGTAGCCAATGCATCCAAAGTCGAACACGAACGCCACCTCACAGCCATTTTTCAGAGGCTGACAGAACACGGGCTGATAATTAACCCAGCGAAATGCCAATTCGGGGTAGCGCAAATCGATTTTTTGGGGCACCGCGTGTCTCCAGAAGGCGCGGTCCCGCTGCCTGATAAAGTGCACACGATAACGGATTTCCCCCAACCGCAGACAGTTAAGGCACTGCAAGAATTTTTGGGGATGGTCAATTTTTATAACCGCTTCCTCCCCAACACGGCACGGCTCATGCACCCATTGTACGCGGCACTTAAGAAGCAAAAACCTGCATCTAAGGTCGAGTGGTCCCCGGACCGCGAGCGCGCTTTCTCATGGGTCAAATCGGCCCTCGCGAACGCTGCGTTATTGGCACACCCGGTGCCAGCGGCTCGCATGGCGCTAACCACGGACGCTTCCGACGTGGCAGTGGGGGTGGTTGTCGAGCAACTGGTAGCAGGGAGCTGGCAACCACTTGCGTTTTTCAGCAAAACATTGCGCGATAACAAGCGTAAATACAGCGCGTTTGATAGGGAGCTTTTAGCCCTGCATTTGGCCATCCGCCACTTCCAGTTCTGGTTGGAAGGGCGCCGTTTCACCATGTTTGTAGACCACAAACCATTAACATTTGCAATGGCTAAAATTTCAGAGCCTTGGTCGGGCCGACAACAGAGACAGCTGGCTGCGATTTCGGAGTTTACCACCGACATTCAACACGTGGCGGGCAAACACAATGTTGTGGCAGATTGTCTCTCGCGTGCAGTTGCACTGCCAGGCCCCCAGGGGGCAGACTCGGCGGCTGTAGACTCGGGCCAGGCTTGCGGCGCGGAAGCGCTCACAGCCCCGGTCTGCGTTGGGTTAGATTATGCAGCCATGGCCGCCGAGCAGGTTAACGATGCGGACGTGCGCGCGCTCCAGTCTGGGCCAACAGGGCTAAGGCTGGAGCACAGGGTGCATCAAAGAGGTATGCCCCCCCTAATCTGCGATATCTCCACGGGGCGCCCCTGCCCCGTGGTCCCAGCTACATGGCATCGCCGCGTTTTCGACTTAATACATTCGCTGGCACATCCGGGCGTTCGCGCATCGATCAAAATGGTGGGAGAGAAGTTTGTTTGGCCGGGGCTGCGTAAACAGGTCAAAGAATGGGCCGCAGCCTGCGCAGAGTGTCAAAGAGCAAAGGTACACAAGCACATGCGGGCCCCTCTAGAACCTTTTCACATCCCAGCCAAACGCTTCGACCACGTGCATGTCGACTTGGTGGGACCCCTCCCGCTGTCACAGGGGTTCACACACCTTCTAACGATGGTGGACCGCACTACGCGCTGGCCAGAGGCGATTCCCCTGGCGTCAACCACAGCAGCAGACGTTGCGCGCGCTTTTTTAACGGCTTGGGTCGCGCGCTTTGGAGTCCCGTCAGACATAACGTCTGACAGAGGACCCTAATTTGTTTCCGAGCTCTGGTCATCCATGGCACTCAGCCTGGGGGTGAAAATTCATTGCACAACTGCGTATAACCCCCAGGCCAATGGTTTGTGCGAACGCTTTCACCGGTCATTGAAAGCAGCCCTCAGAGCGGCTCTCATGGACACAAATTGGGTTGATAAGCTTCCATGGGTTTTATTAGGGTTGCGTTCAGCACCTAAGGAAGATTTGCAAGCCTCTCCGGCCGAGCTAGTCTTCGCCCAACCTCTCCGGTTACCGGGAGAATTCCTTCCTGAGAACCCCGCACCAGATCGCCCCCCCGCTCAGCTGCTGCAAAGCGACGCGGGATCAAACACCCTCCCCGGTCCAGTTCATCACAGTTTTCCACGCGTTTTTGTGCCTAAAGCCTTAAAGAATGCAGAATTTGTCTTTGTTAGACACGACGCACAGAGGTTAGGTTTAAGACCACCTTATGATGGACCGTTCAGAGTGTTAGAAACCGGGGAAAAGCATTTTTTGCTCGATTTGGGAGACAGGAGGGAATTAGTCTGCATTAACAGACTCAAACCCGCTTTTGTGTTAGCTGATGAACAGGTGCAGGTAGCCAGGGCCCCCCGTCGTGGCAGGCCACCGGGGACACACTCTGCTAAGCTTTCACAATGATGTGCTAATGACTCTGATCCACAGATGCAAGAGACAGCCACAGGCAGAGCGAGACCTGCTCACAGCAGGTATGGCAGGAGGTTGAAGCCCAAGCAGTTGGATGTGTGATATGTTGTGCCAATTTTTTTTCGTTCTGTGTGATATGTCATGATTCTATGCATCTCGGGTGTAAGTTGTCCTTATTTAGATGTTTGGGGGGGTTATATGGCGCGCATTTAGGGCGCATATATGGTATGCATGTATGGTATGCATTTTCCCTCACATATATTTTGTAGGCATGACGATGCATACTCTGGAAGCTTCACGTCTAAACGGCCAAGAAGACCTGACCCGGCGGAGACCTCGGGAGGTGTGAAGTGGTTTCTTGAGAGACGGGAAGTCAGAGAGAATGTCCCAGCAGGAGCCCCGAGGCTGAGGAGTGAGAGACAATGGAGACGCCAAGGAGCCTCGGAGGCTATATGCTTACTGAAGGACTGTGGGTTGGGGATGTGATATTTGATGTTGGGGGTTTTGTGTCTCTGGAGAGTATAAGAGCTGTGATGAATGATTGTTCTGCCTCTTTGCTGAGATACTTTGCTTGATAGAGGATGTAGACTCCAATAAACCTTTCCTGAGAAATAAACTCAGTCTCGTTTGTGAAAGTCATCCTCTACAGTATAATTTTTGTGGGAAAAAAAAGCCAACTTAAGAGAAAAAAGTCACAAATTGACAGAAAAAAGTGGTAAATTTATGAGAAAAAAATTCATAAATTTATAAGGCCAAAGTTGGAAATTTTCAAGGCAAAATTTCAAGAAAAATGTTTCAAATTTACAAGAAAGTAGCTGCAAATTTTCACAAAAAGCAGCAAATTTAAAACAAAAACTTTGCAGTTTTATGGAGAGAAAAGGTTATAAAATTATGAGAAGAAAGTAAAACTAAAAAAGAAAAGACAAATTAATAAGGAAAAAATACTTATTTATGAGAAAATAAGTCCCAATTTTAACTCCGCCATGGCCGGTCCCAAGCCCGGATGAGAAAGGAGGAGGGTTGGGCGTGGGGCTAGCAACCCCATCCTGTAAAAACCCAGGATGCTACAGAAACGCCAACAATAGGCCAAGAGACTACTGCCCTGGGAGAGGAAGGGTCCTCATCAAGGGGACATATGACGCCGTGTGGTGAAAGCCGTGAGTCTACAGAAGCTACAAGGCCGACCCCCCTTCTATCGACTAGGACCATCAACGTCAGAACATGGAATGTGAGGACCATGTATGAGACGGAAAAAAACAGCACAAGTAGCCGCAGAGATGAAGAGCTACAACCTCACACTGCTTGGAATCAGTGAGACCCGTTGGACACAGTCAGGACAAAGAAGACTGCTTACCGGAGAGATGTTGTTGTATTCCGGCCACGAAGAAGACAACGCTCCACACACAGAAGGCGTTGCACTCATGTTGTCAGGACCTGTACAGCGAGCTCTGATAGGATGGGAAGCACATGGATCAAGAATAATCGCAGCATCCTTCAGAACGAAGAAGAAGAAGATCAAGATGAATGTTATCCAGTGCTACGCCCCAACCAACGACAGTTATGAAGAAGTCAAGGACTGATTTTACGACAGACTGCAAAACATCATGGCCAAGTACTCAGAGAAAGACGTCAATATCCTCATGGGCGACCTCAACGCCAAGATTGGACAAGACAACACCGGATATGAGGAAGTGATGGGAAGACACGGACTGGGAGTGATAAACGAGAATGGCGAGAGATTTGCAGACTTCTGTGCAATGAACAACCTGGTCCTTGGTGGCAGCACTTTCCCCCACAGAAGAGTACATAAGGCCACCTGGGTATCACCGGACTTAGTGACTGAGAACCAGATTGACCACATCTGCATGGCCAAGAAATTCAGGAGGTCCCTACAGGATGTTAGGGTGAGAAGAGGAGCAGACGTCGCATCTGATCACCACCTGCTGGTAGCTAGGCTGAAGCTGAAGCCGAAGAAGAACTGGATGGGGGCAACAACGAAGAGGCTGAAGTACAACGTCAGCATGCTGAAAGATACCAAGACCAGAAAAGAATTCAGACTGTCTCTTACCAACAAGTACCAAGTGCTACAAGAACTGCTTGAAGAAGAGGTCACCACTGAGAACCAGTGGCAGAAAGTGAAGTTGATACTTGTGTCAACCTGTCAGGAAGTAGTAGGCCCCAAGAGACACCAACAGAAGGAGTGGATATTGGCAGACACTCCACGCAAGATCCAGGAGAGAAAGCAGAAGAGGGAAGCAGTAAACAACAGCCGAACAAGAGCAGCAAAGGCCAAGGCACAAGAAGACTTCACAGAAGCCAAAAGAGAAGTGAAGAGGAGCGCAAGAGCAGACAAGCGCAAGTATATCGACAGCCTGGCAGAGGAGGCTGAGGAAGCAGCAGCCAGTAACAACATGAAACAGCTGTACAACACCACCAAGAAACTGTCAGGGAAGTACAGCAGGCCCGAGCGACCGGTCAAGGACAAGGAAGGAAACACCGTCCTGGGAACAGAGCGACAACTGCATAGATGGGCAGAGCACTTTGAAGAGCTCCTGAACAGACCTGTCCCTCCGAATCCCCAGGACATCGACCCTGCTGTCACTGACCTGGACATCAACTGTGAAAAGCTGACTATGGAGGAGATTAGGAAAGCCATCAAGCTATTGAGGAACGGCAAGGCAGCAGGACCAGACAACATCCCTGCAGAAGCACTCAAGGCAGACCTGGAGACCACCGTAGAGATGCTGTACCCTCTCTTCGAGAAGATATGGGAAGAAAAAGAAGTACCAGCAGACTGGAAGGAGGGCTACCTCGTCAAGCTACCCAAGAAAGGAGACCTCAGCAACTGCGCCAACTACAGAGGAATAACGCTTCTGTCAGTGCCAGGGAAGGTCTTCAACAGGATCCTACTTGAGAGAATGAAAGGTGCCGTTGACCCCCTCCTCCGAGACCAGCAGGCCGGCTTCTGCCAGAACAGATCATGCATTGACCAGATCGCTACCTTGCGCATCATTGTCGAGCAGTCTTTAGAGTGGAACTCCTCGCTGTACATCAACTTTGTTGACTACGAGAAGGCTTTTGAAAGCGTGGACCACGAAACCCTCTGGAAGCTGCTTTGCCACTACGGAGTGCCAGCCAAACTGGTCAACTTGATCAAGAACTCCTATGAAGGAATGACCTGTCGAGTAGTCCATGAAGGACAGCTAACAGACAGCTTCAGGGTGAAAACCGGAGTCAGACAAGGCTGCCTCCTGTCACCTTTCCTCTTCTTCCTGGCAATCGACTGGACCATGAAGACGTCAACAGCAGACAGAAGAAACGGAATCCAGTGGACACTGTTTGACCAGCTAGATGATCTGGACTTTGAAGATGACCTGGCCCTGCTCTCCCACAGCCACCAGCAGATGCAGGACAAGACAACAGAGTTGGCAACCATCTCAGCACAAGTTGGCCTCAAGATCCACCAGGGCAAGACCAAGATCCTCAAGATCAACACAGCAAATGAGGACCCAGTTACACTGCATGGGAGTGAGTTGGAAGAGGTAGAGGCCTTCACATACCTGGGCAGCGTCATTGACAAGCAGGGCGGCACAGACGCAGACGTCAGAGCAAGAATCGGCAAGGCGAGGGCAGCATACTTGCAGCTGAGGAACATCTGGAGCTCCACGGTGGTGTCAACACGCACAAAGATCCGGATGTTCAACTCTAACGTCAAGTCAGTCCTACTGTATGGAGCAGAGACATGGAGGACAACGAAGACCACCATCAGGAAAGTGCAGACGTTCATCAACAGCTGCCTGAGAAGGATCCTCCAGATACGCTGACCCAACACCATCAGCAACGTAGACCTGTGGCAGCGTACCAACCAGCTGTCAGCTGAGGACGAGATCCGGCGTAGAAGATGGGGATGATTTGGGCACACCCTGAGGAAGCCAGCCAGTAACACCACAAGGCAAGCACTCAAGTGGAACCCCCAAGGGAAGCGGAAGAGAGGAAGGCCAAGAAACACCTGGCGACGAGACCTCAATGCTGACATCAAGAAGATGGGAAAGACTTGGAGACAGCTGGAGAGAGCAGTCCAGGACAGAGCACTCTGGCGGACTGCTGTCAGCGGCCTATGCTCCAGGAGGAGCGATGGGCCTAACTACTACTAACTACAAAGTCCCAATTTTACAAGAAAAAAGGGAGCAAATATACAAATGTGGCAAAATTGTCATACAAAAGGTGTAAATTTGTGAGGAAAAAAAGAGAAAAATTTTACAGAATAAGTTGCAAATTAAAGTGAAAAAGTTGCAAATTTACAAGAAAAAGTGACAAAAATATGGGGAAAAGACAGCAAAATTACATAAAAAAGGCAAACTTTTGACAAAAAAATTGCAAAATTGTGAAGGAAAAACTTACTAATTTATGAGAAAATAAAACAAGATTGGAAGAAAAAGGGTACAAATATATAAGGAAAGCAACAGCAAATCTGTGAGAAAAAATTTTGAGGATTTTCTTCTAACTTAACTTTTTTCTGGTAAATTTGTGACTTTTCTAATGAAGGGAGTACCTACTTTTTGCTTATAAGTTTGCTACTTTTCATGACAAATTTATCACCCTTTTCTGCCCAATACAAATTTACAAATATACTCATAAAATGAAACTATTTCTTTAAATTTACAATTTTTTTCTCATTAGTTTTCAACATTTTTCTTGTACATTTGCAACTATGCTCTCATTGACATGTTCTGTTGTTGGATGGGGGGATGACAGGTTAACAAGGGGGATGACTTGGGGCAATTTTGCTAATAAGGGGGATGGTATCCCCCCTCAAATCACCTACTGTCTATAGCCCATAGAATAGCAGGTAAATAACTTGTAGTTAAAAATTGCTTTCAGGACTTCCGGTCTGGACGCCATGGCGACTGCAGCTTAACACTGAAGTTCTCAGACCCAATCCAGGATAACACCTTGAAAATCAAACTTAACGGATTTTTGGAGGAGTGAAAATCAAAAGACAAAATCATCATGTCTAAAGGAAAACAGAAGAAACTGAAATTCTCCAGGCCAGGACACGTATCGGCCGGAGAATCCGAACTGGAAGATCTCCGTTCAGAAGACGAGGAACTGGTGATAGCTAACAAAAGGGTTAGCCTGAAATCACTATTTGAGGAGCTACGACGATTTCGCCGAGATGTTACGGCCGAATTTCGGGAATTCAGAGAAGAATTGAAAAGGACAAACAGCAGAGTGGACCAGGCCGAGAACCGAATCTTGGAAACAGAGGATCGAATAAAAGTGCTCGAAGATTCTGTGCTAGACCTACGCAAAAGACAAGCAGCTATAGAGGCTAAGCTAACCGACCAAGAAGGAAAACAAAGAAGAGACAACATAAGAATTCATGGTCTGATAGAAGGAACCGAAAATGGTTTTAACTCAATGGCAGAATGCGTGGAATCGTTACTAAGAGAGAAATTGGATATTCCACAAACCACCGACTTGAAGATAGAAAAGGCACATCGTTCATTAGCCGCTAGGCCGGCGGCGGAAGCGCCCCCACGTTCGGTGTTGGTAAGATTTTCCAATTTCAAAATAAAACAAGAGGTTGTAAGACTGGCCTGGCAGAAAAAAGGATTTATGCACCAGGAGAGAAAAGTCTACGTGGAACACGATTACGCCCCGGAGGTCCTTAAAAAGCGCAGGGAATACAATGACGCGAAAAAGGTGTTAAGAGAGAAGAAATTGCGCTTTCAGACACCATTTCCTGCGAAGTTAAGGGTCTTCTACGGCGATGAAACGTGTCTCTATAATTCGGCGGAAGAAGCAACAGCTGACATGGCGAAAAGAGGGCTCCCGGTAACGGTATTTAAACCCGCAGCAGACCCGAGTGAGAAGATCAAAGCGCAAACATGGACAACACAAAGACCTTCAAAATCCACGGACCAGCAGCGGGAAACCCAGCACCAGAGCGTCGCGGATAAACTATCCGTTTTCAGGTTGGAATAGCGACCTTTTTTTTTTTTTTTTCTTTTCTCTTGAATCAATCCGCACATCCAACCCCCCTCATACAAGGTAACAAACATTAAAGGAGATGCATATTCAGCATGTGGTAAAACATTTCATGGAACAATCATATTATTTGAAACAAATAAGTCTTTGTAATAAAAAAAAAAAAAAAAAACTTGTTAAAATAGAAATGTGACAATAATCCACATGTTCTCCTCATACTAACAAATACTGTTTTTGCGTGAATGTTTGATGTGATGGGGGTGGGAGGGTGCACACAATTTCACAGGGTTTAGGCATAAAAGGAAAAAAAAAAAATCATTACAAGTTTGGATTGGGTTCTGAAACTCACGTTAAAAGCATGGGACTACTTTCAGTGGTAAGAGAGGGCCCTCAACACGTAACAGAGTTTGAGGAATTTCCCTCAGAGCCTTCACTCCATCAAGGCTCTTACAGGGTCTTTAAAAAGACCTCAGCTCAGGAAGTTCTTATGACAGCTTTTTGTTTTAAAGTTTTTTACACTATGTTCTTAATGTTTTTCTTGTTTTTAATGTTCTTTCAGTTTCTGAGTAGCACAAAAGAGGGCCACCACACAGTTATACTAAACAAAACAACACAATGGAGAAACAGGGTGTAACCAAAATAATTTCATATAATGTAAAAGGAATCCTGAATCCAGTTAAAAGATCCAAGATTCTAGGCAAAATGAAAAAAGACAAAGCAGGAATAATACTTTTACAAGAAACCCACCTAACAGACGTGGAACACAATAAACTCAGTAGACAAGGGTTTAAAATGATCTCTTCATCTTCATATAAATCAGGGAGGAGGAGGGGAGTAGCGACATTGATATCAACCAAAATTACATTTGAAAAAAAATCAGAACACAAAGATAAAGAAGGGAGATACAGTTTGGTAACTGGGCGGCTAGAGGGAGAAGATATCACCCTGCTGAATGTGTATGCTCCCCCAGGGGCTAACTGGAAATTTTATAAAAATGTATTCGACCTAATGATAACTAAAGCTCAAGGTTTAGTGATATGTGGTGGGGACTTCAATCTTAGACTGAATCCATACTGGGATGCTTCTGGTAATTCCCCACATCAAAATAACACCCAAAACAGGAAGACTCGGATGCTACTAAAAGAATTGGGAATCTGTGACGTGTGGAGGGAACTCAACCCCAGTGTAAAAGACTATACATTTTACTCAACTCCACATTCATCTTACTCAAGGATTGACTATTTTTTTATGTTTAATAGAGACATTGGAAGAGTAAAAACATGTAAAATAGGACTGATGGATCTCTCCGACCACAGTCCGATCTACATGGACTTAAATATCCAAAAATACACAAATAATACATTTTCTTGGAGGTTAAATTCAAATGTCCTGAAAGGACCATTGAAAGATGAATTGGAATCAGATATTCTCAGATATTTGGAAGATAACGATAATGGAGAAGTATCCCCTTTAATACTGTGGGATGCATGTAAAGCTGTAATAAGAGGAAAGATTATTGCAAAACTGGCAACCCAAAAGAAACTAAGACAAGAAAAACTATCCACATTAGAGTCAGAACTTAGGAACCTAGAAAAAGAACACAAAGGCAACACTCATTCTACTGACTCGCTCAAGATTAAGGAAATTAAAAACCAAATAAATGAGATCTACACAATAGAAATCCAGAAGAAACTTACATTTCTGAAACAAAAATACTATGAAGCAGGCAGTAAATCGGCAAAATTGCTAGCCTATAAATTGAGGAAACATCAAACAGAAAGAGCAATCTACAAAATCAGAGACCCAGTATCAAAGGAAATAAAATTCAGAATTCAGGATATTCTTAAAAACTTCGAGAATTACTATAAGAACTTATACTCCCACAAAAAACATAAAAACGCATCCGAGGCATTCCTAAACACATTAAACCTTCCCCAACTTACGGAGTCACAAAATAAAACACTACTGTCAGAAATACATCCTAAAGAATTGGAAAAAGCAATTATGAAACTTAAAGCTAACAAATCCCCAGGAGCTGATGGCTATACAGCAGAGTGGTACAAAACCTTTAAACAGCAACTATCTCCTCTCCTCCTGAAAACATTTAATTATGTCCTCCACACAGGGGAAATCCCCCCCTCCTGGAGAGAAGGGGTCATTGCAGTTATACCTAAACCTGAAAAGGATAAACTAGAGTGCTCCAACTACAGACCAATCAGTGTACTAAATCAGGACTATAAGCTTTTTACCATTATCCTTGCCAAAAGGTTAGAAAATATACTGACAGACCTAATTAATTTAGACCAAACAGGTTTTATAAGACAAAGACAGACACAAGACAACATTCGACGCACTTTACACATAATTCATCATATAAAAAAATATAACTTAAATGCAGTCATATTGGGATTAGATGCTGAAAAAGCATTCGATTCGGTTGACTGGTCTTTTCTATATAGAATCTTATCCAGTTTCAATTTTCATAACAACTTCATTAGAACTATACAGGCATTATATAAAAAACCAACAGCTAAAATAAGGATTAACGGTAATTTATCATCATCTTTTGAACTGGAAAGAGGATGTCGTCAGGGCTGCCCCCTGTCTCCACTGCTCTTTGCAATCTTCATAGAACCTCTGAGCCAATGGATAAGACAAAACCAAAAAATTCAAGGTATTACACTTGGTCAGAAGGAACATAAAATAGCACTCTTTGCTGATGACATTTTAATATACCTAGGGCAGCCGGACACTTCTTTACCAGAACTAACCTCAGTTTTTTCAGAGTATGGAGATTTATCGGGGTACAAATTAAATATGCATAAAACCCAAGTTTTAACATTCAACTATGACCCAAATCATTATTCACTAAGCAAACTCAAAACTAACTGGGAGTCGGAATCTATGAAATATCTGGGGGTCAATATCCCGAAACAACTCAACAAAATTATATCACTAAACTATGATCCACTGGTGACAAAAATAAAATCTGACCTAGCAAGATGGAATATGATACCATTCTTGGGTACTGCACAAAGAATTGAAGCAGTCAAAATGAATATACTTCCACGTCTTCTATACCTTTTCCAAACAATACCGGTAGAACCTCCCAAAAAAACATGGCAGGAGCTGGACAGAAGGATCTCAAGATTCATATGGCAGGGCAAGAGACCTAGAATCAGATATAGAACCCTACAGCTAAACAAAGACAAAGGTGGGCTCGCGCTGCCAAATATCAGGGACTACTTTAAAGCCGCACAAATTAAAACTTTAGTAGAGATATGTAACCCAGTCTACACTGCACAATGGAAGGAGATCGAATGCCAAATAACAAGTGACATCCCCCTACAGGCGATAATAGGGAACAATGTCTTACCTAAGCTTTTGAATAACACTAACCCGTGGATAGAGACCCCGCTAAAAATTTGGTTTAAGATAGTCAGAGAGAATCAAACTAAAGAGCCCTATCGACTTCTGCAATGGATCGCCTATGATCAGGACTTTACTCCTAATAAAACAGACACCAGATTTAAAAAGTGGAAGGAGAAAGGGCTGATAAAATATTACGATTTTTTTAAAGGGCAAATCTTAAGAAGTTTTGAAGATTTGAAAAAACAAGGCCTAATAAATCAAGACCTTTACAGGTTCTTCCAGCTTAGACACCACATAAACAATATACTTAAAAAGGAGGTTTTGGAAAGGGCCCAGTCAGGTGTTCTGAAGGTCTTCTTAATGGCATATAAAGGGATCCCAGGGATCAGATACATTTCTAAAATATACCAAGGTCTTCAAGACTTAAAAGGAGACAACACATCTTATATAAAAGAGAGATGGGAAAAAGAGGGGAATTTCACTTTACAACTGGAAATATGGGAAAAGCTAAATAAACAGCAATGGAAAAGTACCTCATCCCTGCAGTGGAGAGAATTTGGATGGAAAAACTTGGCAAGATTTTTCAGAACACCTGCACAAAACAAATTTACCCATAAGGGATTGAACTGTTGGCGCTTGTGTGGTGAAAAGACTGCAAATCATTTTCATGTGTTTTGGTCATGCCCAGTTATCCACCAATATTGGACCAAGGTACAGACAATATTGGGGAAAATATTCAAAATTACAGTTCCCTTTTCTTTTGTAACTTTGTATTTGGGTTTACTACCGGACTCACTGGAAAGACGAGGAGAAAAATACTTATTCAATGTTTTAATATTGGCAAGCAAAAAAGCTCTAACTAAAAAATGGATGTTGAAGGACTGTCCTACACCTGAAGATTGGACTAACGTGATCCAAGACATTTACTCGATGGAAAAGTTGACATTCGCACTGAGACAGGACATGGATGTGTTCATGAACTTTTGGCAACCCTGGACCGCATATGTGTCTTCCATTAGATCTAATCTTTGACAAATACCATTTCAATAATGGTTCCGCTCTTTGTTCCAACGCTACTCAGATGTTCTTTTATCTTTATTTACTTACTTTTTCTTTTTGTTTGTTTTTTACTGGTTTGTTTGTTTTTTTTTTGTTATTTGTTTTTTGTTTTTTTTTCTCTTTAATTTCACTTTTTCTTTCACTTTAAAAAAAAAAAAAAGGGGTGTTGTAAGAATTAATCTTCCAATGTTGTCAGATATCAGAAAATAAGGGAACATGTGATGAAAATGTAAACACTGCATTGCTGTAACGACCTGTATACCCTTTACAAAAACTTAAATAAAAAAAAAAAAAAAAAAAATTGCTTTCAATAGTTCCTAATACAATACTCTGATACAAGTGGCTGAAATGAGCTTTCTTCGTAGGATTGCTGGACTCACCCTTAGAGATATGGTAAGGAGCTCAGTTATCCGGGAGAGGCTCAGAGTAGAACTGCTGCTCCTCCACATTGAAAGGAGCCAGTTGAGGTGGTATGGGCATCTGATCAGGATGCCTCCTGGATGCCTCCCACTTGAGGTGTTTCAGGCACATCCCACTGGGAGGAGACCCTGGGGCAGACCCAGGACTTGCTGAAGAGACTACGTCTCCCAGCTGGTCTGAGAACACCTTGGTATCCTCTCTGAAGAGCTGGAGCAGGTGGCCGGGGAGAGGGAAGTCTGGGCTTCTCTGCTTGAACTGCTGCCTCCATGACCCGGGCCTCCGGAAAAGCAGTAGAAAATGGATGGATGGAACTCCTAATACTTGGTCTGTTCTCTTCATGCTGCTGCAAGTATTGGCAAGGCCACCTTAATGAACGGGCTAGGTTGAGCTGAAGCCCAGGGGCCTACAAAGGTCAGGGGCTTATCATGAGCCAATGAAAAAGATCACGTTGTTAATTGGTCAGATTTTACACCGCATTCCAAATTATTATGCATATAGGATTTTAGTGTCATAAACATTCAGTTTTTTTGTTTTTCAGTTAAACTCATGGATGGTATTGTGTCTCAGGGCTCTTTGGATCACTGATATCAATCTCAGACACCTGTCATAATTAGTTTGCCAGGTGAACTCAATTAAAGGAAAACTACTTAAGAAGGATGTTCTACATTATCAAGCATGCCACAGGTTTTAAGCAATATGGGAAACTATGGCAGCACTATTTGCTGCCGAAAAGCGTCAGATAGTGCAATGCTTTGGACAAGGTATGAAAACACAAGATATTTCACGAAAACTTGAGCATAATCATCATACTGTGAAGAAATTTGTGGCTGATTCAGAGCATAGACAAGTTTGTGCAGATAAAGGCATAATGAGAAATGTTTCTGCCAGACAAATTCATCGGATTAAGAGAGCAGCTGCTAAAATGCCATTATAAAGCAGCAAACAGGTATTTGAAGCTGCTGGGGCCTCTGGAGTCCCATGAACCCTCAAGGTGTAGGATCCTTCAGAGGCCTGCAGTTGTGCATAAACCTACTATTTGGCCACCCCAACCAATGCTCACAAGCAGAAACGGTTGCAGTGGGCCCAGAAATACATGAAGACTAATTTTTAAACAGTCTTGTTTACTGATGAGTGCTGTGCAACCCTGGATGGTCCAGATGGATGGAGTAGTGGATGATTGGTGGATGGCCACCATGTCTCAACAAGGCTGCAACGTCAGCAAGGAGGTGGCAGAGTCATTGGTCTGGAATCATGGGGAGAGAGCTGGTAGGCCCCTTTAGGGTCCCTGAAGGTGTGAAAATGACCTTGGTAAACTTTAGAGTTTCTGACTGACCACTTTCTTCCATGGTACAAAAAGAAGAACTGTGCCTTCCATAGCAAAATTATCTTCATGCATGACAATCTCAAGCTGCAAAGAATACCTCTGTGTCATTGGCTGTTATGGGCATAAAAGGAGAGAAACTCATGGTGTGACCTCAACCCTATTGAGAACCTTTGGAGCATCCTCAAGCAAAAGATCTGAGGGTGGGGGGCAGTTTACATCAAAACAGCTGCTGTGGGAGGCTATTGTGACACCTCGCAAAGAAATTCAAGCAGAAACTCTCCAAAAAACTCACAAGTTCAATGGATACAAGAATTGTGAACGTTATATCAGAATACTGACTGTGACAGAGTCTTGGCCCCACTCACTTATCCCAGACGCCACTGTGGAATTACCTGGCTGAACTACACTCTGCTTTGACCGCAATGTCGATTCTGGTAAGGGCAGAGGTGGTAGGGTTGTAGTGTGTGAACTTGGGGGGGGGGGTGGGGGTTTGGACATTGGGCCTCGCCATAGCCGATGTCAGATGTAAGGGATGGATGACGTTGGGTGGCACCACCATCTTGTATATACAGTCGTGAAAAAATTTGGACACCCCTTTAAATATGACTTCATATAGACATCAAGGCAGGCATTACTGTATATGACATCATAAAGACTTCAAGGACAGCATGGTCTATATGACTTCATATAGACATCAAGGCAGTGGCTGCACGGTGGCGCAGTGGTTTAGCACTGTGGCAGCACAGTTTTACCCTCGGCCGGGGGACCGCGGGGATCATGAGATCGTGGGTTCGATCCCAGCCCCCGACCAACAGTGAGCTGTGTGGAGTTTGCATGTTCTCCCCGTGTTGCGCGGGTTTACTCCGGGTTTTCTCCGGTTTCCTCCCGCATACCAAAAACATGTAGGTTTAGGGCGCTCGCGCACGCAGCGACCAGCAGCCGGTGGCTTGTCACCAGACTGCAAACCAAGTCTACCTATGGGTACAAATAAGTAACAAAAAAAAAAAAAAAAAAAAGGCAGGCATCAGTCTATATGACATCATAAAGACATCAAGGCAGGCATCATATCATACGCTGTCAGGCAGGCATCACTGTATATGACATCATAAAGACGTCAAGCCAGGCTTGATGTCCTGTGATGCAGACATCATAGGAACATCATAGGCTGTCCTGTGGTGCAGACATCATAGGGACATCATAGGCACATCATAGGCTGTCCTATGAATCCTATGATCGTGACACACAGACAGACACACAAACAGAAATTTCTTGAATTTACAGACTAGTTTTGACTGAGGCTAGGTCCCAGATGTGTGGCACAAGAAGTGAAACTGAACTCTGATAATGAATTAGGGAGCAGAATTTTTCAAATAAATGAAATACAATTTCAAGTTTATTGCAATACACATTTAAACCAATAGATTCAATTTCAAATTAGGCAATTCAGATTCAAATTTTAAAAGCAATTATTCAAACTGATTAATTCAGGTTCAAATTCAGTTATTCAGTTTCAAAAAATAAAAATTCAAATTCAGTTCCTGCTGGCTCAAGCCTTATTCCATATACAGTGGGGCAAAAAAGTATTTAGTCAGCCACCAATTGTGCAAGTTCTCCCACTTAAAAGATGAGAGAGGTCTCCAATTTTCATCATAGGTATACCTCAACTATGAGAGACAAAATGAGAAAAAAAAAAATCCAGAAAATCACATTGAAGGATTTTTAATGAATTAATTGGTAAATTCCTCAGTAAAATAAGTATTTGGTCACCTACAAACAAGCAAGATTTCTGGCTCTCACAGACCTGTAACTTCTTTAAGAGGCTCCTCTGTCCTCTACTCGTTACCTGTATTAATGGCACCTGTTTGAACTTATCAGTATAAAAGACACCTGTCCACAACCTCAAACAGTCAGACTCCAAACTCCACTATGGCCAAGACCAAAGAGCTGTCAAAGGACACCAGAAACAAAATTGTAGACCTGCACCAGGCTGGGAAGACTGAATCTGCAATAGGTAAGCAGCTTGGTGTGAAGAAATCAACTGTGGGAGCAATTATTAGAAAATGGAAGACATACAAGACCACTGATAATCTCCCTCAATCTGGGGCTCTACGCAAGATCTCGCCCCGTGGGGTCAAAATTATCACGAGAACGGTGAGCAAAAATCCCAGAACCACATGGGGGGACCTAGTGAATGACCTGCAGAGAGCTGGGACCAAAGTAACAAAGGCTACATCAGTTACACACTACACCACCAGAGACTCAAATCCTGCAGTGCCAGACGTGTCCCCCTGCTTAAGCCAGTACATGTCCAGGCCCGTCTGAAGTTTGCTAGAGAGCATTTGGATGATCCAGAAGAGGATTGGGAGAATGTCATAAGGTCAGATGAAACCAAAACAGAACTTTTTGGTAAAAACTCAACTTGTCATGTTTGGAGGAGAAAGAACACCATACCTACTGTGAAGCATGGGTGTGGAAACATCATACTTTGGGGCTGTTTTTCTGCAAAGGGACCAGGACAACTGATCCATGTAAAGGAAAGAATGAATGGGGCCATGTGTCGTGAGATTTTGAGTGAAAACCTCCTTCCACCAGCAAGGGCATTGAAGATGAAACGTGGCTGGGTCTTTCAGCATGACAATGATCCCAAACACACCGCCCGGGCAACAAAGGAGTGGCTTCGTAAGAAGCATTTCAAGGTCCTGGAGTGGCCTAGCCAGTCTCCAGATCTCAACCCCATAGAAAATCTTTGGAAGGAGTTGAAAGTCTGTGTTGCCCAGCATCAGCCCCAAAACATCACTGCTCTAGAGGAGATCTGCATGGAGGAATGGGCCAGAATACCAGCAACAGTGTGTGAAAACCTTGTGAAAACTTATAGAAAACGTTTGACCTCTGTCATTGCCAACAAAGGGTATATAACAAAGTATTGAGATGAACTTTTGTTATTGACCAAATACTTATTTTACCGAGGAATTTACCAATTAATTCATTAAAAATTCTTCAATGTGATTTTCTGGATTTTTTTTCTCATTTTGTCTCTCATAGTTGAGGTATACCTATGATGAAAATTGGAGACCTCTCTCATCTTTTAAGTGGGAGAACTTGCACAATTGGTGGCTGACTAAATACTTTTTTACCCCACTGTATGTAGGTCTCTATCTTGACAACAACCTTCCTGCTGAGGTGGATTTTTATTTGGTAAACTAAAATCAGTTTACTCATTTCACCACAGGAGCAGTTATATTTATGTTTACCTGCCATGATTATCCATTATTATTATTATTACTATTATGCTGTCTACATCGATTATTCTAACTTCAAAAACAGACCCAAACTTTAACATATCTGTTTTAACCACTAAACTCTTTTTGCCACCACATAAAATACAAAATATGAAAAATGTGGTCATTAAGGGATAAGGACCTGTACTTATATAGCTCTTTTTCTAGTCTCAAAGACCACTCAAAGCGCTTCACTAGTACTAACCCTCTATTCTAAGAGCCTACAGGAGACAGATATCTAGGGACAATTTAGAACAACCAGTTAACCTAACATGCATGTCTTTGGATTGTGGGAGGAAACTGGAGCCCCTGGAGTAAACCCACGCAGCACAGGGAGAACATGCAGACTCCACACAGAAAGGTTCCTACCCCTGCCAGCCTGGAGATTCAAACCTGGAACCTTCTAGTTGTTAGGCAACAATGCTAACCACTGCACCACCGTGCTATCAGCTTAAGACACGTCAGTATAAAAAACTTTTATTAATGGATTTTTATAAGCAAGTATTTCTGCATGCCCGTAGAAAGCAGGTGTAAGCAAGGGTGTAAGCAAGCACGTCAGCACTCATTCAGTGATGCCTGCCTTTGATTTTTGATGGTGTCATAGTGAGTCCTATGATCTGTGATGATGTCATAGCGAGTCCCATGATCGTGAGTCATGCCTGTGTTTGATCTTGGAAGCTGTCCTATGTCCTATGATCTTTGATGATGGCATAGCAAGTGCTATGATGCCTGCATTTGATCCTGGTTTAAATTAGTGTGTCCTATTCTTAATCGGGTGATGAGTATCTCTTCTTTCTTGTTTCTGGCAACTCCCATTTGGTTTCAAGTGCTGTGACCTATTGATAATCGGGTGATGAGCATCTCTTCTTTGGTGAGTGATGGCCTATATGACATTATAAAGACATCAAGGCAGGCATCATTGGACCTCATGCCTACATCATAGGTAGCCAGTCCTATTGTCTATGTGACGGCATCGTGAGTCCTATGTTGCCTGATATCCTAGGATCATCATAGGACATCATGTAGACATCATAGGCTGTCTGTGGCAATAATTATTGCTTTGCAGTGGGTGGAGGAGGTCAGACCGGACCGGGTGGTGGTGTGCACGGATTCACTTGCAGCGCTAAAAACCATACAGACACTAAAATCTACAAGGGAAGACTTGGTGATTGAGCTATATCACAGTTTATTTAGGGTACACAGGGGTGGTGGAGAAGTTCAGTTTTGTTGGGTTCCTTTACATGAAGGGTTGAAAGGGAATGACTGTGCAGACAAATTAGCAAAAAGTGCTCTTGGAAAAGACATAACTATACAATTTTATATCTTGATTACTATCAAGAAAAAAGGAACTGAGCTATGGCAAAAAAGATGGGATGATCATAAAGATAGAGCGTATTACAAAATACAAAAATCTATTGCAATAAAGAATTTCATAGCAACCAATAGGAGGGAAGACATCATGGCAAGACTCAGACTGGATCACACACATTTAAACAGCACATTATTCACCATGGGGAAAAGCGAAAGTGACAAATGTAGAGAACGTGGAGTGAAAGAAAATGTAGAGCACATCTTATTACACTGTCACAAATACGGAAATGAAAGACAGATAATGGAAAATGAAGTTCAAGAAGCCGGTAGGGAATGGGATTTAACTGGGATTCTGGGAACAGATGGAGATGGAGAGGCAATAACAATCACAAGAAGGGCTCTTTTCTCTTTTTTAAATAACACAGGATTAAGTCATAGAATTTAGGGGTCGGGCTCAGATGACATAATGTAACACACTCTTGTACAGTAGGTGGCAGTATGCACCTTTCAGCTGTTTGCTATCCGCCAGTAACCGAGAGAAGAAGAAGAAGAAGGCAGGCATCATATCATACGCTGTCAGGCAGGCATCACTGTAGACAGAACCTCTAATGTTGTTAGCAACAGACACACTCATATGTATTAGAGCAAAAACGACTTCTTCACGTGAGGAAGAGCTAGTTGTTTACAAAACCTGTTTTTAAGCAACACGTTTGACCAAATACAACCATCGATAAGGAGTTGTTCAGAACTCCTTATAAGAACTCCTTGATCATGACAGACAGCTGCTGCACATCAGAAAAACACGGGAAGTCAAAGGGAAGGCGTTGAAGAGAACAAGAAGAAGATTGGGACCGCATTTGCATCTGTGTTTGGCTGGCGGTAGGATTGATTTGTTTGTGGCAGATAGCAAAAACTGTATGCAGTCTGTAACATTATGGCTCTGACGGGTACGACCAAGATGAGGTAGGCTGGACACTATCCAGGCCTGGGGGCCGGAAAAGAGCAGCTAGCAGCTAGTGGGGAACCAAGACTTAGAAGCGGCTCAGATGACAGTGATGCAGGAGGAAGTAACAATGCGAAGACAACACGAACTGGCCAAAATGGATGGCAGTTTGAGGATGTAGGGAATGACTGCAAGGTTGTCATTGAGTTCAATCAGGGTGGGGGGCACTATCACCCATTAAGCTAACAAAAGCAATTGAGAAAGAATTTGGGAGAGTTAAGTTTGCTAAGTTCTTGAAGAATAACCGGCTGTTAATTCATGCAACAAGTAAACAGCAGCAACAGAAAACACTGACAATGACATGTCTAAACGGAGAACAAATGAAGGCGCATGTTCCTGGCGTGACAGCTAACTTGAGGGGAGTTATATCAGGTGTCCCTTTGTGCATGTCTATGGAAGAAGTGAAAAATGAGATCCAAGGAGTAAAGGATGTGAAAAGGCTACAGAGTAAAAAAGAAGGCTTACTGAAGGACACACAGTCTGTCATGATTCAGTTTGAGGAAACACTCCCTAAATCAGCCCTAATAGGATACATGTATTTCAGTGTCAGAGAATACGTCCCAAAGCCACTCAGGTGCTACAAGTGTCAAAGGATGGGTCACACTGCTCAGCAATGTAGGGGAAAGCTAAGATGTGGTAGATGTGGAGGGGAGCATGAATATGGTAAATGTGACAAGGACACCAAAGTAAAGTGTTGCAACTGTGGGGGTGAGCACAGTGCTGCATATGGAGGATGTGTTGAAGCTAGACAAGCCCAATAAATCAGAATAACTAAAAAAAATCTCATATGCGGAAGCTCTAAAGACAGTAGAGAGGCAGGAATAGTCAGAAACACAGCAGGCCTTCCTCAAAGAAGTGCAGTTCAAATGGAAGCCCAGCAATCAGCAGGTCCCACACAAGCACAGGATCGTGCAGCTGCAAAAAATGTTTGTGTTCACAAATGCAAAGTGGATGATGACACATTGATAGTTAAGAGGACAAACTTTATAGCTTTTATCTGCCACACCATGAATGTTGCTGCACAGCTACAGAAGAAAAGTGACAGAATCAAAACCATTGTGGAAGCAGCAGAAAGCTTCCTAGATGTGAAAGATATCACAGCTGACCAGATTCATGCTTTATTGAAAGCTGAAACTGGGAAGACTGCACATGCTGAAACAAGATGTTAATTATGGTACTACACATATTACAGTGGAATGCGAAGAGTCTTATAGCAAACGGACAAGAACTCAAAAAGTATCTTTATGAACTAGAAGTTGTTTCACAGGTAGTGTGTGTACAGGAGACATGGCTTCAACCTCACTTAGATTTTGTTATTCCAGGATACAGTTCAATCAGACAGGATAGAATTAACACTGTAAATGGAGGAGGATGTGCCACTTTCATTAAAGATGGTCTGGCGTATAGGGTGATTCCCTCCCCTGAGGATATAGAGTGTAATATTATTGAAATATGTAGGCCAAATGGACAAGGAAATATTAAGCTGATTAATTATTACAACCCATGTAGGAAGTTAACAGCAGATATTTTCAGTGCTATGGCAGGGGAAGGGCATATGAAAGAGGTATGGTGTGGAGACTTTAATGCCCACAATAGCTTGTGGGGATGCACACATACAGATAACAATGGAAATGCTGTCGAAGAGATGTTAGATGAAAGATCGTTAATTTGTCTAAACAGTGGTGAAGGTACCAGGGTGGATGTGGGTAGGAGCACATTCTCATCTATTGACCTGACTCTGGTATCTGATTCTTTAGTGAGCACCTGTGAATGGACGGTTATGAACAGTACAACTATGGGAAGTGATCACTTCCCACATACTTACAGTCATTAAAACTGAAGTATGTATACAAGAGGGAAGATGTTTTACAAGATGGTGTTTTGACAGGGCAGATTGGGAAAATTTAGGCAATACTGTGTTCAATCATGTCATCTGGTAACATTAGAAGGTGGCATAGAAGAGTGTTCAAGTCAGGTAACCAATCATATTCTGAATGCTGCAAAAGCAAGTATACCTAAGAAAACAACACAGGGTAGGAAGAAGGTTGTACCCTGGTGGAATGACAAATGTAGTATTGCAATAAAAGAGCGAAACAAGGCATTCAGAGAGCTGAGGAAGAATATGACTAATGAAAACTTAATAGAGTATAAAAAGAAAAGGGCAGTAGCTCGAAGGATTATTAAAAACAGGAAAAGGTCAACATGGAGAGAATTTTGTTGCACCCTTGGTAGGAAAACAGAACTAGGTGATGTCTGGGGTATGTTTAAAAAAAAATGAGTGGGAAAAGGATATCAGTTAAAATTTCTGCTTTAGTGGATGGAGACAAGATGGCTGTATCAGACAAAGAAAAGGCAGAAGTCCTAGGTAGAGCATGTGCAGCAGTGCATAGAGGAGACCCTCTTGGTGAGAGTCATTGACAGCAAAGGCAGCATAAACTCAGAGAAAATGCAAACTTAAAAAATGAAGTGAAAGAGGACATGACTGTGTTAGATCTCAAGCTCACAATGTCAGAGCTTAAGAGAGCTTTGCAAGATGGTGGATACACAGCTCCAGGATATGATCAGTTAAGCTATGCTATGTTCCGGCAGTTGCCTATGCAATCAATGCAACTGGTGCTGAAATTGTTTAACAGGATATGGAAGGACGGGGTTATCCCAAGTGGGTGGGAAAAGGCTGTAATTTTACCATTTAATAAACCAGGGAAAGATCCAGCTCATCCAGGCAACTACAGGCCAATAGCTTTAACATCACATTTAGGGAAGTAGATGGAGAAGGTGTTAGTTTACAGACTCTCACATGTATTAGAGCAAAAATGATTAATCAATCACTATCAGAATGGTTTTAGAAGAGGAAGATCCACAGTGGATGCTCTAATTAGGGTAAGTAATTATATTGAAAAGACTTTTATAATGAAAGAAGTAATGGTTATAGTTTATCTGGATATTGAAAAGGCTTATGACTCACTGTGGAGGGACGGTCTTCTTATGAAATTGAACAAAATGGACATTGGTGGTAGGATGTATAATTGGATAATGTAAAGCGGCATGATAAAATAAAGGCAGCGATGCTGTGGTTTTAAGCAGAGTTTTATTAATCATACCGTCGTCACGAGCTCCGCTCCCGGCGCCGTGCATGCGCGCTGGGAGCGAGCTCAGCGGCTCTCGGAGAAGGAGGACACAAAGTCTGTGTCCGGCAGCAGCAGTTGAGGAAGTGGAATTGAGAGGCCGATTTACAGGACAGTGCAGCATATATACCCAACTCAGACAATACATCAAAGACCTTCACAGCAGTCGATCTGGGCATTTGCATATCAGAGGTACAGACAGGATGCATGAACGCAATGCATGGATGACACTTTAACCTCACAGCTGTAAACTCAGCATGCAGCGGAAAAAACCCAGGAGTAACGAGCTGACTGTCTCTGTGTGTTGTGGGGGGGTTGAATCAAACCCGCTACACCGCTCCCCCCAGAGGGCACGGCAGGGGGCCGAGACCTCGATGTTGCCGTTTGGGCAGCGAGCAGGGAAAAGCCCTGTGCAGGTGGAGGGGGAGGGGGAAAGGGGGTAGTAAGTGCGGTGAAATCGTTCGGGCCGCGCCAAAAATTGTTTGCTGCTCCGCGATGTCGAGGGGCTGTCCCGTTGAACTTGCGGAGATCACCAGAAGAAAAATTAGTCTCTGACTCCTCTCGTGGCCATGAAGAAAAACAGGAGCGGCGACGTTGCGTAAACAAAAGCAGAGGAACTTGGCGTGTTGGCTTTAGGTGCGTGCGCAGCCCTAAAGCCCTCGGGAAAAGCAGACGGCTGAATCCTTTGTGCGCCGTGGCTGAAACCATCAGTGAATCCTGTGGGCGCGCTGCGCGCGTGCTTGCTTCAGGTGGGCGCGCAGCCTTGAAGGATCTGCGTGCAGCTGCGCAGGACGATGGTGATCTTGTTCCGTGCGTGTTGCGCCGTCCTCGTCACCCCTGGTGCGTGTGCCAGGGCTCCTTGCGTGGGTGGGCCCGCTGGAGAGGAACCAGGGTCGGAAACTTGGTGGAGATCGGCGCAGTCGGCGCCGAAAAACATCTAGATGAGCCATGGCTGCAGATTAGTCATGGTGCGTTGGAGCGATGAGGGGAGATAGACGATCTTTGTCCCTCAGGCTGTCCCGCATGGACGCCCCGATCTCGGCGAGGGTCGCGCCATGACGTTTACTGCCGTTTACCCGGTCTTGGGCGATGTCCGGAGAGTAGCTCGCCTGCCGTGAGCTCTGCGTTGAGGCCTCCCTGAAGCCGCAGGGAGGGCAGATCAGTCAGGCTGCTGCGTTCGCTCGTCGGCGGAGCATCACTGCCGGGTGTTGCATTGGCCGGCAGCTCGTTTTCTTCAGCGTCGGGTCGCCAGCGTGGCCGTCCAGACCAGAAGGTTGCATTTGCACAAAACGTGTGCATTCTTGGGGTCACCAGTAAAGCGGCATGATAAAATAAAGGCAGCGATGCTGTGCTTTTAAGCAGAGTTTTATTAATCATACTGCCGTCACGAGCTCCGCTCCCGGCGCCGTGCATGCGCGCCAGGAGCGAGCTCAGCGGCTGTCGGAGAAGGAGGACATAAAGTCTGTGTCCGGCAGCAGCAGTTGAGGAAGTGGAATTGAGAGGCCGATTTACAGGACAGTGCAGCATATATACCCAACTCAGACAATACATCAAAGACCTTCACAGCAGTCAATCTGGGCATTTGCATATCAGAGGTACAGACAGGATGCATGAACACAATGCATGGATGACACTTTAACCTCACAGCTGTAAACTCAGCATGCAGCAGAAAAAACCCAGGAGTAACGAGTTGACTGTCTCTGTGTGTTGTGGGGGGGTTGAATCAAACCCGCTACAAATGGATTTTTTTTTTTTAACACACAGGACAATTAGGGTTAAAGTAGGATCAGAAGTTTCTAATGACTTTGAAATAGAAAATGGTGTTCCTCAGGAGAGTGTGATAAGCCCTGTTTTATTCAATATAATGATTAATGACATGTTTGAGGATCAAGAGGGAGCCATCAAAACAGCACTATATGCAGATGATGGAGCCATATGGACCAGGGGAAGAAATGAGAAATTTGTGTTCAAAAACATCAGGAAAACAATGGAGAAAGTGGAAAAGTGGTCATATGACTGGGGATTTAAATTTTCAAACAGTAAAACCTGCTATATGACTTTCACAAAAAAAAGGCAGGACTGGTACAGAACCATTAACATTATATAATCAACCAATAGAGAAAGTCAGTGAGTTCAAATATCTAGGATTGTGGTTTGATAGTGCATACACATGGAGAGTTCATGTTGAAAATCTGGAGACAAAATGGAGACAAAATGCAAAAAAGTCTCATAAAATCTGTATATTAATGTAAATTAATCTCATAAAAGCTATAGCTGGACACGAATGGAGTGCAGATAAACAGGCAGACTAATAAATACTTATCTTATCTTATCTTATCTTATTAATTGGCATTTACAGAGCACCAATGCGATCAACAATAGACTACGGATGCATGATTTATGGAGCAACGGCAAAGACGACTCTGGAAAAAATAGACAAAATGCAGCATAGAGCGCTTCGCCTGTGCATTGGAGCCGTCAGAACAACACCAAACAATGCAGTTTTAATAGAAGCAGGAGAAATGCCAATGGATTTGAGAAGAGATAAACTTGCATTATCATACTAGGTCAAGCTGAAAGGAAGTGACGAAGCAAATATTTCAAAAACAACACTACAAAACTGCTGGGAATACTCAAATTTCCAGGAACATGGGTTTGGGTGGACAATTGAAAGAAGGACCAGGATGTATGGCCTGCACACTATTGATATAGCTTACACCAGTCCAGTGAATAATGTTGCTGTTTCCGGGAATAGAAGTAGACACTGGTCTGCTAATGAGGAAAAAAGATTGGCATATGAGTGAAGTTGGTGTTAAAACGAGCATTTACCTCAGGAACAACTACTATAACTTCTTACAGCTCTATACTGATGGTTCAAAGAATAAAGAGGGCTCTGTTGGAGTTGGAGTATACATTCCAGAGTTTAAAGTGACCATTGCAAAAAGACTCTCCAACAATACATCTTTGTTTACAGCAGAGATGGTGGCAATAATTATTGCTTTGCAGTGGGTGGAGGAGGTCAGACCAGACCGGGTGGTGGTGTGCACGGACTCATTTGCAGCACTAAAAACCATACAGACACTAAAATCTACAAGGGAAGACTTGGTAATTGAGCTATATCACAGTTTATTTAGGGTACACGGGGGTGGTGGAGAAGTTCAGTTTTTTTGGGTTCCTGCACATGCAGGGTTGAAAGGGAATGACTGTGCAGACAAATTAGCAAAAAGTGCTCTTGGAAAAGACATAACTATACCATTGTCTCTTGGAAAAGGTGAAGGGAAAGCAGTAATCAAGAAAAAAGGAACTGAGCTGTGGCAAAAAAGATGGGATGAAGATCATAAAGGTAGATTGTATTACAAAATACAAAAATCTATTGCAATAAAGAATTTCATAGCAACCAATAGGAGGGAAGACATCATGGCAAGACTCAGACTGGATCACACACGTTTAAACGGCACATTATTCACCATGGGGAAAAGCGAAAATGACAAATGTAGAGAACGTGGAGTGAAAGAAAATGTCGAGCACATCTTATTACACTGTCACAAATACGGAAGTGAAAGACAGATAATGGAAAATGAAGTTCAAGAGGCCGGTAGGGAATGGGATTTAACTGGGATTCTGGGAACAGATGGAGATGGGGAGGCAATAAGAATCACAAGAAGGGCTCTTTTCTCTTTTATAAATAACACAGGATTAAGTCATAGAATTTAGGGGTCAGGCTCAGATGACATAATGTTACACACTCTTGTACAGTAGGTGGTGGTATGCACCTTTCAGTTGTTTGCTATCCGCCAGTAACCGAGAGAAGAAGAAGAAGGACTTCATAATGAAGAATAATTTATTGTGTGAGCAGCAATATGGGTTCAGACACAAGAGGACAACTGCATTTGCTCTAATGGAATTTATAGAGAAAATATAAACTGCCGTTGAAAATAAAGAGTATTCATTCCTGGAGCTTACAAAAGCTTTTGATACAGTGTGTAGGGAACTTGAAATGAAGAGACTGAATGATTTTTCAGTATTGGTTTATTCCATCTCAAGTCCTACAGCTCCTCTCTCAGTCAGGGAATGAAGAGGGTGAGCTGATGTAAACCACATACCTTTATACTGTAACACCAGACACAAATCACATTCACATCAAACACAGAATTCCATTCATATCTAATCCTCCTATTGTCCTCTTGGCTTCTCTGTCTGACCCTAGGAGTCAGACAGTCTCTTCAGGTCCACTCTCAGATCTTCTCACTTCGTCTCTAGTCCGCAGGGGGTCCAGACTCAATGTCCGTATGAGGCGTGATGTCAATACACATTGCGAGCTCCAAGTTCCCTCATGTCTGGGTCTCTGCCAAGGAATATGTGAGCTACATAATGTTACGCCACACAGTGGATCATAATTTATTATTAAAGAAACTACAAAATTATGGTATTACGGGGGTAGCACTGTCCTGGTTATGTAGTTACTTAAAGAACAGATATCAGTATGTATGTGTTGGTAGCAAAAACTCACAGTTGCTGAAGGTTACTTGTGGAGTCCCACAGGGTTCAGTTTTGGGGCCATTGTTATTCAACATGTACAGTATATAAATGATATATATAAAGTTTTGAAAAAAAAAGACAAAATTTATAATTCTTAACAACCATCACAGCAACTTAGTATCTAAACTCAGTGTAAATGGTGTAGAGATTGAAAGGGTATCTGAAATTAAATTTCTTGGAGTAATAACTGATAATAAACTGTGTTGGAAGTCACATATTAATTGTATTAAAGGTAAAATATCCAAATCAATTGCAATACTACACAGATGAATGGGAGTATTCATCCCATACATGAATACTCCCAGTATTCATAAATACTCCCATACATGACATATTGTACTCAAGTATGGGGAAATACATATGAAACAAACATATATCAAATCTTTATGCTTCAGAAGAGAGCTATTAGAATAATAAATAAAGCTGCTAACAGGGAACCAACAAACCCACTTTTTCTTAAATTAAAAGCTCTCAAGTTGAAAGATCTGGTTGACTTTAAAACTGCAGTAATAATGTTTAAAGTGAAGAATCTATCACTTCCCGCAAATATCCAAAAGTTGTTCCAAATAAGGGAGAAACAATATCATTTCAGAGGAACATGTATATTTCAAAAATCTTCAGTGAGAACTACCACCAAGCAACACTGTGTCTCAGTGCAAGGAGTCAGATTGTGGAATGCTTTTGGACCTGAATTAAAATCATGTACAACGCTTGGACAATTTAAACAAAAACTAAAAGAAGAAATACTCCAAACATATATACAAGATGACATGTAAAATCACATAAGAATTATCATATTCAGTCTGTGTTGTGCTGTTGCTTAGTCTTTTTTTGGTTTTTTTTGTCACGTTTTGTCTTAGCTTTGTTCTGAATTGTAATTGCTCTTGTTTTGTTTTCTTTTGAATTCTTGGATGGAATATGGGTGGGCAATATAACCTGCGGCTTCAGCCGTCACCCATTTCAGATAACTAATGTTGAACTGTATAATCAGAGGAGTTATTGTTTAATTTGACCTTGTAAGATTTTTTTCCACCCTTTGTTATATTATTCTGTTCCTTTATTTTAATCTTTACTTTAATCTATCCAAAATAAAGATTCATTCATTCATTCATTCATCATAGGAACATCATAGGCTGTCCTATGATGCAGACATCATGGGGCATCACAGGCACATCATAGGGTGTCCTATGATTGTGACACTCAGACAGACACACAAACAGATTTCTTGAATTTATAGATAGATATCCATTTGTCCAAATATGTTAAAAAAAAACAGGCTTATACAGGGTGTCCTAATTTTTTCACATGACTGTATAGTCAAGTGTGTAAATAATAAAGTGTTTGTTGTTCGGTGTAAGACGGCTCATGCCTCACGTATTTCAGACATAACAAATGGCGACAAGGCTAAAATCCTCACTCGCTGAGTCGCGTAACCCTTCTTTGCCTCACCGGGAGAACCACCAATTCCATGGCACCGCTGGTTCGACATGTTTGTAAATTATGTCGTCACAGGAGGCCTGGATGATGCTGACGACGAGAAGCTAAAAAACGTGCTAGCTCTCAGTCTAGGCGAGGAAGGGTGCATGCTCCACACCCTCGGCTAAGCAGACTCATTCAGCGAATGTGTAACTCTAATGGAGAAATATTACAGCAACATGAGAAATGTTACAGCCTGAAGAATCGCCTTCTTCTGCTGCACACAGCATGTGGGTGAGGCAACCCAAAGTTATGCTACGGAACTCCAAGTCTTAGCAAGCATGTGCGCCTTCAGGCCTTTAGAAGACGAGCTAGCAGATGGCACGAACAACGAGTGGCTAAGAGAAGAACTAGTGCTAATAACAAACAATCTCAAGCTAAGCCAGTAGTGAGAATGGTGAGCCAGATGGAGGCAGCCACCAAGCTAGTGGAACAGCTAATAACATCAAGCTGACAGACCCCTCAACAGCCCCCTTGGGAGCAGGCTGTTAGCAACACCATTAGCTGCCCCAAACACACTCAACCACGGGGCGACATGAAGAGGCTGAGCGGAACACGGACCAGCGTGGGTGAGTAGTCATCATGTGCCGACTGTGGTTCATCCTAAACACGGTGCCCGCTCGCCCACTGGCCCTGCTAGAGGGAAGAGACGTTACCGCTGCTAACAAGCTAACCATTTTACCGCTCGAGCCCCGTGAAAAACAAAGTCCGCTCACCGTACCCAGCCGTGGTCTGCACAGTGGGCGCTAGGAATTGGCCGCTCAAATGGCACACCATCCAGCTGGGCGGCATTGACGTTCCGCTTTTATTGGACTCAGGTGCTTCACGGTCCCTACTGAATGTAGCCACAGTCAGAAAACTCTTCCCCAAAAAGACCATTACGGCGAAGGTGGACAATCTGTTCGGATATGGGTACGTCACGATCGACATGGTAGGGACAATTGACTTTTTAGTGACCTGCAGCCCAAAAACAATCCTGTTGTTCACCTTTCAGGTGACCCGCCAAGGGGCCAGCCTGCTGGGAATCAACTTGTTAAGCGAGTTGGGGTCTTCCATCACAGACCCAATGGGCTCCGTCGTCCTAATGGTTCCGTCATCCTGGCAGTTCCACTGGCCAGCGCTCTTTACGGGACTAGTATGCATTGCCGCTTTTAACCACCAACCGCTCATTAACCCAGAAGTGACACCCAAAATTCAACTGCTCCATCGACTACCCCTCGCCCTACGGGATGACGTTACGGCGGAGCTTAAGAAACTTCTGGATGCTGGCATCATCAAGAGGGTTGACGCGTCCCCATGGATTTTGAACATCGTCATGGCAAAGAAAAAGTTGGGTGGCATATGACCTTGCATCAGCCTCCAGGTGGCAAGGCAATCATCCCGGATAAATATCCCCTGCCCATGACGAAGGAGCTAACAGCGACCTTCAGCAGTTCAAAAATTTTCTCGAAGCTGGACCTCTGCCAAGGCTACCTACAGGTACCACTCCACCCTGACAGCTGCAACTTGACAGTGTTCGTTACATACATGGGGTTTTCAGATACACTCGCATCCCCTTTGGCCTTAGCTCTGCCCCGAGCTGTTTTCAGAAAATTATGGCTACCGTCCTCGCCGGCCTCAAGGGAGTAGTGGTGTATCTGGACGACATTGTGGTGCACGGCCTGTCACCGGCCAGCAGCGGACATTAAGGCTGACATTAAGTTGTTAGCCAACAAGCGACTTTCGCATCTCATCTCGAGCAAAACATCATGGGAACGTGGCTACCAAACTGCTCTATCGATACATTTAATTTATGGAAAGTTCCTGATCTACGAGCATATTGTATGCGTCGGGGTCTTCCTGGTTGTACCTGCAAACGCAAGGATCAACTAGTTGCGAGTATTCACGGCCACCTTGCAGAAATTGGCCAAAATGCCCCCCCCCATGTATGCTGACATAGCAGATTTTTTGTTGTCAAAGGACCAAGTGTGGCGTAACATTATGTAGCTCACATATTCCTTGGCAGAGACCCAGACATGAGGGAACTTTGAGCTCGCAGTGTGTATTGACATCACGCCTCAAACGGACATTGAGTCTGGACCCCCTGCGGACTGGAGAAGAAGTGAGAAGATCTGAGAGTGGACCTGAAGAGACTGTCTGACTCCTGGGGTCAGACAGAGAAGCCGAGAGGACAATGGGAGGATTAAAAGTGAATGGAATTCTGTGTTTGATGTGAATGTGATTTGTGTCTGATGTAACAGTATAAAGGTATGTGGTTTACCGCAGCTCGATCTCTTCATTCCCTGATTGAGAGAGGAGCTGTAGGACTTGAGATGAAATAAACCAATACTGAGAAATCATTCAGTCTCTTCATTTCGAGGTTCCTACATTGGTGACCCACACGTGAGAAGTATGGAAAGGCTTGGAGGTCGTCTCTCCGACTCCGAACCTGATTCACCGGAGACCGCCCGCACCGGCGTAAACTCCATTAGACTCCCCAAGTTCTGGCAAGAGGACCCGCACTCACGGTTCCAACACGTGGAGTCGCGGTTCGTGCTCAACGGGGTATCAGCAGATGACGTTAAGTTCCACAATGTCATCGCAAGACTCGACAGCCGCACAGCCCGGTGTGTGCGGAGCCTGGTGCAGCAGCCGCCCGCTGCTGGCAGATACGACGCCCTGAAAGCCGCCCTCATTCGGAGCTTTGTGCCATCAGCCGAGGTGAGGGCCAGAACACTTCTGGACCTGCGCGACAGAGGAGGACGCAGGCCGACCGTCCTCATGGAGGAAATGCTGCAGATGATCGGGGCAGACAACGATGCGTTTTTATTTATACACATCTTCTTAAGGACCCTTCCAGCGCACATGAGAGGCTCCCTGTCCAGCATGAGGTGTGTGGACCAGCAGGACTTCCGCGCGCTGGCTTTGGAAGCGGAGCGGCTCCTGAACACATGCGGTGAGCAGGAGACAGCAGCGGCAGCAGCAGACCTCGGCGCGGCGGCCCAGGGCGACGAAGAACCGGTGGCAGCAGAGCCGACCCCAGCGACAACAGCGGCAGCGCGGTCCCGAAGCAGAGGAGGGGACGAGCTGTGTGTCTACCATCGACGCTTCGCGCACAAGGCTCACAGATGCGTCCCGCCATGCAACTTCAGGAAGCAGGGAAACGCAAGAGCTGGAGGTCGTCGGAGGTCGTTAGCAGCTTCAAGCCTCAGCGAATGGAACAAGCTGCTGTACCTGACAGACGCGAGCTCCGGACAGCAATTCCTCGTTGACACCGGAGCACAGAGGAGTTTCATCACCGCAACCTACGCGGACCGGGTGGCCGGTCCCCGCGGAGATGGGGCAACAGCCGCAAACGGCTCGTCGATCAAGACTTTTGGCGAAAGAACTCTGCGCCTGTCCTTGCACGGCCGCATCTATGAATGGACCTTCATAGTAGCGGCGGTGAGTTTCAACATGTTAGGCGCCGACTTTTTGTGCTCACATGGCTTGTTGGTAGATCTGGCTAATAGACGCTTGGTTAATGCACTCTCTTTTTGTTCTATTCCCTGTGCAGCGCGAGTGTCCCCGCCGTCAGTACAGGCCAACGCCGCCGCAGCAGGAGGTAAGTTCCACACTCTCCTAAACCAGTTCCCAGCACTCACAGTTCCCACGTTTTCAGCTAAGGTGGCGAAGCACGGGGTGGAGCACTTTATAACCACAAGTGGCCCACCAGTTTTTGCTAAGGCTCGGCGCTTGGATGCAGCTAAGCTCTCCATTGTGCGTGAGGAGTTCGCCAGCCTGGAAAGGTTGGGCATAATTCGCCGCTCGAAGTCCGCTTGGGCTTCCCCCCTCCACATGGTCCCTAAGGCGGACGGCTCGTGGAGACCGTGCGGCGATTATCGCAGGTTAAACAATGCCACAGCGCAGGACCGCTACCCAATAGGGGTCTGCAGTTTGTTTCAGAGCTGTGGTCAGTCATGGCCAGCGGCTTAGGGGCAACAACCCATCGCACCACCGCTTATCACCCACAGGCCAACGGTTTATGCGAGCGTTTTCACAGATCGTTGAAGGCATCCCTCAGAGCGTCGCTCACGGATACAGATTGGGTAAACAAACTATCATGGGTTTTATTGGGGTTGCGTTCGGCATCCAAAGAGGATTTAGATGCCTCACCTGCTGAATTAGTTTTTACTCAACCTCTCAGGCTGCCAGGAGAATTCCTGCCAGCCCATGCAGCACCCGAGCGCCTCCCGGTGCGGGGACCTTTACGCGGCACGGGGGCAGAAATGCTCCCGGGCCCCGCTCATCACACTTTTCCGCGGGTTTTTGTTCCCAAGGCTTTGCAAAACGCAGAGTTTGTTTTTGTTAGGCACGACGCCCAGCATCACAGCCTCCACCCACCTTACGATGGTCCATTCCGAGTGCTGGAAACCGGGGAGAAATATTTTGTGCTGGACTTGGGGGGCAGGAAAGAGACAATCAGTGTTGACAGATTAAAGCCTCCTTTTGTGTTACGTGACGAACCTGTGCGGCCGGCGGGGGCGCCTCGACGCGGCAGGCCTCCCAAGGAACAGCCCCTAGTTCCCCAGCGGGGGGTAAATAACCCTTCTCCCCCTCATTCCACAGGCGCACTGCAGGACGGCACAACACAGGCTGCGATCCTGCGTTCAGCAGATTCGGGAGGAGATTGAAGCCTAAGCAACGGGCAGAGTGATGTGTATTTTGATCAACCCGTGTAAATTGTGCTGTAGATCCTGCAAGGGGGGGGGGGGTGATGTAAGGGTGTAATGTGTATGACTGCCCATTATTGACATGAAGTTGGTGTGTGTGTCCATTCTGGACAGAGTGTGTATGACTGCCCATTATTGACATAAGGGTAACGGTTAGAGTGATGTTGGTGTATGTCCGTTCTTGGGCGTTTCGGGGGGAGTGATGTGGCATAACATTATGTAGCTCACATATTCCTTGGCAGAGACCCAGACATGAGGGAACTTTGAGCTCGCAGTGTGTATTGACATCACGCCTCAAACGGACATTGAGTCTGGACCCCCTGCGGACTGGAGAAGAAGTGAGAAGATCTGAGAGTGGACCTGAAGAGACTGTCTGACTCCTGGGGTCAGACAGAGAAGCCGAGAGGACAATGGGAGGATTAAAAGTGAATGGAATTCTGTGTTTGATGTGAATGTGATTTGTGTCTGATGTAACAGTATAAAGGTATGTGGTTTACCGCAGCTCAATCTCTTCATTCCCTGATTGAGAGAGGAGCTGTAGGACTTGAGATGAAATAAACCAATACTGAGAAATCATTCAGTCTCTTCATTTCGAGGTTCCTACACAAGCACCCTTACTTGCGAGACTCCGAAACGACTACAAAGAAGGTAAGCAAGTGGTTTGACAGCTCAACTTTGGTTTTGTCATTTTGAGTAAATTTCACTACAAGGCATAGCCTGCTTACTTAGATCTATAGGTCGATACTCTATAGTTTAAGTACCACACGTTTTTAATGATTTGCAATTTTATTTTATACCAGCCTACTTATCAATGGCCTTAATTACATGTGTGTGTAGATCAAGCTTCATTACCAATATACAAAGAAGGTTGTCATAGCCAGGAGCGGCACTGGGGTTAAGCTCCCAGTGCTCATAAAATGCTCCTTATGGCGTGCGTCTCGAAAAGCCTCTGACAACTAAGTCCAACTCCTAGCCTGCCCGTGTGGTTTAGTCTCTAAGCCCGGCGGAACTGCTTTTACTAATAGGAGAAGGGGCGAGGGCGGATCTCTGGCACCTTAAAACCAGATGCTTCGGGTAGATGGTGGCTCGTCAACCTGGGAAGGTAGCCCATCTAGGGGAAGGTAAACCCTGATTTCAAACCTCCGCTGCCTTGCAGCATACCCGGTCACGGTAAAGGCTTCGGGAGTCAACCCTGAGGAAAAATCCGGAGTCGGAGCCCCTAAGGCAGTTCTATGTTGTGCTCAGCATCGTTCTGGCAGCTCCTGCAACGACGCTGGTGCCAAACTGTAGCAGCCCTGCTGTTCCTTTGGATTCATCAGTGACGTGGAGAGGGGGGACATGCTGCATGGGTAACATCTTGTCCTCCATATCTTCCTGCCCAGGCTTGAATCCTACCAATGCCCAATGCTGGAAGGTAGAACACCGGTGCGCATCAGCCTGTTCAGCCACAGGCGGTGCTGTTCCAGCAGAGTAGATGTTTAGGATTCTCTTCCATGGTCATCATAGACCGACGGAGGCCGACGAAGTATGGAGCCATGTGGGACACCCATTTGACACTTCAAATATGGCAATTTGACACTGTTGACCATTACACATTGCTATCTATTGGTTAAATAGGATTTCATCCATTTGATAACATGTTCTGAAAAATTAAACTGATCAAGTTTGGTAAAAAGGATGTGGTCAACGGTGTCAAATGCCTTCTTCAGATCTAAAAACACAGCACCTACACAATTGCACTTATCTAAGAAAGCTTTTGTTTTCTCTAAGAACAAGCTTATTGCAGACTCTGTTAAGTGGTGGGCATGGAACCCAAACTGTGTGCAATGCAGGGAGGTGTTCCCATAATTCAGATGCTCACATAATAGTGTGTCCATCCTTTTTTCAATTATTTTGGAGATGACAGGTAAGATGCTGATTGGTCTGTAGTTGTTTATATCAGTTTCACCCCCCGTTTTGAAAACTGGTCTGACCATTCCTAACTTTCAAGCAGTTGGCACGACAGCATGTTTGACTGACAGATTGATTAAATGAGTAATTGGACAAATGAGAGGTTCTTTATTTTCTTTTAAAAAATTTGGTGTTAAGACCATGTTCATCTGAGCTGTTCAATGAGCTGATGATATTTGTGACTTCATTTTCAGTTATTTCTAGTATATTAAAAACTGGTTGTGAGGGGTTAATAGGACTAGAATTATGATCAGGAGGATTAAATGAACTGGATATTTCTAGCACAGAGTTTATGACAAAGTTATTAAACTCTGTAGCAATGACAGTGGGATTCTGTACCAATTTGTTATTATTAAGTTCCATGTCTCCGTCATCTTTTTTGTCCTGTTTATTAGTCAATTTGTTAATATTATTCCAAATTTTTTGGCCATCTCCTTTTGCATTTTCAATAATGGTTATAAAAAAGTTTGCCCTCGCCTTCCTCAGACGTTGTGTTACCTTATTTCTAGCAGACGTAAATCTTTGTCTGTCTGTTGTTAAACCTGTTTTTAGAGCTATTTTAAGAAACTGATCTCTGGTCTTCATTAGTTGTTGACATTCGGAGTTGAACCATGGTAAACTGATTCTTCTTCTGTTGTTTCCTTTTTTTTGAAAATGCCACAATAACCTCTTTCACAATAACCCTTCCTCGACATTCACAAATCACTCAGATTTTTCCTCAGGGTTGACTCCTGAAGCCTTTCCCATGACCGGGTGTGCCGCAAGGCAGCGGAGGTTTGAAATCAGGGTTTGCCTTCCCCTAGATGGGCTACCTTCCCAGGTTGACGAGCCATCATCTACCCGAAGCATCTGGTTTTAAGGTGCCAGAGATCCGCCCTCGCCCCTTCTCCTATTACTAAAAGCAGTTCCGCCAGGCTTAGAGACTAAACCACACGGGCAGGCTAGGAGTTGGACTTAGTTGTCAGAGGCTTTTCGAGACGCACGCCGTAAGGAGCATTTTATGAGCACTGGGAGCTTAACCCCAGTGCCGCTCCTGGCTATGACAACCTTGGAACCGGCTCCATACTTGGACCAATATTATTCTCCCTATACATAAATGATTTACCAAATGCATGCAGAAACATTCATATACAAATGTATGCAGATGACACGGTAATATTCACACCTGCAAAAAACACACAAGAGGCCACCTGTATTCTTATTACAGCGATGACCCAAATCTATGACTGGCTCAGTAATTCATGTCTATTACTAAACACTAAAAAAACCTGTTTGCATGATGTTTACCAAACAACGATCAAATATTACAAACTCAAACATTTTCTTAAAAGGAGAGGAGGTGCAGCTAGTTGAGGAATTTAAGTACCTCTGCATGATTTTAAACTCATTAACCTTTAATAAAACATCAAAAAAATCTCAAACATAATCAAATTCAATCTAAGAAACTTCAAACAAATTAGACCATTGCTGACAGTTAGTGCGGCCAGAATGTTTCGGCATACAGTGATCTTCTCACACATCGATTGCTGTTTTACCAGCTGGTCACTCACTGGTGTAACCATAATCAAACACGCTGAATCGTTATACAAAAAAGCCATAAAAATCTTTGATAAGAAAGATCCCACATATTGCTGTCACATTTACAAGAAATACAATCTTCTGCCTTTTGAAAATTATAAAACTCTCAAATTTGCCTGTTCAATTTATAAAATATTAAATGGCTATGCACCCCCGCCCCCCCAGGAGAATATGTTAAACTGAGGACTGTCTCCGTTACAACCACCAGAGCAATCACTAGAGGAGACTGAGGTCCCCCACAGATGCACCACATTTGCTCAATCTGTGCTATCAGTGAGGGCACCAAGATCTAGAATAACATACCATCTGCAATCAGAGAACGTACTGTACCCATAACTAGTGGCTGCTCTGCGGCATATGCATATATCGTCATGTGAAAAAATTAGGACACCCTGTATAAACCTGTGTTTTGTTTTGTTTTTTTACATATTTGAACAAATGGATATTTAATATCAATGTTAAAAATACTGGGAGATTCATGTAATACAACTAAACAATTAAAAATGAATTAAAAGATTTTTTTCAAATTTTCTGTAAAATGTAATTCTAAACAAATAGTGAGGAATTAATTAGGACACCCCCATCTTTTTAGGACACACTTAAAATGGCTAAAATACATGTTAAAAAATGCAAATAAAAACAAAAACAAGGTTAGACATAGATATGTGAACATTTCTTAATAAAGAACTGAATATTTAAAGGGGTGTCCAAATTTTTTCATCTGACTGTATACGTATATGTGCCCGTGCATCACACACATATGCCCTGCCTCTTATTTGTTGCTGTCTGTTGTTGCTGTGAGGTGCTTGGGTACATGTGTGTGTACCGCATACACAGCACTTCACTCATGTGACATTTGAATGTTTTGTTTTGTAACACCTTAACTCTTGCACTTTAGCATATCGGTCATAGACAATATGACCGACTGCATCACAGAATACATTAGATTCTGTGAAGACATGACCATGCCAGCTCAGACTGTACACTGCTTCTCCAACAACAGACCATGGGTCACCAGTGACCTGAAAGCACTTCTGAACAAAAAGAAGAGAGCTTTTAGGGCTGGAGACAAGGAGAAGCTGAGGGGAGTGCAGCATGAGCTGGGAGAGATGCTGAGGAGGTGCAAGGACAATTATAGGAGGAAGTTGGAAGAGAAACTCAGGCAAAACAACACTAAAGATGTGTGGGAGGGAATGAAGCAAATAACTGGGTACAAGGGGAGAGTCGTGCAGCCATCTGGGAGCCAGGAGAGAGCTGAGGAACTGAATCTGTTTTTTAATAGGTTCAACTCACAGTCTGTCACCCGAGCAACACAACCAGACCCCCACGCACCCCTCCCCACCCACCCACGCTCCCGTGCAGAACCTCTCTCCATCTCCCCCCTCCTCCTCCTCAGGGGGCACCAGGACCCTCCCTCACTTCACGGTGACTACAGATCAGGTGGAGAAACAGCTGGAGAGACTCCGTCAGCAGAAGGCTTCGGGCCCTGATGGCATCTCCGCTAGGACCCTGAGGACCTGTGCCAACCAACTAGCTCCGGTACTGAAACACCTGTACAACCTGAGTCTGAGTCTGGAGAGAGTACCGGTGCTGTGGAAGACATCTTGCCTGGTTCCTGTCCCCAAGAAGTCAGCTCCATCGGATCTGAATGACTACCGACCAGTTGCCCTCACATCTCATGTGATGAAGGTCCTGGAGAGACTGGTCTTAGCCCACCTGAGGCCGCAGGTGGAGATGTGGCTGGGCCCTCTGCAGTTTGCATATCAGCCCCATTTAGGAGTTGAAGATGCTGTCATCTACCTGCTGCAATGAGCCCATCTGCACCTGGATGGTGGAGGAGACACTGTGAGAATCACTTTTTTTGATTTCTCCAGTGCCTTTAACACCATCCAGCCACTGCTGCTGGGCGAGAAGCTGCGGGTGATGGGGGTTGACAGCTCTGTGATCTCCTGGATTACCGACTACCTGACAGGCAGACCACAGTTTGTCAGGCTGGGCAATGTCTTGTCTGGAGTGGTGGCTAGTGATACGGGAGCGCCACAGGGGACTGTGCTCTCTTCTTTTCTTTTTACCTTATACACCACGGACTTTCAGTACAACACTGGGTCATGCCACCTGCAAAAATTCTCTGATGACTCAGCTGTTGTTGGGTGTATAAGAGGAGGAGAGGAGGGGGCGTACAGGGCACTGGTAGACAGATTTGTGGAGTGGACGGAGCAGAATCACCTGAGGTTGAATGTCAGCAAGACCAGGGAGATGGTGATTGACTTCAGGAAGAGGAAGGCTCCTTCTCAGCCACTGCAGATTAGGGGGGAGGATCAGAATCAGAATCAGAATCAGAATCAGGTTTATTGCCATTGTTCATGTAGTACACAAACTAGGAATTTGTCTCGGTACAATGCTGCAACATTAAACATGATAAGATAAGAGAAATAAACTATACATGTAATAAAGTGTAGGATAAGATTAAGTGATACTGGTCAACAGTTAAAATATATATTAGCCAGCAGCAGATACTGTGGAGAACTATATAGTGCAGTCGGTAATGCAGGAAGAAAACAGTGATGATTGACATGAGTCTGGTTGAGCTGCTGTACATGGTGCACGAGAGTCAATAAGTCACTTAGTGTTCAGCAGTCTAATGGCAGAGGGGAAGAAGCTATTCATGTGACGGGAGGTTTTAGTCTGGATGGACCGAAGTCTTCTACCAGAGGGGAGAGGGGCAAACAGTACGTGACCAGGGTGTGAGGGATCGGCTATGATCCGGCCAGCACGCCTCCGGGTCCTGGAGATGTACAGATCCTGGAGAGATGGGAGCTTGCAGCCGATCACCTTCTCAGCAGTGCGCACGACGCGCTGCAGCCTTAGTCTGTCCCTGGCAGTGGCTCCTGCGTACCACACGGTTATGGAGGTGGTGAGGATGGACTCGATGATGGCTGTGTAGAACTGCACTAACATCTTGGTGGGTAGCTTGAGCTTCCTCAGCTGCCGCAGGAAGAACATCCTCTGCTGGGCTTTTTTGATGAGTGAGCTGATGGTCAGCTCCCATTTGAGGTCCCTGGTGATGGTAGTGCCTAGGAAGCGGAAGGAATCAGCAGTGGTGATGGGAGAGCCTGAGAGGGTGAGGGGGGGCAGAGGAGTAGTGACTTTCCTGAAGTCTACAATCATCTCCACTGTCTTCAGAGCGTTCAGCTGCAGGTTGTTATTGCTGCACCAGGACGCCAGCTGGGCCACCTCTCTCCTGTAGGCGGACTCGTCGCCGTTGGAGATGAGCCTGATGAGGGTGGTGTCGTCCGCAAACTTGATCAACTTGACAGACTGGTGGCTGGAGGTGCAGGAGTTGGTGTAAAGGGAGAAGAGTAGGGGGGAAAGTACACAGCCCTGGGGTGATCCGGTGCTGATGCTAGTATAGTCTGAGACAGTCTTTCCCAGCCGCACATGCTGCCTCCGGTCCGTCAGGAAGTCGATGATCCACCTGCAGAGGGAGTCAGGCACGTTGAGCAGGGACAGCTTGTCCCGGAGCAGAGCGGGGCGGATGGTGTTGAATGCGGAGCTGAAGTCCACAAACAGGATCCTGGCGTAGGTTCCCGGGGAGTCCAGGTGCTGCAGGATGGAGTGGAGGGCCAGGTTGACTGCATCGTCTACAGACCTGTTGGCTTGGTAGGCAAACTGCAGCGGGTCCAGGAGAGGGGTGGTGATGGACTTGAGGTGGGACAGGACCAGGCGCTCAAAGGACTTCATGACTACAGAGGTGAGCGCTACAGGTCTGTAGTCATTAAGTCCAGTGATCCGTGGCTTCTTGGGGACAGGGATGATGGTGGAGGATTTGAGGCAGGACGGCACGTGGCATAACTTAAGGGAGGTGTTAAAAATGTCTGTGAATACAGGAGCCAGCTGTTTCGCACAGAGTCTCAGGGTGGAGGGAGACACGCCGTCTGGGCCGGGGGCCTTGCGCGGGTTCAGTCTGGAGAACTGTTTGAGCACATCCTGCTCACTGATGATAAGGGGAGGGGGGAGGAGGGGGGGTGCCTTAAATGAAGTAGGGAATGTGGAGGCTGTGGAGCTGGAGGGAGGGGGGGAGTTGGACACAGATGACGAGGTGTCAAAACGGGCATAGTGTTGGGACAGTCTTTGACAAAGGGCTTTGTCATCCTGACCTTTAGGAGCCTTAGGTCGATAGTTGGTGATTTGCCTCAGTCCTCTCCACACGGAAGCCGAATCATTAGCAGTGAACTGCTGCTGGAGTCTCTCTGAGTATAGAGATTTAGCCCTCTTCAGCTCTCTGTTAAACCGGTATTTAACCTCCCTGTAGCAGTCCCTGTCTCCACTTTTCAGCACTGCTTCCTTCTCCTTCCTGATCTGTCTGAGCTTAGCTGTGAACCAGGGTTTGTCATTAGAGTAACTCACCCTGGTGCGTGATGGAAGAATGTTCTCTTCACAAAAGTGGATATATGAGTTCACAGTGTCCGTGTACTCATCCAGATCATGCGTGGCTCCTTTAAGCATGCCCCAGTCAGATATTTCCATGCACGTTTCCAGCTTCTCCTCAGCTTCACTGGTCCGTATCTTCGTAGTGCTCACAACAGGTTTAGTGAGCTTCAATCTCTGTCTGTATGTGGGAATGAGGTGAACATCACGTGATCAGATAATCCCAGCGCAGCTCGAGGGACAGCGCGATATGCGTCTTTCACTGTGGTGTAACAGTGATCCAGTGTGTTTAATCCTCTGGTGGGGCATTTAATAAACTGTTTGTAGCGGAGGAGATCGTGGCTCAGATTGCACTGATTAAAGTCGCCAGCCACAATAATCAGCGAGTCTGGAAAACTCCGCTCTGTGTGTTGAATGTGATCCGCGAGCACGCGCTGAGCTTCGCGTGTGTCCGCGTCGGGAGGGGCGTACACAGCGATCATTATGAAAGAAGCAAACTCCCGCGGGGAATAGAAGGGCTTGCAATTGATAACAAGAAATTCCAAGGCAGGAGAACAGTGTTTGGAAATTACCGTTACATCAGAGCACCAGCTGCAGTTGATGTAGAAGCAGACTCCGCCTCCTGTGGTCTTGCCGGAAAGCTCTGTGTCACGATCAGCACGGAAGAGCTGAAAGCCGTCGAGGCGCAGCGCGCTGTCCGGTATATTTTCCCGGAGCCAGGTCTCAGTAAAGCAGAGGACAGCTGAGGAGGCGAGGTCCTTAAAACGCATCAGCAGTCTCAGTTCATCTACCTTGTTAGAGAGAGAGTTGGTATTGGACAGAAATATGCCAGGCAGCGCCGTTCGCGAGCCTCTCCTGCGAAGTCGTACGAGAGCGCCCGCTCGTCTTCCTCTCTTCCGCCGTCTCACTTTCCGAGCCAAACAATAAACCAGATCGGCGGCAGGGGCTAGAAAAACTGGGAGGAGGTCCGTGGGGGTGAAAGTCCTGATATTTAGAAGTTCTTCACGGGTATAAGTGCAAGCAGACACACAATTGACAAACAAAAACAAACAAAGAGCGCAGCGAAGCACCATGTCGACCGCTGTGGGCGCCATCTTGGAGCTTTGTGGGAGTGGGAGTGGATGTGGGAGTGGTTGAGGACTACAAATATCTGGGTGTCAGGATCAGCAGCGGGTTGGACTGGAGATCCAACGCTGATGCTGCGCACAAGAAGGGGATAAGCAGACTCTACTTCCTGAGGAAGCTGAGATCCTTCAACATGTGCAGCAGGATGTTGGAGCTTTTCTACCAGACTGTTGTCGCCAGCGCCATCTTCTTTGCTGCGGTCTGTTGGGGTAGCAGTATCAGGGCCAGAGATACCAACAGACTTGACAAGATTATCAAGAGGGCTGGCTCTGTAATTGGTCTCAGACCAGAGACCTTTGAGACAGTGGTGGAGAGGAGAACACTAAATAAACTGCGATCCATCATGGACAATCCTGATCACCCCCTCCACCACACACTAGATAGACAGCGAAGCACTTTCTCCAGTAGACTACTACAGCTTCGTTGTTGAACGGCCAGGTACAGGAAATCTTTCCTGCCACATGCAATTTCACTGTACAATAACTCATTATGATGTTGTATTCTGGTCATAGCTATGCTGCCACACTGCATCTTACAGACTAACTGGTACATCACTTTTCACTCTGCTCCTGATAGTCCTTCTTTGTGCAATGGGATGATTCATGTGTTTATACGGGTCATCATATATTAAGCTGTGATGTATATAGGTTCTATAGTTGTGTTAGTTTTTTACTTTCCATGGGTAATCCCTTTGTCGTGTGCTTTTCTGTTTGTTTGGCTGTCAACTGTCATGCTGCTGCTACACTGTAATTTCCCAGTTTGGGATCAATAAAGTTCAGGTTCAGGTTCAGGTTACTTTATTTGTACCTGTAGGTAGATTTGTTTTGCAGTTGGTGACATCCATATTTACAAGCCACTAATTACATTCAACATAGACACAAACACAGGCACACATCTTACAAAATAGGTAAATATAGAATATGTTCAATATAATTTTATAGCTTGTTCAACTCTTTGACAGCAGCAGGGACAAAGCTGTTTTTGTAGCGCTGGGTTCTACTTTTTGGGACAGCAAACCTCCGTCTGGAGGGAAGAAGCTGAAAGTTGCAGTGCAAAGGGTGGGAGTCATCATTTAAAATCGAGTCGGCCATCCTCTGTACTTGTCTGGTGTACAGGGATGCCAGGCTCAGCTGTGACTCACCAAGCAAACGACTGGACCATCTGACTACCTGATCCAAGGATTTCCTCTGTTTCAGTTTTATCTGACCAAACCATGACATTAAAGAAAAGGATAAAACAGATTCAATAAAAGCCCGATAAAACATAGTCATTATGGGTCGGTCAATTTGGAAGCGTGCAAGTTTCCTCAAACAATGCAAATTTTGCTGACCCTTTTTGCACACCCTTTCACAGTTCACCTCAAAGTTCAATCCACTATCAATAATCGTCCCAAGATATTTATACGATTGTACACATTCGGTGGTCTGGCCTTTTAGTATGGTGACTTTGTGCCTGGGAGTTTTCCTCCTAAAGTCAATAATCATATCTTTCGTTTTTGTTGTATTCAGCTGCAGGTAGGAATCCTCACACCAGTGAACAAAGTCATCAACTACTGGGCCGTGGCCACTCTTACCATCCTGGAGGAGACTGACAATGACTGAGTCATCAGCATACTTTATAATGTGTCTGTTGTCATGTCTACTCCGACACATGTTTGTGTACAGGATGAAGAGTAGTGGTGACAACACACACCCCTGAGGGGAGCCAGTAGAAGAGCACTTTAGGTCAGACAATGTGCCATTGACCCTTACTCTCTGTGTCCTGTTGGTTAAGAAATCCAGAATCCAACCCACCAGATTATTGCTTAAATCAAATTGTTGCAGGAGCCTTTCAACTAAAATATGAGGTTGGATTGTATTAAAGGCAGAAGAAAAGTCCACAAATAAAAGCCTGGCGTGTGTCCCATTAAAATCCAGATGTTTAAAAAGCATGTCAAACAGAGTGACAGTGGCATCCTCCACTCCTCTGTGAGGCCTATAGGCAAACTGCAGAGGATCCAATGCATGTTCAGTCTGCCTTAGGACCTCACATCTGACCAGTTTTTCAAAAATTTTCATTAAAATTGAAGTCAAAGCAACTGGTCTAAAGTCATTTACCGTTTTAGGACAGCTGGATTTTGGAACGGGAACAACCACGGCATCTTTCCAGATCTTAGGCACATGTTGTGTCTGTAACGACTTATTGAAAATGTAATGAAATATAGGACTCAGTTCATGTGCACAGGACTTTACCAATCGCCCACATACAGTATATTATCAGGGCCCTGACTTTTGTTCACTTTTACAGCGCAGAACTCCCTTTCAACATCCTGCATCTCAATATTAAAGTGCTGATTGTCTTTGAGTTTCTGTTTCAAATCTTGGATTTCTGTGCTAAAATCAAAGGAGTCAAAACGACCATAAAAACAGTTAAGAGCATTAGCCAGCTCTGTGTCTGAACTAAAACCATCTAAAAACACACGATTACTGCGCTCTGTGCTCTGAAGGCCTGCAATAGTTTTCATACTGGCCCAGGCCGAACCAAGTTTATTTGCTGCCATCTTGCTTTCCAACTCTGATTTATAATTCTGTTTTGCTCTTAAAATTTTAGCCTTCAGCTCCTTGGTGGCAACCTGTAGCTCAGAAACAGACCCCTGTTTAAAGGCAAGAGCTTTCCTCTGTAAGCAGGATTTAACTGATTTAGTAACCCATGGTTTGTTGTTGGGGTATATTTTGACACGTTTATGTGGAACAATCTTATTTTGACAGAAAGCCATGTATGAGCATGTGAGCTCAGCCAGAGAGTCCAAGTCATCCCCGCAGGCCATTATGAACATCTTCCAGTCTGTACAGTCAAAGCATTCCTGGAGGCTGTGCTCTGAATCCTCTGTCCACACATCAATGTCTCTCATCTCCACCTTGCCTCTTCTGAGAGCAGTTTTATATGTGGGCAGCAAATGAACACAGTTGTGATCTGAGGATCCTAAAGGAGGAAGGGGGAGTGATTTATAGGCCCTCTCTATGGATCCATAGCACAGGTCCAATGTCTTTTTTCGCCTGGTTGGGCAGGAGACATACTGATGAAAGTTTTTAAGTGTCTTCTTTAAAGAAACATGGTTAAAATCCCCAAAAATGAAGTTTGGCGCCTCTGGAGAGATTGACTGCAGCCGCTGCACCACGTCAGAGATGGTGCTGGAGGCGGAGTCAGCGTCTGCCCTCGGGTGAATGTACACAACTGTGATGAAAAGTTGGGGAAACTCTCGAGGCAAATAAAAGGGGCGAAGCGACACAGACAGCAGCTCCACATGGGGTGTACAGATGCGCTCTTTGACCGTGACAGATGTGCAGTACTGCTTATTAATGTATAAACATACTCCGCCCCCCTGACGTTTCCCCGTTACCTCTTCCTGTCGATCCGAGCGCAGCGGGGCTCCAAAGCCGTCAATCCACAGCTCTGCATCTCGATCATGCGCAGTAAGCCAAGATTCAGTGAAAGCCATGATGCAGCAGTTCTTAAAATCCTTCTGGTAACGTACGTTGCCTTGAATTTCCTCCACCTTGTTTCTCACAGACTGTGCATTCCCAAAAATGATCGAAGGAAGAGGAATGTTACCAAACTGACGTCTCCTAAGGTGCAATTTCACACCTCCACGTCTTCCACGCTTCCTTCTGCCGTCTTTCTTTTCACCGCTGTGTCCGTCTCTCAAAATAAAGTCCGGCAGCTGAAATTTGGGCGCAATCAGAGACTCTGCACCAGCTGTGTTAAAGCGCAGCAACACGTCCCTGGAATATTGTATTCTGCCCGCTATTCTGCTCGCCATGGAGCCGAACGCGTTTACCTCAGAGACAAAGAGCCACAGCACAGATAGCAGCAATGCGAGATAGGAGAGGAAATCCATGTTATGGATGCCAGGGAGCTCTTCGCCATATATTCCACAAACGCTCCAGGGCAGAAACGACACAGAGGATTTTCTAAAAACGTAAAAAAGTACAAAAAACACACACACGCACACACGCACTATATCATCAGCTGCAGGTCGCTGCGTGCGCATGCGCCCAAAAGTACATCTATCTATACACTTTGTACAGTTTCATTGCAGTTATTCGGCTCGTGTATGATTGTTTGTGTGTTTTTGTGCCCCACCAGGGACTATAGATGCAAATTAGCAGTATTGCTAAATCTAAACCCACAATGCCCACCTTGGGAAGGTCATGGAGGTACTGACAAGCCACAGCGTCACATTCAATGAAGAGAAGTGCATCTTTGCAGGGGAGACTATTGAGTTTGCGTGGTTTAGACCGATTGCTGAGGGTCTGAGCCCCCTGCATTGCAACGTAGAAGCGGTCTTGCAGCTTTCTGAGCCTACAACCCCTGCACAAATCTCGTCTTTTCTTCGGCTTTTCTACCTGCCCTCCTGAAACAGGATGCGCCATAGAAGTGGACTCCGGAATGCTCAGCCACCATCGAATGATTGAAGTCACAGCTCACCTCCCCACCTGTGCTGGCCCACTTCAACCTACAATGCCCTACCTTTGTGGCATGCGACACGTCCAGCTCTGCAGCAGGGGCCACCCTGTCACAGCTTCATAGTGAAATGGAACGCCCAGTGGCGTTTGCATTGAGGTCACTCATGTCGGCTGAACAGAAGTATTCGGCGGGGGAGAAGGAAGCGCTGGCGTGCGTCTGGGCGTGTGAACGTTGGCACATGTACCTGTACAGATGCCACGTCATGCTACGAATGGATCACAAGGCCCTCACAGCATTGCTGGAAATGTCCCGGTCAGGACACAAACCTCTGCACATCTACAGGTGGACTGAAAGACTGTGAGCATATAACTTCACTACCCAGTTTACGCCGGGCAGAGAGAATGTAGTGGCGGACCTTGTGTCCCGAGCCACACCGAAATCCAACCTGAATGGTGACCGAGACCCCCTGGAGAAGGAGCTGATCAACATGTTGCACGGGCCTCTTCAGAACACAGTCTCTTTCCAGGAGCTCCAGGCGGCGTCAGAACAGGACCCAACCCTAACACAGCTGTATTCTTTCATCCATGAGTGCTGGCCTGCAGAGGTACCGGGGAAGCTGGCACTGTTTCACAGAGTCAAGGATGACCTGGCATGCTGGAACGATGCCTGCGTAGCAAGAGGACACTGCGCAATAATTCCTGAAACGCTAAAGGGCTGCATCTTAACCATGCTGCACGAGGGTCACCTGGGCGCGGTCAGAAACAGTGGAAACAGTGGTGCAGGGGCTTGGTCTGGTGGCCGGGCATTGACAAAGCCATAGAAAATATAGTAAAAGACTGTGTGCCCTGCCTGGAAAGCGGAAAAACATGAGTATCCTTGACCCCGCTGCTGCAGCCATTACCATTCCTGGCAGCCTCCTAGAAACATATTCAACTGGACATGTGTGGTGAACTACATGCTGCTCCTGTGTACCAATGGTTTCTGCTGGTAGCCTATGACCTCCACTCAAAATGGCCAGAGGTGATGCCCACCGGCTCGGTCACAACTGACGTGGTCACCGACTTCCTCATCTCCCTCTTTGCTCACTGGGGTGTACCAGATGCCATTACAAAGGACAACAGCCCACAGTTCATCGCCACAGATTTTGAAGCATTCATGAGTGAGAGAGGTATCAAACATATAGACTACATTCTACCATCCACAAGCAAACAGTTGGGGGGGAGGGTAGAAAGATTCAACAAAACCCTAAAGAACGGGCTCAGGGCACATCTGGCAGACGGACTCCAATTCTCGGCTACACTACAGAGTACCCTGCTGCACTATAGAGCAACACCTCACACCATGACGGGTTGCTCTCCGGCAGTGTTGATACTGGGATGCAAACTGAGCCTTCCCCTGAACTGCCTATGCCCCCCAGAGGGAGCCATTCCAGCAGAGAGGCCATAACTGAGGGGAAAGGTGGTTGAGCAGCAATGTCGGATGAAACTAAGATTTGACAGGAAGTGCCAGGTGAGGCAACCTGGACTCGCAGTGTTGGACTGGGTCAGGATCAGGTGCCCTAACCGCACCCACAAGCTGCAGTTGTTCTGGACAACGGTGTTGCAGATCACAACACAGCTGGATCCAGCCACGTTCTGCTTCTGATGGGTCATGGTGGCACGCCAGCCGCCTCTGAAAATCTCCACCAGCTCCAACCCCGGATCAGAGGACGGCCATGGATGTGATGGATCCAGGTCGGGACTCTGCCAACACGGAACCCGTGAACCCCCAGGAGCCTTCGCTGGAGTTGGCAGCAGTGCTGCAGCCCGAGTGACGCTCAACCAGAGTCTGGCAGAGACACCAACACCTAAAGGTCTTTGTAGTGGACTTTAGTTAGGTCGTGATCAGTTAAGAAAGTGGCAGAATAACCCACTCCATCACGTGGGCACCCTGGCAGTCTACCCAGGTGCTCAGTTAGGCATAGTCTCTAGTTTCTAGTCTTTTCGGGGTGGGGGGGGATGAATGTAGTGTGTGAACTGGGGGTGGTGGTGTTGGACATTGGGGATCGCCGTAGCTGACGTCAGATGTAAGGGCTGGATGATGCTGGGCAGCGCCACCATCTTGTGTATATAGTCAAGTATATATAGTTAAATATGTAAATAATAAAGCGTAGGTTGTTCGGTGTAAGATGGCTCACAGCTTGCTTATTTCAGACATAACAGGGCTCTGTGTTTTCGTGCTTCAGACTTGGTGTAATAACAGCAGAATAATTCAAAGCCATTGTTCACTGGATTTAGAGGCCATGTCCTTTCTGTGTAGGCCCTTGTATCTACCCTGCAAGCTAATGGCAGTAATTTTAACAGCTATTTACGTCCCTCCAGATGCTAGCATTAGCTTAGCACTAGGCCACCTCCAGCACATCATATGCAGGCCACAGAAAGATCATCCCGACACAGTCCATATTATTGCAGGGGATTTTAACAAAGCATGCTTAAAGACTGTACTCCCCAAATTCCACCAACATGTTAAGTGTCCTACAAGATGGGAAAGAACACTGGATCATGTTTACAGCAATATTAAGCATGCCTACAGAACCACTCCCTTCCCTCACCTTGGACAATCAGTCCATCTCTCCCTGCTTCTTTTACCTGCTTACACGCCCCTGAGGAAGAGTCCCCCCCCAACCAAACAAACAATTAAAACCTGGCCTGAAAATGCTCTCCTCCAGCTACAGGACTGCTTCAGCTGCACAGATTGGAACATCTTTGAACAGCAGGACCTGGACTCCTATACCGAGTCTGTCCTCGTCTACATTAAATGCTGTGTAGAAAATGTGATACCGGAGTGGTGGCCTAGTTGGTAGAGCATCCGCCCCACACCCGGGAGGCCGGGGTTCAAATCCCGGCCCGGTCATACCAAAGACCATACAAAAAAATGGTATTTTCCACCTTCTAGGTTGGTGCTCAGCATAATAGAATGGGGAAAGGAAAGTTACGCACAGAGCTACCAGAGGACTGACCCCCACTGTAGCTTTCACTACTTACAGTAGCTGTGTAGTCTAGGGCCAGTGAAACAGAGATAGGTGCCACCCCTATACACCATATGGTGTCCCACATGCTGTGGAAGGGAATTAACTAACTTAACTAAGAAAATGTAACAGTCACCAAACACATCTGGGTCTTTCCAAACCGGAAACCCTGGATGACCAGTGAAGTCGAGACTCTGATTAGAGCCCACAACTCAGCTGTCAGGCAGAGGGACAGCTCTCTGTACAGCACTGCCAGAGCCAACCTGAGAAGAGGCATAACACACACTAAGAACACCTACAGGAGGAAGGTGGAGGGCTTCCTCACAGACAACAACCCCCGACAGATGTGGAGAAGTATCCAGGCCCTCACCAACTGCAGGGGCTAGGGCCCCCCAACACCGGACAGCAGCCTCACTCTGGCAGAGGAGTTTAACAGCTTCATTGCCTGGTTGAAACTCACCCCCCCAACTTGTCCCCCCTCCTCCACCCTCTCTCCTCCCTCCTCCCCCACCCCTCTCTCTACAGGTGCATGAGATGAGGAGGCAACTGAGAGCAGTGAACCCCTGCAGAGCTGCTGGTCCTGACATCATCCCAGGAGCGGTGGTCAAAGCATGTGCAGACCAGCTGGCAGAGATTCTCACCAAGCTGTTCAACCTCTCCCTGACGTTTACCACCGTCCCCTCTTGCCTCAAGACCTCCACCATCATCCCCATCCCCAAAAAGTCTGCAATTGACAGCCTGAATGACTACAGACCCATAGCACTCACGTCTGTAGTTATGAAGTGTTTTGAGCAACTGGTGTCCTAGCACATCAGGGACTGTCTTCCTCCCTCCTTCGACCCACACCAGTTTGCCTACAGGGACAACCGGTCTACGGAAGACACCATCGCCACCACACTCCGCAGAGCGCTGAGCCACCTGGACAACCCAAGGAGCTACGTGAGGATGCTCTACCTGGAGAACCCAAGGAGCTATGTGAGGATGCTCTTTTAGTGGACTACAGCTCAGCTTTCAACACCATCATCCCGGACATCCTGATCAGTAAACTGCACCTCCTCCAGACACCCCCCCCCCCCGCTCCTGGATAAAAAACTTTCTCACCAACCAAGAAGCTGCTGCTGGCCTTCTACTGCTGCTCAGTGGAGAGCGTGCTCACCTACTGTCTGGGTGTGTAGTATGCCGGCTCCACGGCAGAGAACAGGAAGGCTATGCAGAGGGTCATCATCATCATAGCAGTCTGTCGGGGGCGACAATGACTGTTTCATTTAGGTCTGATCAGATTCCTCCACGCAGCTCTGTCCTTCGCCCTCCGCTGCCAGGAACTCCTGACCTTGTTAACCCGGACAACGTCTGAGCTGGTATGAGTTGCTTTCTGACTGACCATTTCATGAAACTGCTTGCAAAGTATTTGAGTACCGTTAGCTTTTGCTGGACTAGAGGCACATTCTTGGCAGATAGAGGTATTATCAGTGGTAAGGACAGGCCAAGACAAACTGACTCCAGTATCTGTTGCAGTGACTGACCAGATGATAGGTTTGTTTATCTCTGCTCTTTGTGTAGTGCATGTCACGATGCACCGACTGGCAAAAGTCCACCACAGACCTTGTGACAGATGTGCTTGATGAGTCTGGTGCTGAACACTGAAAAGGACTTACAACAGTATTGATTAACACTGACTATTAGCCAATGGCAAGGAAACAGATGTTCTTACAGTAAACCCTCACATGCTATCCAGAGCCAGATAAAGGTTAAAGGGGACCTGTGGTGGTCGTCTAAATGCATTCAACTTGAAAACATTAGGCAAAGTATTCGTTATTTGGTTAAATAATTATTGCCAGCCATCTACCACCAGAGATATATGCAAATACTAAAGCCAGCATGGCCAGCCAATGCTATGCGCGCAGCCATGACACATGCGGATGTGACGTCACCTCGTTGTTACTGAAAAGTCAATACTCAGCATGTACCAGCAACTACGCTGCTTTTGTCAGTGTTTTTGTTCTGTTATGGCTGAATTATCGGACTTTGAGGAAGAATTCGGGCAACATGGCTACTGGTTTGAGCCAGAAAGGTCTTCTGAGGGTGAAAATGACACTGATTCGTCGGAATCTTCAGATTCCTCGGAGGAAAATGCTGCTATAAACTGGCGTGCTGGCCGAGCCAGTATGGCCAATGCAGACTGGTGCAAATGTGGCCATTGTGTTCGGCAAAAAACTGATGTTGAATGTTGGGGCTTTATTCACACACCGCACTGTTAATAGCAGCAATTTTTACCTGCTCCGGTCACCTCGCTCTCTCTCCACTCATCCGCCAATTCACACACAACGTTCGCTTCTCGGGGCCATTCCACACACACGGGGGTGCGCCTCGGCTGCGCGCACGCACTCACTCACGTTCACGCACTGAGCTGCCCTATCTAAACACACGAGTTAGACACATCTTACAACACGAGATTGTGCAACCACTTTTCCGCGACGATCTTCCGACAAGGTGTGCTGGGTTTGGGTACACAAAAGAAGTGTTTATCTTTGTTTTTTCGCTTATTATTGAGACATCCAAAGGCTTTACATTCCGCCATTTTGCGATATCCATATCCCAACTGGCAGTGCTCATCCGGGCACTCCAGGCTCAGCCAATATTGATCCAGATCACGGTACCAACGCTACAACATCACAGGAAGCGTCCTGGCAGGCCATGTAGCCACCAGTATGGCTGCGCCCATGTTTTGCTGACATAGCAGAACCAGCACATCAGCAATGGTTTTATATCGCATGGCTTTGAACTTGAACTTGAACTTGAACTAGAACGTGAGACAGGGGCTCAATATAATATCTTTTTTTTTCACGACCACCACAGGTCCCCTTTAAGGCTTGGGATTAGTGACAAGGATTTCCTTGCTGCTGCATCTGAAAAGATGTTTGTTCACTGAAACAAGAGCAGGCATAATGCATCAAGATGAGTGGATTACTGTGGCTAGTTCTTAGCTTTATAATTTTTGTTTGAGAGAGAAAAATAGATTCTTTTATGTGTTTGGTTATTATCAGCTCTATTCTTAACTAGACTCCCTGGTTTGACCCACTCCTTCTTGCACATACATTCCCTTACAGCCTGCATTGTTGCTTTAGTGTAGCTTTTGCCTGTCATGCAAATCTAGCTGTAACACATTTTGTGTGTCACCCTTGGTGACTTGTCCTTGGGTTCGAACAGTGCTACAGTAATCAAGTGAACACTATGTAGACAATAGAGGAGTGCTGATTCAGTCTTCACATCATCCCATGTGAAAGCTGTTGCAAGCTCTCTCTCTAACGCAGCCTGACACGTTTTTATTTTTGTGCTGAATTTTTCCATGTTGTTTATTTGAGCTTAACGGCATGTCCTGTACCAAGCCCGCTAGCGTCAAACTGCTTACTCCGGGAAGGAGGTTTTTCTCTCCACCCCTACCCGCATAACCCACCCCCACATGGCAGTGCCATCACCAGGAATGCCTCTCCTGAACTCAGGCGCAAAGGCAATCCCGAAATACTTTCTGTCAGCTACTCAAATCCTCAAACCTGCTCCAACAACAATGGCGCTAACTGGAACAGGGGAAAACTGCAGCTGATGCTCGCCTTACACCAAAACACAAACAGGGTTCGAATTGGGTACAGAGCACTTCCTCTAAGCTCTTCACGCCTTGTCTGTGGATCCTTTAATTTGGTAAAGTTGAACAGTCAGAGACGGACAGAGAGAGGATGCCTCAGTCCTCCCCGGCAGCCCACTTTACGCTCGACATCACACAGAGGCTTAATTCTGCACATTACTGTCCACTGTTCCTCCGACTGCAATGACCTTTCTCATGAACGCGCAGATTGGTCTGCTGTGCTGCCATCCCGCATAATTACACTAAATCACTAAAGGCTGGAGAATGTGTACACTGTGGTGCACATATGTAGTGTCACGGGCTTACATGTATATGACTGTTCATATGCTCTCATGTATATTCCTGTGTGCTTACTTTGGCTTCACGTCTGAAGAGGAACAAAAGGTCTGGACCTCCTAGAGATAAGAGGAGGATGAGAGAGTTGGCCTTTTGATATGCAAAGAGATGGACATGAATGATTTCCTGACCACCCAGGTTTGGGTGGAAGCGAGAGGAACTGCAGGGGGGATGCATTGTGTTTGGGATTTAAAGACAATGGGATTTTGTACTTTGATGTCAGGGGTATAAGACTGGCAGATGTTGGGGTTTTTTCCTTCTTCTGCTTTTGAATGTTGGAGAGTGTGTTGTGAATAAAAATGGAACCTGAGAAATAACTCAGCCTCATTCTTTCCACACAATCTCCACACTGGTGACCTTAAGACGTATTATGGCCGGAGACGATTCTCCTGCACCGGACTCATCAGGAGCCAGCCAAGCTAATGCAGCCACCACAGTCCAGCTTCCGGACTTCTGGCAGAACAGTCCTCGCTCCTGGTTTAACGCAGTCGAGGCACAGTTCCATCTTCGGAAGGTTTCGGCAGACGCCACGAAGTTCTACCATGTGGTTGCAAAGCTGGACAACCACACAGCCCAGCGTGTAGAGAGCCTGATCAACCACCCACCAGATGACGACAAGTACGGCACTTTGAAGGCTGCTCTCATCCGTTTTTTCACCCCCTCGCTGGGAGAACGAGCAGAGAAGCTCCTGGCGTTGACTGAGGGTGAGGTCGACAGACCTGCAGACCTGATGGCGAAGATGCTGAGTTTGAGAGACGCCGAAGATGATGGCTTTATTTTCGCCCACCTTTTCCTCAGGACACTATCGCCAGCGGTGAGAGTTACCCTGGCCAGTTCACAGCTGCTGGCCCACTGAGACTACCACGAGCTGGGCCAGGAGGCGCAGCGACTCGTCAACGCCCATAGACGACACACGGCCACGACTGCAGCAGCAGAGCTGGGCGCAACATCCGGGGTTGGCAGGGGGCCAGAGGCTGCAGCACCAGACTCACGGACGATGGCAGCGGCGGGGGCCAGGAGACGCGGAGCGGACGACGTCCTTTTTTTTTTTTTTTTTTGTCCTGTCAGGCAGCTAGGCAAACAGAACAGGGATCTGTCACCCTACTGTGCCAAAACAGATTTACTTTGCCAAGAGGAGCCTATACAGTGCCTAACTTTGCACTGTATATTGTTGTAAACTCCTCCTGTAATAACTTTTGATACTTTATTTTAATTGTTTTACCCATGGAAGACCCAGCAGGATGGGGAAGAGAGAAAGGAAGTGTGTGAAGGGGGGAAAGAAAAGGGAGGGGAACAGACAAAAAAAAAAAAAAGACAACTAAAACAAACAAAAGACAAACTGCTTCTTCCACCGAAGATGTCTCAACACGAGTCTGGTTTCTGCACCTGTTAAAGGAGAGACACTTGTACATGCATGTCTGTGTGCCTATATATGAGAACGCGTGCAAAATAAGTGTGTGCATGTGAGTGGTTTGTCAGGAAACATACGAGCGGAGGGCCGGTTGCAGCAGCCCTCCCCCCGAGGACCCCGAGCAGGCAAGACAGCGCCACCAACCCCCAGCCCCGAGGTCAGCAAGCCCCAGGAAAGCCAAGCATCCACCCCCGGAGAGACGATCAAGGGAGAGCAGGCCGCCCGGCGGCCGGCGCGGTGAGCCCACACCCCTGGACCCGCCCGGCCCCCACCCCCCCAGCGGGGCCAACATCCGCCCCCGGGCCCCAGGCACCAGGAGGCCAGCGACCCCACCCCCCAGGACAGAGGCCAGCCAGCGCCCTCTGGCGCGAGCCCCCCCAGGTACCCCCACAGCGGTCCCGCCCCAGCGCCTCGGCCACACACCCCGGGGACCCCCACGTCCAAAGAAGTCCCCTCGCCCAGGTGAGCCCACATTGCTGAGAGGCACTACCCCCCTAATCCAGCCCCTCCCGACTCGCAGGCACACCCCTCCCCATACCTCCACACCCACATGTTCCCATGCACACCCCTCTCACTCAGCCAGACCGACCCATTCTCTCTCACTCCAGTACCCACTTAAATTCACTCCTCATTCACCTTTATTTCAAAAGCCGACTGCGAAGCAGATGCAGTGAGCCTGAACATGCACCAGTGCCCGGCAGTGACCAGGGAGGCCACCGGCGCAGGCCACAGAAGCAGACCCCCACCCCCCGGCGCCCATCTGAGTGAACAATCAGCAGACCACCGCAGGTGCCCCAAGATGCCACCTGGCATGCAAAGCGCCGCACAAAACCGACCCACCATCACCACCTCCATTCATCACCCTCTCACTCACACTTAAACTCATATTCAGCCCCCCGTCACTTCCTTGGTTGTATCTATATATTAGTAGCATCCAGGGACGTCCTTTGTTTTTACCATCGCCGTTTCACCGAAAGGGCACTCAAGTGCATTCCACCGTGCCAATTCAAGCGCTCAGGAAACGCCAAGACCGGGAGTCGGTATCAGCTGTGGCTCTCGGTGAGGAGAACAAGCTGCTCTACTTGAGGGACACGCGATCGGGGAGGCCCTTCCTCGTGGACACAGGCTCCCAACTGAGTTTCATCACACCTTCCTACGCTGACCGGCTGGCGCCTTCCAGTGGCCCTGTGGCATCAGCAGCGAACGGCTCGGCGATTAAGACCTTCGGGGAGAAGACCCTGTCTCTGTCGTTACACGGCCGCACTTTCGAGTGGACTTTCGTCATAGCGGCAGTCAATTTCAACATGTTAGGTGCTGATTTTTTGTGCTCACATGGTTTGTTGGTCGATCTTGCTAACAGACGCCTGGTTAATGCACTCTCTTTTTCTTCTATTCCCTGTACAGCGCGAGTGACCCCGCCAACAGCACAAGCCAACGTCACAGCTGCAGGTGGTAAGTTCCACACACTCCTCACTCAGTTTCCAGCACTCACGGTGCCAACGTTTTCGGCGACCGTGGCTAAACATGGGGTGGAGCATTTTATTACTACCACCGGCCCGCCCGTTTTTGCAAAAGCTCGGCGCTTGGATTCAGCTAAACTGGCCATAGCGCGCGAGGAGTTCGCCAACCTGGAAAAATTGGGCATCATCCGACGTTCAAAGAGCCCTTGGGCTTCACCGCTTCACATGGTCCCTAAAACTGATGGCTTGTGGCGGCCGTGTGGTGATTTTCGCAGGCTGAACAATGCTACAGCACACGACCGCTACCCAATCCCACATATCCAGGATTTTTCAGTTCATTTGGCAGGGACGCGCATTTTTTCTAAGATAGACCTGGTACGCGGTTATCATCAGGTCCCAGTCCGCGCTGAGGACATACCCAAAACAGCGGTAATAACTCCTTTCGGGCTTTTTGAGTTTTTGCGCATGCCGTTTGGACTTAAAGGCGCAGCGCAGACTTTCCAACGCATGATGGACGTGGTGTTGCGCGATCTCCCTTTCGTGTTCGTCTACCTGGACGACATTTTGGTAGCCAGTGCGTCCGAAGACGAACACGAAAACCACCTCACGGCAGTTTTCCAGAGGTTGGCGGAGCACGGGCTAATAATCAACCCAGCGAAGTGTCAGTTCGGGGTGGCGCAGATTGATTTTTTGGGGCATCGCGTCTCTCCCGAAGGAGCAGTTCCTCTGCCTGACAAGGTGCGCGCGGTGGCAAATTTTCCCCAGCCACAAACGGTCAAAGCGTTACAGGAGTTTTTGGGAATGGTGAATTTTTATAATCGTTTCCTCCCCCGCGCGGCGCAGCTCATGCAACCATTGTACGCTGCGCTTAAAAAACAAAAACCCGCAAATAAAATTGAATGGTCTCCCGAGCGGGAGCGCGCATTCTCTGAAGTCAAAACAGCCTTGGCAAACGCTGCGTTGCTAGCGCATCCAGTCCCAACGGCCCGCATGGCGCTCACTACTGATGCGTCAGATGTGGCCATGGGGCAGTTGTTGAACAGTATGTGGCTGGAGCCTGGCAGCCGCTCGCGTTTTTCAGCAAGACTTTGCGCGATAGTGAGCGAAAATACAGCGCATTCGACAGGGAGTTGTTAGCTCTCCATTTGGCTATTCGTCACTTCCAGTTTTGGCTGAAGGGACGCCGTTTCACCGTGTTCGTTGACCACAAGCCGCTGACTTTTGCAATGGCCAAGATTTCGGAACCTTGGTCGGGCCGGCAACAGAGACAGCTGGCTGCAATTTTGGAGTTCACTACCGATATCCAGCATGTAGCGGGTAAACTTAACGTAGTGGCAGACTGCCTCTCGCGTGCTGTGGCTGCTCCAGCCCGCGTAGAGGTAGATTTCGCAGCTGTTGCCGCGGACCAGGGTAGCGGCGCAGAAGTGCGCGCGGCCCCAGTCCGCGTAGGGATAGATTACGCAGCCATGGCCGCGGAGCAGGGCGGCGACGCGGACGTGCGCGTGCTCCAGTCTGGACCAACAGGGTTAAGGCTGGAGGACAGGGTGCTGCAAGACGGTATGCCCCCCCAATCTGCGATGTTTCCACAGGGCGACCCCTTCCAGTGGTTCTGGCCTCGTCGTGCCGCCGCGTTTTTGACTTGATCCATTCGCTGGTGCACCCGGGGGTGCACGCTTCGGTCAAAATGGTAGGGAGAAATTTGTATGGCCGGGCCTGCGCAAGCAAGTTAGAGAGTGGGCGGCAGCCTGCATGGCCTGTCAGCGGGCCAAAGTGCATAGACACAAGAGAGCTCCTTTGGAGCTGTTTCATATTCCAGCTAAAAGGTTTGATCATGTCCATGTAGACCTCGTAGGCCCCCTACCACCCTCGCAAGGGTGCACACATCTTCTGACAATGGTTGACCGCACCACGCGCTGGCCAGAAGTGGTTCCCCTGTCATCAACCACAGCTGAGGAGGTGGCGCGTGCTTTTTTAACTGCATGGGTAGCGCGTTTTGGAGTTCTGTCGGATATTACGTCTGACAGAGGCCCACAATTTGTTTCCGAACTTTGGTTAGCGATGGCCCGCAGCCTGGGGGCAACGATCCACCGCACGACCGCTTATCACCCGCAGGCTAACGGGCTATGCGAACGTTTTCACAGGTCGCTGAAGGCGGCTCTCAGAGCGTCGCTTACGGATGCAAATTGGGTTGACAAACTACCGTGGGTTTTATTGGGGTTGCATTCTGCACCTAAAGAGGATTTAGACGCCTCCCCAGTGGAGCTAGTGTTCGCACAGCCACTTCGGCTGCCCGGAGAATTTCTCCCTGACAACCCAGCGCCAGAGTTCTCCTCGGCTCAGCGGTTGCAGAATAACTTGGGCCCGAGTGTCCTACCAGGCCCCGTTCACCACAGTTTTCCGCGTGTTTTTGTGCCTAAAGCTTTAAAAAATGCGGAGTTTGTTTTTGTCAGACATGATGCCCACCGCACAGCTCTGTGACCGCCTTACGATGGACCATTTAGAGTGCTAGAAACAGGTGATAAGCATTTTTTGCTGGATTTGGGGGGCAGAAAGGAAATGATTGGCATAGACAGACTCAAACCTGCTTTTGTGATGGCTGGCGAAACTGTGCAGTTGGCGAGGGCCCCGCAACGGGGTAGACCCCCTAGGGAGCATTCCCCAGTACACCCACAGAGATTGACTAACAGTTTTAATCCCCAGACAGCAGCTCCACAGCAGGAGGACGCCGCGGAAGAGGTTAAGCCCGCCTGCAGCAGATACGGCAGACGGTTGAGACCAAGACAGCATATGGACTGATGTGTGGCGATTTTATTATGACATGCAATCTGTGTTAGTTTGTTCCGTCTTAGACGTTTGGGGGGGGGGGTTATATGTGGTGCACATATGTAGTGTCACGGGCTTACATGTATATGACTGTTCATATGCTCTCATGTATATTCCTGTGTGCTTATTTTGGCTTCACATCTGAAGAGGAACAAAAGGTCTGGACCTCCTAGGAATAAGAGGAGGATGAGAGAGTTGGCCTTTTGATATGCAAAGAGATGGACATGAATGATTTCCTTACCACCCAGGTTTGGGTGGAAGCGAGAGGAACTGCAGGGGGGATGCATTGTGTTTGGGATTTAAAGACAATGGGATTTTGTATTTTGATGTCAGGGGTATAAGACTGGCAGATGTTGGGTTTTTTTCCTTCTTCTGCTTTTGAATGTTGGAGAGTGTGTTGTGAATAAAAATGGAACCTGAGAAATAACTCAGCCTCATCCTTTCCACACAATCTCCACAACACTAACTTGCGGCAGTGTTTCATCCAGACTCCAGCTCGACTTAATGGATCTTGTTAGCTGAGGTCAGAGTCCTCTCTGTCTGAAGTCACACTAAAGAAACACAACCTTCCCTGTGGAGCTCGACAGGGGACCCCGGTGTGGGCTGATAAGAGAACACAAGCCATAGCAATCTGCCACATGTCCTCTCCCCAATTCATCCTAATAACTTCAGGCTTAAAACATGCAAATTCTCTATGAAGGAAGCTGATTTATTTTCCCGAGTGGGAGGCGTGAGATCTAAATTTAAAATGATTAAATGTGCCTTGAGTAAGAAAATCATTTGCACTTCCATTTGTTAGCCTCTAAGCTGTCCTCAAATCAATGGCACGTCTCTGAATCATCAGGCTCAGATGACTGCCTTTTTTTTCTGCATTTAAGGAGAACATTTTTCAAATTTCCATTGTTGTTGACTGCCATTATATAATACGGTTTGTGGATCTGATCAGCACGTGCAAGAATTTAATTCCAGCTTTGTTTAATGCTCCCCATTAAACAAATTAAAACTGATTAAAATTCAATCCAGTACCTCTCTTGCGTTATCAAATGGGACTACAGATTGTTAGAATATTCATATGGTCTTGCGCAGCAGATAGCATCGGTGGAAGATTTTGAAGTATCATTACATCGGGGAAAGATAAAGGTACTGAGACTGAAAGGGTTAATGGAAAGTTAGAGTGCCATAACAATAATTCTGTAGGTAATCTCCTTTTATGCTCTACACATATTCCATACATATTCTGTTTGCATTAGCATGAACAAATATGTTGTGTTAAACTGGAATTAGGCAGAGCTATAGAGCTCTCTCTCTCTCTCTCTCTCTCTCTCTCTCTCTCTCTCTCTCTCTCTCTCTCACTCTTTATAGTCAGGTCTATCACATTAGATACACACCCGGATCCAACACTCACACACACACTTTTGATAGTACATTTTAGGAGATGGGTAACGTGAATAGCGGATGGCCTGTTCACGTCAGAGTTAAATTGGCCAATCAGACAGTCACGTACAAGCCCATCCTATTGTACGGGGGGGTTGGTCCAAATCGCCAACCCGAGAAGTTTAATGTACGTCACACCCGGAAGTTGTGATCAGTCTGATGACGTTCCCAAGGGGACTGCATCAAACTGATCCAGCGCTGCTTGCTTTACTTGTGACTTCTAAATAAATGTTCCATCTTTAAATTGAAGAAATCTCCCGCTTGTTCTTGGATCCTTCAATCGAAGAGTCGGGTATTTTTCTAACAAATTGGTGCCGGTGACCCGGATTAAACTATTCTGAGGCGAGCTTGAACACAACAGATGGGAAGGACCCTTTGTGCAGACAGCCATGGCACCTGAACAAAAAAAAGGTAAGCAGAAAACCTTTTCTTACACAAAATTTCTGCAGTTTGGCCATACTAAATTTTCAGTTGTCTGATAAAGGGATATATCCGATCTCCAAATTTTATCATTTGGTTGGGAGTCACATGTAAAGTCTAAACAAATAATCCAAACAAATAGTCAAATTCCACCTAGCTGCAATGCTCCGTACTGTGGGTGTTTATATATTTACATATTTATTCCATCTAGCTACAATGCTCTGCACTGTGTGTTCATATATTCATATATTTATTCCATCCAGCTACAATGCTCTGCACTGTGTGTCTGTGTGTGTGTGTGTATATATATATTTTATAGTAATATGTACATATGTATATTAGCTGCTCTTGCTTGCTTGTTTTTTTTTTCTTGCCTTCTGATTGTTGCTCTGAGTGTTGCTATCCCTGTGCTGTTGCAATCCTGGAATTTCCCCGTTGTGGGACTAATAAAGGCTTATCTTATCTTATCTTATCTTATCTTAAATAGTTTAAAAAGTTAAAAGGAAAGTGCACATGTTCTATTTTCAGTCTGAGGTAGAACAGTTGTGATCATGGACATACAATTCACGGGTGTATGGTCCGCCAAATTTTAAAACACTTTGGAGCCAGTCTGAACCAAAATACCGAGACTTAGGAGGCCAGGGTGACTAATAATCACCCAGGTTCGTCTCCCAAATTATAAGCCAGGTTTTAGTAACCTGTTGCCGGAGGGAACCATTGAAAGTGTTTGACCCAATGCTGCTGTAGAGCAAGGCCACGACCGTTTAATCTGTTGGACACATGGCACTGCTTGTACTTGGGGCTAGAAGAAGCCCCCAGTGAAAGTGTCCTCTGTGTATCAGAGTTAGTCACGGCACCGCTTGTAATGGGGGATCTGCCGAGGCCTCATTGAAAGTGTCCTCTGTCCAACAAAAGTTAAACGGATCGGTGAGGTTTTGAGATGCAGTCTGTACCCAGAACTTAATAAGACATAGGAGGCAACGGCCGTGCCTGTCTTCCAAATTGATATCCAGGATTAGCCTGTTGCCGGGGGGGAATTAAGTGTCCGACCCGATGCCGTTAAGGAACGATGCCACGTAGGTGAAGTATTTCAGAGCAGTCTGTTCCGAAATAATTATGAGACCTAGTGAACAGCGGTGATCAGCGATCGACCGTGTTTGTCTCCCAAATTAAAGGACCCAGATTAGCCTGGGGTCCAGTAATTTTGGTTGCAGTCTGTGCCGAAATAAGAGACTTAGGAAACAGCGGAATCAACCGTGTTCATCTCCCAAATTAAGAGAACCAGGATTAGCCTGTTGCCGGGGGGGATTTAAGTGTCTGATCCAATGCCGTTAAGGAACGATGCCACGTGGGTGAAGTATTTTGGAGCAGTCTGTTCCGGAATAATTACGAGACTTAGGGAACAGCGGAATCAACCGTGTTTGTCTCCCAAATTAAAGGAACCAGGATTAGCCTAGGGCCGGTAATTTCGTTTGCAGCCTCTGCCAAAATAAGAGACTTGGTGAACAGCGGTGATCAGCGATCAACCGTGTTCGTCTCCCAAATTAAAGGAACCAGGGTTAGCCTGGTGCCGGATGTATTTGTTAATTTTGTGTCTTTAAGGGATAAAAGTGTGGTTTGAGAAATACCGGGGGTGGAAATATCTATTAAACTTTTCCCATAGTTTGATTTAACTAATGGTGCTCTTCTGTCCACTTGGATAGAACAAAGGCTGGTGTGTATTTTTCCACAAAGGAGGGAGGTAATTCGCCCCCACTCCTGCGTGGAAGTGAGATTGTAAAACAGGTCACTGAGAGGAGGATTATTTGAGGTAACAGTATTAAAATGAAGTGCTAAATTAAAGTTGTAACGTTATTCTGGCATGTTTACAGCTGAAGTTAGGGAAGCAGCGCTCCATTTTCTTAAATTAAAAAAAAAGAAAGAAAAGAAAAAAGGTAGTGGTTTGTGAGCAATAGGCTCAGGAGCCATCTTGTGTGTTCACAGTTGTGCATGTGCAGGTAGCTGTGGCACAGTGCCTCCATCGTGTGGCCGAATGTAAGAAGTGCACTCTTTCATAAATTTACTGCAAATTAGGGCTTAAAATTGTCCTAATAAATGTGGAACTTTATCTCTGTGGCTGAAAGGAAAGCTTTAAGTTCGTGCATGGCAAATAATCATAAAGTCCTCCCTTGCACACTTATGTGGGTTTGACTGTAGTGACGCAAAAAAGCATGCCCATTCGGCTGGAGAGAAAAGGCTCAACTTTAAATTAGGCAGAGGAAGGTATAAGAATAATAATTATTCCTACTTATACAATAAAGGTTTAGAAGAATCCTAGGTGGACAATATATAAAGGTGAGGTAATTTAAATGAATAAATAAGGAAAATTGTAAATTGGAGTAAATAAGTAAATGAATACAAAAATAAATGAATAAATACAATAAACTAAAATGAAGGAATAAAAATAAATAAATAGGAGTTTTTGTTGTGGAGATGAACCTTGTGGAAGTGAGAGTGGGCAGAAAATGGAAAGGGAAATTTGTTTTTTGAGAAAATTGAAAGCTGATGAATTGTTAAATTCATCATTAAACAATTCATCAGCTTGATGAATTGTTAAGTTCATCAATTGTTACCTGTTTGTGCAGGACACAAGAGAAAATATGGAGAAACGATTGGAGGAAGGAAAGAAAAAATGTAAGAGTAAGAGACTTATGCTGCAATGGTGAGAACAAATGGAAAATAATCAATGAACGCAATAAAATGGAAAAGGACAAAAACACGCGGTTTAACAGCTTTTCTGTTTCCCTGAGATGATGGCTGCTGTGGGTGTGGAGCACCCCTCCCCCAGCAGCTGGTGAAGCCCCCTGGAATTGGCTGCGTCCACCCTCCCCCTCCACGCCATTGCCTAGACTCCCTCCTCCCTCAGCAACAACAATACAAAGGGACATCGAAAGAATGGTTAAAGAGGAACAATTGAGCACATGTAAGTATAGTAAAATTATATTGTTGCTTTCCATAGCAGAGATGTGCCAAGACCACATACTGAGCAGACCCATTACATGACCAATCTTCAAAAAAGCCATGCCCATGCCCCACCTAATTTGCCCTATAAGTATCAGCTGCAGGGCCACAGGAGGTCAGAGTTTTAATAATAGAGTCATAGGCCCCCATGGGGCTAATACTTCCTATGTCAGCAATTTGGCCACTGGGCTCAAACACCCACGGGGGGGGGGGGTGTCCCCCAATTAGCAACACAATGGGTATCCTCCCCTACAGGATGTTGAAAAAGAACGGCTTTGATATTAATGCCGTTCTGTTTCAAAAGGGGGAGAGTGGGACAGGCAGGGACAGAAGAGTGGGACAGGCAGGGATAGAAAAGTTACTAAGTCATTTAATGTTTGCTGTCTTGAAGTCTTAAGTTAGGCGTTAGCAGGGAGTGAATCTAACAGTAAAACTAAGATAATTGATCACGGTGTTCTCAGCCTTACAGTCAATGTTCTCAGCCTTAAAGCTGAGAGGTCAGTGTGCTTTCTCATCTGAAATAATACCATTTATGCAAACTATTGAGTAGCTACATAAAGAGTGTATAAATATGAATGATTAAGGCTTGCAATTAAGACCAAAATCTGGAAAATTCTTAACACTTGAAGGTCAGTTTTCCACAGAATATCAGGCAGTCTGACCTTTTGCCACAAGAAAACTAGTCACCTGCTAGCGAAGAGAAAGGATGCAGGTTTAGGGCTCCTTTATACTCAAGGGTCAATACATATTTGGAGATTCCCAGACCCTCCTATCTGTATTTTTTGCACATTTCCCAAAACTTTATGGATATAAACTAAACTTATTAGCACATTTTCTAGTCTCAAAGACCACCACTAGTACTAACCCTCTATTCTAAGGGCCGATGGGAGAGGGATGTCTGGGGACAATTTGGAACAACCAATTAACCAAACATGTGAGGGCAGTGCAGCCAAGAGTTCAAGAAAAGCTAGAGAAAAGTATTGCTTATGCTTTACAAATTTGTTGGAATCTAATCACATTGTTAAAGTAAGAGATTTGCAGTAGGCATTTTTTAACTCGACATAAGGTATGAACATGTGAAGGTAAATCAAGTACAAATTTGTAAGATGGAGGTGCAAAATATGATAAAAATGCTAATTTACAATCACAATTTAAGACAAAGGCTGAAAATTTATGCAAAAAGATTGCAAAGTTCAGAGAAAATTGCACAATTGAGGAAATTTGCCAAATATTAGAAAATGCCACAAATTTCTGAAAAAGCTTGCGAATTTACAAACAAAAAATCCAAAATTTGTTAGGAGAAAAATGACTATTTAGAGAAAAGTTGCAAATTTACATGAAAGTCACATTCTTTAACATTTTCTTACACTTTGTATGGGGATGGGGGATGGCAGTGTAACAAGGGTGAGGGTTTTTGATCATCCAGTGATGAGTAAAAAGCGTTATAGTAGAAAAAGATGAATTAAAACAAACATGACTAGAGTAGACTAGAAGAAGATAATTTGAGGTAAAAGCAGCAAACACTCCGCCAAGTAGACTCAAGAATGAAGCATATACATACAGACGTGGACAAAATTGTTGGTACCCCTCTGTTAATGAAAGAAAAACCCACAATGGTCACAGAAATAACTTGAATCTGACAAAAGTGGTAATAAATAAAAGTTATATGAAAATTAACCAATGAAAATCAGACAATGCTTTTGAATTGTGGTTCAACAGAATTATTTTAAAAAACAAACTCATGAAACAGGCCTGGACAAAAATGATGTTACCACTAGAAAAGATTGAAAATAATGTGACCATAGGGACATGTTCAACCAAGATGTGTCCTCTAATTAACATCACAGGTGTCTACAGACTTGTAATCAGTCAGTTGGCCTATTTAAAGGGTGACAAGTAGTCACTGTGCTGTTTGTTGGCATGGTGTGTACCACACCAAACATGGACCAGAGGAAGCAAAGGAGAGCGTTGTCTCAGGAGATTAGAAAGAAAATTATAGACAAGCATGTTAAAGGTAAAGACTATAAGACCATCTCCAAGCAGCTTGATGTTCCTGTGACTACAGATGCACATATTATTCAGAAATTTAAGATCCACGGGACTGTAGCCAACCTCCCTGGACATGGCCACAGGAGGAGACGGATAATACGAATGGTAATAAAGGAGCCCAGAACAACCTCTAAACACATTCATGGTGAACTCCAAGGTCAAGGTACATCAGTGTCAGATTGCACCATCCGTCGTTGTTTGAGCCAAAGTGGACTTCATGGAAGACGACCAAGGAGGACACCACTGTTGAAAACAAATCATAAAAATGCCAGACTGGAATTTGCCAAACTGCATGTTGACAAGCCACAAAGCTTCTGGGAGAATGTCCTATGGACAGACGAGACAAAACTGGAACTTTTTGGCAAGGCACATCAGCTCTACATTCACAGACGCAAAAATGAAGCATACCAAGAAAAGAACACTGTCCCTACTGTGAAACATGGAGGAGGTTCTGTTATGTTGTGGGGCTGCTTTGCTGCATCTGGCACAGGGTGTCTTGAATCTGTGCAGGGTAGAATGAAATCTCAAGACTATCAAGGTATTCTAGAGAGAAATGTGCTGCCCAGTGTCAGACAGCTTGTTCTCAGTCGCAGGTCATGGGTCTTGCAACAGGATAATGACCTAAAACACAGCTAAAAACACCCAAGAATGGCTAAGAGCGAAACATTGGACTATTCTATAGTGGCCTTCTATGAGCCCTGATCTAAATCCTATTGAATATCTGTGGAAGGAGCTGAAACATGCCATCTGGAGAAGGCACCCTTCAAACCTGAGACAACTGGAGCAGTTTGCTCATGAGGAGTGGGCCAAAATACCTGCTGAGAGGTGCAGAAGTCTCATTGACAGTTACAGATATCGTTTGATTGCAGTGATTGCCTCAAAAGGTTGTGCAACAAAATATTAAGTTAAGGGTATCATCATTTTTGTCCAGGCCTGTTTCATGAGTTTGTTTTTTAAAATAATTCTGTTGAACCACAATTCAAAAGCATTGTCTGATTTTTAATGGTTAATTTTCATAGAATTTTTATTTATTACCACTTTTGTCAGATTCAAGTTATTTCTGTGACTATTGTGGGTTTTTCTTTCATTAACAGAGGGGTGCCAACAATTTTGTCCACATCTGTACATATAGCTGTGTGTGCACTGGCCTTATCCAAAGGGTATAGTTTTGTAGGCATGGTGTTAGCTCGTCTGGAGGCTATCTGTTCAGAAGAAAAAGACAGAAGACTCCACCACACCAAGATACAGATGACTCTGTTATACTTTAGTTTTCAGAGCAATCAGCAGACGTCTTATTTTTATACATTCCTCGAAAGGCAGATGTTCAAACAAAGCATCTGATGTCAGGGTAGAGGTCAAGAGATGATGAGTTTTGTCACGAGACAGAATTTTGAAATGAGCCACGTTGGTTTATTATAAAGCTGACTTTTCAGAATGAAACCAATCACTTTTATGTGCAGGATCTTGCATGGAGCATTAGCTGTGGACAGTGGTCAGTAGTATGAACGACAGGACAGTGAATCATGAAGAAGACAAGCAGGTGGTAACAGAATGTTAATGAAGGCTGAAGAGAACTGAGACCAGATGAATGAAAGGAAGTTTTAATACTGAAAGAGATTTTAGATGTGAGCTGTGCAGCTTCATCAGCTAGTCCAGGGAAAGGTGAAGTCTTGTACACAGTTGGATAGTGGATGGTAAAAATCGAGTGAGTGTTTCTGATGGAAAAAGTACGTAGGGGAAGAGAGAAGAATGGTGGATTTAGCAAGTGTAGAAAATATTTTTGGTTTTGAGATGGAAATGGGAAAAAAAAATGAAAGCAGAGTATGTGTAACCAAAGAAAAATAAAGATCTGTGTAAGATTTGCAACTGTAGCTTTAAAAAACAAACAACAAACAAACAAAAAACAACAATAAATTAAATTTTGCTTAATCCTGAAGAGGGTCAGGAAGAAGGCTCAAACACAGGCAGCTATCTTAAGTGTTTCCAAGTACTTAAAGCAGAAATGAGGCATTAGGTATCCATTCTTTCAGTGCATGTCTCTTAATTGTGAATATTAACATTAAGTAATGAGCAAACACTCACAGCAAAGATTATAGCTTTACTGTATACTCAGTTATTTAAAATCAATCTAACACCCCAGTTATGTTCTTCCCCAATAGTGGGTATGCATAGGATGTCACCGAACAAAACTCTTGGAAGACAAACACTGAGTGGCAAAAATGAGTAGCAGCATGGAGGTGTATGCCAGTACTACACAAAAATCCACACAGCATTTAATTACAGCAGTACAAATAATATCTGTTGGCATGGTGGAGAGTTAATCTTATTATCCCATCTTGTATTAATTAGCAAAATTAAATAAAGGCGTTGAAGCAGTTCCTTTCTTGACTCAAGGTTGGATATCTAAATAAAAAGGGAAAATAAAATTTGAAGGAAAAACACGCACTTATTTATGGAATGGCTGACACAAGGGGAGCCTGAGGCTCCCCATGAATCTATTTCTCTTATAAAAGGAGGCCAAAAGGAGGAGGGGGAGGACAGCAAGGAGGAGGAGGAGGGAGCACGCCCCACAATGGAAACGGAGTGATGACCAAACCACTGCTGGCGGGAGGGAGGTGTCCATGGTTTACACCCACCACGGGAAAAGCTGGACCGCATGCTTAAGACTAGAACAGATAAGTGGACTCACTTCTACACATATACAGAAAATTATCAAAAATTAAATTATTCCATGTAAAGTAGGAACTCCAGGTAATGACATACAGGACTTTTCAAGGTCAGAAAAGTAACGATCAAATTCTGCAAATGGCAAGCTACCAGTAGAACACCTATCAACATCTGTAAAAGTAGCATTGTACCCCATGTACTATAGACAATTGAACGGATCTGATCCAAATTATGAACAACCATTATTTGCAAATCCATCCTCCAGATTGGTCATAAAATTTGGACTGGTAAACAAGGAAATGTGTGGAAGCATCCATTGTCCTAATTGAAGAGGCTAAGAGACATTTCAACCTATGGGGGGTTCCACACATCCCACTGGTTAGACCCAAACACATGGATTGGAAAATATTGGACATTTTGTCACCTCTACTGCGGAATGTAGCCATCCATGGAAAACCAATACCTGACCTCAACATAGAATATTCTCCCAAATTAAAAACATACACATTGTCTCTTAGCTGGGTGACCACAGCACAGAGGGCTGTGGACATTGATGCCCAGAAATCTCCTACACGACCAAGCTTAACATTAACAAATGAGGGGATGAGGAAAATTTGAAGCAAATTCCAAATTGGTTATGGTAAAAGGATAACTAGATGTAGATCTAATAAAAGGAACAGAGTACGACACTATAGGCCATATATTCAGAAGCCCAGAAGGGTGTTAACAAATGAAATTTTCCACAGTGGGAGTCATCAGCAAGTCTTAGACCAATTGCTGGGTCGAGAGGAAGAGCTGAGGACCCCAAGATGGAGGATGATGACGAGGAAGACCATTCTGCCATCACAGATTATTTGTAAACACAGTGCGCTACTGATAATACATAAATCATACATAGCTCACCACACATAGGTACGGATGTGAGACATAGTACTCTTGCGTGTTTATTTCCATCATGCTAATTATGGTTAGGTAGTCTGGATAAGGGTGAAGGTTAGAAGCTCTGAATGCCTGAATACAACAATGCATGGATAAGGAAGTCTCCTAACGTTAAACGATGTTACCTACCCACTGCTGAACATATAGGTCCCATTGCCCAACACACTCATCACAACACAACCACTGCTTGTAGATTTCATATGGTCAACAATCACACACTCAAGGGTAATGGGAGATAACTTACAACCGCACATAGTCAACTACAGATGTAGTGAATAAGGATAAAACCGTACAGGCTCCAGCCATTGTGATGGCAACCCCTCAGGCCATTATTGGTCCTGCCCCGGCCGAGTCCTTTGTATCGGCACTTGAGCAAGGGTGTAGGGCACAGGGAAGATGCATGCCAGAGGGCACCAGACCATCACGATGTGTGCCTGCGACGTAGAAAAAGGTTGTAGGGCGAGTGACTGTACGACTTCAGTCCCTAGAAGAAGAATGGACTGGTACCCAAGCGTATCCGGGGTGGAGCCAGGTGCACGAGCCTTACCAACACCAGCATCTCTACCTCTGTCCAGTGACAGGGGGGTAGTATCCCTGGGATAGCATCACTGAACTGTTCACCGGCTGGACTGGATGTTACATACCCTCTGCTGCACTCACCAGACTGTCCTATCGACCTCATGGGACGAGATGTGCCTCTGAGAGCATGGACACACAGTTGTTTCACTTCTAATGGTACTGGTGTGTGTCAACGAGATGGGACTGTGCTCCACAGCTGCGGATACGGGAAGCAGACACAGTGGAAGGTCAAACCTCTGTCGCAACCATGTGATAACTGCAGCCAAATGATGTGAGCCCTGGCAAGGGTCAACCGGTGGACAAAGGTTTCGTGGGCATCGTGGATTGACAGTTCATCTGGACAAGGCCCTCTTAGACATCGCTGCACCGCGCTACGGTGTCCACAAGGGGGGAGGCAAGGGTAGCAGAACCAATGGTGCAAGCCTCTTGGGTTGACACACAATGCAGGGACCTGCCTTATTCACCATCTGATGATTGCTAGCGTCTCTCACACCATGCATGGTTGACATGATAAAATCATGTCAGGGGGGGAGTGAAAGTGTTAATGAAAAGTTAGAGTGCCATAACAATAATTCTGTAGGTAATCTCCTTTTGTGCTCTACACATATTCCATACATATTCTGTTTGCATTCTTATGAACAAATATGTTGTGTTTAACTGGAATTAGGCAGAGCTATAGAGCTCTCTCTCTCTTTTTTTATAGTCAGGTCTATCACATTAGATACACACCCGGATCCAACACTCACATACACACTTTTGATAGTACATTTTAGGAGATGGGTAATGTGAATAGCGGATGGCCTGTTCATGTCAGAGTTAAATTGGCCAATCAGACAGTCACGTACAAGCCCATCCTATTGTACAGGGGGTTGGTCCAAATCGCCAACCCGAGAAGATTAATGTACGTCGCACCCGGAAGTCGTGATCAGTCTGACGACGTTCCCAAGGGGACTGCATCAGACTGTTCCAGCGCTGCTTGCTTTACTTGTGACTTCTAAATAAATGTTCCATCTTTAAATTGAAGAAATCTTTGGCTTGTTCTTGGATCCTTCAATCAAAGAGTCTGGTATTTTTCTAACAAGACCTGTCTATCAAGTAAAGAGCACCTAATCTCGTCCGTCTCTTGTGACTTCTCTTAAACCCGTGGAGTGGAGTGAAGTGGAAAAGTGAGAGGATGAAAAAGGGATACTAGAAAGAGGGGACTTGAAGAGAAAGTTAATAGGAAGGAAGATGAAACTGGCATTAGTGAAGGGGGGAAATGGAAAATGTTATGAATATGGTGCTTAGAGTATTGATTTGTCTGCATAGTAGAGAAATAAGGACAAAAACACACTAAAGGTAGCAAACTGTTGCCCCTTGTTAAAAAAAATAATCATGTCACTGTGCCTTGATTTTCAAGTTTTACATTACACAGAGGAGATTTTCATGTTTCTGCATGTATGCAAATTTGCTTGATTAATGTGCTAAAAGATTGCGCCCATGCTTAGTCATTCATATCTTATGCAAAGGGGGCAGGACTCCCATCATGCAACCTCTCCCACTCATTTGTTGTTCTGTAGTTGCACATTTTCTGGAGCGACTAATTCTTTAAATAATAGAGTTGTTTTCTCCTTGGTTGAATCAAAATGACAAGATGAAAGTGCCAAGCTTCATTGCGTGTTATTATACTAAACTGTAATAATGTTGCTTTGTATATTCATATTGGATCATTTTGAATGGATGTAAAATATGTCTTGTGTGAGTAATCAGTTGAACTCAATGTGAAATGATGGCTACAGTTTGGTAAAAAAATGTGAGTAAATATTCTGTTCACTGTTTCTTTACTTGAAAATAAGAAATGATTTAAAATGTAAACAGGAAAAGGTACAAAAGGAAACATCAAACACAAGAAAACCACATTTTTGTTTGATTATTCGAAGATAGAAGTTAAAGGAAACACAAAAAAGTAAAATAAATTTCTGGACCTGTCAATCCTTAACCAGGAAACAAAACGTTTAGAATTAATATGCACATATTTCATAACAACCCACAAGAGTTAGGGTTAGAGTCTTTTGTCTTGGCCTGTCCTTGCCACTGATAATACCTCTATCTGCCAAGAATGTCCCGCTAGTCCTGCAAACGCTAACGGGTACTCAAATATTTTGCAAGCAGTTTCATGAACTAGTCAGTCAGAGAGCAACTCATACCGGTTTGGATGTCGCCCGGGTTAACAAGGTCAGGAGTTCCTGGCAGTGGAGGGCGAAGGACAGAGCTGCTGTAGAGGAATCTGATCAGACCTAAATGAAACAGTCATTGTTGCCCCCGACAGACTGCTATGATGACTAGAGGTCTCCCATAATTAAAAGTTTTATTATTTCACTAAATCTGTGCTCACTGATACATCACATCACCTTATTTTCTTTAAACAACTCTTAATGTGTGTTTGGGAAGTGAGTAGTTGCTGTTATTATGTAATATAATTGTTTTCCTGTTCTTGCTTCATTTACTGCTCAGCAGTAAGTCAAGCTGCAGCGAGCCTCCCCTGAAGTGTGTGTTGTTTCATAACTCGCAGACTATTTTCAATGGGTGACATGTCTGGGCTGGATACTGACCAATTTCAGACTAGACTCTATCACTGTGGAGCCATGTTATTGTAATATGTGCAGAAGGAGGTTTGACGTTTTCTCTAAAATGTGTTGGTTTTTATGGCTACTTATGTTATAAAAAAACAAAAAACAAAAGCAAATATTCGTGGCGGATGTTACCCAGACTGACATGGAATAAATGACAACTGTGCAGCTTTTTAATTTTACAGCTTCATGTAATGATGGTATTGTATGTGTTATAGGCGGTAAAACCACAGCTTTATCTTGGGGAACTTAAAAATTGGTGGTGTGAAGAGCTGTAGTAACTATACAACCATAAAATTGATGAGCCATTTTACTCTTCTACTATTTTATTCCCCGTTACACAAAATTTCCAGTTTTAGTGTCCTTGTCCCAACTTTTTGAAGCATCTTTTTGCCATTAATCAAAGGTGGGGTTTAAATTATTTGCAAGTCATAATGATCTGATCTCAAACTACTACATGAACAATCAGTCCTCCAACTGAAATGTAAAAATATGCTTTGTGTTCCTTACCTCCAAATATGACCATCTGCACCACATCGAAAATGGTGACATCACCTCATTTCACTGTGTAGAAGTTACTTAAATCTTTGTACTGAGGTGGGAGGGGTGGTGGTGGATGGAACTAAAATTAGCATTCCCATGCTGCAGTCACATGCTAACGTTTAAGATAAGATAAGCCTTTATTAGTCCCACAATGGGGAAATTCCAGGATTGCAACAGCACAGGGATAGCAACACTCAGAGCAATAATTAAGAAGATACGAAAAATATAAATAAGAGCAGTGGATATACATACGTACACATAAATATATAAATATATATATAAAGTGCGGAGCATTGTAGCAAGATGGAATAAACAGCATCACCGTCTACTTAGTTATCCTACATAGTATGAATATGTACCCATACATGTTGACACCCTCCGTAGCGACTGATAATGTCCTAGTTGTATACTGGAGGGGACCATTTGTGTAAGTCTGTTGCATCTTTTGCATTCAATACTGTAACGTGCACGCCAACTGACAACGTCCCACCGGGAGGTTCGAACTCATGCCTCCCGCTCCGGAGTCCCGCACTCTACCTGTGTCGCCAATAGGGTCAACCCACTTGGCAAGCCAAGTAGGGTGCTCATATTGAGTTCGCTACACTACTCCCCTCTGGTTCTTGGCATCGTCCCGATGTCAGCGCCGCACCACAGCTTGGGAACCAGTAAATCCCACTTCTGACACCAATGTAACGTGCACGCCAACTGACAACGTCCCACCGGGAGGTTCGAACTCATGCCTCCCGCTCCGGAGTCCCGCACTCTACCTATGTCGCCAATAGGGTCAACCCACTTGGCAAGCCAAGTAGGGTGCTCATATTGAGTTCGCTACAATACTATTAGGTTGTCACGCTTTTTTGCTATCTCTGCGAGCAGCCCTGCTTGACATAACGCACGGCTCAGGAGACACGCACACACAGGCTTAGAGTAGTTCAAAGAGTTTATTAACAGCAGGGGTGAATGAGTGTGTGTCTGCGGGATGCAGATGTGTTGGTGGTGGCGTCTGCTTCAGGCACAGAGGCAGATGACCGTTCGGCCGAGCAACCCTATGGAGAGAGCACAGGGAGAGGGTGACGGGCATACACCAACACAGGATGAATTATGGCAAGAGAAGATCTTACTTGAGTTGTCAGGATAGCTGGCACAGCAAGGGGAACGTAGCCTGGGAGACAGCCACCTGGAGAGCTCCGTGCAGCAGCGAAGGATGGGCGATGGAACGGAGATGTCCGCCGCCGGGGAATCCACCTGTGCACAGGGGAGCAGACTGGAAAAGGAGGTAAGGGTTCTTACCCAGAATAGCGATGCTGAAGAAAAGTATGCTCACGGCGGTGAGGGAACGAAGTCTGACGGCTTCAGGCCGAGCCTCCGGGCGAGGCGGCTTTTATCCCTCGCCGCTGATGAGGATCAGGTGTGTGAGCAGGTGGCGCCGCTGATGAACGGCGCGGCGTGACAGTACTCCCCCCTCTAGCAGTGCCTCCTGGCGATGGCTTATCCGGGTGCGCTCGGTGGAAGTCCGCGATGAGCGATGGGTCCAACACAAACGACGGGGGCACCCATTGTCGATGCTCGGGCCCATAGCCCTCCCAGTCCACCAAGTATTGCAACCCACGACCCCGGCGCTGGGAGTCCAGGATGGAGGAGACGGACCAGGCCGGGTGGCCACCAATCATCCGGGGCGCGGGTTGCGCTGCAGGAGGAGGGCAAAGGGGGTCGGTGACTGCCAGCTTCACCTTTGATACGTGGAAGGTGGGATGGATGCGGAGGGAGGGGGGAATAGCCACGCGCACAGCCACCGGGTTGATGATCCGGGTGATGGGGAAGGGACCCATGAAGCACTGTGCTAGCTTCCTCCTCTCGCCTTTTAGGGTGACGTCCTGGGTGGAAACGTAGACAAGTTGCCCAACTCTGTACGCTGGGGCAGGTCTTCTACGCCAGTCCGCCACGGTCTTGTTGCGCTCCGCTGTGCGTAAAAGCGCATGACGCGCGGCGGCCCAGGTGGAGCGGAACTGCCTCACGTGCGCCCTAACTGACGGAACAGTTACCTCGCTCTCCTGCGCTGGAAGCAGCGGGGGGTCGTAACCCAGGGACGCCTTGAAGGGGGACATCCCCGTTGCAGAAGAGCGGGCGGTGTTGTGGGCGTACTCCACCCAGGCGAGATGGTTGCTCCATGATGTCGGCTTGGATCTTGCAACACAGCGGAGCGCAGCCTCCAGCTCCTGATTGGTCCTCTCACACTGCCCGTTAGACTGGGGGTGATGGCCGGAGGAGAGGCTCACCTTGGCTCCGATGGCGTTGCAAAAGGATTTCCAAACCTCGGATGAAAATTGGGGGCCCCGGTCCGAGACCACGTCCACCGGGATCCCATGCAGCCTGACCACGTGTTGGACGAGGAAGCCCGCCGTCTCCAGGGCGGTAGGGAGACCTCGCAGGGGGATGAAGTGTGCCGCCTTGGAGAAACGGTCCACGACGGTCAGGATGGTGTCGAATGAGTTGGAAGCTGGGAGCCCGGTGACGAAATCCAGTGCGATGTGCGACCATGGCCTGCCAGGGACGGGCAGAGGCTGGAGCAGACCCGCTGGAGGGGCGTTTCCCGACTTGCTGGTGGCACAAATTGGACAAGCCCGGGCGTAGCGGGCAGCATCCCTCCGCAGGCCTGGCCACCAAAAGGACCGTTGGAGGAGGCTGATCATCCGAGAGGTGCCGGGATGACAGGTGAGCCGGGAGGTGTGGAGCCAGTGGATGACCTCTCCTCGGACCGTAGACGGAACGAACAGTCTTCCCTCCGGTCCGCCGCCAGGATCAGGTTCCACCTCCTGTGCCTTCCGGATCTTGTCCACAATGTCCCAAGAGATAGCTCCCACGACGCACGACCTGGGCAGGATAGTGTGGGGCGTCTCCTCAGTCCCCACGGGGGTGAACTGTCTAGAGAGGGCGTCAGGCAGGCCGTTCTTGGAGCCTGGCCTGAAGGTGATAGAGAACCGGAACCTGGCGAAGAACAGAGACCAGCGCGCCTGGCGGGCATTCAGGCGCTTGGCAGATCGTAGGTACTCTAAATTCTTATGGTCCGTCAAGACCACAAACGGCAGGTCCGCCCCCTCTAGCCAGTGGCGCCACTCCTGTAGGGCGAGTTTAATGGCCAGGAGCTCTCTGTCCCCCACATCATAGTTCCTCTCCGCCGGGGACAGGCGCCGGGAGAAGAAGGCGCACGGTCGCTTGGCGCCATCGTCCGGTGATTGCTGGGATAACACTGCTCCCACTCCCGTGTCCGATGCGTCCACCTCCACAATGCACTGCAGCGCGGGGTCGACCTGGCGAAGGACCCGGGGGGAGGAGAACTCTGCCTTCAGCGCCTTAAAGGCAGTATCGACCTCTTCGGTCCACCGGAACGGGACCTTCGGGGACGTGAGGCGGGTCAGTGGTCCGACGATCCAGCTGAAATTCGGGACAAAACGGCGGTAAAAATTGGCGAAGCCAACAAACTGTTGCACCTGCTTCCGAGATGCGGGAGTAGGCCACTCCACCACCGCCTTCACCTTCTCTGGGTCCGGGAGCACCTGGTCTTGGGCGATGATGAATCCCAGGAAGGATGTGGTCCTAGCGTAAAACTCGCACTTCTCAGCCTTCACGTACAAACGATTCTCCAGCAGTCTTTGAAGGACCCGCCTCACATGGACCCGGTGCTCGTCTCTGGACTGAGAGAAGATCAGAATGTCGTCCAGGTAGACGAACACGAAGAGGCCGATGAAATCCCGGAGGACGTCATTGATGAGGCGCTGAAAGACGGCAGGAGCGTTGGTCAGCCCGAACGGCATGACGAGATACTCAAAGTGGCCGTTCGGGGTACGGAAGGCTGTTTTCCATTCATCTCCCTCCCGGATCCGGACGAGGTGGTAAGCGCTGCGGAGATCCAGCTTGGTAAACCAGGTCGCCCCCTGGAGGGAGTGGAAGGCAGTGTCCATGAGGGGCAGGGTGTAACGGTCCCTCTCAGTGATGTCATTAAGAGCTCGGTAGTCAATACAGGGACGGAGGGAACCGTCCTTCTTCCCTACAAAGAAAAACCCCGCCCCCACGGGTGATGACGATGGGCGGATAATCCCAGCGCTCAGTGATTCCTTCAGGTACGTATTCATAGTCTCCTTCTCCGGCGCCGACAGGCTGTAGAGCCGACCAGATGGCAGGGGGGCCCCCTGGCGGAGATTGATGGCACAGTCATATGGTCGATGCGGGGGAAGAGACATAGCTTTCGACTTGCTGAATACCATACCCAGGTCGTGAAAATCTGGGGGCACCAGTGACAGGTCCGGGGGTGCTGTATCCGCCACAGGAGGAGCCGCGGACGGGGAGCAGGCAGCGGACTGAAGGCAGGTGCCCATGCAGAAGGTACTCCACGCCGACACCCCAGCTGACCTCCAGTCCAGGACAGGATTGTGGAGGCGTAGCCAGGGATACCCCAGGATGACGGGCGACACATAGTTGGGCAGGACGTAGAAAACCATCTCCTCCCGGTGGTTCCCTGAGATGATGACTGGGACAGGAATGGTTTGATGGGTAACTCTCCCAAGGGAGGCACGGGAGAGATGGACCAGGGAGATGGGGTGTTTGAGCGCCTGACAGCGGATGCCCAATCGGGTTGCCAGGCCTTGTGAAATGAAGCTGCCCTCTGCGCCCGAATCCACCAGTGCGTGGGTGAGGTGCCCAGTGGGATTGTGGCAAAAACGGATGGGCAGCTTTAATTGAGTGAGGGGACTTTGCCGATTGACGTCCGCGAGGCCCCCTACAGTGACTCGCGGACCCCACCGTTTGGCTTTTGTGGGCAAAGCTCTACCGTGTGTTGATTGTCTCCGCAATACATGCAGAGACCCAACTCACGGCGGCGCTGTCTCTCTGCCAAGGAGAGCTTTGCCCAGCCCGTCACCATCGGCTCCGACTCCTCGGGGCACGATGGTGGCGGCGTCGCCAGGGGGCGAGCTTGGGGCAGGCGTAGCGGGACTCCTCGAGGGCGAGAAGCAGACGGCTTCCGTCCTGAGGAGCGCTCGCGCAGCCTGTTGTCCAAGCTGATTGCTAATGAGGTTAGCTCCGCTAACGTTCCGGGGATATCCCGTCCAGCCAGTTCATCCCTCAGATCACTATTGAGGCTGCGGAGAAACAGGCCGCAGAGGGAGCGCTCCTCCCAGCCCAGTTCCTCCGCCGCTACCCGGTATTCGATGGCATAATCCGCGGCCGACCGGCTTCCCTGCTGGAGAGCGAGAAGCCGATCGACCTGGACCGCCTCGGAACGGGAGTGATCAAACACCTCCAGGAAGCGCCTCACGAACTCGACATAGGTGAGGGTGGCATAACTGGGTCTCGCCATAATAGCGTAGGCCCAAGTTAAAGCACGCCCCTCCAGGAGGTTCCCTATGTAGCCGATCCGGCTGTGATCTGAGGGAAAGTCTCCGGGCACACGGTCAAACACGGACTCGCACTGCATCACAAACCCCCGCGCTCCGCCGAGCTTTCCGCTAAAGCGGGCGGGGGTCGGAATTGGTGTGAGTCGGGCCGGTGCCACTGGAGCTGGCTGGACGGCCACCGGAACAGCAGGAGCTGCGCCACCCTGAGGAGCCGGGGAGAACGGCTGCTGGGGGTCCAGGCGGTCCAATCGGCCAGTGATAGTTATCAATTGATTTAGGATCACCTGCTGTTGATAAGCTATTTGATCCACTCTAGCCTCGAGAGTGGTAAGCCGGTGTGCGAGCCCGCCGTCCGCCGAGCCGCTCTGCTGAAGCCATACTGACATAACGCATGGCTCAGGAGACACGCACACACAGGCTTAGAGTAGTTCAAAGAGTTTATTAACAGCAGGGGTGAATGAGTGTGTGTCTGCGGGATGCAGATGTGTTGGTGGTGGCGTCTGCTTCAGGCACAGAGGCAGATGACCGTTCGGCCGAGCAACCCTATGGAGAGAGCACAGGGAGAGGGTGACGGGCATACACCAACACAGGATGAATTATGGCAAGAGAAGATCTTACTTGAGTTGTCAGGATAGCTGGCACAGCAAGGGGAACGTAGCCCGGGAGACAGCCACCTGGAGAGCTCCGTGCAGCAGCGAAGGATGGGCGATGGAACGGAGATGTCCGCCGCCGGGGAATCCACCTGTGCACAGGGGAGCAGACTGGAAAAGGAGGTAAGGGTTCTTACCCAGAATAGCGATGCTGAAGAAAGGTATGCTCACGGCGGTGAGGGAACGAAGTCTGACGGCTTCAGGCCAAGCCTCCGGGCGAGGCGGCTTTTATCCCTCGCCGCTGATGAGGATCAGGTGTGTGAGCAGGTGGCGCCGCTGATGAACGGCGCGGCGTGACACTGCTTAGGTTATACAGTCTGACAGCCGTAGGTAGGAAGGACCTGCGAAGCCTCTCGGTTGCGCACCTAGGATGATGTAGTCTACTGCTAAATGAGCTCCTCACTGCATTCAATATGTCCTGCATAGGGTGGAACTCGGACTCCAGCAGAGATGACAATTTAGCCACCATCCTTCTCTCTCCTATCTCCTCCACTGGGTCAAGGCGTTTCCCCAGGACAGAGCTAGCTTTCTTGATCAGTTTGTTCAGTCTCTTCCTACCGGCTGCTGTAATGCCGTTGCCCCAGCAGACCACACCAAAAGTGATGGCTGATGCCACCACCGAGTCGTAGAATGTCTTCAGCAGCACCCCTTGTACACCAAACGACCTGAGCCTCCTCAGTAGGAACAGCCTGCGCTGTCCCTTCTTGTAGAGTGCGTCGGTATTGTGTGACCAGTCTAGTTTATTGTTCAGATGAACACCCAGGTACTTGTTGGATGTCACCATCTCAATGTCTGTTCCCTGTATGTTTACTGGTGCTGTGAGGGGTTGTCCTTGCCTGCAGCAGTCCACCACCAGCTCCTTAGTTTTCCTCACGTTGATCTGGAGGCAGTTCTGATGGCACCAGTCCACGAAGTCCTGGATAAGTCCTCTGTACTCAGCTTCATCTCCGTTGGAGATGAGGCCGACAATCGCAGAGTCGTCAGAGAACTTCTGTAGATGGCAGTGTGTTGTGTTGTGTGAGAAGTCCGTAGTATAAAGGGTGAACAGGAAGGGAGCCAAAACCGTTCCCTGGGGGGCCCCCGTGCTACCGATGATCGTGTCAGACACACAATCTCGGGTTCTCACAAACTGTGGCCGGTTAGTGAGGTAGTCCAGAATCCATGATGACAGGTGCTGGTCCAACCCTGCACACAGCAGCTTGTCCTTCAGGATCATCGGTTGAATGGTGTTGAAAGCACTGGAGTTTACATTGTTTACAACCCTCCTGTCTGTTTTTCTTTCACTTCCTCATATGAGAGTCACATCTGGTTTTGGGATTCTTCTTGTTCTTCTTTTGGCTGCTCCCTTTAGAGGTCGCCACAGCAGATCATCTACCTCCATCTCACCCTATCCCTTGCATCTTCCTCTGTAACAGCAACCCTCTCCATGTCCTCCTTCACTGCATTCCTTCCTGGCAGCTCCATCTTCAACATCCTTTGCCCAATATATCCACTATCCCTCCTCTGCACATGCAGAGAGCATCTCAGCCTTGCCTCTCTTACTTTGTCTCCAAACCGCTCAGCCCGAGCTGTCCCTCTGATATACTCATTTGTAATCCTATCCATCCAAGTCATTCCCAGTGAGAGTCTTAGCATCTTCAGTTCTACTACCTCCAGCGCCACCTCCTGTCTTTTTGTCAGCACTACCGTCTCCAAACCATACATTATAGCAGGTCTCACTACCGTCTTAGAAATCTTCCCTTTTACTCTAGCTGCTGTCCTTCTGTCACAAATCACCCGACACTCATCTCCACCTACTCCACCCTGCCTGCACTCTCTTCTTCACCTCTCTTGTGGATTTTCAATTGCATTGGATGGTTGACCCCAGGTATTTAAACTCATCTACTTTCATTACCTCTACTCCTTGCATCTTCACCGTTACACCTGCCTCAAGGCCAATACATACTCCACAAGAACAGAGAAATTTGTTCTCTCTCCCAGGGTTGCAAGAACAAAATGACATCATTTTGTCCTTGCAACCCTGGTGTGGGAGTTCTTGCAGCTTGTTCTTGACACATCATCGTGGCAGAACCTTTTTCTTGCGTGGTGTCCAAGAACTACAGTATTGTGTGACTGGTCAGAAATGTGAATTTCCCAGGAGTTCTGCACTTGAGTTCCTTGTGAAGTATGAAATGTCCTGGCCAGAAAGAACTTTGTTCTTGTTCTTGTCACCTCATGTGGTTCCAAAGTTGTCATAGCCAGGAGCGGTACTGGGGTTAAGCTCCCAGTGCTCATAAAATGCTCCTTACGGCGTGCGTCTCGAAAAGCCTCTGACAACTAAGTCCAACTCCTAGCCTGCCCGTGTGGTTTAGTCTCTAAGCCCGGCGGAACTGCTTTTACTAATAGGAGAAGGGGCGAGGGCGGATCTCTGGCGCCTTAAAACCAAATGCTTCGGGTAGATGGTGGCTCGTCAACCTGGGAAGGTAGCCCATCTAGGGGAAGGTAAACCCTGATTTCAAACCTCCGCTGCCTTGCGGCACACCCGGTCACGGGAAAGGCTTCGGGAGTCAACCCTGAGGAAAAATCCGGAGTCGGAGCCCCTAAGGCAGTTCTCTGTTGTGCTCAACATCATTCTGGCAGCTCCTGCGACGGCGCTGGTGCCAAACTATAGCAGCCCTGCTGTTCCTTTGGATTCATCAGTGACGTGGAGAGGGGGGATATGCTGCATGGGTAACATCTTGTCCTCCATATCTCCCTGCCCAGGCTTGAATCCTACCAACGCCCAATGCTGGAAGGTAGAACACCAGTGCGCATTGGGCTGTTCAGCCACAGGCGGTGCTGTTCCAGCAGAGTAGATGTTTAGGATTCTCTTCCATGGTCATCATAGACTGACGGAGGCCGACAACGACAACGATGCCACCTCAAGAAAAGAACAAATTTCTCTGTTCATGCGGAGTATGTAAAGGCCTTCACTCTCACTCACACACATGGATTCCATCTTGCTCCTACTGACTTTCATTCCTTTTCTCTCCAGTGCATACCTCCTCCTCAGGTTCTCTTCTACCAGTTCCCTATTCTCACTGCAGATCACAATATCGTCTGCAAACGTCATGGTCCATGAAGTTTGCAGACTCCTGCTTGACCTTGTCTGTCAGCCTGTCCATCATCATGGCAAACAAGAAGGGGTTCAGAGCTGATCCCTGATGTAATCATCACCCCCACCTTGAATTCATCTGTCACTCCTACAGTACATCTCATCACCATCTCTCTGTACTCATACATTTCCTGCAACACCGCCCAAAAATTCACTGGCGGCCCTCTGCCCTCCCTGGAGGACATCTCCAGAGCCTTGTGTCTCAGAAGGATCAAGGCCATCACAGGAGACCCCTCACATCCCACCTACCACCTGTTTGACCTGCTTCCCTCTGGACGATGGTTCAGATCAATCAGGTCACATACCTCCAGACTGACAAACAGTTTCTTCCCCTGGGCCATCCAAACTGCAAACAGTCAGAGCCCCCCCCCCCCCCCCGAACGCTCACATGCACAGAACTGAGGACCTTTTAATTATCACAATAACACACCTGTCTTTGCAGTCCGCACTTTCATGTATATTGACCCATCTGTGAAATGTGGCAGATCTAGAAGAAGAAGAAGTGTGATATAAATGAAGTCAATGGCGCTAATGCATCTGTAAGCTGGTTGCCACCCACCAATCAAATCTAAAAGAAGAAGAAGAAATCACTATGTATATTTTCCATAATCCTTGGGCCATTTTACTCAGTTGTGTTCAGCTGTGTGTTCTGCACTCCACACTCTTATGTGCATAGTTCCATCCATGAAGCCACTACAATACCGGTGTATATTTCCAGAATTGTGGGCTATTTTTTATTTCAGTCATGTGTTTAATCGTGTGTTCTGTAACCGTGGTTTATCTAATCCTTCTTTCTTTACTGCACAGTAGCTTGATGGAGCACCCACAATTCCGTTGTACTGTACAATGACAATAAAGCCTATTCTATTCTATTCTATTTCAAAGAAGGGGTCCTATGTTAACATGTAACTTGACATGTTAAGATGTTTTTGATTGAAATAGCTTTTGATATCAGTAAATATGAGCTCCTAATGCTGCAAATTCAACAAATGACCATTTTTAGTTCTTTACAACCAATAAAATGTTTTGAAACTCTGTTGTGCATAATAATTTGGAACAGTGCATTTTGAGTTTTTTTTATTTTTGCAAAAAAAAATAGTTATCATTGGGAGGTTTGTTCAATAGTGTTTGAATTATGCTCTAATGGCATCGACTATTTAGGAAAATCAGAGGCAAATATCATTTGCATAATAATTTGGAACACGGTGTAAACGGCACAAGTTTACACATGAACTTACACAAGCATAAACAACCTTAATTTATTTCATTTTACTTATATTTGACTTTTTGCAGTGTAGTTGTGTTTTCTAGCTCACATTACATTATCCCTCCAAGAGAAATAAAAATGAGGCCATAGTGACTCAGGAGGTAGAGCAAGTTGCCCAATAACTGGGGGGTTGGTAGTTCAAATCCCACTCCCCCCACCTTGCTGTTGTGTCCTTGGGCAAGACATTTTACCCACCTTGCCTCCAGTGTGCTCATAGTTCATGACACTGATGTATGAAATGTGAATAAATGTTCAGTAGTGGTCAGAGAGGCCACTGGCATGGGTTGGCAGCCATGTTCCATCAGTCTGCCCCAGGGCAGCTGTGGCTCTGGCTACAGCTCTGGCTACAGAGGTAGCTTACCACTATCATTGTCTGTGGAATGAATGAATAATGGACTCATTGTAAAGTGTCTTTGGGTGTCATGAAAAGTGCTATATAAATGCAATCCATTATTAAAAACATAGCTATTACACATTTTTAAATGTGGTGGCCCTGAGTATTGGCCATGGGTTAATACAGCACGTGCCCTTCTAATAAGATCCACAGGGATCTCCATCAAGACTAAACTGTCCAACTGGGACAGTGTGCGGGTGTGGAAAGAAATAACAACTAGTGTCAAAGGAATTGAGTGTTATTCTCCTGTCACAGTTATTCATAATCTTCATACCTCATTAGTAATGACCCTCAGTCCTATGACAAAACAAGAAGGCAGGTTTTATCTTGAACTGTGCAATAACCTGACAGTGGATTCTGACCTCATTTACTATTATTACTGGTTTTGATCACTATTTTCTATAAATTTTATTCACCTCCACTGAAATCCTTGTTCACCTACCAACACTTGACCTTATACATTACTCAGACATTATTTTTAGTGGATAGCTGACGCTAGCAGCTAGCTAGCATTAGTTAGCTGCCTTGTGCCACTGTTGTGCCATTTTACCATATTTATCAGAACGGCCATACCCTGGGTTACTATGCATGCGTGCGCATGCCACACATGCGTAGTAACAGGAAATATGCTTCCACACATAATTTCAGCATACGATACAGCTGACAAAAACAGCTGATGGCGCTGCACCGTGACTGGCTAATCCAAAAATGTGGCACGTTTTCACTGTGTGTCTATTTATACATATTATTAAAAATTACTCAGTACAGCTGAAGGAAGGTAAACAATAGCATACCGTGGCCCAGATGATGAAAGGTAAGCAATTATGTAATGTTAGTGGCATATTTGCAGTGCAACTGATTCTGACAAAGTATGCTAAACCGATACCTATATCTATCGGTTTGCCATAGGGGTATGGTATAAAGTATGGTAAAATGGCAGAACACTGTGGCGGCATGAAATAATAAGCAGCGAACTGAAGGTTTAAAAGTGGGTTTTATTCATCATTCATCCGCCATCACAAGAACTCACCCCAGCGCCGTGCAGGCGCGCCGGAGCGAGCACTCAGAGGCTCTCGTCAGCAGATAGTCAGAAGCAGTGGTCAGAGAGAAAGTGAGCATGTGATATTCAGTCACTTATATACCCAGTTACAGACAATACATGAAAGGCACATTTGCATCACAGTAACTGGCAGGAAGGCATGGGACATTTGCATCACAGTCAGAGCAGGAAGCATGAACATTTGCATTTGAGTCATACATATCAACAGCAGGACTGGCAGGAAGGAGCTAGGCAAAGAGCGGCTGCCTATTGATATCAATACACACATCTCATTGTTCTGCTAATTGCTCCAGCTGAGCGCTCTGCTTGTCCCAGTCTGTTGTGGGGGTCACCCACAAACACCACCATTCATACATCCATCCATCTTCTACTGCTTATCCAGGGATCCAGGTCACGAGGGCATCAGACCAGGCAGAGTAGCCCAGACTTCCATCCAGTTCACATAGCACCATGATCCCTCCTGCAGGTGGTGAGCCCACTGGAGGGCGGACCCATGTGCACTGGTTCCTTGATGTAATGTTTTTCATTGAGATTCACTGGACCACTCTTAGTCTGACCCTTCACCCAGGACCAGTTTGCCTTAGGAGACCCTACTGATGTGTAGTGAGTGTGTAGTGTGTGTCTTGCTGTACCCGCCCTGGGTGTGACGTCAGGCGGGCTATGGCTAGAGTGTACTGTATATAGTTCTGTGTTCTACAATGAAGAGTCAGTTGGCTGCATGGCATAACTCCGACTGCAACCATCATTATACAGACATAACATTTTGGCGACGAGGAGAAACTATGGAGGTGTATGGGCTACATCCACCATTATTACCATTTCTGCAATATCTGGGAGAGCCAGCGCTCCTCTGGTGTAACTGGCTGGCCATGTTCGAGGGTTACATTGCTGCGCTGGGCTTAAGTAGGCTCGACGGAGTACAAAGATGAGCACTTCTGGCCCACCAGCTTGGCAAAGAAGGTCGGAGAATTCTCTGTGTGCTGGGAGAAATGGAGTCTTATGCGGATGCTATCGGGCGGCTGGCCAAATATTTTGCTGAACATACGAGGACCACAAAGCTGCGGGTAATAGAGCTGTTGGTGCCAAAAAGAGCTAAGCTAGCTAGCTCGGGGAAGCTAGCAGCTCAGTCAGTGTCTATGGGGAAGTTAGCCACGAAGCTATGTGTGCGCCAAAACCAAGCTACAAGCTGCCAGCCAGACTTCGAGGTAGAACCGTGGCCATGAGTGGGGTAGACCCCGATCACCGAAGGTGGCAAGCCAGCCGAGGAGTTCAGGATGCGGGAGTCGGAGCAGTGACAGCCGGGCGCAGAGGCAGCACAGTGGAGTACCTTGGACGACAGTGCTGGGTGCAGCGACGAGGCGCCTAGGTTGAGTGACACCAACGAGGGTGATGTTGAAAGTCCCGGGAAGCAGCAGCGACAGCTGGACACAGAAATGGCACAGTGGAGCACCTCGGACAACAGAGAGGAGGTGCCGGGCGCCACGGAGGTCAGGCAGTACCTCAGTGCCGGGGCTCAAAGCGCTTTGGACGAGGGTGCTGGGCCTCACGGTGAGGTGCCCGAGTCGAGGAGTGACATCGACAAGCGAGCGTTAATTTTCCCGGAGTTCGACCACAGGGGCGGCAGCTGCAGCAGTTCTGAAGGCAGTCGGAAGAGAACCAACAGGCACGGAGGGACGGCGTGCCGGGTAGTAGCACTGTGGGTCCAGACGAGAGAAGCAGTCGAGGGTGAGGAGAAGGGACATTCTCTCCAGGGAGGTCGGTTTTGGTCCTGGGGACAGATGGCTGCCAGGGACGCACATGCCATGGGGCTGCCCTGGGCCTCTGAGCTGGTTTTACCTCTGGCTGCCCATGGACATTGGAGTAACATAAATGATGTTACTGTAAATATGTTCAGATGGTGCATGTGAATGAATGTGTGTTATTTGGGGATTATTTTGTGTATTTAGTATAACCCCCCCCCCCCACTGATTTTAGTTGTTTTGGGTGAATGTGTTAAGCTATTTTAGTTCACCGTTTCCCTGCCATTTCCCTTAGTACTGTAACGTCGGGGCCATTTTAAGGGGGGCAGGGATTTCCCAGCATGCTTTGCCAGTTTGAAACGTTACTGTGTGTGTGTATTAAATGTGTTATACTGCTGTGTCATTATAACTGCGTTATAATGACCCAGCAGTGTTTAGCAGGATTAGGGCAAGATGTATCATGTGTGTGTAACCATGATTGAAACAGGGGTCCGGGAGAATGACCTCCCCTCCTCTCTGTGCTCAGAAGTTAAGTTGGGGTCGGGGGTGTGTAAATAAAGCCTGTTCATCACAACCATCTTGCTCCATTTTCTTTGTGTGAACCTTGCAAACGTCACACTGGTGTCAGGAGTGGGATATGGAGCAAGATGATAGCCAGGACCCGGGCGGAGGTCCAGCGGACGGAGCGGTTCATCGCTCGGCTGGGAACGGAGCGTAGAGCTGAGACGCCGGCACCCCCGGAGAGGCTCGCCGCGATGGACGGAGCAGCAGACCCGACGGGACTGAGCAGAGCAAACCAGCCCCGTTTCCCGCCCTTTTCAGGGCAGGAGGGGCTGGCGATTCCAGGGCGATCAGGAGCGGTGATCGACCGGGACGTGACCGTCCCATTCATCCGGCAGCGGGCCAAGATTCCCCGCTACAACGGCGAGAACCTGTTTGATGACCACCTGTCCCAGGTCGAGCTGGCCGCCGCGCTGAAAGCGAGCGGGAGGAGGAGCCACGGCAGCGCGTGCACGAGGGAGACTACAGTGGCAGAAGCAGAGCGGGTGGAGCCGCTGATGAATCGCACCATTGAAGCGTCAACGCCGAGACCAAGAACTTTCCAGGCCACGGCTGACAGCGAGGGGGAGGAGGAGGAGTTACGGCAGACCACGGCGGCGCGTCCACGGAGGAGACAGCCGCGGCGCGAGGAAGGGTGCTTCTGCTACGGAGAGCCGGGGCACATCGCACGGTACTGCCCCGCGCCACCCCACGGGAAACTGGCCCCTCACCAACTTTAAATTAGAGCGAGGTGGCATGGACGGGAAAAAGCCGCCTCCTGCAGATGCTTCCCCCGGCGGTGACGTCACAGAGGCCTTTGGAGCGCAGCAGCACAGATCCGGTCTTTTCCCGGGCTCGGCAGGGGCTGGACGCCTGGACGCCTGGACGCGGGCCAGCGGCCGCCTGGGAGGTCCTGGCAGCGGAAGTCCCATGACTCCCACCGCCAGAGGAGGAACTGTGCGTGTCCTACCGCCACCCGATGCTTTCCCTTTCGGTGACGTCACGGAGGCCCTCGGCGCAGCAGCGACGCAGCGGAGCGAGCAGGACGAAGATGCGGCCATTTCACAGGCACAGCAAGGGCTGGACGCATGGACGCGGGCCAGCGGCCGCCTGGGAGACCTGGCAGCGGTGGGAGTCGGCCGGAGCGGGCTTGGGACTCCCGCTGCCAGGGAAGGGACTGTGCCTGGTCCTACAGAAGCTGTCAGATGTGTCCATCCGCCCGCTGGTGGCCAAACCGGAACCCTACCCCAACCAGATACTCCGACCGAGACGCAGATGGCCTGTGCATGCCGCCCCGGCACCGGGCTGACTCGCGTTGGATTTCTGAAAGTGGACTTTGAATTTTCTGGGGACAGAAACCAGTCCAGGGGGGGGGCAGTGTAACGTCGGGGCCATTTTAAGGGGGGCAGGGATTTCCCAGCATGCTTTGCCAATTTGAAACGTTACTGTGTGTGTGTATTAAATGTGTTATTACTGAGTTATACTGCTGTGTCATTATAACTGCGTTATAATGACCCAGCAGTGTTTAGCAGGATTAGGGCAAGATGTATCATGTGTGTGTAACCACCGTAACAAACTAATAGTTTTTTGAATGCAAAAGATGCAATAGACTTACACAATGGTCCCCTCCGGCATACAACTAGGAAAATACCGGTCGCTATGGAGAGTGAGAATATGTATGGGCACATAATCATACCATGTAGGATAACTAAGTAGACGGTTGTGCTGTTTCATCCCATCTAGCAACAATGCTCTGCACTGTGTGTGTTTATATATTTACATATTTATTCCATCTAGCTACAATGCTCCGCACTGGGTGTGTTTATGTTTATATATCTATATATTTATTCCATCTAGCTACAATGCTCCGCACTGGGTGTGTTTATGTTTATATATCTATATATTTATTCCATCTAGCTACAATGCTCCGCACTGTGTGTTTATATATCTACATATTATTCCATCCAGCTACAATGCTCTGCACTGTGTGTCTGTGTGTGTGTATATATACAGTATATTTTATAGTAATATGTACATATGTATATTAGCTGCTCTTGCTTGCTTGTTTTTTTTTTCTTGCCTTCTGATTGTTGCTCTGAGTGTTGCTATCCCTGTGCTGTTGCAATTCTGGAATTTCCCCGTTGTGGGACTAATAAAGGCTTATCTTATCTTATCTTAACCATGATTGAAACAGGGGTCTGGGAGAATGTCCTCCCCTCCTCTCTGTGCTCAGAAGTTAAGTTGGGGTCGGGGGTGTGTAAATAAAGCCTGTTCATCACAACCATCTTGCTCCATTTTCTTTGTGTGAACCTTGCAAACGTCACAGTACATTATTCTGGTCATAAATTGGGATGGGTTTGAATTGAATTGAATTGAATAATTTATTATTAAAGAAACCACAAAATTGTGGTATTGGGGGGGTAGCACTGTCCTGGTTATGTAGTTACTTAAAGAATAGATATCAGTATTGTAACGTACTGCTCGACATGGCGACGTCCCACCGGGAGATTCGAACTCACGCCTCCCGCTCCGGAGTCCCGCACCCTACCTGTGTCGCCAATAGGGTCAACCCACTTGGCAAGCCAAGTAGGGTGCTCATATTGAGTTCGCTACACTACTCCCCTCTGGTTCTCGACATCGTCCCGATGTCAGCACCCCATTACTGCTTTGGACAGGAGATCCCACTTCTGACACCAGTGTAACGTACTGCTCGACATGGCGACGTCCCACCGGGAGATTCGAACTCACGCCTCCCGCTCCGGAGTCCCGCACCCTACCTGTGTCGCCAATAGGGTCAACCCACTTGGCAAGCCAAGTAGGGTGCTCATATTGAGTTCGCTACACTCTACTCCCCTCTGGTTCTCGACATCGTCCCGATGTCAGCGCCCCATTACTGCTTTGGACAGGAGATCCCACTTCTGACACCAGTGTGACGTTTGCAGGGTTCACACAAAGACAATGGAGCAGATGGCTGTGATCAACCTGATTTATTTTTCACACACCCCAACCCCCAACCTGCCTCTGTGCTACAGAGTGGAGGGGAGGTCATTCTCACAGACCCCTGTTTCAATCATGGTTACACACACAGATACATCTTGCCCTAATCCTGCTAAACACTGCTGGGTCATCATAATGCAGTTATAATGACACAGCAGTATAACTCAGAAATAACACATTTAACACACACATAACGTTTTCATCTGGCAAAGCATGCTGGGAAATTCACTTAACATGGCCCCAACGTTACACTGCCCCCCCCCTGGACTGGTTTCTGTCCCCAGAAAAATTAAAGTCCAATTTAAAAGTCCAATACAAACTCATCCAGATGTCGGGGCGGTCTTCGGCGCCGGCGGCCAACACGTACAGGCCCCCTAGTGTCCATCTGGGTCTCGGTCGGGGTATCGGGCCGGGATGGAAGCTCCGGTTCGTCCACCAGCGGTGCAGATGGCCGATACGGGGCGAGACGGTCACGATGAAGGACCACAACCCGATCCCTTTTTCTAAGCCTCACCCTGTATCCCACTTCTGACACCAGTGTAACGTGCTGCTCGACATGGCGACGTCCCACCGGGAGATTCGAACTCACGCCTCCCGCTCCGGAGTCCCGCACCCTACCTGTGTCGCCAATAGGGTCAACCCACTTGGCAAGCCAAGTAGGGTGCTCATATTGAGTTCGCTACAGTATGTATGTGTTGGTAACAAAAACTCACAGTTACTGAAGGTTACTTGTGGAGTCCCACAGGGTTCAGTTTTGGGGCCATTGTTATTCAATATGCATATAAATGATATATGTAAAGTTTCGGAAAAAATGGATTTAATATTGTTTGCCGATGACACTAATTTATTATGCAGTGGAAGCAATTTGGAACAACTTTTGGATACACTCGGAAAGGAATTAGGAAAGCTTAAACTGTGGTTTGATTCAAACAAATTAACGCTCAATTTAAGTAAGACAAAATTTAGTTTTTAACAACCATCACAACAACTTAGTATCTAGGCTCAGTGTAAATGGTGTGGAGATTGAAAGGGTATCCGAAACTAAATTTCTTGGAGTAATAATTGATAATAAACTGTGTTGGAAGTCACATATTAATTATATTAAAGGTAAAATATCTAAATCAATTGCAATACTACACAGAGTGAAATATTTACTGAATCAACCCACACTATATACTTTGTATCATTCATTAATACTCCCATACATGACATATTGTACTGAAGTATGGGGAAATACATATAAAACAAACATATATCCAGTCTTTATGCTTCAGAAGAGAGCTATTAGAATAATAAACAAAGCTGCTTACAGGGAACCAACAAACCCACTTTTTCTTAAATTAAAAGCTCTCAAGTTGAAAGATCTGGTTGACTTTAAAACTGCAGTAATACTGTTTAAAGTGAAGAATCTATCACTGCCTGCAAATATCCAAAAGTTGTTCCAAATAAGGGAGAAACAATATCATTTCAGAGGAACATGTATATTTCAGAAACCTTCAGTGAGAACTACCATCAAGCAACACTGTGTTTCAGTGCAAGGAGTCCGATTATGGAACGATTTTGGACCTGAATTAAAATCATGTACAACGCTTGGACAATTTAAACAAAAACTAAAGGAAGAAATACTCCAAACATATATTGTGTATATGTGTTTTACACTTTTGTAAGGGGGAGGGGAATGATGTGTAGTGAGTGTGTAGTGTGTGTCTTGTTGTACCCACCCTGGGTGTGACGTCAGGCGGGCTACGGCCAGAGTGTATATAGTTCTGTGTTCTACAGTAAGAGTCAGTTGGCTGCATGGCATAACGCCGACTGCGGCCATCATTATACAGACGTAACGCCTACCAGGGGCAAGTTGCCCCCGACAACATAACTCCTGGGATCATGCGGGCAGTCAAACCCCTCCACCACGATAAGGTGGCCATCATTCACTTATTCACAAATATTTCTGGTCTTATTGTACTCCAGGGACCAGTCATATTCCATCAGCCACTGAAACCACACACCCCTGTCCATCATTGATGTTTTATTTCATCCATTTGTTAAGACAAAGTTATGTTAGTTTGCTCAGGCACGCTATCCCAGCGAGGGGCTAGCCAGCTATGATTAGCAATAGTGAGGTGGTGGTGGGGGAGTTAACCCCCCTTTTTTTTAAAAATATTTATAGGAAATAGGGAAAGTGATTTATTGAAATGTGAAAACTAATAGAAATGCAGTATAAAGAGCAAAAAGAGTTTGTATGCTAAATGCTGCTCACAGGGAATTGTGTGATTGTTAGGGTCAGGTTGCCCTACAGTTGAAAGTACCCCAGTTCTTGTGTAGTGTGGCATACCTCAGTCTTTTCTCCCAGTTTCCCTCCCTAAAGCATGACTTTCCAACAGCCACCCTTCCACTGAACCCATTCTGATGAGACCTTGGTCAGGTGAACCTCTCAGGTCTTTCCTTGATTTCACCCCAGGTATAAATTTGAAATACTGCCCAGCTCTGTGGCGCAGTCATTAGCACTGTGGCAGCAAAGTAAGAAGGTCACATGATTGATCCCACCCCCTGACCATCGTGGGTTTGATTCCACCCCTGACCATCAGTGACCCTTCTGTGTGGAGTTTGCATGTTCTCCCCATGTCTACATGGGTTTACCCCAGGTACTCCGGTTTCCTCCGACAGGCCAAAAACACACAAGTTAGGTTAACTGGAGACTCTAAAGTGGCCCTAGGTGTGAATGTGCGTGTGAATGGTGAAGGGATTGGCGCTGCACCGTGGCTGCCTCGTCCTAGGTGGATGCCCTGTAATTTTCCCATTGTGGGATAATAAAGGATTATAAAAAATAAAAACGGGCTGGTCAGATGTACTAGGCAGTTCTGCCTTGCTGGTAGGGAGAACTCCGTGGAGTTTGTTCTCTATTTGTCTGGTATGGTACTGTTACACACCTCTCCACAGGGAATTAGTCATGAGAGCTAGTGTGGAATTCCTCTTTGGCTTGATGGTAGAGGCTTTTATATCACGGTGTCACGGGTTTGAATCTCAGCCTAGGATATGAGGAGGTGTATGTCTACCTTGCCTAACGGCGAAAGTGACTTGGGTCTGTCCACCTTGACTAAGGGTCGAAACAGACTTTGGCGAGCCCAGGATTAGAAGGCATTTGTGGTCTTGGCCCAAGATTGGGTTGTAACAGAAAAGTGGGTGCTCATCCGGGATATGACACCTGCACCTCTTCCTTAAGGGGGGGAGGTGTTACGCATCCCTCCATAGGGCCCCTTTACACAGCATGGAGATTGTCAGAAGATGAGACCAATTTTTGATCTTTGCAATTGTTTGGGAGATCCTTGTGTGTTTTGGTATGAATCAAAACTTTGAGGAGACCATGGTGACTGTGGAGATCACTGGAGATCATTGCTAGATCAAAAATTGGCCAGATCTCTCAACGATCTCCACCCCTGTATAAAGGGGGTATTAATAAATCTATGGTTCCAAGGTTGTCATAGCCAGGAGCGGCACTGAGGTTAAGCTCCCAGTGCTTATAAAATGCTCCTTATGGCGTGCGTCTCGAAAAGCCTCTGACAACTAAGTCCAACTCCTAGCCTGCCCGTGTGGTTTAGTCTCTAAGCCCGGCGGAACTGCTTTTACTAATAGGAGAAGGGGTGAGGGCGGATCTCTGGCGCCTTAAAACCAGATGCTTCGGGTAGATGGTGGCTCATCAACTTGGGAAGGTAGCCCATCTAGGGGAAGGTAAACCCTGATTTCAAACCTCTGCTGCCTTGCGGCACACCCGGTCACGGGAAAGGCTTCGGGAGTCAACCCTGAGGAAAAATCCGGAGTCGGAGTCCCTAAGGCAGTTCTCTGTTGTGCTCAACATCATTCTGGCAGCTCCTGCGACGGCGCTGGTGCCAAACTGTAGCAGCCCTGCTGTTCCTTTGGATTCATCAGTGACGTGGAGAGGGGGGACATGCTGCATGGGCAACATCTTGTCCTCCATATCTTCCTGCCCAGGCTTGAATCCTACCAACGCCCAACGCTGGAAGGTAGAACACCGGATCACTGGAGAGGACACTCCAGCTTCGCCTCTGGCGTAGACAAAACACAGGGAATGACAGTTACCGGTTATAAGCCACCGCTCAATTGGCGTAGAGCGCGGCGCCAGGGGTTGTTCCCGACGGTGGGAGGGATCATCGGATCTCACTGGACAGCTACCGCCCGCCTCAAGCTGGGCAGCCCCCAGCCAATAAGGTGTTGTCCCGCCACAGCCTGCTTTCCTCATTGGGTGCATGGGGATGAGGAGAAGTCCGAACGGCAGGCTGAGAACTTTCGCACCAGGCAAGACAAAAAAGCAAAAGAGACCGACTCTAAAACTGGGAACTTGGAACGTCCGCACTATGATGACAGGACTCGCTGCTAACCTCAAGGACATCAACGACACCAGGAAGACTGCCATCATCAATAATGAGCTGAAGAGACTGGAAGTGGATATCGCCACTCTCCAGGAAACACGGTTGGCTGACGCAGGCACACTGAGAGAGAAGGACTACATGTTCTACTGGCAGGGAAGAGCAGTGATGAACACAGGGAACACGGAGTGGGCTTCGCAGTGAAGAACACCTTGCTGATGATGGTGGAACCGGGCAGCAATGGCTCTGCACGACTCCTCACCCTCTGCCTGAACACCACTCAAGGCCCAGTTACCCTCGTCAGTGTGTATGCCTCAACACTGACAGCCACACCAGAGGCAAAAGACGAGTTCTACGAGAATCTCGCAACAACTGTCAGGATCATCCCCAACTCAGAACAACTCATTCTCCTTGGAGACTTCAATGCCAGAGTGGGTGGTGACCATGACTCCTGGCCCTCCTGTCTTGGACCATTTGGCGTAGGCAGAATGAACGACAACGGACAGCGGCTGCTCGAGTTCTGCACTTATCACAATCTGTGCATCACAAACTTGTTCTTCAAGACCATGCCCCAACACAAGGTTTCCTGGCGACATCCGCGCTCAAAGCACTGGCACCAGCTGGACTTGATCCTGACCAGGCGCACCTCACTGAAGAACGTGGTAATCGCCCGTTTGTTCCAGAGTGCAGATTGTGACACAGACCACTCATTGGTGTGTTGCAAGGTCAAGCTGTAGCTGAAGAAATTCCATCGTGCTAGACAGCCTGGAAAGGTACAGATTGACACCAGCAAGATGGCCCAACCAGAACTTGTTGAGCGGTTTGCCTCCACCTTTGAGAAGGAACTTGGTGTACCACAAGAAGGAGAACCTGCAAAGCAGAAGTGGGAAGAGCTGCGAAACACCATCCACCGCACAGCCTTGGCTACCTTTGGGAGGAAGACCTCGAAGTCACAGGACTGGTTTGATGCCAAGTTGACCGAGATGACCCCCGTCATTGAAGCCAAGCACTCAGCTCTTGCCGAGTACAAGAAGTACCCAAACGAGAAGAATCTCCAGATTCTCAGGGCTGCGAGAAGCAAAGTTCAGCAGACTGCTCGGTGCTGTGCCAACGAGTACTGGACTCAGCTCAGCCAAGACATTCAAACCGCTGCCATAACAGGGAACATCCGTGGTATGTACGATGGCATCAAGAAAGCACTTGGTCCGGCTCAGAGCAAGATGGCCCCCCTCAAATCCTCCACTGGAGAGATGATCACAGAAAAGAACAAGTAGATGGAGAGATGGGTGGAGCACTACTCCGACCTCTACTCCAGAGAGAACACCGTGACACCGTCAGCCCTTGATGCCATCGATTGCCTGCCATCCATGGATGAACTTGACGCCGAGCCAACCATCGACGAACTCAGCAAGGCCATTGATAGCTTGGCTGCTGGCAAGGCACCCGGCAACGATGGCATACCCCCCGACCTGATCAAGCACTGCAAGACCGCCCTACTGCTGCCATTGCATGACGTCCTCTGCCAGTGCTGGAAGGAAGGTGCCGTACCACAGGACATGAGGGACGCCAAGATCATCACCCTCTACAAAAACAAAGGGGAGAGAAGTGACTGCAACAACTACAGGGGCATCTCCCTCCTCAGCGTTGTTGGCAAAGTCTACGCATGAGTTGTTCTCGTTCGTCTACAGAAGCTTGCCAAACGTGTCTACCCCGAATCTCAGTGTGGCTTCCGCGCTCAGCGATCGACAGTAGACATGATATTCTCCATCCGCCAACTCCAGGAGAAATGCAGAGAACAGAACATGCCCCTGTACGTCGCCTTCATCGACCTCACCAAAGCGTTCGATCTGGTCAGCAGAGAGGGCCTTTTCAAGATCCTGCCAAAGATAGGATGCCCACCAAAGTTGCAAAGCCTCATCGAATCGTTTCACACCAACATGCAGGGGATAGTGCAGCATGACGGCAACGTCTCAGAGCCATTCAACATACGCAGCGGAGTGAAACAGGGCTGTGTACTTGCGCCAACCCTCTTTGGGATTTTCTTTGCTATGCTCCTGAGGCATGCCTTCAGCACAGCAACAGAGGGAATCTACCTGCACACAAGATCTGACGGCAGGCTTTTCAACCTCGCCCGCCTGAAAGCCAGAACCAAAGTACGCGAGGCTCTAATAAGAGACATGCTGTTCGCAGATGACGCTGCAGTCGCGACCCACACACAGCAGGAGCTTCAGACCCTGATAGACCGCTTCTCCCAGGCATGCAAGGACTTCGGGCTTACCATCAGCCTGAAGAAGACTAACGTCTTGGCGCAAGGCACGAAAGCACCACCAACCATCACCATCGATGACTACAAGCTGGAGGTCGTGAATCAGTTTACGTACCTGGGGTCCACGATCAGCAGCAACCTCTCCCTTGATACAGAGATCGACAAGAGGATTGGAAACTCAGCCTCCACACTCGCTCGCCTCACCACACGAGTGTGGGAGAATCCCAAACTCTCTGTCAAGACGAAGATGGCAGTGTACAACGCCTGCGTCATCAGCACACTGCTCTATGGGAGTGAGACGTGGACAACATACGCCCGGCAGGAAAAGAGACTGAACTCCTTCCACTTGCGCTGCATTCGCCGTATCCTGGACATACCCTGGCAGGACAAAGTGCCCAACACAGAAGTTCTGTCCCGCGCCGGCCTTCCCTCCATGTTCACTCTACTCAGGCAGCGCAGGCTCCGCTGGCTAGGCCACGTTCACCGTATGGAGGATGGCAGAATCCCCAAAGACGTCCTCTATGGAGAACTGGCGACTGGCAGGAGAGACATTGGCCGCCCACAGCTGCGCTTTAGAGATGTCTGCAAGAGAGACATGAAGGCCCTGGAGATCAACACAGAGCGCTGGGAGGACCTTGCAACGGACCGCTCCAAATAGAGAGGCACCCTGACCAGACAGCTCAAGGTGGGTGAAGAGAGACTGACTGCTGCAGCAGATGAAAAAAGGACCCGCAGGAAGAACCGCCACAGCTCCAGCAGCACGGAGACCACCCACAAGTGCGACCTGTGTGACAGGGACTGCCATTCGCGCATCGGCCTGTTCAGCCACAGGCGGTGCTATTCCAGCAGAGTAGACGTTTAGGATTCTCTTCCATGGTCATCATAGACCGACGGAGGCCGACGATAATAAATCTATGTTTGCAAGGAATTCTACTGCATATTGAATCATTCTTCAAGATGTTTTTAAGAGCCTTATCTGAAGATCTGTTGGATTATAAATTGTGTGTAAATATAGTTCATCTGGCTCAAACTTTTCTACAATGACAATGCCACCCCCCTTGCTCACACCTCAAAAAAAGCTAAGGAAACTGGACAATGTTCAGGTACAAGAACTAGACTAAAAAATGAGTGAAAAACATGCTAGTGACTAATGAAAGCCTTTCAAAGACCTTCAGCAAGCCTCAAGAACTCAGGACCACTTTAACAAGAGCACCCTGAGGTGAGTGCAATGTCCTCCGCCTCTGTTTTCTTTGAAGATTCCAATATGTTACTGAAGGAGACCAGTTTTCAACTTTTCCATCTAATTATTGGGGCAGAACCAAATTATGATAAGCCTATTATCCATGAATATACATCAAAAATAGTTTTTTTCAACATCTGGAAGGGACCTCGTACTCAGTTTCAAAACATTTGTAACAAAACACTGGTGGCTGCCTGTGGTACCCCTCAGCCTCTTTCCTTGTTTTTGAGATATTTATACAGCGTCACTTCCTGTGGTAACGAATCATGACTTCCTGTGTTGCTGGCTGTCGTGTCGTTGGTCTGTGGTTAGCTCCTCAATCTCCTGAGGATTATTGCCTTTATTTTAATCCCTTTTTTCCATCTACCGTCACCTCTCTTCTGTTGATCAAGCCTCTTGCAACTGTGTGCGCACTCTGTGTCATCTAATCATCCTCTTTAGCCTTCAGAGGTTCTCCTGGGTTTACTACTAAGATAGAAATTAAGGAATGAGAATCCTGACCCACGTATTGAATGTGTTGTGAGAAAGGACTAGATTGGCTGTTTGGCACTGCATTTGGGCATTACCTACTTACTTGATTCTTTTTTCTAAAGCCCATCCAGGGACAAGAGTTGCAAATTAGCTAATAGCTATACACTCTATGTGCAACACATCAGATTGATTGTCTTTGATTAATTGTCTATGTTTATTGCACTGTCCCTGTCAAATAAACTAATCTACTACTACTGTTCACCTTTCATTGGTGTTTGTGTTAGCTTTGGGTTAGCCACTAGCTATGGCTACTAGCTCTCCTTCCCCTTCTCCTCTGGTGTGCTCTCTGTCAGATGTTTAGCTACACCTCTGCCTCTTTTAGTGATAACAGTAAATGTAATAAATGTCTTTTTGAGGCACTCGAGGCGAGGTTGTGTGATTTGGAATCCTGGCTCCGCTGCATTGAAACACCGTCTGCGCCAGTTAATGACGGACGCCCCTTAGCTGCAGCGGAGCATCCTAGCATAGGGAGGCCTGCTCGCAGTCCCCCAGCTTGGACCTCTCCTGAGCAGCCAGGAGAGAACGGGTGGGTGACGGTGAGAAGGAAGCATAGCCGCAGGCCCCTGGTTCACCACCAACCTGTTCATGTTTCTAATTGTTTTTCCCTGCTCAGCAACACACCCACTGAGGGTGTGTTGCTCTCTGATCATTGGCGACTCTGTAGTCAGAAACATGAACCTAGAGACTCCAGCAGCCATAGTCAAATGCATTCCTGGGGCCAGAGCAGGTGACATTGAATCAAATTAGAAAATGCTGGCTAAAAGTAACTGTAAATACCCCACAATTGTTATCCACGCCGACATTAACAACATCTGACTCCGGCAGTCGGAAGTCACAAAACTTAATGTCGAATTGGTGTGTGACTTTGCAAAAACAATGTCTGCCTCTGTAGTATTCTCTGGGCCCCTCCCCACTCTGACCAGTGATGACATGTTTAGCTTCTTGTCATCCTTCAACCGCTGGCTGGCTGTGTGGTGTCCTGCAAACAATGTGGGCTACATAGACAATTTGAACTCATTTTGGGGAAAACCTGGTCTTATTAGACGAGACAGCATCCATCCCACTTTGGATGGTGCGTCTCATTTATCTAACAATCTGGCATCATTTTTATCCAAATTTCCAAAACCTTGACAACTCAGAATTGGGACCAGGAAGCAGAGTTGCAGTCTTACACGCTTCTCTGCAGCTCCTCTTCATCTGCCACCCCTCAACTTAGCCCCCGTCTTCCCCATCAGAGAATCATTGTCTGCTCCCTCCAAAGTAAATAAAAATATAATATATAAGCATCCCAAAGTAATTAAACAAAAAGTTGGTAAAACTCAAATTAAACATGAAACCTCTAAATTTAATGATTTGGCCTCTTTTCCTCCTCATAATTTAAAAATTAATTGCAGTTTATGAAATATTAGGTCTCTAGCTCCTAAGTCTCTGCTAGTCCATGAGTTGTTAATTGATCATCAGACTGATTTAATATCCCTTACAGAGACCTGGTTAGGGCAAGAGGATTATGTTGGTTTAAATGGATCAACTCCCTCTGGTTATTTAAACTGTCAAAATCCCAGAAGTTCTGATGTGGAAGAGGAGTAGCAACAATTTACCATTCCAAATTATTAGTTAATGTAAAGCAAAAAATATGTTATAATTCCTTTGAGGGCTTGGTCCTCAGTATTGGGCATTTTAGCAATTTTAGGTTAAACCCAATTCTATTTGCCATAGTTTATCATCCTCCCTCAGCCTACTCAAGAGTTTTTATCCGAATTTGCCAAATTCTTAGCTGATTTAGTGCTGAAATCAGATAGAATAATTATAGTAGGGGGCTTTAATATACATGTAGATGTAGATAGTGATTGCCTTAATATGGCATTTAATTCAATATTAGACTTGATGGGGTTTTCTCAGAAAGTAGGAAATTCTATCCATTATCTCCACCACACGTTGGACCTTGTTCTGACAAATGGCATAGAAATAGAAAATCTGATAGTGTCTCCCCATAACCCTGTACTGTCAGACCATTGTCTGTTAACCTTTGATTTTACTATTTCTGACTATTTGGCTCCTAAAGAAAAATATTACGACAGTAGATGTTTCTCAGATGATGCCATTATCAAATATATGCAGATTGTTTCCTCTATGCCATGTGTCAACACAACGGAAATAACCTATGGAGAACTTGCTCCTTCTGTAATTGATAGCATGGTAGATAGAGTTACAGCTTCTCTGCATAGACTCTAGACATGTTGGCCCCTTTAAAAAAAGAAAGTCTAATCAGAGATTTTTAACTCCTTGGTTCAACACAGAAACTTGTAGCTTAAAACAAAAGACTCGTCAATTAGAAATAAAATGGCGCTCTGTAGCACCTTGGGGGAGTCAGATTATTTAGCATCTCAGACAAGAGATGGTGGATAAGCATGGGAGAACAATGCTCAGGAGGTTCCTGGCGAGATAGCAGGAAGGAGTCAAGAACGTAGGGGGTTGAATGCAGTGTAATGCAAATGTCATGTGTGTGGAGAAATGCCATGAAACTTGTGAGGAGTGATTTGGGTAAAAGAAGAGTGCCTGCTGAAATGTTTCATTCTGTTCTGTGCTTAAGAGATGTGAAGTGTGTAATAAACCGTCTGCCATGAATCTGCCTCTTATTTCACACACTCCACACTGGTGACCCAAGACGTATTATGGAACACGAGGCAAGAACCCCGGAGCCGGCCCGGTCAGGAAGCTCCAGCGAGGCGGCAGCCATCCCACAGACAGCCCGGACTGGAACCCCCAGCCACGCGTGTGCGGTTTCAGTCAAGCTACCGGATTTCTGGCAGCACAACCCGCGCTCTTGGTTCCACCACACCAAGGCCCAGTTCGCCCTCCGGGGAGTAACGGCAGACGACACCAGATTCCACCATGTGGTCGCAGCGCTGGACGCCCGCACAGCTCAGCAGGTAGCGAGCCTGCTCGATCAGCCTCCAGCCAGCAACAAATACGAGGCGCTCAAGGCTGCGCTCACCCGGTGCTACACGCTCTCGGAGTGTGAGAGAGCAGAGAGGCTCCTGACGCGGGCCGAGTTAGGAGATGGTGCGGCCGTAGACCTGATGGAGAAGATGCTGGCGTTAATGGGCACGGACGACGGGCACTTTCTCTTTGCCCACCTCTTCCTCCGGAACCTTCCAACAGTGGCGAGAGCGGTTCTGGCCAATTCGCCGTTGCTGGCCGCGCGTGACTACCGTGCGCTAGCCCAGGAGACAGACCGGATCATCCTCACCAGCCGGACGATCACAGTCAATGCGGCGGTGGCAGAGCCCAGCGAGACGACCAGAGGAGGCGAGGAGCCACTGACAGTAGCAGCAGCGGGGGCCAAGGAGCGCCAGAGAGAAACGCTCTGCTTCTACCACTGCCGCTTCGGAGAGAACGCGCGCAGATGTGCGCCACCGTGCCAATTCAAGCGCTCGGGAAAGCGCAGAGGCCAGCGGTCGGTAGCAGCTGCGACCCTCGGTGAAGAGAACAAGCTGCTCTACCTGACGGACGCGTGCTCGGGAGGCGTTTCCTCGTGGACACCGGAGCCCAGAAAAGCTTCATCCTGCCGGCCTACGCCGACCGGCTGGCAGGACCTAGCGGCTCCGAGATGTTGGCAGCAAACGGCTCAGATATTAAGACCTTTGGTGAGAGGACACTGATCTTATCTCTACACGGCCGTACATATGAGTGGACTTTTGTCGTAGCAGCACTGAATTACCATATCCTGGGGGCTGATTTTCTGTGTGCACATGGTTTACTGGTTGATGTTGCTAACAGGCGCCTGGTTAATGCACTGTCCTTTGACTCTCTCCCCTGTATAGCTCGAGTGACCCAGCCAACAGCACAGGCCAACGTCACAGCTCCAGGCGGTAAGTTCCACACACTGCTCACTCAGTTCCCAGCACTCATGGTCTCGACGTTTTCGGCGGCCATCGCTAAACACGGGGTGGAGCACTTTATCACCACCACCAGGCCGCCCGTTTTTACAAGACCTCGGCGCTTGGACGCAACTAAACTGGCCATAGCGCGCGAGGAGTTCGCCAACCTGGAAAGGCTGGGCATCATCAGGCGATCAAACAGCCCATGGGCATCCCCGCTACACATGGTCCCTAAGGCTGAGGGATTGTGGCGACCGTGCGGTGATTTCCGCAGGTTGAACAACGCCACAGCGCACGACCGCTACCCAATTCCCCACATACAGGATTTTTCCGTTCACCTCGCCGGAGTGCACATTTTTTCCAAAATAGACCTGGTCCGCGGTTACCACCAAGTCCCAGTGCGCGCGGAGGACATACCCAAAACAGCGGTAATAACGCCGGTCTATTCGAGTTCCTGCGCATGCCATTCGGGTTAAAAGGCGTGGCACAGACATTCCAGCGCATGATGGATGCAGTGCTGCGCGATCTCCCGTTCGTGTTCGTCTACCTGGACGATATCCTGGTAGCCAGTGCGTCCGAAGATGAACACGAAACCCACCTCACGACGGTTTTCCGGAGGTTGGAGGAGCACGGGTTAATAATCAACCCGGCGAAATGCCAGTTCGGAATGACGGAGATTGATTTTTTGGAGCACCGCGTCTCTCCGGAAGGAGCGATCCCGCTGCCTGACAAAGTGCACGCCGTGGCGGATTTTCCCCGTCCTCAGACGGTGAGGGCGCTGCAGGAATTTTTGGGGATGGTGAACTTTTATAACCGTTTCCTTCCCCGCGCGGCGCAGCTCATGCAACCATTGTACGCCGCGCTCAAGAGACAGAAACCCGCGGATAGGGTCGAATGGACCCCGGAGCGAGAGCGGGCGTTCTCGGAAGTTAAAGCAGCCCTGGCAAACGCCGCACTGCTGGCGCATCCGGACCCGGCGGCCCGGATAGCGCTCACCACTGACGCTTCAGACGTGGCCATAGGGGCTGTCGTAGAGCAGCGCGTCGCCGGGGCTTGGCAGCCGCTCGCATTTTTCAGCAGAACTTTGCGCGACAGCGAATGTAAATACAGCGCGTTTGACAGAGAGTTGCTGGCTCTCCACCTGGCCATACGCCACTTCCAGTTCTGGCTGGAAGGGCGCAGCTTCACCGCGTTCGTGGACCACAAGCCACTAACATTTGCGATGGCCAAGGTTTCAGAACCGTGGTCGGGCCGGCAGCAGAGACAGCTTGCCGCGATCTCAGAGTTTACTACCGATATTCAGCATGTGTCGGGTAAACTGAATGTGGTGGCGGACTGCCTCTCGCGCGCCGTGGTGGCTCCGGTCTGCGTGGGGATAGATTACGCAGCCATGGTCGCGGAGCAGATTAGCGATGCAGACGTGCGCGCGCTCCAGTCTGGACCAACAGGGTTAAGGCTGGAGAGCAGGGTGCTGCAAGATGGCGCCCCCCCCCCCCCAAATCTGCGATGTCTCCACGGGACGCCTGCGTCCGGTGGTCCCGGTCGCGTGGCGCCGCTGCGTGTTTGAGTCGGTTCACACTCTGGAGCACCCAGGAGTGCGTGCGTCAGTCAAAATGGTGGGAGAGAAGTTTGTGTGGCCGAGCCTACGCAAACAAGTGAAAGAGTGGGCTGCAGCCTGCGTGGCGTGCCAACGAGCCAAGGTACACAGACACACGAAGGCTCCCTTGGAGCCGTTTTGGGTACCGGCTAAGAGGTTCGACCATGTTCATGTGGACCTCGTGGGCCCCCTCCTGCCATCACAGGGGTGCACGCACCTCCTGACATTGGTGGACCGCACCATGCGCTGGCCAGAAGCAGTCCCGCTGGCGGCAACCATAGCACGTAACGTAACCATAGCAACGTAGCACGCGCTTTTTTTAACAGCATGGGTGGCGCGTTTTGGAGTCCCGTCGGACATTACGTCCGATAGGGGCCCTCAATTTGTTTCCAAACTCTGGTCCGCGATGGCCCGCAGCCTGGGTGTTACAATTCACCGCACAACCGCATACAACCCACAGGCCAATGGTTTATGCGAGCGTTTTCATAGATCACTGAAAGCAGCGCTCAGGGCTTCACTGACGGATGCAAATTGGGTAGACAGGTTGCCGTGGGTTTTATTGGGGTTGCGCGCCACGCCAAAAGAGGATCTGGAAGCTTCCCCGGCAGAGCTGGTTTTTGCGCAGCCCCTACGGCTGCCCGGGGAATTTCTGCCAGATAATCCCGCGCCCCGTCTCAGCTTTTGCAGCATAGCGCAAACACAGGCACGCTGCCGGGCCCTGCCCACCACAGTTTTCCGCGTGTTTTCGTGCCTAAAGCTTTGAAGAGCGTGGAGTTCGTGTTCGTCAGACACGACGCCCACCGCCCTCCATTGCGCCCACCCTATGATGGACCGTTCAGAGTGTTGGAAACAGGGGATAAGCATTTTTTGCTAGACTTGGGGGGGTAGAAGGGAAAGAATTGGCATAGACAGACTCAAACCCGCTTTTGTAGTGGCGGATGAGCAAGTGCTGTTGTCTAGGGCCCCTCGGCGTGGAAGACCCCCACGGAGAGCTCCCAAGGGAAACGATTCACCAGAGCAGCCACACGGACAGACCAAAGTGCCCCCCCCCCCTCGTCACGGCCCACCCGCAGTCAGACACACTCCCAGCAGCCCCCCACCGGCACAGCAGCGCCACGGAGGCAGTAAACCCCAGTTACAGCAGATAAGGGAGGAGACGGAAGCCCAAACGGCATGTGGACTGATGTTCTATTGTTCTATCTAAGATGCTGGGGGGGCAGTGTAGCACCTTGGGGGAGTCAGATTATTTAGCATCTCAGACAAGAGACAGTGGATAAGCATGGGAGAACAATGCTCAGGAGGTTCCTGGCGAGATAGCAGGAAGGAGTCAAGGACGTAGGGGGTTGAATGCAGTGTAATGCAAATGTCATGTGTGAGGAGAAATGCCATGAAACTTGTGAGGAGAGATTTGGGTAAAAGAAGAGTGCCTGCTGAAATGTTTCATTCTGTTCTGTGCTCAAGAGATGTGAAGTGTGTAATAAAACGTCCGCCATGAATCTGCCTTTTATTTTACACACTCCACATCTCCACTAAATTTGATGAAATCTAGCTTGGAAAAATCATCTTTTAATTTATAAAAAAAATCCCTTAGAAAAGCTAGAAAAAGTTATTATTCTGCATTAATAGAAGAGAACAAGAATAATCCCAGGTTTCTCTTCAGCACTGTAGCCAGGCTGACAAAAAGTCAGGACTCTGTCAATCCGAGCATTCCCTTAGAGCTTACTAGTCAGGACTTTATGAACTTTTTCAATAACAAAATTTCATCTATCAGAGATAAAATCAGTCAGATTCTTCCCACTGTTAACTTAAATACAGTAGCTACTACAACTTCAATTTATATCTGTTTGGATGAGTTTACTTCAACTGACCTTTTAAGAGTCAGATAAAATAATTTCCTCATCCAAGCCTTCAACTTGTCTTTTAGACCCTATTCCTACCAGGTTATTTAAAGTAGTCTTGTAGCGGTTTGATTCAACCCCCACAACACACAGACAGAACACAGAGACAGTCAGCTCGCACTCCTGGGTTTTTTCCGCTGCATGCTGCGTTTACAGCCGTGAGGTTAAATTGTCATCCATGCATTGTGTTCATGCATCCTGTCTGTACCTCTGATATGCAAATGCCCAGATTAACTGCTGTGAATGTCTTTGATCTATTGTTTGAGTTGAGTATATAAGCTGCACTGTGCTGTAAATCTGCCTCTCAATCTCACTTCTGCAACTACAGCTGCTGGACACAGACATTGTGTCCTCCTTCTCTGAGAGCCGTGGGCTCGCTCTCGGCGCCGGGAGCGGAGCTTGTGACGGCGGTATGATAATAAAACTCTACTTAAAACCTCCAACAACGCTGCCTTATTTTATTATCCGCCGCACTGGTGACCCGACGCTGAAACGAACACACTGCCAGCGAACGCAACACCCGGCGGTGATTCTCCGACGACAAGCGAACGCAACAGCTCCCTTCTGCTTCAGGGAGATTTCGACGCAGAGTTTCCAGGTGAAACTCTCCGGAGACCACCCACGACCGGGAAAGCCGCAGCAAACTTCATGGTGAGATCTGCACGCCTAGATCGGCACATCCACGCTGGACCAGCCGCGCTCGCAGCTCCTCCACATCGAGAGCGCATGTACCTCGTCCTTTCTCCGCGACAGCGACTCCCACGGCCGACGGAGCACACGTGGACCTGAACGCACCATGACCGAGCGAGTGACAGAGCGTCTACTTCCCTGCACCGCTCCAACACACTGAACAGGGATGATTAAGCTCCCTGACCCTGGTTCTCCTCTCCAGCTGGCCCACCCATCACGGAACCCCGGCGCACACACCGGGGAGTTACGAGGACGGCGCACCACGCACGGGACACATACGGCTTTTCTGACCGCCTTCCTTCTGCTGCACACTGGCCCTTCAGGCTTGCTCGTTCACCTAAGGCACGCAGCTTGCTCACTGGATTTTATGGTCTTAGCCACGGCACACAAGGGGAATTCAGCTGTCTGCGGTTCCCGAGGCTTTAGGGTTACGCCTGAACCTAAAGTCAACACGCCAGTCCCTCTGCTCTCATTACAGCCGCCACGCAGCCTCGTCTTTTCTTCATGGCCGCTATTAATCCTTGCAGGACTTAATCGCGGGAGGAGCCAGTGACAAATTTTTCTTCTTCTGATCTCTGCATGTTCAGACGGGACATCGCGGAGCAGCAAACACTTTTGGCACGACTCGAACGATTTTGCGCCCGGTCAGCATGTACTACCCCCCCCTCCTCCTGCACAGAGCTTTTCCCTGCTCGTTGCCCAGACTGCAACATCGAGGTCACGGTCCCCTACCGTTCCCTCTGGGGGGGGGAGCAGTGTAGCGGTTTGATTCAACCCCCGCAACACACAGACAGAACACAGAGACAGTCAGCTCGCACTCCTGGGTTTTTTCCGCTGCATGCTGCGTTTACAGCCGTGAGGTTAAATTGTCATCCATGCATTGTGTTCATGCATCCTGTCTGTACCTCTGATATGCAAATGCCCAGATTAACTGCTGTGAATGTCTTTGATCTATTGTTTGAGTTGAGTATATAAGCTGCACTGTGCTGTAAATCTGCCTCTCAATCTCACTTCTGCAACTACAGCTGCTAGACACAGACATTGTGTCCTCCTTCTCTGAGAGCCGTGGGCTCGCTCTCGGCGCGCTTGCACGGCGCCGGGAGCGGAGCTTGTGACGGCGGTATGATAATAAAACTCTACTTAAAACCTCCAACAACGCTGCCTTATTTTATTATCCGCCACAGTCTTCTCATTTATTGGTAGCTCTATTCTTCAAATAATCAATTCTTCATTAACATTAGGCCATGTACCACAGGCTTTTAAAACTGCTGTAATTAAACCCTTACTCAAAAAGCCAATGCTGGCTCCAGGAGTTTTCGTTAACTAAATCTTAGAGTTGTTGCTACGCAATTATTTGACCACTTACAGGGAAAAGGGTTATTTGAAGAGTTTCAATCTGGGTTTAGACTCCATCATAGTACTGAAACAGCCTTAGCGAAGGTCACTAATGACCTCCTTATCACATCCGATAATGGACTTGTTTCTGTACTTGTTCTTTTAGACCTTAGTGCAGCTTTTGATACTGTCGCTCATAATGTTCTACTTGATAGATTAGAACACTATGTTGGACTAAATGGAACTTTGTTGCAGTCGCTTAGATCTTATTTATCTGATAGGTTCAAGTTTGTACATGTCAACAATGAATTTTCTTCCAACTCAAAGCTCAGTCATGGTGTTCCACAGGGATCTGTGCTAGGCCCTGTTGTTTTTAGTTTATATATGCTTCTGTTAGGCAACATTATTAGAAAGCACTGTATACATTTTCATTGTTATGTAGATGACACAATTATACTTGTCAATGAAGCCAGATGATAGTAATCAATTAGCCAAGTTAGAGGCCTGTCTTAAGGAAATCAAAGCTTGGATGACTTGTAATTTCCTGCTATTAAATTCAGATAAGACTGAAATCATTCTAGTTGGTCAAAAAACCTTAGAAATACCTTTCCAAATCAAACTCTTAGTTTGGATGCAGTTACTCTTTCTCTGAATAGTTCTGTGAGGAACCTTGGAGTTATTTTTGATCAAGATCTGTTTTTCCAATTCACATATTAAATTTGTTTCTAAGACTGCCTTCTATCATTTGGGTAATATTGCCAAGATTAGGAGCATCTTGTCTCAGAGTGATGCTGAGAAACTTATTCACACTTTTGCTAGCTCTGGATTAGATTATTGTAACTCTTTATTATCAGGTCGTCTTAAAACATCTTTAAAAAGTCTTCAGCTGATCCAAAATGCTGCAGCAAGAGTTTTAACAGGTATTAGAGAGATCATATCTCTGGTTCTGGCCTCCCTTCATTGGCTTCCCATCGAGTTTAGAATTAAGTTTAAAATCTTTCTTCTCATTTACAAAGCTCTAAATAATCAGGCCCTTTTTTATTTAAAAGATCTGATACTACCCTATTAAGATAAGATAAGATAAGCCTTTATTAGTCCCACAACGGGGAAATTCCAGGATTGCAACAGCACAGGGATAGCAACACTCAGAGCAACAATCAAGAAGACAAGAAAAAACAAGAGCAGCGAATATACATATGTACATATAAATATATAAATTTTCCTATATATATATTTCCTATTATCCTAACAGGGCACTACGCTTAATTGGTTGCTCTAAATTGTCCCTAGATATTTGTCTCCTATAGGCCCTTAGAGTAGAGGGATAGTGCTAGTGAAGCGCTTTGAGTGGTCTTTGAGACTAGAAAAGCGCTATATAAGTACAGGTCCCTATCCTTATAATGCAGGATTACTTGTAATAGCTAGAATCTCCAAAAGTACAATGGGAGGCAGAGCCTTCAGTCATTAAGCTCCTCTCCTGTGGAACCAGCTGCTAATCTGGATTCGGGAGTCAGACTCGATCTCGGTTTTTAAGAATAGGGTTAAAACCTTCCTTTTTGATATAGCCTACAATTAGGGAGGGATCACATGCCTCTGAACCCTCCTTTAGTTATGCTGCTAATTGGTTTAGACAGCTGGGGGACCTCCAATAATGCACTGGGTTTCACTCCTTTTTTCACTCTCAATGAAATATTTTTGCTGGTCATTAGCATCTGTTTGTTCTCTCCCATAGATTGAGTCCCCATCGTGCTGTTTGCTCTCTACATGTCTGTTCTTTTCGTCTTCTCTATCCCCTCACCCCCCAGCCAGTCGCAGCAGATGACTGCCCCTCCCTGAGCCTGGTTCTGCTGGAGGTTTCTTCCTGTTAAAAGGGAGTTTTTCCTCTCCACTGTCGCCAAGCGCTTGCTCACAGGGGATCACCTGATTGCTGGGGTCTTTCTGCAATTGTGGGGATTTCCCCTACAGTTGAAAGTGCTATGAAATGACTGTTGTTGTGAAATGGCGCCATATAAATAAAGTTGAATTGGATTGAAAATAGTTTATATGGCATTTTGACCTTGACATTGTGATCCCAAAACCATAGTCACAGTTCAGGGTCATGGGGAGAACCTGTTTACAAAGTTTGGTGACCCTGTGGTGGCTCTCCACCCAGAATCGGGAGCCGGGGGGAGATGGAACAAAGGACTGAAGGAGGAAGTGACACCGGGGGGTCTCAAGACATAGTAGAAAGGACTATCCACCCTGTGGGGAGTTCAGGAGGCACGAGAAGAAGAGAGGGGATTTATGATGTTAATGTGCCACGCATGTCTTTATGCACAGACAGTATTGTATTCAACTCCCTGGGTCTCATGGGGGAGTAATAAAGGTTATAAAAAGGAGGTGCCAAGAGACCTGGTCAGAGATTTTCTGTACTTGATGTTGGAAGGAGAATAAAGTTCATGTGTTGTTCAGCTCGCTGCCTCGTCTGCTTTCTTCTTCCACATTGGTGATCCCAAGACGTGCCATGGAGAGCAAGTCGAGCACTGCCCTGGAGACTACCCAGAGAGAGAACACCAGCGCCGCGTGCGCTGTCACAGTCAAGCCCCCAGACTTCTGGCTTCACAACCTGACCGCATGGTTCTTGCATATGGAAGTCCAGTTTGCACTCCATGGGATCACAAAGGACAACACAAAATACTACCATGTGGTTGCTGCGCTGGATGTGCGCGCCACACAACAGGTAATGAGCCTGCTCCAGGAGCCACCGGCCCAAGGGAAATATGAAGTGCTCAAGAGGATGTTACTCCAGCGTTATACCCTGTCTGACAGTGAGAGGGCAGAGAGACTCCTAAAACGTTCAGAGTTAGGTGACAGACCAGCCATGGAGCTTATGGAGAGCATGCTGGCACTGAGGGGGAAGAACGATGAATCTTTCCTGTTCGCCCACCTGTTCCTCAGGAACCTACCTGCTACAGCAAGGGTGATTCTGGCCAACTTGCCGCGGCTGGTGACCAAAGACTACCGCGCCCTGGTGCAGAAAGCGGACTGCATCATTTTAGCAACCAGAGCTCTCAGCGTGCATGCAGCGGCACTGGCATCCATGAGGGACTCCAGCGAGGTCGAGGGGCTGTTGATGGTAGCTGGGATGGACGCCAAGAGATGCAGGAACAGGGCGATCCATTTCTATCATTGCCGTTTCGGCTCAGATGTCCAACGCTGTCTGCCACCGTGCCAATTCAAGAAGCCAGGAGTATGGCACGGCCAGCAGTCAGTTGCAGCTGCGACCGCCGGCAACAGGAACAAGCTGCATTTTATCACGGACACACGTTCGGGGAGACGGTTTTTGGTGGACTCCGGCTCCCAGAAGAGCCTCATCCTGCCAGTCAACACAGACAGGTTGGCAGGAGGCAGCGGTCCTGAGCTCACGGCCACCAACGGATCCACCATCAGGACGTTTGGCGAACGGACGCTGACGATCTGCTTCCATGGATGCAATTATTAGTGGGACTCTGTGGTAGCTGCATGCTCTGCCCCCATTTTAGGAGCAGATTTTTTATGTGCTTATGGGTTGTTAGTTGATGTTGCCAACAGACATTTAGTGTAGGCTGTCTCTTTCACCTCCCTGCCCTGCACAGCTCGGGGAGCTGGGTCAACAACACTGGCTAACGTTATAGCTCCAGGGGGTAAGTACCAGCATTTACTTGCACAGTTCTCAGCACTCACAGTCCCAACTTTTTCAGCTTCGGAAACCAAACATGGGGCAGAACATTTCATAACCACGAAAGGCCCACCGGTGTTTGCGTGACCTCGGCACCTGGACACAGCTAAACTGGCCAGCACGCATGAGGAGTTTGCCAACTTGGAGCAGTTAGGCATTGTTCAGCACTCCAACAGCCCGTAGGCATCCCCGTTACACACGGTGCCTAAGGCCGACGGGTCATGGCGACCGTGCAGCGATTTCTGGCGCTTGAACAATGCCACGGAACAAGATTGGTATCCCATCCCACACATCCAGGATTTTTCCGTGCACCTGGCCGGGGTGCATGCTTTTTCAAAAGTGGATCTGATCAGTGGTTATCACCATGTCCCGGTGTGCGCGGAGGATGTTCCCAAAACAGTGGTAATAACTCCTTTTGGCCTTTTCGAGTTTTTACGCATGCTGTTTGGGTTAAAGGGCGCTGCGCAAACCTTTCAGAGAATGATGGACGCGGTGCTCCGTGACCTTTCATTTTTGTCTACTTAGACGACATTCTAGTGGCTAGCGCATCCGAGGAGGAGCACCTCGCCCATCTCAAGATGGTTTTCCAGAGGTTGGAAGCGCACGGGCTCATAGTTAACCTGGCAAAGTGCCAGTTTGGTGTGCCAGTGATTGATTTTTTTTTTTGCCACTGCATTTCGCCAGAGGGCGCGATTCCATTACTCGATAAGGTGTGCACCGTGGCGGATTTTCCGCATCTACAGGAATTTTTGGGAATGGTCAACTTTTATAACCGTTTCCTCCCCCGGGCAGCCCAGCTGATGCAGCCGTTGTACGCCACGCTTAAAATGGTAAATGGTGTTCACTTATATAGCGCTTTTATTCTCATCTCTTGATGACCAAAGCGCTTTACAGATCCTGCCATCCACCCAGTCACGCACACATTCACACACTGATGGCGGCATGCTGCCTAACATGGCGCTTCCAGACCCACCAGGAGCAATTGGGGTGAAGTGTCTTGCCCAGGGACACAACGGCAGGATACTGGGGACAGCGGGATTCGAACCGCCAACCACGTGGTTATTGGACGACCTGCTCTACCTCCTGAGCCACTGCCGTCCCCGCTTAAGAAAAAGAAGCCAGCGGAAAACATCGACTGGATCCCCGAGCGAGTCCAGGCTTTCGGGGACGCCAAAACAACGCTTGCTGATGCCACTTTGCTAGCTCACCCTGACCCGTCGGCACGGATAGTTCTCACCACGGACACGTCTGACGTTTGGGTGGGTGGGTGGGGGATGAAAATTACAAGAAAGTCTGGGTCTTTGGACACAAACCATCAAGAAATGAAGGCATGGCCGTATAGTGATGATAAGGATGAATTGTAATGGCTCTGGTGACTCAAACTTTAGCTCTTTTTGTTCTTTGGTTTAAGAATATCAGAAACAACCAAGTTTAATATAAACTTAAATAAGTCATTTACAGCTGATGTTAGTAAACCAAAACCATTTTTTGACAGCAGTGGATAGTCAGAAATAGCAGTAGCTTTACCTTATGATTAAAAAATACTTTAGAGTAAGAAAGGATTAGTAAAAAGCAGTGTTGGGAGTAACACGTTACTGTAAAGCCACTACTTCTGCAGTAACTTCATGTTTAACGAAATTACTGTTTAAAAACTCGGTGGCCTTGACGTCCCACTTGATGAAGACCCTGGAGAGACTGCTCCTTGCTCACCTCCGCCCCCTGGTGGAACCAGCGATGGATCCACTCCAGTTCGCCTACCAGCATGGCATTGGGGTGGAGGATGCGGTGATCTTCCTCCTTCACCGTTCTCTGTCCCACCTGGAGAAGCCCGGGAATATGGTGAGGATCATGTTCTTTGACTTCTCCAGTGCTTTCAACACCATCCAACCGATGATCCTGAAGGACAAGCTGCTGCGCGCAGGGGTGGACCAGCACCTGTCATCATGGATCCTGGACTACCTCACGAACCGGCCTCAGTTTGTGAGAACCCGGGACTGTGTGTCCGACACGATCATCAGTAGCACGGGGGCCCCCCAGGGAACGGTGCTGGCTCCCTTCCTGTTCACTCTTTATACTGCGGACTTCTCACACAACACAACACACTGCCATCTACAGAAGTTCTCTGATGACTCTGCGATCGTTGGCCTCATCTCCAATGGAGATGAAGCTGAGTACAGAGGGCTTATCCAGGACTTCGTGGACTGGTGCCATCGGAACTGCCTCCAGATCAACGCGAGGAAAACTAAGGAGCTGGTGGTGGACTGCCGCAGGCATGGGCAGCCCCTCACAGTACCAGTAAATATACAGGGAACAGACATCGAGATGGTGACATCCTATAAGTACCTGGGTATTCATCTGAACAATAAACTAGACTGGTCACACAATACTGATGCACTCTACAAGAAGGGACAGCGCAGGCTGTTCCTGCTGAGGAGACTCAGGTCTTTTGGTGTACAAGGGGCGCTGCTGAAGTCATTCTATGACACGGTGGTGGCATCAGCCATCACTTTTGGAGTGGTCTGCTGGGGCAGTGGCATTACTGCAGCCGATAGGAAGAGACTGAACAAACTGATTAAGAAAGCTAGCTCTGTCCTGGGGCAGCGCCTTGATCCGATGGAGGAGATAGGAGAGAGAAGGACGGTGGCTAAACTGTCATCTCTGCTGGAGTCCGAGTTCCACCCTATGCAGGACATACTGAATGCACTGAGGAGCTCATTTAGCAGCAGACTACATCATCCCAGGTGCACAACCGAGAGGTTTCGTAGGTCCTTCCTACCAACGGCTGTCAGACTGTACAACCTAAGCAGGGCTGCTCGCAGAGATAGCAAAAAGACGTAACAAACTAATAGTTTTTTGAATGCAAAAGATGCAATAGACTTACACAATGGTCCCCTCCGGCATACAACTAGGAACTTACCGGTCGCTATGGAGGGTGAGAATATGTATGGGCACATAATCATACCATGTAGGATAACTAAGTAGACGGTTATGCTGTTTCATTCCATCTAGCAACAATGCTCTGCACTGTGTGTGTTTATATATTTACATATTTATTCCATCTAGCTACAATGCTCAGCACTGGGTGTGTTTATATATTTATATATCTACATATTATTCCATCTAGCTACATTGCTCCGCACTGTGTGTGTTTATATACTTGCATATTTATTCCACCTAGCTGCAATGCTCCGTACTGTGGGTGTTTATATATTTACATATTTATTCCATCTAGCTACAATGCTCTGCACTGTGTGTTCATATATTCATATATTTATTCCATCCAGCTACAATGCTCTGCACTGTGTGTCTGTGTGTGTGTGTATATATATATATTTTATAGTAATACGTACATATGTATATTAGCTGCTCTTGCTTGCTTGTTGTTTTTTTTTTCTTGCCTTCTGATTGTTGCTCTGAGTGTTGCTATCCCTGTGCTGTTGCAATCCTGGAATTTCCCCGTTGTGGGACTAATAAAGGCTTATCTTATCTTATCTTATCTTATCTTAATGCGTTACAATTACTGAAATTTGATCAGATGCATTACTTGTTTTATTAATATGGATATTTTTAGTGCAAATAAATACAAACTGATCCTACATAGCTGACACAGCCGTCCGTCTCCTCCGCAGGTTGGTTGCTCATACCGCAGCCCCGTGGGACCAAATGTTGTGGTGGTGGCGAATTCTCATATGGAGCCCTGATCACTTGTTGTCCAAATGGTGAGTAGCCCCCAACAGCTCCTACCTCTGTGGTTAAACATCAGTATTTTTAGAGCAAGAAACTGCACTTAATGTCCACAGTTGTGTAAATGCTTTACCGCACAGAGGAAAAAGTGACTGCTTTGTTGCAGTAGAGGACAGCTTAAGATGAACTTTCATTTATCTGTGCTTTGTTTTATCTTATTCATTTTCATGTTGTGATATGCAACTATTTCATGGAAGTAAATACTCTAAACATGCATTTTTAATGGGCTGGTCCAGGGGTATCAAAAATATGGCTCATGGGCCAAAAATGGCCCACCAGGGGGTCCAAAATTTTCTGTGAATTTACAGCTTTTATTTCTAGTAAATTTCTGAATTTCTACTGATTACAATAGTTTGTGTCAGACATTTTTTCCTCTGTAAGATGAGACTTTTCTAAGTTTTCTTTTTCTTCTTTTTTCTCATGAGAACAAAGGGCCCTTGATCTTGCTGTGTGCAAGATGATTTAAGTATGCATTTAAAAGTAATGTTAAAGTTACTTTTCCAAGTAACTAGTTACATTACTCATGCAGTAACTGGTAACTCTTACTTCTGACAAGGGATAACTAGTAACTGTAACTAGTTACTATTTTTTAATAACTTGCCCAACACTGCTAAAAAGTAGTACATCTGCAATTGTCTTACATTTGTGAATTTTTTTTCTCATAATTATGCATTTTTTTCTTGAGAAATCTGACTTTTTTCAAACATGCATTTTTTCCCTAAATTTGCAGCATTTATGTTAAAAGCTTCTGATGTTGTTCACATAAAATTTGCAACTTTTTTCTCAAACATTTACAACTTTACTCTCCAATATATTGATGCCTGCTATTTTTTTTTTTTTAAATATATTTCTACTTTACTGCACCATGGCTGAAAAACAATTTTGATGTCCTGCACATATGACAGAATTGACAATGAAGCTGGCTTTGACTTCTCTTAGATCTCTAATATATTCCAAATCATATAAAGAAACTGTAGTAACTCAAATATTTCCTGAGTTGGAATAGAAGAAGAGTGATTTTCAAATCTGATGGGACGAAAACCTGATGACGGGAAAACCATGACTCAAATTTACATCCAAAGTACCTCAAAGAGTACAACCAAATGTACATGAGATAACGTACAAGTGAAAAAAAATGTTTTCAAGTAAGCCAAGGCACAAGATTATGTATCACCTAATTTTCAGTGGTAGTGACATTGCTGGTCAAAGAGAAAACCTAAAATCCCAATATCTTTGTTCAGGTACAACTATAAAATCAAAACTGCTATGAATGTTCATCTACAGAAACGGTTATCGAGGATACAGACAAACTCAGCTTATTGGGTCTAAACGGGCAAATATGTTAATATGTTGAGATTTAATAGGTTTGATTTGTATATTTGTAACAGTAATATGTGCAACAAGACTGTAAAGTTAGCCCCAAGTTGGCCAGCTCCAAATATCATTTTCTTGGTTTACATACAGGAAAAAATTCACAATCTACACTTTAAAGTACATAAAGGTTACAGTACAGTTTTCTAAACCGAGACTTGGTCTCAAATTAAGCCACTAGATTACATCTTATTGTGTTTTGCTGCCCTGTCTTAACACACACACTGGTGTTCACCAAGGTGCAAAATGCATGTGAAAATTTTCTTTACCAAATGGTCATGCCATGAGTGGTTCAGGCCATCAAAAAAATAACTTCCAAAAAGAGAAAAGAAAAAATAGTGGGAAAAAACATGCAGCTCTAACCAAGCACTACAGGGTCTGCAATAGGGCTACACCATAGACTGTGAATAAAGATGGATGACATGGGGTCTCCAAAAGTGAGGCTGGTGCAGTCTAATCACCTTCTGGTGACTGGCAGCAGTATGACTTTATGGGCCATCTTTACCCATTATTGGGTGTGGCATTTTGCCAAAATGAAAAAAAAAAAAAAACAAAAACACTGCTCAAATGCTTTTTTTTTTTTTTAAAAAAGGTGGTTTCTGTCCTCATAGGTAGTTTTATCATGTTGACTTGTGTTCAAGTGCTCATTTTTTGTATGAGTTCAGTTTTGATTAGTAATTTGATGCTCTAAAAGCAGGTATGTAGTTATGACTGAGTGTGGTTATGATTGGCCGTGTTTGAGGAAGGTTCTTATGGACTACTGTGTAGTGATGAGCAGCTGTATAGGAGGGAACACAGTTTCTACTGTGCAGAGGAAGTAGTGCTTCATTTTTCTACAATGAAAGTAGGCATGGGCATGCCATCCATATTTATATACAGTCTATAGTTTACACAGGTGATAGGACGAGCACTGATGTGCAGGGTTGCTGAGATAACGTTTTAAACATCAGTTAGGGAAAAGTCTTAATATTTCTAAGCACCAACATCACCTTTATCACTGCCAACCAGTCATTCTTTCTGACAATGTCCTCACAATTGCAACTAGGCAATTGTGAAAGATCAGTTTCAGCACTGGTGTTACCATGACACTTTATAGATGGAATCCATCTATAAAGTTGAAAAAGAAAACAATAATTCATTCCCTCTTAAACAGCTGATTTAGGGTCATACTGTTTCCACTATTCCAACATAAAAGACCAGAACAAAACTTTAGGGGTTGAGACCAATTTGAAGCAAGACAGAGGTCTTGATCTTGAGTTGGTACCGACCTCTTAAAGTCTTGGGATGGCCTTATTACAATACTATAGTTATGGTGTAGTTACTGCTGTATATGTAGGTACAGTTGCACTTAAAATTATTCCCCCAATTGCAAATATACTGTGTGTGTGTATATATATATATACACACACACACACATACACACACACATACATACACACCAGATGCTGTACTAGGCTTTTTAAATCATTTTGACAGACAGGCTTGTAAAAATTCTGTCATAATCTATTATTACCTATCAGTTTAATTGGTCTTAATCAGATCATTCTCAGTGTAATCTGTCAAATTGACAGCTTTCAGATTTTTCTGTCATTGCTGAAAAAAAAAAAATCTGTTAATGGACAATTTTCAGTTAACGTGACCTCTGACATACATACTGAGAGGTGTTAAAAATGCAACACTGGGTCAATTTCAGAAATTCATGTACACCAAGTTGCCAGTGAATAAAACAAATGAAGATATACTTCATGTTTATCAACCAATGAGTGTACAAATTCAGATCATCTGGATGTACAGATACAAAAAATTATTTCCCTTGACCATCGTTCCTTATCGTGTGTGACCTTCATTTTCTGCCATCAAAGCCTCAGTTCTGTGGGACTGATGCTGAGGAAGGTGGTCTCATTCAACAAGTAGCAGCACCTCAAGCTCAGCAAGATTTGTTCTCGACTGTGTACACGCTGATAAAAGAACGTCTCGTAAATGTTCTGATGGGAAGTTTTATGCGTTGTGATGACAGGGATTATTTTACTGTACATCCATTAACATTGTGGAAAAACATTACCAGTTTTAAAGCACATAATCATAACAATATACAAGATTTAGTTTTTCTTCATATAATGCATTTTTAATGCATCTTAGTATATATAAAGTTGTGCTTATGAGCTTACCTACCTTTAGGGTATGCAAATTTATGGGCACAATCGTAATTTAACCACTACTAATCAGTGTTATTTATACAGTTGTGCCTACAAGTTTATATACCCTGGAGGTAAGTCAACACATAAGCACAACTGTACATATGCAGCTCTGGGGGAAGGAAAAAAAAAATAACAGACCGTTGCCAAATCTTTCCTAAATTAGCATCTCTACTTGTACGGCAGCCAGTCAGTTTGAGTATCTGTTGAATTCCAACACAAGGACACTTCAGGCGATCATTTAAGCACAGTGAGACATGTGAAAGCTGTGAATAATCAGTTATCCCACAAATACAGATATGAGTTCTTCCCAAGTTAAAACTGAAGTATTGTAGAGTTAAATAATGAACATGAACTTGTTTTCTTTGCATCATTTGATCTAAAAGCAACATTTTTAGAATCGTTTTAGCCAGTTGTCATTTTCTGTGAATAAATGCTCTAAATGACAATATTTTGACTTAAAATTTGGGTGAATTGTTTTCAGCAGGTCAGAGAATAAAACTAAATTGTTATTTTTACTCACACACATACATATAAATAGTAAAACCAGATAAAGTGATAATTTTACAGTGGTCTCTCTGGTCTCCGAGCTGTATATACACAGCAGAAGTTGCCCTATACTTTCTCATTATCTCACTTTGACAGACAGGGTTGTAAAAATTCTGTCATCTATTACTACCAGTCATTTTAGTTTTCTTAAAAGACACCAAATAGCTTTTGTTCATGTTTGGTTTTAATCATAAGCCTACAGAATACAGCATGCAGATTATGCATTTATTTGTTAACTGAACTGATGAACAGAGACTGAGACACTATACTCAATCTCTGTTAATATGCACTATAAAGTGGACAGGTGGAAATTACAAGTTAAAATGGATCATGCTCAGTGTACAGCCTTTAGATTTTTCTGTCACTGCTTAAAAAAAAAAAATCTGTCAGTGACAGAACATATCCAGTGAACACAACCTCAGGTATCCAGTATATAGCTGAATTAGTTAAGGGGTTGAATAATTTCAAGTGCAACTGTATGAGTGTATGTGAGGAGTGCTTATTGGGCACTCTGACGCACAATTTCTAGACTTCAAAACCTCAAAAGTCCATCAGTATCATTGAAACAAATTAACGGTGTGCTCACACTGTAGTGTCTGTTCCATACTGACCGAGGTTTGACCCTCAAAGTCTGGAACCTTTGCCAAGTGTGATTGCTCCCAACTGTTCTGCAGAACGGAACCTTTCCCCAGCTCTGGATCGATTGGTAAAGGTAGCCTCAGGAACAGAACACATGCAAATGCTGGGGTAAAGTGAAGAAGCTGCACTTCTATTGTCAGATTCCTTAAGGAAGTCTGAGAACTGTGCTAAACAAAGACAATGTGAGTGTGGCTGGTGCAGAGGACCATTCCACTTTACACAGAACAACTCACCTGGCACCAGTGAGAGCATGCCCTAACAAAAAGCTTGAAGTACAGCTAAGGAACTGGACCTTAAGCAAATACTTTGTCACCTTACCCACACCCTGATTAGGCATGTGTATTTAATCAAACTGTTTTGATTTTGCAAAACATGCTTGAGTTTGAACCCAACATGATGACAGGAACTGGCAGATTGTTTTACACTTTGGGGATCAAGGCAGTAGTGGTGTAGTCAAGAGTAGACCAGAGTGTACAACAACCAAGACAAGACCAAGACTACAATGTATGTACGTCTTATCCTTGAATTGGTCTCAATCCCTTGAAGTCTTTGTACATTATGGTCTTGACTACAACACTAGTTGCTGAGGCACGATAAAAAAAGAACATCTGGACCCATGATACACCCTCTGCTGCCGCCATGTTCCTTATCAAAGAGTCCAACCCTCCATTTATGATGAGAGATGAGATACTTTATTTCGAACCAAAAAAAAAAAAAAAAAAAAAAAACTACTATTCCCACTGAGCTCTACTGAGTAACAATAAGATAATTGAACTGCTGGAGAGGAAAAACATGACCAACTAGAAGGGTTTAGGATGATTTATATTGCACTTAGCCAAAAAATATAAAGACGCTAACGTGAATGCTTACAGATTTAGAGCCATGTAGAAATCTAATGCGAGATCATTGATTACATGCAACTTCAAATAGCATTTCACGTGTAACTCAGCTGCCGTAGTTGGCATTTTTACTATGATATCCAATAATTATCCATGTTTAGCTCTGTACCAGAAGTGTACAATGGAACTCCTGTTATACACATTTACAAACCCTGGGATTTTAGCAATCAAAATATGCAGTATTGTTAAAATTGTTAACTTCAATAACCTTATCTCCAAAAAACCATAGCTGGCTGTAGTGTTGTAGTCGTGACCATGCCAAAACCAGACAGAGGCCAAAGTGGACCAAGACTGTAGTGGTTGGGAATGAGTTGGGACCAAGACCACAATAGGCAGAGGCCAAGTTGAGAGATCAGGACCACCGTGTATGTATGTCTTGGTCTTGACTTGATCTTGAGCCCTTAAAGTCTTAGTCCACTTTGGTCTTGGTGTGCCCTTAACTACCACACTAATCGGTAGATGCCTGATGTCGTCTTGGGCTGCCCCCAATAGCAGAGTTAACTGAGTAGAAAAGTCTCAATCGACTAAATTTTAATTTGCTGGTTAATTTTGTGAGTGGATTTTTTGGGGGGGGCCATGTGGTACTCATCCTGCAATGCAAGAGGAATTTACAGAGAGACGCTAATCCCTCTTAAATTCTGATGACTTCATTTCATTAGCTATTCCAGTTCACATGATAACTAATTAGCCTGTATGTGGTTAAGTGCTATCTGACAATCTCGTCACAGAAAACCAGATGTAAATGGCACTTCCCCCTGACGATGTGGACAAATTTGTGCACAAAATGAGGAGACTGGAAAAGGAGGACGATGGCAAGGCTGAGCCAGCTTGTTTAATTAGGTTTAGCTTGTTAACAGGAGGCTAGCCTCTTTGAGTGCAGGTTCAATGATGCCCCCCCACCCAATCCTGAGCTCCAAATCATCTACTGATGTTACAAAAGTATTCTGTTTCACCATTTAAATGGATAGATCCATCATGAAAGTGAAATGACTAGTCGACTACTTAAACTGTGATTACTGATCAACCAGGAAATTCTTTAGTCAGGGGCAGCCCTAATGACTGCAATTGCGCAGTCTTCTTTTGTGAGTCAGAAAGTGGCTGACCAGTCTGATCATGGCGGCACAGGCTAGTTCCAAAAAACTAACCACATGCCAACAACCCTCGGATATGTGTAAGATGCTAAGAAGCCTTGTAAGTAAAAGTTTGAATCAAAACATCCCACATACAGCCAAAATTAACAATTCATTAACAATTTATCCAAAACCTGACTGATCTTGTTTGTCTGTGCAATTGTCGTCTAAAAACTACCGGAACCCATCAGTGACTCATACGTTCCTTCATTATCATGAACACGCACACAGACTCCTGTTCTACATGCACGGTTCTGCTGCCATCACTGCAGTCCTCTGCTGGAAGCGGACGCTACAAGCCGCACTCGCCTTAGGCAAGCAGTCAGCCTTTTAAAACTCAAACTCTGCTTCTCTGTGAGGTGGTCTTCTTGTGTTAGCAGTAGTGATGCATGTTGGGGAAGAGGAGGAAATGCTGAAAAACAGAAGGCTCTAATCATCCCTAAACAAGACATGACAATCCGATGTTGACCCTGTCCATATGCACAGTCCTGGATGATGTTCTGGATTCAGTGTTTTAGCTGTGGCAGCAGCACATCATTTAACACTACTGCCAAATTCAACACCACAGGAGGTGTTTGCATCATGGTTCGTCTGACAGTACACATGATGCATGCTGGTTGAGGCGGGGGGTGATGTGGAGCAGGTGTGATAAGTCAGACCTCGTAACCAAAGGGAAATGACACCGAGTTCCTCATTTCTTGCTGCGCAGCCGTTTGGACTGTCGCAGGAGGTCTGGGCTCTTTCTGGTGCGTTTCAGCGACAACCCTCCCTCATCCTCCAGCTCTCTGGGTGAGGCTACAGCCATGCTGCCACTTGACAACACAGTAGTAGATGTGCTGGCACCAGCAGAAGGTGCAGAAGAGCTACTGGATGTGGAGGGGGCAGCTGTGGCTGGCCTGGGTCCTCCCATAGCAGCAGCGCTGCTCTCCATCAGTTCACGGAGCTTGTGTTCCAGCTCGGCTAGGCGCGCGTTCTGCTCTCCGATCACCTGACTCTGCTCCAGCAGTTTCTGCTCCTGGTCTTGTAGCTGCTTCTGCTGTTCCAGCTGCTTGACGCGAATTTCCTGCATCTCCCTCCGCAGCACAGTCATCGATGCGCCGTTGACTTTCACCTGCTGCTGCACCTTGGTCATCTCTGAGCGCGACGGTGTGTTCTTAGCCAGCAGAGACATGGTGGTCAGGGAGGTAGATGGACCTGCCACTGAGGGAATGGGACAGAGGTACACAAGTCAGAATATCACTGATCAAAAAGTGTTGAAAAGATGATGAACCCCCCCTTTTTTTTTAAAATTTTTTTGATTTCATGGAGAAGTATGACCAGAGCTCTACAGAAATAAGAGGATCAAAAATATTCCAAGGATGTAACTGGACTGGAGCTAAAAAGAATTAATTACTGGACCAGTCATTTGTTCTCCAGTTATTTATTTTAACGTAATGCCCAAATAAAGTAAGATCACACAACAGTTAGTTCCACCCAAGAAATCAGACTGGACAATAGGGGCTCCAGCAGTTGCTATATTCCACAATAAACGTACTTGGATGTTTCACTGAAAATATGCATCACTCTGCTTCAGTGGAGTTCCAAAACTCTTTAATTACAGTAACTGGCTGGTGGCTTCCAATATGTGAGGAATGCATTGTGTTGTGTGCCTTAATTTCCACAGTGAGCTGCTGTTTGTAAAGAAACAACCCTTTTAAAAATTTATTTTTATTTAACCTTTATTTAACCAGGAGAGACTCGTTCAGATTAAAAATCTCTTTCAAGCATGTCCTGGTCAAGACAGGCAGCAACACAGTTTCAAACAAACAATAAAAACCAAGCTTCCCTTCATACACAGACATTAAAAACAATACATACATAGTACCCAATCATCTATCTATAAAAGCAGCATATCGCTGTCTGTGTGTGTGTGTGTGTGTGTGTTCCTCAGATACCTCCCAAACCGTTCGTCAGACCGACCTCAGATTTTATAAGTGCTTTGCTGAGGTTACGAGGGTGTGCATCCCCAAGTATGGAGTTGCTCAGTGAAAATGTCATTTTTAATCAATAAAAGTTTAGCCACCACTTTCTTCATGCCCTGACTTCTAGAAGTGTGGGTGGGGCTTCACATCGACTCCTTGGATAATACGGCATCACGACCAGTCACCAGAGTGCTCCACAAACAAAACATGGAAGTGAAAAGTGACAAATTTAACCAGAAAAAGAGAATACTGATGATTTAATGCTTAAAAAATTATACTATAATGTTGCAGTGATTGCGTACCTCTAAAGGATAATTCAGCATATCGATGGCTGAACTGCAAAACCTCCTATCTGCAGGATTTTCTGATTTCACTTTGGATGATGAGAACAAGGAACATATCTGTCTGCAAGACAGTCCCGCCCTTTACTGTGACAGAAAATTATTCTGATAAAAAAAATAGCATAGCATTCTGCAAGAAAACAACTTTTTTTTTTTTTTAAAGTTTTCTCAAAAAAAGTGCATTTTCCAGATAGGAGGTTTTGCGTTTTGGCCATCGATACGTGGAGAACACGAGGTGCATGGGGGCGCAAGAGCAGCTGGACCAGCTTATCGCTGTCCTTCCTATAGAGCCAAGCCCAGCCTACCCGATTAACGGGACAGAGTCTCGGCTGCTGCTTCACCCATGCCACTGCTATCCTTTGCAGCACCATGGGTTCAACATGGTGCTCCTCCCGGTGCACGGCTATCTAAAAATTAAAAGTTAATCATACCACCATGATTGTGGAGCGGAATGGCCAGATCAACTGCATATCATATGTGCACGCTTTGACTAAACGACGACCATGACAAAAACCACCCATCCATCCATCCATCCATCTTCTACCGCTTTTCCGGAGGTCCGGGTCGCGGAGGCAGCAGTTCAAGCAGAGAAGCCCAGACTTCCCTCTCCCCAGCCACCTGCTCCAGCTCTTCAGAGGGGATACCAAGGCGTTCCCAGACCAGCTGGGAGACAGTCTCTCCACCGAGTCCTGGGTCTGCCCCGGGGTCTCCTCCCAGTGGGACGTACCTGAAACACCTCAAGTGGGAGGCGTCCAGGAGGCATCCTAATCAGATGCCCATACCACCTCAACTGACTCCTTTCAATGTGGAGGAGCAGCGGTTCTACTCTGAGCCTCTCCCGGATGACTGAGCTCCTCACCCTATCTCTGAGGGTGAGTCCAGCAATCCTACGGAGAAAGCTCATTTCAGCCGCTTGTATCCGCGATCTCGTTCTTTCGGTCATTACCCAAAGCTCATGACCATAGGTGAGAGTAGGAACGTAGATTGACTGGTAAATCGACAGCTTTGCCTTAGAACTAAGCTCCCTCTTCACCACAACAGACCGGTACAACGTCCGCATCACTGCAGATGCTGCTCCAATCTGTCTGTCGATCTCTCGCTCCATTTTCCCCTCACTCGTGAACAAGACCCCAAGATACTTAAACTCCTCCACTTGGGGCAGGAGCCTGTCCCCAACCCGGAGAGGACAATCCACCTTTTTCCGGCTGAGGACCATGGACTCGGACTTGGAGGTGCTGATTCTCATCCCAGCCGCTTCACACTCAGCGGCAAACCGTCCCAGCAAAAGCTGTAGGTCATTGCTGGATGAAGCCAACAGGACAACATCATCTGCAAACAACAGAGATGAGATCCTGTGGTCACCAAGCATGACACCCTCCATTCCCTGGCTGCGCCTAGAAATCCTGTCCATAAAAATTATGAACAGGATCGGTGACAAAGGGCAGCCCTGGCGGAGTCCAACTCTCACTGGAAATGACTCCGACCGAGTGTTGGCAATACGAACCAAACTCTCACAACGGTCGTACAGAGACCGAATAGCTCGTAACAACAAGCCCGATACCCCATACTCCCAAAGCACCCCCCACAAAAATCCACGAGGGACGCGGTCAAATGCCTTCTCCAAGTCCATAAAACACATGTAAACTGGTTGGGCAAACTCCCACGAACCTTCAAGAATTCTCGAGAGGGTAAAGAGCTGGTCTGATGTCCCACGGCCAGGACGAAAACCACATTGCTCCTCCTGAATCCGAGGTTCGACCAACGGCCAGACTCTCCTCTCCAGTACCTTGGCATAGACCTTCCCAGGGAGGCTGAGGAGTGTGATCCCTCTAAAGTTGGAGCACACCCTCCGGTCCCCTTTTTTGAAGAGAGGAACCACCACCCCGGTTTGCCATGCCAAAGGCACTGCCCCCGACCTCCACGCAATGTTGCAGAGGCGTGTCAACCATGACAACCCAACAACATCCAGGGCCTTGAGGTACTCAAGGCGAATCTCATCCACCCCCGGGGCCCGGCCACCAAGGAGATTTTTAACCACCTTGGCGACCTCAGCCCCTGTGATAGGCGAGTCATCCCCCTCGTCCCCAAACCCTGCTTCCTCTGTGGAAGGCGTATCAGTGGGATTGAGGAGATCCTCAAAGTATTCCTTCCACCGCCCGACGATATCCCCAGTTGAAGTCAACAGTGTCCCATCTGCACCATACACAGTGTGGACGGGGAGCTGCTTTCCCCTCCTGAGCCGCCGAACAGTTTGCCAGAATCTCTTTGAAGCCGACAGAAAAAGTCTTGTTCCATGGCCTCACCAAACTCCTCCCATACCCGCGTTTTTGCTTCAGCAACCACCCGAGCTGCACTCCGCTTGGCCTGCCGGTACACCTCAGCTGCTTCGGGAGTCCCACAAGCCAACCAAGCTTGATAGGACTCCTTCTTCAGCTTAATGGCCCCCCTCACCACTGGTGTCCACCACTTGGTTCGGGGGTTGCCACCACGAGATGCACCGACCACCTTGCGGCCGCAGCTCTGGGCCGCCGCTTCAACAACAGAGATGGAGAACATGGCCCATTCAGACTCCATGTCTCCAGACTCCCTCGGAATGTGGTTGAAGTTCTTCCGGAGGTGGGAGTTGAAGACCTCCCGGACAGGGGCCTCAGCCAGACGCTCCCAGCACACCCTCACTATACGTTTGGGTCTACCAGCTCTGAATGGCTTCCTCCCCTGCCATCGGATCCAACTCACCACCAGGTGGTGATCAGTTGACAGCTCTGCACCTCTCTTTACTCGGGTGTCCAAGACATACGGTCGCAGGTCTGATGATACGATAACAAAATCGATCATCGACCTGCGACCTAGGGTGTCCTGGTGCCAGGTGCACATATGGACACCCTTATGCTTGAACATGGTGTTCGTTATGGACAAACTGTGGTTAGCACAGAAGTCCAATAACTGAACACCACTCGGGTTCAGATCGGGCAGGCCGCTCCTCCCAATCACCCCTCTCCAGGTTTCACTGTCGTTGCCCACATGCGCATTGAAGTCCCCCAGTAGGACAATGGAGTCTCCAGGAGGAGTACCCTCCAGCACCCCAGTCACAGACTCCAAAAAGGGTGGGTACTCTGAAACATCATTTGGTGCATAGGCACAAATGATGGTCAGGACTCGTTTCCTAACCCGAAGGCGTAGGGAAGCAACCCTTTCGTCCACCGGGGAAAACTCCAATATAGAGGCAGCAAGGTGGGGCGATACAAGAATACCCACCCCTGCTCGTCACCTCTCGCCCGGGGCAACTCCAGAAAACAAAAACCACCCAAATAACGAAATAAATCCTCTTTTTTTTTTTAAATTTACTGACAAATGGGCAACACTGATGCAACAGACGCAGCCAAACCGGTCATTCTTCTGAGTATAATAATGTTTGGAGTTTTGTACTTATAATATTGCTAAAACATAAAAGGATGCACTACAATGGGTCTCAAATATTTGTAAACATGTCCTGTTATAGTACTGCAGGACTTTATTGATGATAGACTATAAACAACACATATAAACACACAATTATAATAACTGAACCATTCCCCAAAGTGCAAGATACAACACTTATGAATATAAGTCATAAAAGATCCCACAAATAAGTCTGACAAAACAAACCAGGGTTCTTAAACAGTCACTAATATTGGATGTCCCATTCATTTTCAATAATTCTGTAATTAATATTCACACAATCAAATAAATCTTTGTGTTCAGTCCCTTTTTATATTTGTCAAAGTCTAACATGTGTGATTGCCTACATATAGGCTACGCCTCTTTGTATTCTACTTTCAAACAGCCTACATTTGGGCCTGGAAAGCCTGATTGGCCTTCCTGTTTTCAGACAAGAATACTTGCTTTCTACGGGCAGGCACTAGTTTAACTAATAATTAAAAAAAAAAAAAATCACTAAAATTAGAATACAATTCTATTTTTATGCAAAGCATTTACAGCCAGATGCTTGTGAATCCAAATTATTTAAAAATACTTTAAAATTTTCTAAATAGACCAGCTTCTTGAGTTTCAGGTTGTTTTGGAATTGATTACAGGCCGAAGGAGCAGAAAAATTAAATGCTTTTTTTACCCAGTTCAGTACGGACCTTTGGAACTGATAACAACAGATTCTGTGATCGAAGACTGTAACTGCCCACAGTTTTCTGACCTTTTAAGATATGAAGGAACCAGACCTAAAATACACTTATAAATAAGAACACGTCAATGTTTAAGTCTACCAGTTGACAAAGCACACCATCCAACACGAGCGTACAAACGACGAGTCAAATCTTTGGAGTTAGTTATGAACCTCAGAGCTCCATGATACACTGTATCCAGAGTGTGCAACCTCTGAGTGCATGCATACATACATATAGATGACATCACCATAGTCCAGTGCAGACAGGAAAGTGGCAGTAACAAGTATTTTTCTGGCCTCAAAAGAAAGGAAAGCCCAAATTCTGAAATAAAATCCACAATTTCAATTTTAAATTCTTTACAAACTGTTGAATACAGAAAGAAAAAGAGTTTTATTAATCCACCTACCCACATATTTACAGTGGTGTGAAAAAGTGTTTGCCCCCATGCTGATTTCTCATTTTTTTGTATGCTTGTTACACTTAAATGTTTCAGATCAAACAAATTTAAGTATTAGACAAAGATAACACAAGTAAACACAAAATGCAGTTTTTAAATGAAGGTGTTTATTATTAAGGGTAAAAAAAAAATAAATAAAAAATCCAAACTTACATGGCCCTGTGTGAAAAAGTGATTGCCCCCCATGCTGAAACATAAATTAACTGTGGTTTATCACACCTTTGGAAAGCTGAGTTCAATTTCTCTAGCCACACCCAGGCCTGATTACTGCCACACCTGTTCTCAATCAAGATATCACTTAAATAGGACCTGCCTGACAAAATGAAGTAGACCAAAAGATCCTCAAAAGCTACACATCATGCTGCAATCCAAAGAAATTCAGGAACAAAAGAAAAAATATTTGAGATCTATCAGTCTGGAAAAGGTTATAAAGCCATTTCTAAAGCTTTGGGACGCCAGCGAACCAGAGTGAGAGCCATTATTCACAAATGGCAAAACATGGAACAGTGATGAACCTTCCCAGGAGTGGCCGGCTGACCAAAACTGCAGGCCTCACTTGCCTCAGTTGAGGTCAGTGTTCATGACTCCACCATAAGAGACTGGGCAAAAATGGCCTGCATGGCAGAGTTCCAAGACGAAAACCACTGCTGAGCAAAAAGAATAAAGGCTCGTCTCAGTTTTGCCAGAAAACAAAGGGACTGTGGACTGATGAGACAAGTTTTTGGAAGGTGCGTGTCCCATTACATCCGGCATAAAAGTAACGCAGCATTTCAGAAAAGGAACATCATACCAACAGTAAAATATGGTGGTGGTAGTATGATAGTCTGGGGCTGTTTTGCCACTTCAGGACTTGGAAGACTTGCTGTGGTAAATGGAACTATGAATTCTGCTGTTTACCACAAAATCCTGAAGGAGAATGTCTGGCCATCTGTTCGTGACCTCAAGCTGAAGCACACTTAGGTTCTGCAGCAGGACAATGATCCAAAACACACCAGCAAGTCCGCCTCTGAATGGCTTAAGAAAAACAAAATGGAGACTTCTGGTTATGGCTGCCACGTGAGAAGGACACGTCTCACTCTGCTCTGCTTCTGGAGAAAAAAAATCGGCAAATAACTCTCTCATTTGGGACAGAACGTATCCCAGCGTTTGGGCGAGGATATGTCGGTGAAGCCTAAGGCTGGAAAACCAGGTAGAGGAAAAAGCGAGCCGCCGAAACAGTCCAAATTAACGGACTTTCAGGTCTGTGACGCAGCAGATAATGCTCCAAATATGGCGGAGGAAGCTAACAGTGGTGCGGTATCTGCAGGAAGCGACACAGGTGCGTTGCTGGCGGCCATGAATTCAATGAGAGCGGACTTTTCCTCTAGATTTGATGGGATTATGGCAGCGTTGGAAGGAATGAGAAAGGAATTGGGTGACTGTGTAGAACGAATGGCGCAGGTGGAGCTTCGTGTCTCTAGTGCTGAAGATGACGTCACTTGTCTCCAATTAAAGGTGCGCACTTTGGAAAAAAAAAATAAATGTCTGGAAGATAATATCCTGGATTTGGAATCCCGGTCGAGACGGAACAACTTGAGGCTGGTGGGTCTACCGGAAGAATCCGAAGGTCGGGACTCATGTTCCTTTCTGGAAAAGTGGATTCCGGAGGCGCTGGGCAGCGCGGAACTGCAATCAGCAGTCGTTCTGGAAAGCACACACCGTATTGGCCCACGGAGAGATAAGGGACCACCGAGGACCTTAATTATGAAGTTTCTCAGCAACAGAGACAGGATGAAGATCTTCAACGCTGCACGAGCTAAAGGAGAGATTAAACACCAGGACCAGCAGGTGCGGTTCTACCCAGATTTGGCCACAGGAATCCAACAATTGAGGAAGCAGTTTGATCCCATACGTAAGGAGCTGCGCAACCTTGGGATTCGTCATGGTGTAATCTATCCTGCGAGACTGTTGACCACGTATGGGGGCAGAACCCACATCTTCAAGACCCCAGAGGAGGCGCAGGAGTTCATCAAGAAGATCCAAGAAGAGACTGGTGGGAGCTAAGCATGAACAAAATATAAGGTAGAATATTTAAGCATTTGCACAGGCATCTGACTGACTTGAAGCAAATAGCAAGTTTACAAAATATAGATTGTATTATATATAAAAAAAAAACAAAAAAAAAACAACTATGATGTACAAAGTTGCTAAAAATTTTGGAGTTAAGTTGGAAAACTACAGAGGAGAGTTAATGTTATGTCATTAAAAGCAGTAGAGTTAGGGTGATTGGGAGGATGAAGAAGGAGTGGCTTTGGCTGTTCCCCATGGATGTGGAGCGGTCGATGGCTATATCGGGAGACGGAATTTTTCTTTTGATTTTGGGGGGTTCGCCACAAATGTGGGAAGGGGGAATTTGTTTGTGTGTAGTTTGTAGGATGAATGTTCAACCACTCATTTTTTTGCCTCTCTGTTTGAGCATGTTTACACTGCAAGGTAATCCCAAACTCCCTATTGATCATAAACCAAAGCGTTAATCTTAATTTAACTTCATGGAATTGCAGAGGTCTACAAAATTTAAAAAAACTTAAACAAGTTATGAATAAAATAAAAGACATGGGTTCAAAAATTGTGTTTTTACAAGAAACTCATCTAACAGAGGAGGATGTAAAAAGAATTAGGAGTAGATGGCAAGGAAGTGTTTTCACCTCATCATTTTCATCCCGAGCCAGGGGAGTTATGACTCTCATACATAAATCAGTCCCTTTTCAAGTGAAAAATGTAATTGGAGACAAATTTGGAAGATATGTAATCATTCAAGGATCTTTGCTATTAGAAAATATAAATTTGGTGAACTTATATGGTCCCAATATAGATGATCAAAAGTTCTTTGCTAATTTATTTCTTATCTTATCATCACTTACAGGGCAACATATAATAGCAGGGGATTTTAATTGTACATTGAATCCCGGTATAGATAGATCAACAGGACTGGACTGTATGCACAATGGATGTAGGACGACCATTAATCATTTTATGAAAGAACTGAGATTGCTAGATATATGGAGAGAAATGAAACCACAAGTTAAAGCCTACTCTTGTTATTCCAGTACCTACAAGACATTCTCACGTATTGATTATTTTTTGATTTCCACAGAATTAAGGTCCAAGATTCAAAACTGCTTTTATGATAACATCGTGATTTCGGATCATGCACCCTGCTGTCTAATATATGTAGATAAGAAATTGACAAAGGAATCAGGTAGATGGCAATTTCAGCATAAATGGCTTCAGGATGAGGAATTTGTCAAGTACATAGAAAAACAGATGAGTTCTTTGACATCAATACTACACAAACATCAGCATGTGTAAAGTGGGAGGCTTTCAAAGCTTTTATTAGGGGACATATTATTAGTTATACAGGTTCAAAATCTAAGAAGACTCGAGAGGAGAGAGCCCAATTGGAACATAAAATAAAAAGTCTTCAGGAAAAAGTGTATGCAGGAAGTGATCCAAGGTTGGAGAATGAATTACTGATTTTGAGAGCTGAATATGACAAAAAAATCAGCGAATAGAGCTGCCTCGAGTCTTCTAAGATTGAAACAATCTTTTTATGAACAAGGTGAAAAATCAGGAAAATTATTGGCATGGCAGATTAAACAATTAGAATTTAAAACACCAATTACCAGTATTATAAGTAATGGACAGGTAGTTATAGATCCTTTAGAAATTAACAGAGCCTTTAGAGATTACTATGAAAAATTATATGATACCAAAAATGAATCTGATTTAACAAAACTAAATGGGTTTTTGTACGAACTATCTATACCGTGTATTCCAAATGAAAACAGGGAGATATTGGAGTCTAAAATTAGTCAAGAAGAAGTTGGGCTAGCCATTGATAATATGAAATCAGGAAAAAGTGCAGGACCAGATGGTCTTCCAGTTGACCTTTATAAAAAATTTAAGAATAAATTAATAAAACCTTTTTTGGAAATGGTTTTAGAAGCATTTCAAAATAGTAATTTACCATCATACATGAATAATGCCTTAATTATACTGTTGCCAAAACCAGGTAAGCCCTCTAATAAATGTGAAAATATGAGACCAATAAGCCTATTAAATGCCGACCTTAAGATAATCTGTAAAATTTTAGCAAGACGAATACAAGAAATTTTACCAAATATTATTAATCGAGATCAGAATGGCTTTATAAAGGGAAGACAAGGCTTCCATAATGTAAGAAGACTATTTAATATTATTTATTCTAATAAAGAAGCACCGGATACAGCTCTCCTATCACTGGACGCTGAAAAGGCCTTTGACAGAGTCGAATGGCCCTTTCTTTTTGAAGTCTTACAAAGGTTTGGACTTGGAAATAATTTCATAAAATGGGTTCAGATAATATACAATAATGCTACAGCAGAAATCCTAACAAATAACAATATTTCAAAATCAATAAAAATCAATAGAGGATGTCGACAAGGCTGTCCACTTTCACCTTTACTGTTTACTATGGCAATTGAACCTTTAGCGATGGCGATACGTTTACATTCACAAATATATGGAATTAAAGTTGGACTAACAGAACATAAAATCTCCCTGTACGCCGATGACATAATTTTGTTTATGTCGAATCTAAAAAAATCAATTCCGACCTTGTTGAATTTAATAAAGAATTTTGGGGAAATATCAGGATATAAAATAAATAAAACTAAATCTTCAATATTAATGCTGAATGAGACCCAGAGAAATTACCCAGACCCTGAGGTAAATCAATTCAACGATGTAAATCAGTTTAAATATTTAGGAATCCAAATTGTGCCCAAGCTAGAATCAGTCGCCAGTGTCAACTATGAAGCCTTAATGACAGATATCAATGAGTTAATTCAGAGATGGATGTCACTACCAATGTTGATGATCGGGAGAATCAATATACTTAAAAGTAATATTTTACCTAAAATACTGTATTTATTTCAATACATTCCCTTACCACCACCTTTAGATTTATTCTCAAGAATTAAAAAAAAGTTAGTGGAATTTATATGGAACAACAGGAGGGCTAGATTACGTCTGTCTTTATTATATTTACCATTTGATCGTGGAGGTCTGAAATGTCCAAATTTTATGTTGTATTATTGGTCGGCACAGCTGAGGTCTATGACATATTATTTTTCATTAAATGATCTCCCTCACTGGACTGAAATGGAATCATACAATTTACCTTTACCTCTTCCCATATTCATATACTCAGATTTGGCAAAAAAATTACAAAAACAAGTTAAAAATCCATTTGTAAAGCATATGATCAAAATATGGTGTGAAGCTAAAAACTATTTAAAAGAACCACAGTTATTGTCACAGTTTAGCCCAATATGGGGTAATCAATATTTTAAACCAGGGAGAGCGGACGCTGTATTTAAAGTATGGAATTTAAAAGGGATTCAAAAGATTCAAGATTTATATTTGCCATGTGCAGAGAACATAATGTCTTTTGAAGAGCTGAGGATCAAATTTAATCTTAATAGAACACATTTTTTTAAATATCTTCAACTTAGAAACTTTATTCGATCAAATCAAAATAAAGCTCTCACTCGACTTATTTATTCATCCTTGGAAAAAATGTTGATGAAACATAGTAAAAGAAAGGGTATTATTTCAGAGTTTTATAACTCACTGACACTATCCTCAAGTGAAAACTCACAGAAAAGATTAAACTACTGGAAAGAAGATCTGCAAACTGAAATTTCAGAGGAACAATGGGAATTGGCTTGTACAGAAGCCCAAACCAAATCAATAAATGTACGCCTTAAATTGATACATTTCAAATGGTTAATGCGGATGTATGTTACACCGGAGGAGTTAAATAGATATAACAAAAATATACCAGATACGTGCACAAAATGCATGGAAAGTAAAGGAACCCTATTTCATTGTGTATGGGAATGTAGAATAATAAGAATGTTTTGGGAAGAGGTGAGGGTAACAATTGAAAAAATAATCTCAAAACAAATCATATTGAATCCTAAACTGTTTTTGTTGGGTCTGTACCCAGAAAAGCATAACTTTAATAAAAGTGAAAGAACATTCATAGACCTCAGTTTGCTTAATGCCAAAAAATGTATTGCACTACTGTGGAAAAAGACTCATAGACCAGATGTGACTCAGTGGTTAAGACAGATGTTAACAAACCTTCCATTAGAAAGAATAACATATATACTGAAATCAAAGGAAATTGTGTTTGAGAATATATGGAGACCTTTTATTGATTATGTAAAAAATTTAAACATAACTCTTGAAGAAGAAGGTGAATGATGTGTGTGGACCTTGTAAATTCCAAACTGGTGAACATAATATGTATACTTATGTAATGGATTGTCTAGACTAAACAGAGGAGCATTGTTGAAGACTTGATTTTGTTGGTGGTTGTGGGTGTTTTTAGTGCATTTTTTTTTGTAGTACTTTAGTGTTAGTGTTTGATTGTTTGTGTCATGTTTGTTAAAAAAAAAGGTTCAATAAAGATATTGTGGGAAAAAAAAGAAAAACAAAATGAAGACTTGAGTGGCCTAGTCAAAGTCCTGATCTGAATCTGAATAAGATGCTGTGGCATGGCGATTCATGCTCGAAAACCCTCCAATGTTGTTGAATTACAGCAATTCTGCAAAGATGAATGGGCCAAAATTCCTCCACAGCGCTGTAAAAGACTCATTGCCAGTTATCACAAATGCTTGATTGCAGTTGTTGCTGTTAAGGGTGCCCCAACCAGTTATTAGGTTTAGGGGGCCAATCACTTTTTCACACAGGGCCATGTAACAATCTGAAACATTTAAGTGTGACAAACATACAAAAAAAAAAAACAACAACAAAAAAAGAAGCGAAATCGCGAAGGGGCAAATACTTTTTCACACTACTGTATATTGCAATATGGCTTCAATCAAGACTGCAGTGGACAGTTGAAACATGTAAAGGTAAAAACATCTCCCTTTTATTCTTGTCTGAAATAAGAAAAACAAAAAGCTAACAGCTTCCGAGTACCTTTGTAAGGTGACAATTTGTAGCAGGTTTTGGGATTTTAATTCAGCATTTGAAAACAACATAAATTTGGTTTTGTCTCCATTTAGGATAAGTTTTTAATCATAAAGGTTGTTTTGATGAACTGTATTAAAAGCCATCTGGAGATTAGCAAGAGCCTGAGATGGTGTGAACGCCAAACTACACATCACTGTGTCATCCACGTAGAAATGACACTCGGCATTAGAAACATTTTGATTGTTATTGATATAAAGAATGAATAAGAGTGGTCCCAAAATTAACCCTTGTGGCACACCTTTTGATATTATGACAGAATTAGATGTAAAACTCTCCCTGCATGCACTAAAGGTGCCTTCACACCAAATGCGAATGAGCAGCACGAATGTATGCAAAGTCAATGGAAAGAGGCGAGCACATGCAAAATCACTCTGTTGCACGTTTATGTCTGAGGGACAGCACTAGCTTTGAGATTCTGCCATCACCGGAGTAAAATTATCGACATTAGAGCATAAACAAGTTTGAAAATGAGACCATCACTCACCTGGAGACAGAAGGACTGGGAGCTCTTCAGCCGAATTGGGATGTCGGAGTTATTTACCCACAGATTCCTGCCATGGATGTGCTAACAAGGTTAGCAAGCTAGCAATGGAAACACCCATCATCTTGTAAAGTTTTGGAGACAGGGACAACTTTTTCAGGTGAGCCCCGTCGGATAATGTAAACCTAAGCATGACGTTATTTTGGGGATTTCCACAGTAGGTTGAACACTGCTGCAAAAGTTACAGTGGGGCAAAAAAGTATTTAGTCAGCCACCAATTGTGCAAGTTCTCCCACTTAAAAGATGAGAGGGGTCTCCAATTTTTATCATAGGTATACCTCAACTATGAAAGACAAAATGAGAAAAAAAAATCCAGAAAATCACATTGAAGGATTTTTAATGAATTAATTGGTAAATTGCTTGGTAAAATAAGTATTTAGTCACCTACAAACAAGCAAGATTTCTGGCTCTCACAGACCTGTAACAACGTCTTTAAGAGGCTCCTCTGTCCTCCACTCGTTACCTGTATTAATGGCACCTGTTTGAACTCATTATCAGTACAAAAGACACCTGTCCACAACCTCAAACAGTCAGACTCCAAACTCCACTATGGCCAAGACCAAAGAGCTGTCAAAGGACACCAGAAACAAAATTGTAGACCTGCACCAGGCTGGGAAGACTGAATCTGCAATAGGTAAGCAGCTTGGTGTGAAGAAATCAACTGTGGGAGCAATTATTAGAAAATGGAAGACATACAAGACCACTGATAATCTCCCTTGATCTGGGGCTCCACGCAAGTTCTCACCCCATGAGGTCAAAATGATCACAAGAATGGTGAGCAAAAATCCCAGAACCACATGGGGGGGACCTAGTGAATGACCTGCAGAGAGCTGGGACCAAAGTAACAAAGGCTACCATCAGTAACACAGTACGCCGCCAGGGACTCAAATCCTGGAGTGCCAGATGTGTCCCCCTGCTTAAGCCAGTACATGTTCAGGCCCGTCTGAAGTTTGCTAGAGAGCATTTGGATGATCCAGAAGAGGATTGGGAGAATGTCATATGGTCAGATGAAACCAAAATAGAACTTTTTGGTGAAAACTCAACTTGTCATGTTTGGAGGAGAAAGAACACCGTACCTACTGTGAAGCATGGGGGTGAAAACATTATACTTTGGGGCTGTTTTTCTGCAAAGGGACCAGGACGACTGATCCGTGTAAAGGAAAGAATAAATGGGGCCATGTATCGTGAGATTTTGAGTGAAAACCTCCTTCCATCAGCAAGGGCATTGAAGATGAAACGTGGCTGGGTCTTTCAGCATGACAATGATCCCAAACACACTGCCCAGGCAACGAAGGAGTGGCTTCGTAAGAAGCATTTCAAGGTCCTGGAGTGGCCTAGCCAGTCTCCAGATCTCAACCCCATAGAAAATCTTTGGAGGGAGTTGAAAGTCCGTGTTGCCCAGCGACAGCCCCAAAACATCACTGCTCTAGAGGTGATCTGCATGGAGGAATGGGCCAAAATACCAGCAACAGAGTGTGAAAACCTTGTGAAGACTTACAGAAAACGTTTGACCTCTGTCATTGCCAACAAAGGGTATATAACAAAGTATTGAGATGAACTTTTGTTATTGACCAAATACTTATTTTACTGAGGAATTTACCAATTAATTCATTAAAAATCCTTCAATGTGATTTTCTGGATTTTTTTTTTCTCATTTTGTCTCTCATTGTTGAGGTATATCTATGATGAAAATTGGAGACCTCTCTCATCTTTTAAGTGGGAGAACTTGCACAATTGGTGGCTGACTAAATACTTTTTTTCCCCACTGTATAAAGGCAACTTCGCCTATCTGCATCTCACTCAGATGGTGAATTCATGTCTATTCGTGTGTTTACGTCAAGTTAGAATGTAATTGTGCTGTGCAAAAAATTCGCCCAGTCGTGTTTGGTGTGAAGGCGCCTTAAGTCCAATCAGAGAGGTAATTATGGAACCAACCCGCAGCTTTTTCAGATAAACCACTGGCAAAGAGCCTCTGTTTCAATACTGTGTGATCCACAGTGTCACATGCTTTGGATAAATCTGTAAAAAGGGCTGTACAGTGTTGCTTGCAATCTACAGAATTTATAAAATCATTCACCATTTTTAAGGCTGCTGTAGCTGTATTGTGTTTCTTTCTGAACCCTGATTGGAGATTGGGTAGAATGTCATTAGCAGAAAGAAATTCCTTCAGCTGAGTGCTGACAACTGATTCCAGAACCTTAGCCAAGATAGGTCTGTAATTATTTAAAACTGACCCAGACACTGTTCTTGTGTTTTGGGCTCATGCTAAGCATTTGTTCCGTTAGCTGTGATAACCGTTTACCCCAGAGTTTAGACAACAGCCTCACAGAGGACACTTTCTACTGAGGCTTCACAATGTAATACATGCTACTGACTCTTTACATCATGTGAAGATGGCTATAAAAAGGTAGTGAAAAAGAATATATACAAAAGCAAAAATACCCATCAGATGCTAGCTACCTATCAAGAGTACTGAACTAAAGAGATAGGACCAATGGATTCTTTGAAAATATGTATATAAATGATGACTAGTGGACAACAGCAAATTTTGTTGAACATGTGTGTAGAATGACAAAGCTATTATATTCTATATTAGCAAACAATTGGTTCCAACAAAGCAATCTGACTGGACAATAGTGATTCCAGCTGTGACTTTATTCCTTGATAACCATACTTTGATGTTTCACTGGGTAAGTATCCCTCCACTTCATGGGTGTTTCAATAATCTTTAAATTCTGGTCACCGTCAACAGCCTCTAACATTATGTGAAAATTGTAAAACTGTTGTGCACCTAAATTTCCACAGTAAAGTGCTGTTTGAAAAGCTACACCCTTAAAATTCCAGACTCCTGCAACCCAGATATTTCACTCCAGTGCTTTGCAGACATGTTGGTGGGGGGAAAAAAAAGCTACCATGCCTGGCTCCATATTCCCAAATGTCACCTTTGTTTCCAAAATGGATGTGGACCGAGCAGAGGTGATTAGGTGCTAACTGCTAACCGGGGCCAGCTTGTGTTTGGTTAGTAGACAAACTTAGGTTACGATTTACCATCCTGATCAGCCACTCATATTTATGTGGTGATAATATAATTGTGGCTTCATCCAGGACAGGGGTTGCGACCCAGTACTGGGTCATGGGCCACAGTTTACTGGGTTGCAGAGAGCTGCAGAGAAAAAAGTAATTTATTTCGCTCTTCTGTATAATGAATATGAAAGTCTGCCGGGTGTTTTATTTTGTAAAATTCTTACCAGATATTCTCTCTCTTCCCACCTGACGTGTCTGTCTCTACACTCTGCACTGCATTGGCAGACTTGCCTCAATCAGTAATTACCGTTGACTTAGCTTGGTTTAAAACCCGCAAGCTAGCTAGCCAAAATGAATAACAAAAGCACTATGAGGCGAGTGCAATATCTCCCGCCTCCATTTTCTTTGAAGATCCTAATACTTACTGACAGAGAACAGTTTTCAATTTTCAATAAAATTACTGTGGCAGAACCAAATTATGATAAGCCCATCAACCATGAATATACAACAAAGTATACAGCCCATAGTTGTAGGTCAGGATCCCAAGGTGAACCCATGTAACAAGTATGGTGACCCTAGAGAGCTTTACACATGCTATAGTAAGAGAGCATAGGAAGTGCCAACCTTGACCTTTTGACCCCAAACCTGTCGTCAGAGGTTACGTCTCAGAGTGAACCTGTGTACCAGGTTTGGTGAGCCTAGCTTTCTTTGTTGTTGAGATGTACTTTGTAAGGCATTTTGATGTTGACCTTTGACCTTGCAATCCCAAAACAACAGTCACACTTCAGGGTCACAGAGTGAACCTGTGGCCCAGGTTTGGTGGCCCTAGCTTTACTTGTACAGTAATAAGGCATAAGGAATGTTAACTTTGACCTTTGACCCCAAACCCATAGTTCGAGGTCAGGATCCCAAGATGAACCTGTATACCTGGTTTGGTGGCCCTAGCTTTACTTGTTTTATAGTAATAGTAATGTGTAGCATTTACCATAGTGCAACCACAATATTAACTTTGAACTTTGACCCCTTGACCTAGGGCTGTCACGATAACTGCAATTATGTAATATTGCACTATGGACGAGCCTACCATGGAGGAAAATGAGCAACCGCTACAACCGCGGTGTTCACGTTTTTTGTGTGTGTGGCTAAATCTCGTTCACTTTTGTGTCCCTATTGATTAATAAATAAATTGTTAAATGTTAAGCATATTTTTATTGCCAACAGCATGTTTGCACCCGGTACTGTGGAAGCTTCCATAGCACTGGGTGCTGGCGGCGTCAGTACCGTGTGGGGCACTCTCTCCAGACGGACTCCAGCAGGCAGTTGGTGGTGGAAGCATTTGGACTTCTTGCTAAATACAGCCGTGACAGTGAGCACTGAAAGGGCACAAAGCGTGTTATTTCTTTCTGAGCGGAGTGTTTATGAGCCTGACAATTAAGCTCCGACAGCAAAACAACTACTGTGTAATGCATTGCTTGCTTGAACGTGATTTTTCGGACAGTGGCAAAAATCCAAAAATCATGGAGACAAGAGCCATGCAGGTTTTTTTTTTTGGTTTTTTTTTTTTTTTTTAACAGAATCAGCAGTTCATGCCTAATAAGACCAGAGCTCCGCACAATTGTCACACACACACACACACACACACACACACACACATATACATAAAGGTGAGTGCGGAGCTGCAGCGAGTTTCTCACAGCTTCCATCGTTTGCCACATAAGTAATGAACCCTGTTTAAATTACGAGACCACAGGGTCCTAAAACATTTGCAATAATACAGTATATCGCAGTGTTGAGCTGTCCACTGTCACCTCAGGGGAAATTCCTCTACTCTGACAGCCCTACCTTGACCCCAAACCCATAGTTAGGTGAGGGTTTAAGTCGTCCAAGATGTGTATTAGATACAACTACTGTATTTGAAAAGCCCACATCATTTTTTTTCAGTAGTTATTGTTTAGAAGATTTAGGGGAAAATCTGACTTCTGACCTCAGGGTCATCCAATGAGAGTGAAATTGCAATATGCATATCATTAGAGTATATCAAACCATGGCACCAAGTTTCAAAACAATTGGACCAAAACTGTAGGAGAAGTTGATTTCACAAGATAGTTACCGTCTATGAAGTGAAGTGAAACAGGAGGTCATAGGTCAGGGACTACAATTCCCGCAAAAATCATCCCATCAGAACCAAATTGCAATATGCACATTCTTGGTGTATATCAAACCATAGCACCAAGTTTCAAAACAATCGAACCAAAACTGTAGGAGGAGTTAATTTCACAAAAGTGGGACAGACGGACGGACAGATCCATAACATAATCCCCCTTTGGGCTTTGACCGATAGGGAATAAAGACGGTCATCATTAGAGCGTTTCTTTGGAAAGCCGGAGAGAAGTCCCAATGATGAGACAGCAGAAGAGCCTGAGACTGCTACGAAAAAGAAAGATGCAATTACGAGGAAATACCAGTAGTCCTATTTAAGATACTGCTTTATCAACACAGGCGATGCCAATGCTCCAAACCTGCTCTATCTAATATGAGGCGAAAAGCTAGCAAAGGAGTCCATGAAGCCTTCTAAACTGCTTTGGCACACGGAAACCAAACACCCTGCGCTGAAAGACAATCCTTTGGAGTTATTTGAGTGAAAAAAAAAAAAAAAAAGTAAAAGAAAACATGAACAAGAAGGACAGAACCAACTGTGGAAGGTAATTATATAAACAAATGTGACAGCAGTGAGAGCATCGTACCTAGTAGCTAATCACATTGCTAAAGCTAAGAAGTCTTTCACTATCACCAAAGACCTGATCCTGCCTGTTTGTAAGGACATTTGCTGTGAATTTTTAGGAGAAGATGTTGAAAACAAGGCATTAATGCTCGTTTTTGTACAATATACTGTATATTCCAGGAGGATGGACATGAGGGTATTTTATGTTGACTATTTTTGCCAACCAACATGACAGGGCCAGAACTATTCAGCTCTTTGGATGATTGCCCATCAGTGAAACTGAACTGGGCCTTTTGTGTCGATGTGTGCACGGATGATGCTGCAGCCGGCAAGATGGTGAGTCACGTGACCCACTAAACAGGCTCCAGAAGAGAACTGGGTCTGTATATAAATAATGACCTGTGCACTGCACAAAATCTAATTTTGCTGTGAACTGACAGAGAGCCTATTCTGTTCTACATTATGGTCACTGAGGTGCTCAGACACAGTTACCTGGATACAGCAGGGACTATTTTTCTTGATGGAGCAAAATAACTGTTAAGCAAACACATAATCTTTTGTCAAGTATTGTTGTCAAACTGTGCTTGTAGAACTGTTGTATAATAGTAATACTAGAGTCAAGGTCGTGTGGTATAGTTAGTATATCACCGTAGTGATGTCTTCAGCCCACTGACGTGTGTCAGAACTACTGGTGCACTCGCTCTCATGCAATATTGCTTAAATGTCTCTCACATCAGCTAGAGTTGTGAAGCACTCTTGACTGTGTAAATACATACAGTGGAGTAAAAAAAAAAAGTATTTAGTCAGCCACCAATTGTGCAAGTTCTCCCACTTAAAAGATGAGAGAGGTCTCCAATTTTCATCATAGGTACAGTATACCTCAACTATGAGAGACAAAATGAGAAAAAAAAAAATCCAGAAAATCACATTGAAGGATTTTTAAAGAATTTATTTGCAAATTATGGTGGAAAATAAGTATTTGGTCAATAACAAAAGTTCATCTCAATACTTTGTTATATACCCTTTGTTGGCAATGACAGGGGTCAAACGTTTTCTGTAAGTCTTCACAAAGTTTTCACACACTGTTGCTGGTATTTTGGCCCATTCCTCCATGCAGATCTCCTCTAGAGCAGTGATGTTTTGGGGCTGTCACTGGGCAACACGGACTTTCAACTCCCTCCAAAGATTTTCTATGGGGTTGAGATCTGGAGACTGGCTAGGCCACTCCAGGACCTTGAAATGCTTCTTACAAAGCCATTCCTTCGTTGCCCGGGCGGTGTGTTTGGGATCATTGTCATGCTGAAAGACCCAGCCACATTTCATCTTCAATGCCCTTGCTGATGGAAGGAGATTTTCACTCAAAATCTCATGATACATGGCCATTCATTCTTTCCTTTACACGAATCAATCATCCTGGTCCCTTTGCAGAAAAACAGCCCCAAAGCATGATGTTTCCACCCCCATGCTTCACAGTAGGTATGGTATTCTTTGGATGCAACTCAGCATTCTTTTTCCTCCAAACACGACAAGTTGAGTTTTTACCAAAAACTTCTATTTTGGTTTCATCTGACCATATATGACATTCTCCCAGTCCTCTTCTGGATCATCCAAATGCTCTCTAGCAAACTTCAGACGGGCCTGGACATGTACTGGCTTAAGCAGGGGGACACGTCTGGCACTGCAGGATTTGAGTCCCTGGCGGCGTAGTGCGTTTCTGATGTAGCCTTTGTTACTTTGGTCCCAGCTCTCTGCAGGTCATTCACTAGGTCCCCCCATGTGGTTCTGGGATTTTTGCTCATGATAATTTTGACCCCACGGGGTGAGATCTTGTGTGGAGCCCCAGATCGAGGGAGATTATCAGTGGTCTTGTATGTCTTCCATTTTCTAATAATTGCTCCCACAGTTGATTTGTTCACACCAAGCTGCTTACCTATTGCAGATTCAGTCTTCCCAGCCTGGTGCAGGTCTACAATTTTGTTTCTGGTGTCCTTTGACAGCTCTTTGGTCTTGGCCATAGTGGAGTTTGGAGTCTGACTGTTTGAGGTTGTGGACAGGTGTCTTTTATACTGATAACGAGTTCAAACAGGTGCCATTAATACAGGTAACGAGTGGAGGACAGAGGAGCCTCTTAAAGAAGAAGTTACAGGTCTGTGAGAGCCAGAAATCTTGCTTGTTTGTAGGTGACCAAATACTTATTTTCCACCATAATTTGCAAATAAATTCTTTAAAAATCAGACAATGTGATTTTCTGGATTTTTTTTTTTTCCTCATTTTGTCTCTCATAGTTGAGGTATACCTATGATGAAAATTGGAGACCTCTCTCATCTTTTAAGTGGGAGAACTTGCACAATTGGTGGCTGACTATATACTTTTTTGCCCCACTGTAAATGCAACACATTTTTTTCCTCTTCATAACTCCAAAAAATACCACATGTACAGTAAACTACCTGGTGCAGAGCCGATGAGGCGGCCAGACAGCTCAGCCCCTGGCAGCTTCTTCTTCAGAATGGGGACGATCTTCTCATCAAAGTACTCCATGGCCATGGAGGAGATGTCCCTCAGCTCCTGCAGCACCTCATGAGCTCTCTGGGGGGCTCTGGTGGAGTTCACGTAGCGCAGCACCCGATAAATCTCATCAATCACCTGGTAATATACAACAGCACAGGCAGGACGTCAGCATTACAATCAGACAAAAAAAAACAAAACAAAACAAAAAAAAAACAAAAAACAGAAACCCCCCATAACACTCAGACGTGACAAATGTAGTCAGTACCTGTCACAGTGAGAACCTGGAGGTCACACAGAACACAAAAGCACAGATAGAAGTAGAACACGACCTATCAATAAATCGGCATCTGTTGTGAAGTTATTTTTCCCCATAATTTAATTCAACAAGGAAAACTTTCTTTTCCTTTATTAAAGGTCTGATGACATGTTTTTGACTTCATCTAATTTTTCAACACATAATAGAATATGACGAAATAGGTTGGTCTGTGCAGTTCTAAGTCAAACAGGCTTTTTTTCACATGAATATCCGACGTTCTCATGAATGCCACGTCACCAAATGCGTCAGTGGCTGGAAAACCCCCTGGCCATACTGTAACGTCATCAACAGAACACAGCGCTTGGCTGCTCATTGTACACACAGGATGGATGCGGTAGAAAACATCAACGATGGTTCCAGCACATGTAGTCGGGAATTGGTTTGTGTTGCCCAATCTTCAGATGATTATAATTCCAAAGAATGGGATGATAATGAAGAATCTGGGGCCATCAGACTGTATAGGTTTGAGCCGTGCCAAGCGGGCATCATGCCTAGCGAGTCACACTCAGAGAGAGTGACGGTGGACAGGCACACATGCCAGCAGCAGCAGCAGCGACAAACACATGGCAGGGGAACACCGAGTGTTATTCTTTTGTTACAGATATTGCAACAAATTATTTGTTCATAAATATAATTTATTTAAACACGATGTTTCAATAAAATCATAGCAGTGTATTCGCTGTGGCTCAGGCATCAGGTTTATTATGCATTATATTTTGAGTTCTTGTTGTTTTTGTTTTGTACATGTGTTTTATGTGTGCTTTGACCCACTTTCAGGTGGGCACTGTCCAAGATTCTCCGGTCCGACCACGAGCCCTCTCTCTTTGACAGTCAGCTGATGTTTTGTGTGCATCATCTGCCGTGTTGTCAGCCAGCCAATATTGCCAACACTATCACGACGTGTTAGCCACTCCACACAGCCATGGTTCTGTTGCACCCCTTGAAGCAATGTCGGCCCTGGGACGCAACCGTGGTTAACACATCTCCTCTCCATGTTCACTAGGCGATGTCAGCCCCGAATGCCAACTGTAAGTGTTTGTTTATTTTTGTAAGTCTTCACCTTTTTTGGGAACTGTTGTCATCATTCTTATGTTCAATACATGTGCTGTGGTGAATCCTGCGTGTAAATCCATTCATCATGACCCTCCGTGCACTCTTACGCGGAGCACGGAGCGGGAGGATGAAATAACAAGTATTTACGTGCAGGGTTCACCACAGCACATGTAATACAGAAAGACAGACAATTCCCAAAAAGGTGGAGATGTACAAAAAACACAAACATACTTACTGATGCCATTCGGGGGCCGGCATCGCCCAGAGCAGGGGTGTCCAACCATGTGCCATGGAGAGCCAAGACCCTGCAGGTTTTACCTCCAACCAGTGTCTTCAACAGCAGATTTCTGTGAACTTCTTCCCACTGATTGCTGATAAGTGAAAACACCTGCTGAAGAGACTGGGTAGAAGAGAAAACCTGCAGGGTCTTGGCTCTCCATGGCACATGGTTGGACACCCCTGGCCCAGAGAATGAATGAGAGGAAACGTGTTAGCCACAGGTGCGCCCCAGAACCACGGCAAACATGGGGTGACCAACGTCGCGAGAGTGCTGAAAATACTGGCAGACTAACAACACAGATGACAACACTATGGACCAGCAGTGCGTGACTGGCAAACAGCTGCTAAATACACGCACTGCTGGTGATAGTGTGATGAGAAACACCTGGGCGAGGACCAGGAAAGATGATCAGCGGGAGTTTGAATCAGCTGGTGATGAGAGAGGGGACGTGGCCGGACCGGCGAGAGTCAGCATGCCATCACAGAAAGTAGGTCAAAGCTGCGCATAAATCCATTAATCCTTCCCCTCCTCTTGCATAAAAGCGCACAAGGAAGCTTATGACAGATGGAGCTGAAGCGTGTGATGTGGTCTTTCACGGCCTGCTGTTTATCTAAGCCTGCGACACAATGCAAAGGCACAGCCGTAAAATTAAAACAAGAAACCAGAGAAACTGTGAGCTACAAAGCTGCTGTCATTCCAGTCAACAACACCGGTGTCCGTTCTGTTGCTTACGTCATGGTGGTGCCGCCCTTCATTCGGTGGGCGGCACCACAGTCCAGTCAGCGGCTGCGGTTTTTTGATGATAACTAGTTTATGCAGGCGCGGTTGTAAATATTATATTGATCATCGACAACGACTTTTGGGTTTACACAACATGCTAAAAAATGTCAAAATTGTGTCATCAGACCTTTTAATCTCAAGAATCAGATTGGTTACCCAAACAAGCTTTTCTGACTCCATCGGTATTGAGGGTTACTGGCTTCTCCTCTGCCAGTCTCACCATAATACAGCAGCTGAACAGAGATGCAGCAGGGAGAGTGGTGCCAACATGTCTGCCAAGTAGAACACTCATAAGCTGCTTTCAAGCTACAACTGTCAAGCCGTAGTCGCACAGTAGTATAACTTAACACCTCAACAACCCACCATGACTTTTTCAAACTTTAAGGAGACGTGGTTCCGATCAACCGCAGATTTCTCTGGTGTATCAAGTTTCATGATGTCATGCGCGAGTGACTGAAACCAGACTGGTAATGAGAGTAGCTCACTCCAGCCTGACGAAATCATCCCGGGAGTGTTCAGATCTCCTGACCACTGACCTTGAACTTAACCCTTTCAGTGTGAATATATCGTGTGCCCCTAGTGGCACAGCCCTACGTCTGTCAAGTTGTAATCACCTGCCAAAAACACTGCCGGCTCCCTGGACCATTTGTGGTATCATGCCCACACCCAAGATGGCAGACAAGCATTGGAACATGGAATACACCACAAAAGAAGAATCTTCTTTAAGAAACGGAGAAGAAGACCTCCACAGTTAAATATGTCCGGTTGCCAGTAGGACGATAGTGGCGTTTTTGAATGAAATTGCAAACAATCACGGCATTTATGACAGAATTTGCAATGGAATAAATAACAAGATTCATGTGAGACTTTCTGGATGTGGAAGAGGAAGCAAAATCACCTGGCAGAAGACGAAATTAGGATCGTAGATGACGAGAGTGGACAAATGAACACACCGCCATCAACACTCCACCAGCGGTAGGTCTGACTGTATTCTAGTTTTGTGTACATTCTACTGAATTTCTGGTTCATATACTTTAAATACCCAAACAAGAAACGGTGACGTAAAGCAGAACCATTCTTTGTGTAAATATGCCCAAAGTCCATTTTTGACCAGTTATGAATTATACACACGGAATGATGCAAATTAGATGTGTAAATTTATTCCTATTTGAAACTTTGGATCATATTCTACATCTTTCTAATTGACAGTAAGCCATTACCGCTTACCACTTTAAAGTTATAACCTTGGAAATCTCTTTCAATATTTTATTGAAAAAAATCATTACCACTCTTGACCACTAGGGGTTATGTCGCAGTTTGGCGACAGTCACACTCAATGGATTAAGCACAGCTCAGATGCAGACTCATCTAGGATGTGCTTAAAGTCAAGGTCAAGGCCCTAGAAGGAGTATTGGGGGTATTGGGCTGCACGGTGGCGCAGTGGTTAGCACTGCGGCAGCACAGTTTACCCTTGGCCGGGGGATTGTGGGGATCGTGGGATCGTGGGATCGTGGGTTCGATCCCAGCCCCCGACCAACAGTGATCTGTGTGGAGTTTGCATGTTCTCCCCGTGTTGCGTGGGTTTACTCCGGGATTTCTCCGGTTTCCTCCCACATGCCAAAAACATGCATGTTAGGTTAATTGGCTGTTCTAAATTGTCCCTAGATATCTGTTTCCTATAGGCCCTTAGAATAGAGGGTTAGTACTAGTGAAAGCGCTTTGAGTGGTCTTTGTGACTAGAAAAGCGCTATATAAGTGCAGGTTAGTTAGTTAGTTAGTTAGTTAGTATTGTTTTTTGTAAAATGATAAATGCCCAGATCACCTGATCTTTGACCTTGTGCGCAACTTGGATGCAGACCCCCCTGAAGATCATTGTGAGTGAGTTTGGTGAGTGTCAGGGCAAATGCCTAGGGGGAGTGATTCTCGTGAAATGTGGATGACAGCCGGACGCCACGTCATTGCATTAGCTCCTTTCGGCTTTGCCAGAATGAGCTAAAAAATACTCTTAAAGAAAACTTTTCACTCTCAGCTGCTGTGATATTTGTGGAATTGTGGCACACACAGTTGTCTGCTGCAGCTTCAAAATTAATATAATCTATCAGAATAATGATGGACAGCCTTCTGATTAATTTCCACTCTATCACTATGTTGTGGCGTGGTGACGGTGATGCCTACTTCATTGTGCATTTATCTGCATTGTCCTATTTAAATGTCTGCCGAGCTGAGGTGGGCAACGACCCAAGCTGATTGCAGTGTCATTTTGCCCACGTCAAGTAGTGCAGGTACTTCATTCAGACAACAGCCGAAGCCCGGCTCATACTGGGTTTGCTTGGATTGCCGAGGTACTCTGACAGGAGCTTTACAGTATTGAAGTTCACTAAATGTGTAGTTTGCAAGAATGTGCTGTAGGACAATGCAAGTATCAGACTGTCACTCAGCATTGAGTTTGGTATTGGCTGATCCACCATCTTAAATGTCTGATCGAGAACAAAAAAAAATACAGTGTTTCCTCTGGCTTAAAGACCTCAGTGTGGTGGCAACATATTTTTCGGGGGGGGGGGGCAGAAAACACATGACACTATTGTAACCAGAATGTTAATTTTATACTATTTATTTCTTTTTTAAAAATTTTGCACAGTAACTTTGCATATGGAACTTTCTATTTGAAGTATTGTATGTTGGAATATTGGGCCAGTTGGGGTCCCACCCAGACGTCCTGTGTTTGAACTTTTTAGTAGTGTCATCCTTCTCTCCTCCCTCTGCTCTCACCTCTCCTGGACCCTCTGCCTGAACACCTTCCTCTCCTTGGCTCATCTTGTCTATCTCATCTTTCCCTCTCTGAGCTCTGCCTAATTCAGGTTTTCTCTCTATGGCTATACAGAAACAGGTTAGAAAATACCAAGTGTCATGTTTTGTCCTGCAGGATTCTTTTGTCATGGTTTACATAAAAATACAAAAAAATGTGTATTTTTTGTATTTTTATTCTAGTGTTTCTTTTTCCCCCCCATTGAGGAAGAGTGTGGGGGGGGGACCCATTCATAATAGTAATTTACTCATGTATACTTAAATTATATAATCAGAGGTGAGTACAGTAAACAGAAATTCTACTCATGTAAAAGCAGTGCTTTGAAATTAATAATTAAAAGTAGACAACCAAAAATTTCTAGTTGAGTTAAGGGTACAAAGAGCACCCACTTAAAAACTCGAGTTATGACTTCAGTCTTGAAGGTTTGAGGTTTTTCTCAAATTTATAACAACTTTCTTATAGTTTTCTACTTTTCTCTGTAAATTTATCTAAATTTGAAACTATTTTCCTCATCCTTTTTCCTCTTGGAAAATTGACTTCTTGTACATTTGAAACTTCATTATAAATTTGTGGATTATTTTATAACTAATTTTTGTCTATTTTTAAAAAAAATAAAATTACTGGTTTTTTTTTTTAATAAATTTGAAACAGTGTGGTAAAACTTTGACTTTCATTCCTCATACAATTTACAGTTTTGACCATAATTTTTCAGAGGCAGCACAGAACAATAAGTTAACTCTCATTTCAAAGAAAAAAAAATTATATTTAATGAAATAAATTAAAATGAACAAAGATGCAGTTACAGTATTTGTTAAAATATTTCTATATGGAGACTTCCGGTCTGGACGCCATGGCGACTGCAGCTTAACACTGAAGTTCTCAGACCCAATCCAGGATAACACCTTGAAAATCAAACTTAACGGATTTTTGGAGGAGTGAAAATCAAAAGACAAAATCATCATGTCTAAAGGAAAACAGAAGAAACTGAAATTCTCCAGGCCAGGACACGTATCGGCCGGAGAATCCGAACTGGAAGATCTCCGTTCAGAAGACGAGGAACTGGTGATAGCTAACAAAAGGGTTAGCCTGAAATCACTATTTGAGGAGCTACGACGATTTCGCCGAGATGTTACGGCCGAATTTCGGGAATTCAGAGAAGAATTGAAAAGGACAAACAGCAGAGTGGACCAGGCCGAGAACCGAATCTTGGAAACAGAGGATCGAATAAAAGTGCTCGAAGATTCTGTGCTAGACCTACGCAAAAGACAAGCAGCTATAGAGGCTAAGCTAACCGACCAAGAAGGAAAACAAAGAAGAGACAACATAAGAATTCATGGTCTGATAGAAGGAACCGAAAATGGTTTTAACTCAATGGCAGAATGCGTGGAATCCTTACTAGAGAGAAATTGGATATTCCACAAACCACCGACTTGAAGATAGAAAAGGCACATCGTTCATTAGCCGCTAGGCCGGCGGCGGAAGCGCCCCCACGTTCGGTGTTGGTAAGATTTTCCAATTTCAAAATAAAACAAGAGGTTGTAAGACTGGCCTGGCAGAAAAAAGGATTTATGCACCAGGAGAGAAAAGTCTACGTGGAACACGATTACGCCCCGGAGGTCCTTAAAAAGCGCAGGGAATACAATGACGCGAAAAAGGTGTTAAGAGAGAAGAAATTGCGCTTTCAGACACCATTTCCTGCGAAGTTAAGGGTCTTCTACGGCGATGAAACGTGTCTCTATAATTCGGCGGAAGAAGCAACAGCTGACATGGCGAAAAGAGGCCTCCCGGTAACGGTATTTAAACCCGCAGCAGACCCGAGTGAGAAGATCAAAGCGCAAACATGGACAACACAAAGACCTTCAAAATCCACGGACCAGCAGCGGGAAACCCAGCACCAGAGCGTCGCGGATAAACTATCCGTTTTCAGGTTGGAATAGCGACCTTTTTTTTTTTTTTTTTTCCTCTTGAATCAATCCGCACATCCAACCCCCCTCATACAAGGTAACAAACATTAAAGGAGATGCATATTCAGCATGTGGTAAAACATTTCATGGAACAATCATATTATTTGAAACAAATACAGTAAGTCTTTGTAATAAAAAAAAAAAACTTGTTAAAATAGAAATGTGACAATAATCCACATGTTCTCCTCATACTAACAAATACTGTTTTTGCGTGAATGTTTGATGTGATGGGGGTGGGAGGGTGCACACAATTTCACAGGGTTTAGGCATAAAAGGAAAAAAAAAAAAATCATTACAAGTTTGGATTGGGTTCTGAAACTCACGTTAAAAGCATGGGACTACTTTCAGTGGTAAGAGAGGGCCCTCAACACGTAACAGAGTTTGAGGAATTTCCCTCAGAGCCTTCACTCCATCAAGGCTCTTACAGGGTCTTTAAAAAGACCTCAGCTCAGGAAGTTCTTATGACAGCTTTTTGTTTTAAAGTTTTTTACACTATGTTCTTATTGTTTTTCTTGTTTTTAATGTTCTTTCAGTTTCTGAGTAGCACAAAAGAGGGCCACCACACAGTTATACTAAACAAAACAACACAATGGAGAAACAGGGTGTAACCAAAATAATTTCATATAATGTAAAAGGAATCCTGAATCCAGTTAAAAGATCCAAGATTCTAGGCAAAATGAAAAAAGACAAAGCAGAAATAATATTTTTACAAGAAACCCACCTAACAGACGTGGAACACACTAAACTCAATAGACAAGGGTTTAAAATGATCTCTTCATCTTCATATAAATCAGGGAGGAGGAGGGGAGTAGCAACATTGATATCAACCAAAATTACATTTGAAAAAAAAAATCAGAACACAAAGATAAAGAAGGGAGGTACAGTTTGGTAATTGGGCGGCTAGAGGGAGAAGATATCACCCTGCTGAATGTACTGTATATGCACCACCAGGGGCTAAATGGAAATTTTATAAAAATGTATTCGACCTAATGATAACTAAAGCCCAAGGTTTAGTGATATGTGGTGGAGACTTCAATCTAAGACTGAATCCATACTGGGATGCAACAGGTAATTCTTCACATCAAAATAACACTCAAAATAGGAAAACTCGGATGCTACTAAAAGAAATGGGAATCTGTGACGCATGGAGGGAATTCAACCCCATTGTAAAAGATTATACTTTTTATTCAACGCCACATTCATCTTACTCAAGGATTGATTACTTTTTTATGTTTAATAGAGACATTGGAAGAGTAAAAACATGTAAAATAGGACTGATGGATCTCTCCGACCACAGTCCGATCTACATGGACTTAAATATCCAAAAATACACAAATAATACATTTTCTTGGAGGTTAAATTCAAATGTCCTGAAAGGACCATTGAAAGATGAATTGGAATCAGATATTCTCAGATATTTGGAAGATAACGATAATGGAGAAGTATCCCCTTTAATACTGTGGGATGCATGTAAAGCTGTAATAAGAGGAAAGATTATTGCAAAACTGGCAACCCAAAAGAAACTAAGACAAGAAAAACTATCCACATTAGAGTCAGAACTTAGGAACCTAGAAAAAGAACACAAAGGCAACACTCATTCTACTGACTCGCTCAAGATTAAGGAAATTAAAAACCAAATAAATGAGATCTACACAATAGAAATCCAGAAGAAACTTACATTTCTGAAACAAAAATACTATGAAGCAGGCAGTAAATCGGCAAAATTGCTAGCCTATAAATTGAGGAAACATCAAACAGAAAGAGCAATCTACAAAATCAGAGACCCAGTATCAAAGGAAATAAAATTCAGAATTCAGGATATTCTTAAAAACTTCGAGAATTACTATAAGAACTTATACTCCCACAAAAAACATAAAAACGCATCCGAGGCATTCCTAAACACATTAAACCTTCCCCAACTTACGGAGTCACAAAATAAAACACTACTGTCAGAAATACATCCTAAAGAATTGGAAAAAGCAATTATGAAACTTAAAGCTAACAAATCCCCAGGAGCTGATGGCTATACAGCAGAGTGGTACAAAACCTTTAAACAGCAACTATCTCCTCTCCTCCTGAAAACATTTAATTATGTCCTCCACACAGGGGAAATCCCCCCCTCCTGGAGAGAAGGGGTCATTGCAGTTATACCTAAACCTGAAAAGGATAAACTAGAGTGCTCCAACTACAGACCAATCAGTGTACTAAATCAGGACTATAAGCTTTTTACCATTATCCTTGCCAAAAGGTTAGAAAATATACTGACAGACCTAATTCATTTAGACCAAACAGGTTTTATAAGACAAAGACAGACACAAGACAACATTCGACGCACTTTACACATAATTCATCATATAAAAAAATATAACTTAAATGCAGTCATATTGGGATTAGATGCTGAAAAAGCATTCGATTCGGTTGACTGGTCTTTTCTATATAGAATCTTATCCAGTTTCAATTTTCATAACAACTTCATTAGAACTATACAGGCATTATATAAAAAACCAACAGCTAAAATAAGGATTAACGGTAATTTATCATCATCTTTTGAACTGGAAAGAGGATGTCGTCAGGGCTGCCCCCTGTCTCCACTGCTCTTTGCAATCTTCATAGAACCTCTGAGCCAATGGATAAGACAAAACCAAAAAATTCAAGGTATTACACTTGGTCAGAAGGAACATAAAATAGCACTCTTTGCTGATGACATTTTAATATACCTAGGGCAGCCGGACACTTCTTTACCAGAACTAACCTCAGTTTTTTCAGAGTATGGAGATTTATCGGGGTACAAATTAAATATGCATAAAACCCAAGTTTTAACATTCAACTATGACCCAAATCATTATTCACTAAGCAAACTCAAAACTAACTGGGAGTCGGAATCTATGAAATATCTGGGGGTCAATATCCCGAAACAACTCAACAAAATTATATCACTAAACTATGATCCACTGGTGACAAAAATAAAATCTGACCTAGCAAGATGGAATATGATACCATTCTTGGGTACTGCACAAAGAATTGAAGCAGTCAAAATGAATATACTTCCACATCTTCTATACCTTTTCCAAACAATACCGGTAGAACCTCCCAAAAAAACATGGCAGGAGCTGGACAGAAGGATCTCAAGATTCATATGGCAGGGCAAGAGACCTAGAATCAGATATAGAACCTTACAGCTAAACAAAGACAAAGGTGGGCTCGCGCTGCCAAATATCAGGGACTACTTTAAAGCCGCACAAATTAAAACTTTAGTAGAGATATGTAACCCAGTCTACACTGCACAATGGAAGGAGATCGAATGCCAAATAACAAGTGACATCCCCCTACAGGCGATAATAGGGAACAATGTCTTACCTAAGCTTTTGAATAACACTAACCCGTGGATAGAGACCCCGCTAAAAATTTGGTTTAAGATAGTCAGAGAGAATCAAACTAAAGAGCCCTATCGACTTCTGCAATGGATCGCCTATGATCAGGACTTTACTCCTAATAAAACAGACACCAGATTTAAAAAGTGGAAGGAGAAAGGGCTGATAAAATATTACGATTTTTTTAAAGGGCAAATCTTAAGAAGTTTTGAAGATTTGAAAAAACAAGGCCTAATAAATCAAGACCTTTACAGGTTCTTCCAGCTTAGACACCACATAAACAATATACTTAAAAAGGAGGTTTTGGAAAGGGCCCAGTCAGGTGTTCTGAAGGTCTTCTTAATGGCATATAAAGGGATCCCAGGGATCAGATACATTTCTAAAATATACCAAGGTCTTCAAGACTTAAAAGGAGACAACACATCTTATATAAAAGAGAGATGGGAAAAAGAGGGGAATTTCACTTTACAACTGGAAATATGGGAAAAGCTAAATAAACAGCAATGGAAAAGTACCTCATCCCTGCAGTGGAGAGAATTTGGATGGAAAAACTTGGCAAGATTTTTCAGAACACCTGCACAAAACAAATTTACCCATAAGGGATTGAACTGTTGGCGCTTGTGTGGTGAAAAGACTGCAAATCATTTTCATGTGTTTTGGTCATGCCCAGTTATCCACCAATATTGGACCAAGGTACAGACAATATTGGGGAAAATATTCAAAATTACAGTTCCCTTTTCTTTTGTAACTTTGTATTTGGGTTTACTACCGGACTCACTGGAAAGACGAGGAGAAAAATACTTATTCAATGTTTTAATATTGGCAAGCAAAAAAGCTCTAACTAAAAAATGGATGTTGAAGGACTGTCCTACACCTGAAGATTGGACTAACGTGATCCAAGACATTTACTCGATGGAAAAGTTGACATTCGCACTGAGACAGGACATGGATGTGTTCATGAACTTTTGGCAACCCTGGACCGCATATGTGTCTTCCATTAGATCTAATCTTTGACAAATACCATTTCAATAATGGTTCCGCTCTTTGTTCCAACGCTACTCAGATGCTCTTTTATCTTTATTTACTTACTTTTTCTTTGTTTGTTTTTTACTGGTTTGTTTGTTTTTTTTTATTTGTTTTGTTTTTTTTTTCTCTTTAATTTCACTTTTTCTTTCACTTTAAAAAAAAAAAAAAAAAAGGGGTGTTGTAAGAATTAATCTTCCAATGTTGTCAGATATCAGAAAATAAGGGAACATGTGATGAAAATGTAAACACTGCATTGCTGTAACGACCTGTATACCCTTTACAAAAACTTAAATAAAAAAAAAAATATATATTTCTATATATTTATAGTTTTTTAGAAACCTCCTCACCAACCAGACTGCAAGAAAAGCCTCCCTTATTTTGAAATCCAAATGTTGGCACGTTCAGTTTGTCTGAAGGCTGCTGACGGATTAAAGTCATTGACGTCATGAATTTCGGTCATCTTAACTTGTCAGGTGGCAGCGCGGTGGCGGAGTGGTTAGCACTGCGGCAACACAGCAACTCACCCGTGGCTGGGGGATCCTGAGTTCGATCCCAGCCCCCGACCAACAGTGATCTGTGTGCAGTTTGCATGTTCTCCCCGTGTCTGCGTGGGTTTACTCCGGGATTTCTCCGGTTTCCTTCCACATGCCAAAAACATGCAAGTTAGGTTAATTGGCATCAAAACTGGGGATTCTAAATTGTCCTTAAGTATGACTGTGAGAGAGAATGGTTGTCTGTCTCTCTGTGTTGGCCCTGTGATGGACTGGCGATCTGTCCAGGGTGGACCCTGCCTCTCGCCCAAAGATGCTGGGATAGGCTACAGCCCCCGCCGCGACCCAAAAAGGATTAAGCGGAAGAAGATGAATGAATGTATGAATGAACTTGCCAGGTACATAATAATGAACATAAATTAGTTAATATTGTAGTGACTGGTGAAATCAATCCTCAGCGACTGAAGTCACTCTTGCCTTTCCCTGCATATGAAGCCTAGCCACACCCGTTAGCTAAGCAACTCTTCATGACTGTTCCCAATACCAGCAGGTTAAAACCATGATAAATGCCTCCACTGCCTACATACAGCACCTCTTCTGCTTTTTTCCACATTTAAAGTACTTTAATAAGCTCATGCTTCTCTCAGACAGTGACACTAGTGAGACACTCTGCCTGCAGACTGGAATGGTCACACGGGTGGGCGGGGCGCTTCTGAACTCCGCGCGGATGACTGTCACACACGTTCATGTGCGCGCTTGCAGACAGTCATTTCTTCATATTTTTTTTTCTTAAATTTGTATTTCCTTGGTGTGATGGCATAACTTCAAGGGTGGTTGTCTGCCATGCGGAAATGTTACCAGAGGAAACCCCGGACATCCCTTTTTTCTCCTCGTCTTGTCCAGCAACCCAAAGAAATAGCTGCTTGCCATATTGTGTCAAACATTTACTTTGGCAAAAGGAGATCTGCTCTTATTTGATGTATGCTGTATATAAATAGTATTTTAGACTCCCTCTTGCTGCATGATAACGTTAATACTTTATTTAAATGGTCTTGCTTATGCTGGATCTGATGGGAGGATGGGGGAGGGAATTGAAGGGATATGAAGTGGTGATGGGGACATTGTTAACAGCAAGTCAGTGTTGTTTGGTCTGTCTAGTGCGTCAGTGGTAGGCTATTATGTAGAGATATCACAACTGTACAGGTGGACAGAGAAGCCAGAAATTGTACTCAGATAGCAGTAATGTATCGTTGCAATGTTAATTATCCTGGTTTAAGTATCAGTCGTCTCCAAAAAAAGTTACTTGAGCAACAAAGTATCTACTAAACCTGATTTCTGTAAGATGAAATCACCCAAAGAATGCCGGGATCTCCTGACCGTTGACCCTGACTTTGAGCACAATTTGGATGCAGACCCATCTATGGGTCATTAACCATGTTTACATGGACACAAGTAACTGGATTAAAAGCCTGATCGGAATAAAAATGCTTCATGTAAATACGACAATCTGAATATTCCGACCCGATCATACTCATTCAGATCAAAATTTCATTCCGATTGAGACGGGTGGGTTATGCTGATTGTTATTCTGATTGGTGTGCATATAAAACACTTATTCCGAAGCTTGGGTCGAAAATATGTTTACCGTGCATGTCCGTACGTCAGCCACACGTTGATGTGACACATTTCCGCCTTTAGAGCAGCTAGTGGAAGACATGGCGGGAGTAAAACAAAACTGGTCTGTATCGTCCTGTCGTCTCCCTCTGTTCGTCATATGCAAAGTATGTACTTGTAGCTTCATTACAGAGACCAGTAGAAGCAAAAGTACAGTCTGAATAACACAATACAGGTCCATTTCAAAAAGAGAGACTAGAAGCCGGGCTTGCCAACACCGGAAGTTGCTTCTACTACTATTTTCGAAATGTTGAAATGTCGACGTGCACATGTCAAAATGATTTAGTCGGTTCAAACGTGTGACACACAGAAATGCAAGTCCTAATCGGATCAGCTTTTTCAGGATCCATGTAAACAGTAAAGTTCTGATCTGAATTGTAATCAGATTGAAGAAATTTTGCCCATGTAACCGTGGCTATTGTGAGTTAGTCTGGTGAGCATAGGGGGCAATTCTCTAGGAGGAGAAGTGCGAGCTGTAGATGGACAGATCTACAGCATGCAATCACATTAGCTCAGTTTTGGCTTTGTGCAATGAGCTAAAAATTTACTCAAGTAGTGAAGAACAAAAGGAGACAAGTCTCCACACTGGAACAATCATGGGACATGATCAGTAAGCCTGCTGGAATAATGATAATGACCATGTCTGCTCTGGAAGCCAGTGTTAGCGTCACTCACTTTTCCAGGGATGAAGCAGCACAGGTTGGAGTCCACGTACTTCATGAAGGTCATGTTGAGCAGAGAGAGTCGTGTCTCCACGGCAGCTAGGATGTCAGCATGCCGAGCCAGTGAATGGTTCCTCCGCTCAGACTCTCGCCTAAAGACAATTCACGACAGCGATGAGCAGAAAATATCATTCTACATATCAGTTACACATAGTGGAGCTGTAATATTCAGTTTCACAAGAGAGGGTTACTCAATAAGCACAAACACATTTTATAGTATTTGGAGCATTACTTTAAAAAGGAGTGAAATACAGATGATGCATGTTAAAATATATCACAGTAGAAAAAGAAACCCCCCCCCCCCATATTCTATTGTATTCTAAATTTTATTCTTAATTCATTAATTTTTGTACTTTCAGTTTGCAAATAAACCTTTGGATACATCAAGAACTTGACAGGAGCCAATGGAACAGACTTTAAAGGGTCACAAAGGAACACCCGATTGTTATAGCAGGTGTTGACGTTCAGAATATACCTCGGGCCAAAAATGAGCCATGCAGCTTAAGGTTGACTTAAGCAACACAATAAAACCTCAGCAATGAACACATTGCCGCTGCTGCAGGGCGTAGAGTGATACTGACCTGGGCAGCTGGGCCTTGACTTGCCTCTGGCAGAGGCTGTGGTAACGCTCCACCTTCAGGAAACCCTGGTTTAGGACACGCTGGCAGATCATGTCCATGCGCTTACACACCTGGAGGACATCAGAGAGAATATGTACTCTTTGTGTTAAAATGCACTGTCAACTGTCTTTTTAAACAATTATTTAGTGGAAAACCTTTTGTTTTGCTGTCATATCTGTCAGATATGAAATAAATAATAGCACTGAGGAACTGATTGGTTAGTGTAGGATTCACTTTATGATAGTTAGCTATCAAAGTGTCCCAATTATGTATTTTTTTGCCCACATGTTGACATAGTTCCCAGAGGCGTTAATGAAATGTTTGTGACATGCTTTGGTAAAACACCTCAGGGTTTAAACATTGCACTACCATTTTACAGCCAACTGAATGAGCCTTCCTCAGGATGGCACATTTTACTGCATTTAGTTTTATGCTAAATGCTAATAAGCCCCAGTCACCCCACCCTCCCTCTTTCGTCATTTCTGAGATCTGTTGCCAACACACCCAGGGCCACTTTAAGCCCAATGTTAGATGGCTAGCAGCTATTAGCTTCAGTAACAAACCTGAGCTAACCAACATGAGACTGGCTGAATATAAAAATGTCAAAGCCCAAATAATGCATCACTGGGGACAGGGGTGCGTGTGGTTTAACTAGTTGATGGGACATGATCTGAGATATAGCCAAAGAAGCCATCGCTGTTGTCATTTGGTCCAACCAATCATGTACAGTAGAACAAAATTACATTTCTCCTATCTACAATGTTAATCACATGTAGAGTCAGAGGGGTTGCTGCCATGCAAGGCGCCGCCACAAACAACTTCTCCTTCCTCCATTCTATGACGCTGAGCACCAAGCTAGAAGGCAGGAAGTACCTTTTTAAAAAAAAAAAAAAATATGGTCTTTGGTATGATCTGGCCGGGATTTGAACCCATGACCTCCCCATTGTGGGGCGGATGCTCTACCAACTAGCCCACCACTCCGGTATAATAAGGATATAAACAACGCTAAATGACTGGTTAACTCTGCTAGCAGCAGAAGCACTGTCCAAGAATAATGTTGAAAAATGAAATGTATGGTCATGGGTTGGTAGATTATCCAGCTGACAACATGGATGTTTAGTAGGAAAAATAATGAAAATAATTATATAAACGGAACTCAACACCTAGCTAGGCTCGAAGATGGTGAGATGATCTGCCCGTCTTTCCCTGCCAAGGTGACCTCTACTCTGCTTGAAAACTAGGCCACAGCCATGGAGCCAAATGAATGCTAGCAGCCCAGCCCAACCTATTGAGCTATCATGGCCAGAATATTTTTAAAAAGCCAGAATGGCACAAGTTATAGAATCAGCTGCAGATTAATTTACCAGCTGGTCAAGTACGGTGACCATGAGCTACAGTGCATCTGGAAAGTATTCACAGCACCTCACTTTTTCAACATTTTTGTATGTTACAGCCCTTTTCCAAAATGGATTAAATTCATTTTTTCCTCAAAATTCTACACACAATACCCCAAAATGACAACATGACAAAAGTTGAGATTTTTGCAGATTTATTAAAAATAAAAAACTAAGAAATCATATACACATAAGTATTCACAGCCTTTGCCATGAGGCTCAGAATTGAGCTCAGGTGCATCCTGTTTCCACTGATCATAACTTGAGAGGTACCTGCAGCTTAATTGGAGTCCACCTGTGGTAAATTCAGTTGATTGGATATGATCTGGAAAGGCACACACCTGTCTATATAAGGTCCCACAGTTGACAGTGCATGTCAGAGCACAAACCAAGCATGAAGTCAAAGGAATTGTCTGCAGACCTCCGACACAGGATTGTCTCGAGACACAAATCTGGGGAAGGGTACAAAAAATTTCTGCTGCTTTGAAGGTCCCAATGAGGACAGTGGCCTCCATCTTCCTTAAATGAAAGAAGTTCAGAACCACATTGACTCTTCCTAGAGCTGGCCGGCTGTCTAAACTGAGCCATCAGGGAAGAAGGGCCTTAGTCAGGGAGGTGACCAAGAACCCGATGGTCACTCTGTCAGAGCTCCAGTGTTCCTCTGTGGAGAGAGGAGAACCTTCCAGAAGGACAACCATCTCTGCAGCAATCCATCAATCAGGCCTGTATGGTAGAGTGGCCAGACGGAAGCCACTCCTTAGTAAAAGGCACGTGGCAGCCTGCCTGGAGTTTGCCAAAAAGCACCTGAAGGACTCTTGGACCATGAGAAACAAAATTCTCTGGTCTGATGAGACAAAGATTGAACTCTTTGGTGTGAATGCCAGGCATCATGTTTGGCAGAAACCAGGCACCACTCAACACCAGGCCAATACCATCCCTACAGTGAAGCATGGTGGTGGCAGCATCATGCTGTGGGGATGTTTTTCAGTGGCAGGAACTGGGAGACTAGTCAGGATAGAGGGAAAGATGAATGCAGCAATTTACAGAGACATCCTAGATCAGGGGTGTCCAACCATGTGCCATGGAGAGCCAAGACCCTGCAGGTTTTCTCTTCTACCCAGTCTCTTCAGCAGGTGTTTTCACTTATCAGCAATCAGTGGGAAGAAGTTCACAGAAATCTGCTGTTGAAGACACTGGTTGGAGGTAAAACCTGCAGGGTCTTGGCTCTCCATGGCACATGGTTGGACACCCCTGTCCTAGATGAAAACCTGCTCCAGAGCACGCTTGACCTCAGACTGGGGCAACAGTTCATCTTTCAACAGGACAACGACCGCAAGCACACAGCCAAGATACCAACAGAGTGGCTTCAGGACAACCCTGTGAATGTCCTTGAGTGGCCCAGCCAGAGCCCAGACTTGAATCCAATTGAACATCTCTGGAGAGATCTGAAAATGGCTGTGCACCGATGCTTCCCATCCAACCTGATGGAGCTTGAGAGGTGCTGCAAAGACGAATGGGTGAAACTGCCCAAAGATAGGTGTGTCAAGCTTGAGGCATCATATTCAAAAAGACTTGAGGCTGCAATTGCTGCCAAAGGTGCATCAACCAAGTACTGAACAAAGGCCATGAATACTTATGTACATGTGATTTTAGTTTTTTTTATTTTTAATAAATTTGCAAAAAATCTAAAAAAAAACTTTTCACATTGTCATTATGGGGTGTTGTGTGTAGAATTGAGGAAAAAAATGAATTTATTCCATTTTGGAATAAGGCCGTAACATAAAATGTGGAAAAAATGAAGCACTGTGTGTACAGCAAAAAAACCCCCAAAATCCTCACTCACGCTGATCTGCATTACTAAGTTAGCAATGCAAATGGTCCCAGTACCAGAGACAAACAAATAAATGATACCAATCCACATTAATGAACAAGCTGGGAACACGGATGTCTAGTGGGGTGACAATAATTTACAGAGCACAGCTCTGAAAACCCTCGTCATGCTAATGAGTTAATTTGCTAGTTGCACTGTAACTGTGGGTTCCAATGCTTATTGTGAATGTCATGAGCCCTTCTCCTGTGGTTTAGTAAGGGTGTCCCAGATGAACCGGGGAGCAGGTCTGTATCAGTTATTATGTGTAACCTCACAGAAGAGAAAAGCAAATCCATACATAACCATTCATTCAGCTCTGCAGTCCTACTTTTTGTGGGAGAGGAGAACTCCCGTTCAGGTTTGGGATGTCTGACTTTGCAGACCATATAATGTCACAAAAATCATACACAACAGTAAAATAAATGGGAAACCCCAAAAAGCATAACAGAGGCTTTAATGCCTTGGTAAACTGCTGTAATATTAGCTGAAACTTAATTGTCCATTTTAAAAATCCTGTTGAACACCTACTTCTTTCGTGTGATTTCTTCAGACTGAATTGTACCTGTAATTCAAACCCCAGTACAAAATGTCCCACGTGCAAATCCACAGCTAGTCATGTGGCCCATCAGGCAGCAGGGATCTTGATCCTTCAAAGTCAATGAAATGTACATTTAAAGTTTTAAGTTACAGAGCCGTCAAATGTCATGAGGACAGTGAAGAAAACAGTCAGGCAATCTCTCCCACTGACACAGGAACTGTACAAGAAACTCTGCTGCAACAGAGCCAAAAGTGAGACACTCACCTAGGTAGGGGACTATTCACCGCATTACCCTTTGGGAAACATTTCTCCACTATACACTGGAGGACAATGAAGCTCAGTAAGGCTGTCTTCCCACAGGCAACCAGAACTCTGAGCTCTATTTAAGTAAAACACATGCATGCACATACACATGCTCAATATTTCATAGTCTACCCTTTACCTTGGTAAACATCTCAAAGCAATAACTTAATTTTTTTTCCCCAATGCAGTATAACTACTGCTTAAATTAAACAACTAAAACAAAAATGTCAAGCTGCTGAAAGAAAATGGAGAAAAAACAAATTGGAAATTAACCATCCATCTTCTACCGCTTTTCTGGAGGTCCGAGTCACAAAGGCAGCAGTTCAAGCAAAAAAGCCCAGACTTCTCTCCCCAGCCACCTGCTCCAGCTCTTCAGAGAAGATACCAAGGCATTCCCAGGCCAACTGGGAGACAGACTCTCCAGCGAGTCCGGAGTCTGCCCCAGGGCCTCCTCCCAGTGGGACTTGCCTGAAACACCTCAAGTGGGAGGCGTCTAGGAGGCATCTTGATCACATGCCTAAACCACCTCAACTGGCTCCTTGCAATGTTAAGGAGCAGCAGTTCTACTCTGATCCTCTCCCGGATGACTGAGTTCCTCACCCTATCTTTCAGGGTGAGTCCAGCAATCCTACGAAGAAAGCTCATTTCAGCCACTTGTATCTGCAATCTCATTCTTTCGGTCATTACCCAAAGCTCATGACCATAGGTGAGGGTAGGAACATAGATTGACCGGTAAATCGACAGCTTTGCCTTAGAGCTTAGCTCCCTCTTCACCATAATGGACTGGTACAACGTCCACATCAATGCAGATGCTATCCCGATCCATTTGTAAATCTCTCACTCCATTCTCCCCTCACTAGTGAATAAGACCCCAAGATACTTAAACTCCTCCACTTGGGGCAGGAGCTTGTCCCTAACCCGGAGAGGACAATCCACCTTTTTCCAGCTGAGGACCATGGACTCGGATTTGGAGGTGCTGATTCTCATCCCAGCCGCTTCACACTTGGTGGCAATCCGTCCCAGTAAGACCTGTAGGTCATTGCTGGATGAAGCCAACAGAACATCATCTGCAAACAACAGAGGTGAGATCCTGTGGTCACCAAGCATGACGCCCTCCGTTCCCTGGCTGCACCAAGAAATCCTGTCCATAAAATTTGTGAACAGGATTGGTGACAAAGGGCAGCCCTGGCAAAATCCAACTCTCACTGGGAATGAGTCCGACCGAGTGTTGGCAATACAAACCAAACTCTCACAATGGTCATATAGAGACCGGATAGCTTGTAACAAGTCCGATACCACATACTCCTGAAGCACCCCCCACAAAAAACCACGAGGGACGCGGTTGAATGCCTTCTCCAAGTCCACAAAACACATGTAAACTGGTTGGGCAAACTCCCACGAACCCTCGAAGATTCTCGAGAGGGTGAAGAGTTGGTCTGATGTGCCAAAGCCAGGACGAAAACCACATTGCTCCTCCTGAATCCAAGGTTCGACCAACGGCCGGACTCTCCTCTCCAGTACCTTGGCATGGACCTTTCCAGGGAGGCTGAGGAATGTGATCCTTCTAAAGTTGGAGCACACCCTCCAGTCCCCTTTCTTGAAGAGAGGAACCACCACTTCAGTTTGCCATGCAAAAGGCACTGTCCCCGACCTTCATGCAATATTGCAGAGACGTGTCAACCATGACAGCCCTAGAACATCCAGGGCCTTGAGGTACTCAGGGCGAATTTCATCCACCCCTGGGGCCTGGCCACAAAGAAGCTTTTTAACCACCTTGGCAAACCTCGGCTCCTGTGATGGGCAAGTCATCCCCCTCACCCACAAGCCCTGCTTCCTCCGTAGAAGGCATGTCAGTGGGATTGAGGAGATCCTCGAAGTATTTCTTCCACCGCCCAACAATATCCACAAAGTCAGCAGCACCCCATCCGCACCATACACAGTGTAGACAGGGAGCTGCTTCCCCCTCCTGAGCCGCCAGACAGTTTGTCAGAATCTCTTTGAGGCCAATCTAATTCCTCCCACACCCGAGTTTTTGCTTCCGCAACCACCCAAATCTGTACTCCTCTTGGCCTGCCAGTACACCTCAGCTGCTTCGGGAGTCCTACAAGCCAACCAAGCTCGATAGAACTCCTTCAGCTTAATGGCTTCCCTCACCACTGGTGTACACTACTTGGTTCAGGGGTTGCCACCACAAGATGCACTGACGACCTTGCGGCCACAGTGCTGGGTAGCCGCTTCAACAATGGAGGTGGAGAAGATGGCCCATTCAGACTCCCTTGGAATGTAGTCGAAGTTCTTCCAGAGGTGGGAGTTGAAGACCTCCCAGACAGAGGCCTCAGTCAGACGTTCCCAGCACACCCTCACTATAGGTTTGGGTCTACCAGGTCTGAATGGCATCCTTCCCTGCCATTGGATCCAACTCACCATCAGGTGGTGATCAGTTGACAGCTCTGCACCTCTTTATCCAAGTGTCCAAGGCACAGTCGCAGGTCTGATGACAAAAATCGATCATCGACCTGTGACCTAGGGTGTCCTGGTGCCAGGTGCAGATATGGACACCCTTAAGCTTGAACATGGTGTCTGTTATGGATAAACTGGTTAGCACAGAAGTACAATAACTGAACACCACTCTGGTTCAGATCGGACAGGCCTTTCCTCCTAATCACCCCCCTCCAGGTTTCGCTGTCGTTGCTCACATGCACATTGAAGTCTCCCAGTAGGACAATGGAGTCTCCAAGAGGTGCACCCTCCAGCACCCCAGTCAGAGACTCCAAAAAGGGTGGGTACTCTGAACCATCATTTGGTGCATTTGTGCACCCAATGATGCAATGATGCATTTGTGCCCATGCACCAAATGATGGTCAGGACCTGTTTCCCAACCCAAAGGCACAGGGAAACAACCCTTTCATCCACCGGGGAAAACTCCAATATAGAGGCAGCAAGGTGGGGGGATACAAGAACACCAAACCATGCTTGTCACCTAGAAATCAACCTCCAAATTAAAACAATCAACTTAGCACCTACAATAAAGCAATAAAAGAAGCAAGACAGACACATTTTTCCAGTCACCATAACCCAAACACTCTTTTCAATAACTGATCAGTCAATAAACCCGGTTTTTAACATGTTTAGCAGGATGTCTACAGATTCCAAATGTGAGGAATTTGCAGCTCTCTTCAGCAGTAAAATAAAAACTATAAGGTCAGCTATTAATCCATTACAACCTACTGCTTTTAACACAGCTGAACCTTTGTTTGTGTGTGGGGAAACGCTAGACAATTTTGACCTGGTTGATGCTAAGGTGCTGGAGAAAGTTATCTCCCAGTTAAAACCAGCAAACTGCCTTTTAGATCCAATTCCTACATAATTTTTAAAATCCATTTGTTGCTTTTTAGTTGATGTTAACATTTTAAATTATTCTCTTCAGACAGGAGTCTGGTTAGTAGTTAGCACAGCAACTCACCCTTGGCCGGGGGATCCTGGGTTTGATCCAACAGTGTGGAGTTTGCATGTTCTCCCCGTGTCTGTGTGGGTTTACTTCGGGATTTCTCTGGTTTCCTCCCACATGCAAGTTAGGTTAATTGGCATCAGACTGGGGATTCTAAATTGTCCTTAGGTATGACTGTGAAAGTGAACGGTTGTCTGTCTCTCTGTGTTGGCCCTGTGATGGACTGGCAATCTGTCCAGGGTGTACCCTGCCTCTCACCCAAAGATGCTGGGATAGGCTCCAGCGCCCCCCCCCCCCCGAAAAGGATTAAGCAGAAGAAGATGGATGGATGGATGACTCTTCAGACAGGAGTTTTTCCTAGTGCTTTTAAGACAGCCATTGTCAAGCTTGTTCTGAAGAGCAATAATTTAGACACTGAAATACAATTACAGACCAGTGTCCAAACTGCCATTTTTAAGTAAAATTTTAGAGAAAGTAGTTTTTAACCAGTTAAATGATTTTATGAAAAACTGATGATTTGTATGAAACATTCCAATCTGGTTTTTGGTCAAATCACAGTACTGAGACAGCCCTGATCAAGGTTGTAAATGATTTTAGAATTAACATGGAAATGATTTTAGAATTAACATGGACAAGAGCATGCTCTCGGTCGTGGTCTTACTGGATCTAAGCACAGCATTTGATAGAGTAGACCATGATACTCTTTTAAACAGATCGTGCAATATGATCGGCCTCTCAGGTACTGTTTTTAGCTGGTTTAAATCCTACCTCACTGGCAGAGAATTTTATGTCACCCTGGGTGAACACTCCTCAAAGAGATACAACATGGATTGTGGTGTTCCTCAAGGTTTGATTTTGGGTCCAGTTCTTTTTAATTTGTACATGCTGCCACTAGGCAATGTCATCAGGAGATACGGAATTAGTTTCCACAGTTATGCTGACGATACCCAGCTGTACATGTCCGTGCCTCCTGATGACCCAGCACCAACCATTGTCCTTTTTAACTGCATTTTAGACATTAAGTCCTGGATGGCGAAAATTTCCTACAGCTCAACCTGGACAAAACTGATGTTTTAGTTATCGGTCCTGAAGCTCAGACAGATAAATTTTTACCAAAATTACAAACATCTCTTATTCCATCAAAAGAAGTTAAAAACCTGGGCGTTATTTTTTTTGACTCCGAGCTTAGTTTTATTCCACATGTCAATAATATTTTGAAAATTGGATTTTATCATCTAAAGAATATAGCCAGAGTAAACCCGTTTCTCGAGAAAACACAGAGACGCTAATGCATGCTTTTATTTCCAGTCGTAGTGATTATTGCAATGCTCCCCTTTCTGGTCTTCCTAAAAAGACGATCAGTAATTTACAAATATTACAGAATTCACTAGCCCGTGTGCTGACGAAAACCAGAAAGAGAAAGTGTATTATGCCAGTTTTAGAATCACTTAATTGGCTCCCTGTGAGTTATAGAATCGATTTTAAAATTCTTTTATTAGTATATAAAACTCTTAATGGTCTTGGTCTTTATTTGATCTGCTTTTACCACACTGTTCCTCGCAGACCCCAAGGTCCTCTGGTACTGGCCTTTTAATGATACCTAAAGCTGGGACAAAAACCCACGTTGAGGCAGCGTTCAAGTTTTTTGGCCCACATCTGTGGAACGGTCGGCCAGAGGACCTCATGGCTGCAGAGAGCGTTGATATTTTTAAAAGGAGGCTCAAGACCCTCTCTTTAGCTTTTAACTAATTTTATCATTCATGTTTATATACTTATTTAGCCATTTTATTTATCTTTTTTTTTTTTTTTAGATTTCAATTCAGTTTTGCATTACAATATATCAGGGATGGCAACAGGAAATTCTGATTTCAGCTGAAATCTAATTTGGTCGATTGACTTACGGGGGGGCCGGGGGGGCGCAGCCCCCCTGAAGCTGGGAGGTTTTCAGTAAAATACAAGTAATTTAGACTGAAAAAAATGATTAAAAAAATGAAATACTAGACTTAGATAAATCATTAAATTTAATGAAAAGTTAACTTACTTTTTCTTCAATGTTGTCTCACTGTCTTTAGTCCAACATATTTAACAGTTCTATTAGAGTTTTTTACACTATTTACACTGGTCACCAAGTCACTTCTAATGTGAAACTTTCTTCCTTTTGGCAGCAAGCTGTGTCAGTCTCTGAACTTTGAACTTCATCTCCTTTTCTGGTTTCTTCAGAAACTGTCCAAGTGTTTCTGTTACCTCATTGAACTTTGAGCCAATTTTCACCTTTACTGTCACTTCGCTCCCCGAAGCTCCTGGGTTTTTATGATTTTTAAGTACCAGAACTGTGCTTACATGACATAAAACAAACAGCTGAATGCCACTTATTACTGTATAATATTGACTTATGTTCCAAGAAGATAGCATTCCTAAACTAGAAAAGCACTCAGAGCGCATCCCTCCGCCAAGGCTCCTTCCGTTTGTCATGGATCAACTCCAAAATGTAATGGTTTTGTGTGTAGGCCTATAGCCACTTGTGGTGAAAATTGCATCAAAGTCTGTCCATCAGTTTTGGAGTATTGTTGCTAACACAATGTGAGAAGATAAGCGCCTTGGCTGAGGTATGCATTCTCAGATCATCACCAAAATATAATGGGTTCCTCTCTAGCCCAAGAACCACCTCTGGTGAAAATTTTATCCAAATCCATCCAGTAGTTTTTGTGTAATCCTGCTGCACAAATACAAAAAAAGCCCTTGATGGAGGTATGCACTCTCAGATCATCACCAAAATCTAATCATCTGTTCCCCGTGCCATTGCACACCTTTCCTGAAAATTTCATGAAAATCCGTCCATAACTTTTCCTTGCTAACAAACAGACAGACAGACAGACCAACGCCGATGAAAACATAACCTCCTTGGCGGAGGTAAATATTCCAACAAGCATTATCCATCACATGCTTTAACACTTGATCAAATCAAAATCAGTTAATTTTATCTATTCCATAATAGAAATAAAATTCCAACATACCATTACTTTTTATAATTTCAGCATTCATTTCAGATCACCAGTTTCAATCTCGATTGAGTCTTGAGCAGCTCATTTTCCTCCCCCGCGCAGCTCAGCTCAAACAGCCGCTGCACTCAAACGGAAACCGAGTCGATTGGACTCCTGAACGGGAGCAGGCGTTCTGAGGTTAAAACAGCGCTCATTACCCACGTCTCGGACATGGGCATAGCGGCCGTCGTGAAGCAATGCGTTGCCGGTTCTTGGCAGCCGCTCACCTTTTTTTTAAGCAGGTCTTTGCACGACAGTGAGCGTAAATACAGCATGTTCGACAAAGAGTTAATGGCTCTCTACCTGGCGTACGCCACTTCCGGTTCTGGCTGAAAGGGCACACTTTCACTGCGTCGTGGACCATAAGCCGCTAACGTACTAAACGTACATATAATATACAAATAAAGCGGAATTCGGTGAATTACCGGAAAAATCACATCCCTGAGAACAAGCCGAAATAAATTTTTGACAAAGCATACGAGCCATTTGATTGGTCCAATCGTTTGCAACTATCCAATCGCAGGGCTGTTTACAATACAGCAGTAGCTTGAGTACATCCGGGTTATCGCGAGACTTCGGGGAAGCGCCGAGCGCGTATGTTTTTTTTCCCCAAACTTTATTGAGAACAAGGTAAAGGTACAAAATTATGACATAGATGATGATAAAATCGGCGGAAATCCGCGGCTCGGCGGAAAATTGCCATCCCTGCTATGGGATTCAGGTCTGGAGAAAGTGCAGGCCACTCCATTTGAGGTACCCCAGCCTCCAGCAGCCGCTCCCTAATGACACGACCTTGATAAGCTGGAGCACTGTCATCCATGAAGATGAAATTAGGCTTGTATTGTTCATGCAGGGGCACAATGACTGGATTAATGATGTTATTCAGGTAGTATTGGCTTGTCACTGTACCATTCACAAGGTATAGGACATGTATAGACAGGTATATAACAGCACCACCAAAGGCAGATGCATAGCGCTCTCCTTGACATCTCCAACATCATTGGCGGCCATTATTTCTGCTCAACATGAATCGACTTTCAGAGAACAGCACTGAGGCCCACTGGTCCCTTGTCCAGCGTAAATGCTCCCTGGCCCACGCCTGTGCCTTTTGGTGTGGTCAGGTACCCTTGCAGGTCGTCTAGCACGCAGACCATGCTGATGTAAACAGGTTTGAATGGTATGACGTGACACTTGGGTGCCTCTCATCTCCCTTAAATGTGCCTGGAGTTGAGTGGAATTCATCATTTGGTTCTACAGGGAACTGTTCACAATGAAGCAGTCATCAGCGTGGGATGTAGCCAAAGGACGTCCACTTCTATGCCTTTCTGTGACTCTTCCAGTCTCTCTGTATCTCTGTCGCAACCTGCTGATGACACTGTGACACTAAGCTCAGTGGCCACTTCCCTCTGAGAACATCCTGTTTGAAGCCTTGCAATGATGAGGTATTGTTGATCAATTGTTAAGCGTTGTCTGGGTCTCATGATGTCAAAATGTGAACAGCATGATGAAGAGGACTGTTTAAATACCAATTCTAATTGAGCCAGAAAATTTATTGGTCGATTCATGGATCAAACATGTGTTGTGAATTTTGCTGTTAAGCACCTTGTTAGAAAACAGCAAGTTATGCAAAAAGTACTGAAATATTCAACAGTTGGAAATGTGCATTCAAAAGGTTAGAGAAGGTCAAATTAAGTTCACCTGTAAAGGTTACAGTGCATTTTAGGTGCATCCTGAAATTTCACCTGAAAGTCGAATATCCCCAACTTTTTGTGAGCAGTGTATAATGAAAAAAGACTTAGTCCCAAAAGGGAACCCTGCAGAACCGTACAACTAAGCGGAGATGTAGCTGAGGCGTATTCACTAAAATGGACAGAGAAACTTCTATTACTTAAATAAAACCTAAACCAATTTAAAGCTGTACCTTTAATGCCAACACACAAGTCAAGATGCGATAACAATATTATCAACTGTGTCAAAGGCAGCAGATAGGTCTAGGAGCAACAGGACAGCAGAGTTACCAACATCAACAGTTAAAAGAAAATCATTAAAAACTCTTTAAACATCTTCATATAAATCAGGGAGGAGGAGGGGAGTAGCGACATTGATATCAACCAAAATTACATTTGAAAAAAAATCAGAACACAAAGATAAAGAAGGGAGGTACAGTTTGGTAACTGGGCGGCTAGAGGGAGAAGATATCACCCTGCTGAATGTATATGCACCACCAGGGGCTAAATGGAAATTTTATAAAAATGTATTCGACCTAATGATAACTAAAGCCCAAGGTTTAGTGATATGTGGTGGAGACTTCAATCTAAGACTGAATCCATACTGGGATGCAACAGGTAATTCTTCACATCAAAATAACACCCAAAATAAGAATACTCGGATGCTACTAAAAGAAATGGGAATCTGTGACGTATGGAGGGAATTCAACCCCAATGTAAAAGATTATACTTTTTATTCAACGCCACATTCACCTTACTCAAGGATTGATTACTTTTTTATGTTTAATAGAGACATTGGAAGAGTAAAAACATGTAAAATAGGACTGATGGATCTCTCCGACCACAGTCCGATCTATATGGACTTAAACATCCAAAAATACACAAATAATACATTTTCCTGGAGGTTGAATTCAAGTGTCCTGAAAGGACCACTGAAAGATGAATTGGAATCAGATATTCTCAGATATTTGGAAGAAAACGATAATGGAGAAGTATCTCCTTTAATACTGTGGGATGCGTGCAAAGCTGTAATAAGGGGAAAAATTATTGCAAAACTGGCAACCCAAAAGAAACTGAGACAAGAAAAACTAATCACACTAGAGTCAGAACTCAAGAACCTAGAAAAAGAACACAAAGACAACACTCATTCTAATGGCTCGCTCAAGATTAAAGAAATTAAAAATCAAATAAATGAGATCTACACAATAGAAATCCAGAAGAAACTTACATTTCTGAAACAAAAACACTATGAAGCAGGCAGTAAATCGGCAAAATTACTAGCCTATAAATTGAGGAAACAACAAACGGAAAGAGCAATCTACAAAATCAGAGACCCAGTATCAAAGGAAATAAAATTCAGAATTCAGGATATTCTTAAAAGCTTCGAGAATTACTACAAGAACTTATACTCCCACAAAAAACATAAAAACGCATCCGAGACATTACTAAACACATTAAACCTTCCCCAACTTACGGAATCACAAAATAAAACCCTACTGTCAGAAATACAACCTAAAGAATTGGAAAAAGCAATTATGAAACTTAAAGCTAACAAATCCCCAGGAGCAGATGGCTATACAGCAGAATGGTACAAAACCTTTAAACAGCAACTATCTCCTCTCCTCCTGAAAACATTTAACTACGTCCTCCACACAGGGGAAATCCCCCCCTCCTGGAGAGAAGGGGTCATTGCAGTTATACCTAAACCTGAAAAGGATAAACTAGAATGCTCCAACTACAGACCAATCAGTGTATTAAATCAGGACTATAAGCTTTTTACCACTATTCTTGCCAAAAGGTTAGAAAACATACTGACAGACTTAATTCACTTAGACCAAACAGGTTTTATAAGACAAAGACAGACACAAGACAACATTCGACGCACTTTACACATAATTCATCATATAAAAAAATATAACTTAAATGCAGTCATATTGGGATTAGATGCTGAAAAAGCATTCGATTCGGTTGACTGGTCTTTCCTATATAGAATCTTATCCAGTTTCAATTTTCATAACAACTTCATTAGAACTATACAGGCATTATATAAAAAACCAACAGCTAAAATAAGGATTAACGGTAATTTATCATCATCTTTTGAGCTGGAAAGAGGATGTCGTCAAGGCTGCCCCCTGTCTCCACTGCTCTTTGCAATCTTCATAGAACCTCTGAGCCAATGGATAAGACAAAATCAAGAAATTCAAGGTATTACACTTGGTCAGAAGGAACATAAAATAGCACTCTTTGCTGATGACATTTTAATATACCTAGGGCAGCCAGACACTTCCCTACCAGAACTAATCTCAGTTTTTTCAGACTATGGAGATTTATCGGGGTACAAATTAAACATGCATAAAACCCAAGTCTTAACATTCAACTATGACCCAAATCATTTTTCACTAAATGAACTCAAAACTAACTGGGAGTTGGAATCTATGAAATATCTGGGGGTCAATATCCCGAAACAACTCGACAAAATTATAACACTAAACTATGATCCACTGGTGACAAAAATAAAATCTGACCTAGCAAGATGGAATATGATACCATTCTTAGGTACTGCACAAAGAACTGAAGCAGTCAAAATGAATATACTTCCACGTCTTCTATACCTTTTCCAAACAATACCGGTAGAACCTCCCAAAAAAACATGGCAGGAGCTGGACAGAAGGATCTCAAGATTCATATGGCAGGGTAAGAGACCTAGAATCAGATATAGAACCTTACAGCTAAACAAAGACAAAGGTGGGCTCGCGCTGCCAAATCTCAGGGACTATTTTATAGCTGCACAAATTAAAACTTTAGTAGAGATATGTAACCCAGTCTACACTGCACAATGGAAGGAGATGGAATGCCAAATAACAAGTGACATCCCCCTACAGGCGATAATAGGGAACAATGCCTTAACTAAACTCTTGAATAACACCAACCCGTGGATAGAGACCCCGCTAAAAATTTGGTTTAAGATAGTCAGAGAGAATCATGCTAAAGAGCCCTATCGACTTCTGCAATGGATTGCCTATGATCAAGACTTTACCCCCAATAAAACAGACACTAGATTTAAAGAGTGGAAAGAGAACGGGCTGATAAAATATTACGATTTTTTTAAGGGGCAAACTTTAAGAAGTTTTGAAGATTTGAAAAAACAAGGTCTAATAAATCAAGATCTTTACAGGTTCTTTCAACTTAGACACCACATAAACAATATACTTAAAAAGGAGGATTTGGAAAGGGCCCAGTCAGGTGTTCTGAAGGTCTTCTTAATGGCATATAAAGGGATCCCAGGGATCAGATACATTTCTAAAATATACCAAGGTCTTCAAGACTTAAAAGGAGACAACACATCATATATAAAAGAGAGATGGGAAAAAGAGGGGAATTTCACTTTACAACTGGAAATATGGGAAAAGCTAAATAAACAGCAATGGAAAAGTACCTCATCCCTGCAGTGGAGAGAATTTGGATGGAAAAACTTGGTAAGATTTTTCAGAACACCTGCACAAAACAAATTTACCCATAAGGGGTTGAACTGTTGGCGCTTGTGTGGTGAAAAGACTGCAAATCATTTTCATGTGTTTTGGTCATGCCCAGTTATCCACCAATATTGGACCAACGTACAGACAATATTGGGGAAAATATTCAAAATAACAGTTCCCTTTTCTTTTGTAACTTTGTATTTGGGTTTACTACCGGACTCACTGGAAAGACGAGGAGATAAATACTTATTCAATGTTTTAATATTGGCAAGTAAAAAAGCCCTAACTAAAAAATTGATGTTGAAGGACTGTCCTACACCTGAAGATTGGATTAACGTGATTCAAGACATTTACTCAATGGAAAAGTTGACATTCGCACTGAGACAGGACATGGATGGGTTCATGAACTTTTGGCAACCCTGGATCGCATATGTGTCTTCCATTAGAACTAATCTTTGACAAATACCATTTCAATAATGGTCCCGCTCTTTGTTCCAAAGCTACTCAGATGCTCTTTTACTTTTAATTACTTAATTTTCTGTTTGTTTTTTGCTGTTCTGTTTGTTTGTTTATTCGTTTTTTTTTTTTTTTAATTTAATTCTCCTTAATTTCACTTTTTCTTTCACTTAAAAAAAAGGGGGGGGTGTTGTAATAACTATCCTACCAATGTTGTCAAATAGCAAAAAATAAGGGAACGTGATGAAAATGTAAACAATGCAATGCTGTAATGACCTGTATATCCTTTACAAAAACTTAAATAAAAAAAAAAAACTCTTTAAAAGGGCTGTTTTTGTGCTATGACGTCGTTTTAACCCAGACTGGAACTTCTCAGTAATACCATGCAACTCCAGGTAAGACTGAAGTCGATTATAAACTTCCTTTTCTAAAATCTTTAGTATAAAAGGGAGCTCAGAAATGGGCCTAAATTTAGAAAGACCAAAAGAATCAATATTACTCTTTCATGAATGGGTGTACTTGCTTAAGGGCAGAGGAACACAACCGGCAGAGAATTAATTAGAGCCACAATACAAGCCCAAGAGTTTTAAAAACATCCTTAAAGAGATGAGATGGGATGTTGTTTAAGGGACAGTAAGAAGGCCTTAAATGCTGAACTGTTTCTGTTAATGAAGAAAGGGACACCTGCTCAAAGTTCTCAAAAACAGCAACATACAGGAGAAACAGTAACATGTATAGCAGAAGGAAACATGGAAGCCCTGATAACAGAAATCTTTTCTTTAAAAAAATAGGAAGTTTTTCACAAAGTGCAGGTGAAGGCACAGTGCAATCAAAACAGCAGGGATTTAAAAGAGAATTAAGAGTGTTAAAGAAAATAAGGTTTGTGGCCATTATTTAAAACAAGGTTTGATAAAAACTGGGGTTTTGCAGCTTTAACAGCTCTCCAATACTCAAACAAGCCATTTCTTAGGATGTCTAGGGAGACTGAGACAATCCTTCTTCCATTTTCTTTCAGCGCATCTTCAGATGAAACGAGGAGTCAATCATCACATACTATGTGGATGGACACTGCATTTCTTTTTGATAAAAGCCGTTTTAATTTTTCCACTCTGTTCTGCTACTTCCAGTGCTGACTGCACAGCTTCTGGGGTGTCAAGTCATGTGACTGCACATGTTAAAGGGGAAAGACACGAAAGCTCTCATTCACACGCACACAACGGGGAGATGGGAAAACAGACATGAGCAAGATTATGTTGGCTTTACATCCTGAACCTTTCGGTTTTATTTTGGTTAATCGTCCAGTCGTACTGGTAAGGTTAAAAAAAATTTTGGGATCTACTTCAGCCACTTTAGGGAATACTTTCAGCTGACAATGCAACAGTTTGTGCCTACAGTGAGTGTGCCTGAGTTAGCAATTTTAATCACCAGCTGTACTGATACATTTTTGGATGTCTAGTCCTGTGTGACTGAGAAGGTACTGGCTCCTTGCTTCCTGGGAGCAAAGATAAGAACTGTTACCCCGTCTTGCCAGATGTACTCAAGGACAGTTTCTCCGTCTTCCCATGGATAACACAGCTTTAAAAGCTAGAACAATGAATGGCTGATTCAGAGGTATGGATGGTCAGACTTGGGGTTGCCTCTGTATTTCTCCCTCATGAGGAATAAATGTACTTATATCTAAATTTTCTGCTTGATTTTTGATTCAGATTAATTGTACTGAAAATTATTCTAACAGTGCCTCAAACGGCAGCAGCACCTTGTGCTGTGGAAGCTTCTAGAGTACCGGGTGCAAAAATGCTGCTGGTAATAAAAATACACTTCATTTAGCAATTTATTTAATGATCAATATGGGCACATAAGTGAACAACAAGATATAGCACCACACAAAAAAAAAATGAACACCGCGGTTGTTGCAGTTGGTAGTTTTCCTCTGCGGTAGGCGTGTCCATAGCACGGTATTACATAATTGCGGTTATCGCGAGAGCCCTACTGTGCATCGATGCTTCCCATCCAACCTGATTGAGCTTGAGAGGTGCTACAAAGAGGAATGGGTGAAACTGCCCAAAGATAGGTGTACCAAGCTTGTGGCATCATATTCAAAAAGACTTGAGGATGTAATTGCTGCCAAAGGTGCATCAACACAGTATTGAGCAAAGGTTGTGAATACTTAAGTACATATGATCTTAGTTTTTTTTATTTTTATTAAATTTGCAAAAATCTCAAAAAAAAAAAAAATTCACGTTGTCATTATGGGGTGCTGTGTGTCGAATTTTGAGTAAGAAAATGAGTTTAATCCATTTTGGAATAAGGCTGTAACATAAAATGTGGAAAAGTGAAGCGCTGTGAATACTTTCTGGATGCATGATAAATGTACTTACTACATACAACATAGGCTACTACTAGGTTAAATAGATGATGGTCCTTATGAGTCTATGGATAGTACTAATAGAATAATAAAACGACTCAGAGTGTGAATGCATCTTCACCTGCAGATGCATTTAATAACTTTTTTGTTAACATTGGTCCTAATTTGGCTCGAAAATACCCATTACAGCACCCACAGGTGATACGATAAGCAAAAACACTGCTATAAAAGACTCCATTTTCATAAAGAACACAGATGAGAGAGAGGTCATTGAAATTGTTAAACCATTTAAAAGTAAAACATCTACAGACTGTGACGGTATTGACATGCTCTTAGTCAAAACTATTATTGAATGCTTAGTGAAACCACTGACGTACACTACCGTTCAAAAGTTTGGGGTCACTTAGAAATTTCCTTATTTTTGAAAGAAAAACACTTTTTTTTCAATGAAGATAACTTTAAACTAATCAGAAATACACTCTATACATTGCTAATGTGGTAAATGACTATTCTAGCTGCAAATGTCTGGTTTTTGGTGCAATATCTACATAGGTGTATAGAGGCCCATTTCCAGCAACTATCACTCCAGTGTTCTAATGGTACAATGTGTTTGCTCATTGCGTCAGAAGGCTAATGGATGATTAGAAAACCCTTGTGCAATCATGTTAGGTCTGCAATGCTGTAATTGCTGCAAATGGAGGATTCTTTGACGAAAGCAAAGTTTGAAGGAAAAAATTATTATTTCAAATACAAATCATTATTTCTAACCTTGTCAATGTCTTGACTATATTTTCTATTCACTTTATAACTCATGGTGGGAAATAAGTGTGACTTTTCATGGAAAACAAAATAATTGTCTGGGTGACCCCAAACTTTTGAACGGTAGTGTATATCTGTAACCTGTCTCTCCAAACAGGTATATTTCCCAATGCAATGAAAATAGCTAAAGTAATTCCGATATACAAGACGGGTGACAGAGGGGAATTCTCAAACTATGACCAATTTCACTATTGCCGCAATTTTCCAAGATACTTGAAAAAATATTCTATGAAAGAATTGACAACTTCATACTGAAGAATAATTTATTGTGTGAGCAGCAATATGGGTTCAGACAAAAGAGGACAACTGCATTTGCTCTATTGGAATTTATAGAAAAAATATCAACTGCCGTTGAAAATAGAGTATTCAGTTGGGGTATTCCTGGATCTTAAAAAAGCATTTGATACAGTGGATCATAATTTATTATTAAAGAAACTACAAAATTGTGGTATTAGGGGGGTAGCACTGTCTTGGTTATGTAGTTACTTAAAGAATAGATATCAGTATGTATGTGTTGGTAACAAAAACTCACAGTTACTGAAGGTTACTTGTGGAGTCCCACAGGGTTCAGTTTTGGGGCCATTGTTATTCAATATGTATACAAATGATATATGTAAAGTTTCGGAAAAAATGAATTTAATATTGTTTGCCGATGACACTAATTTATTATGCAGTGGAAGCAATTTGGAACAACTTTTGGATACACTCGGAAAGGAACTAGGAAAGCTTAAACTGTGGTTTGATTCAAACAAATTAACGCTCAATTTAAGTAAGACAAAATTTATAGCTTTTAACAACCATCACAACAACTTAGTATCTAAACTCAGTGTAAATGGTGTAGAGATTGAAATGGTATCCAAAACTAAATTTCTTGGAGTAATAATAAACTGTGTTGGAAGTCACACATTAATTATATTAAAGGTAAAATATCTAAATCAATTGCAATACTACACAGAGTGAAATATTTGCTGAATCAACCCACACTATATACCTTGTATCATTCATTAATACTCCCATACATGACATATTGTACTTAAAGTAGAACTGAACCCACCTTTTTGCTGAAAAAGTAGAATAGCAGATTAATTCCTTATTACCTATTGTATTTTTCAACACATAAAAGAAATTTTTAGGCCGTGCGATGGCCAAGCTATAAGCCGATAAACTTTTGCCTCTGGCTGGCAGTGCCAAACAAACCGGAAGTAGTGCAGACGACGCTGCGTGACGTCACGAGTGTGATCCCTAACCAAAACAACAATGGCAGATGATAGCAGTTCCAGCAGTCAAGAACACCAGAGTTTTCAGAGTGAAGAGGCATTCAGGATCGGTGACGAGACAGAGGAGGATGCAGGAGTGTCAAGTGAACAGGAAGAGAGCGAGGGAGGCATCGAACCGTACAGATTAGAGCCAGAATTTTCGGGGGATTCCGGCACCGACTCAGACCGCAGCAGTGATGGGGAGGAGAGTTGCTTATTGAATACAGAATGGTGAGTCTTTACTTTGGCATGTTTGGGGTGTCAGGATAAGGAAAATTAACAATAAAAAAGAAAGGAAAAAAAACCATCAGCATTTTTCCAACTTATTACAGTGATCCCTCACTTATCGCGTTTAATGGGGATCAGAACCGACCGCGAAAAGTGAGAAACCGCGAAGTAGCGTCACCCCCCCCCCCCCCAGGGCATCACAAGCACTATTTTGCACAAAAAGGCACAAGAGAACAGCGAAAAGTGCCACTAAGCAACACGAGCCATAAAGAACAATGAATGCGGTCTTCCTTCGCTGGGTATGGGCGCTCGGCAGGGAGCGAAGCTGGGTAAAACGTCTCGGCCAATCAGCTTGCGAGGTAAAACGTCTCGGCCAATCAGCTTGCGAGATTCCCGAGCGGTGAAGAGGTGGGCGGAGAGGAGTGGAGCGGTGGTCAGAGAGGTGGATTTTGAGTTGTGCGGGCTCTCCGTGTTGATACCTGATGTTCTAATGTAGAAGGCAGGGAGAAGGCAGGGAGAAGGCAGGGAGAAGGCAGGGAGAAGGCAGGGAGACTACATTAGAACATCAGGTATCAACACGGAGAGCCCGCACAACTCAAAATCCACCTCTCTGACCACCGCTCCACTCCTCTCCGCCCACCTCTTCACCGCTCGGGAATCTCGCAAGCTGATTGGCCGAGACGTTTTACCTCGCAAGCTGATTGGCCGAGACGTTTTACCCAGCGAAGGAAGACCGCATTCATTGTTCTTTATCGCTTGTGTTGCTTAGTGGCACTTTTCGCTGTTCTCTTGTGCCTTTTTGTGCAAAATAGTGCTTGTGACGCCCTTGGGGGGGGGGTGACGCTACTTCGCGGTTTTTCACTTTTTGCGGTCGGTTCTGGTCCCCATTAAACGTGAGAAGTGAGGGATCACTGTATATCTAGAAACGCATCGCTTCCCGGTCGCTTTTCCTCCCCCTTTCTTTTCTTTCGTCACCATGACAGCTTTCCTTGGCCACTGAACAGATCTTCCCAGGTGTTGGAAGTGTTTTGTAGTCGACTATCACGACAAAATGCACCAAAAACAACCAGTGTCGACGTGCTCGCAATGGTAAACATGAGGACTGGGTCACACTCGTGACGTCACGCGGAACTCCGGCTGCACTTCTGGTTAATCGGCGGATTCGTCTGATTTTTCAGGGCGGGAAATTCAAAATCGCAATTTTCTCCAAGATTCCGGGATTTGTGGAGGGGGTGCCAATGATAAATTATCTTTATAATTGTATGTACTATCACCCAGTGCCGTTCAATGCCGTTCAGTTCAGTTCTACTTTAAGTATGGGGAAATACATACAAAACAAACATATATCCAGTCTTCATGCTTCAGAAGAGAGCTATTAGAATAACAAACAAAGCTGCTTACAGGGAACCAACAAACCCACTTTTTCTTAAATTAAAAGCTCTCAAGTTGAAAGATCTGGTTGACTTTAAAACTGCAGTAATAATGTTTAAAGTGAAGAATCTATCACTGCCCGCAAATATCCAAAAGTTGTTCCAAATAAGGGAGAAACAATATCCTTTCAGAGGAACATGTATATTTCAAAAACCTTCAGTGAGAACTACCACCAAGCAACACTGTGTTTCAGTGCAAGGAGTCAGATTATGGAACGATTTTGGACCCGAATTAAAATCATGTACAACGCTTGGAAAATTAAAACAAAAACTAAAGGAAGAAATACTCCAAACACATATACAAGACGACATGTAAAATCACATAAGAATTATCATATCCAGTCGGTGTTGTTGCTTAGTTTTTTTTGTCACATTTTGTCTTAGCTTTGTTCTGAATTGTAATCGCTCGTTTTGTTTTTCCTTTTGAATTCTTGGATGGAATATGGGTGGGCAATATAAGCTGCGGCTTCAGCCATCACCCATTTTGGATAACTTATGTTGAACTGTATAATCAGAGGAGTTATTGTTTAATTTGACCTTGTTGGATTTTCTTTCCCCCTTTGTTATATTATTCTGTTTCTTTTTTAATCTCTACTTTTAATCTATCAGAAAAAATAAAGATTCATTCATTCATTCATTCATACTGGCTGGGCAATTACTGGGCAACATACAAAACCATATACCCAAACCTTTACAAGATGGCAAAAAAGTATTTCCACATGCCAGCAACATCAGTGCCATGTGAGAGGGTGTTCTCCAAAACTGGAGAGGTGGTAAGCTTGAAGTGAAGCAGACTGAAACCACATGCTGTTGAAATGCTGCTTTTCTTCAATAAAAATATTTTATTGCCATTTAATAACACTCCCCAGTTGCAGAAGCACCAGCAAGTTCCCTGATGTTCCACAACAGATTTTCCCATCTCCCTCTACATACTATACAGTCATGTGAAAAAATTTGGACATCCCTTTAAATATTCAGTTCTTTATTACGAAATGTTCACATATCTGTCTAATTTTGCTTTTGTATTTATTTGCATTTTTAAAAATTTATTTTAGCCATCTGGGAATGAATGTGGGGGTGTCCTAAAAAAGATGGGGGTGTCCTAATTTATTCCTCACCATTTGTTAAGAATTAAATTTTACAGAAAATTTGACAAAATACTTGAATTCATTTATAATTGTTTAGCTTCATTACGTGAATCTCCCAGTATTTTTAACATTGATATTAAATACCCGCATGTCCAAATATGGGCGGAGTGGTGGAGGAGTGGTTAGCACTGCGGCAGCACAGCAACTCACCCTTGGCCTGGGGATCTTGGGTTCGATCCCAGCCCCTGACCAACAGTGATCTGTGTGGAGTTTGCATGTTCTCCCCGTGTCTGCGTGGGTTTACTCTGGGATTTCTCCGGTTTCCTCCGACATGCCAAAAACATGCAAGTTAGGTTAATTGGCATCAAAACTGGGGATTCTAAATTGTCCTTAGGTATGAATGTGAGAGTGAATGGTTGTCTGTCTCTCTGTGTTGGCCCTGTGATGGACTGGCGATCTGTCCAGGGTGGACCCTGCCTCTCGCCCAAAGATGCTGGGATAGGCTTCAGCCCCCCCGCGACCCGAAAAGGATTAAGCGGAAGAAGATGAATGAATGAATGAATGTCCAAATATGTAAAAAGACACACAGACTTATACAAGGTGTCCTAATTTTTTCATATGACTGTGTATATCACAGGTTTTGTTCACTGAAAATTGTCCTTCGACAATTTTTCCAGCAATGACGAAAAATTCTGGAAGTTGTCTATCATTTGACAGATTACATGGAGGGTGATCTAATTAAAGTCAATTACAATGATAGATAAGAGATTGACAGATTTTTTACAAGCCTGTCAGAGAAAAGGACATAAAAAAAGTGTTGTGCAACCTCTGTATTGAGGCATTTTCAGGTTTTCCACTCAGATGCAGTTCTGACAGTCAGCAGATGACACTATTCCCCCCCCACCACCATCCTGTCAAGCAACTAGGTGAGCAGAACAGAAATCTGCTTCCCTTATTGTGACAGATTTATTTAGCCAAAAGGAGCTTTATACATTACATATACAGACGTGGACAAAATTGTTGGTACCCCTCTGTTAATGAAAGAAAAACCCACAATGGTCACAGAAATAACTTGAAGCTGACAAAAGTGGTAATAAATAAAAATTCTATGAAAATTAGCCAATGAAAATCAGACAATGCTTTTGAATTGTGGTTCAACAGAATTATTTTAAAAAACAAACTCATGAAACAGGCCTGGACAAAAATGATGGTACCCTTAACTTAATATTTTGTTGCACAACCTTTTGAGGCAATCACTGCAATCAAACGATTTCTGTAACTGTCAATGAGACTTCTGCACCTCTCAGCAGGTATTCTGGCCCACTCCTCATGAGCAAACTGCTCCAGTTGTCTCAGGTTTGAAGGGTGCCTTCTCCAGACGGCATGTTTCAGCTCCTTCCACACATGTTCAATAGGATTTAGATCAGGGCTCATAGAAGGCCACTTTAGAATAGTCCAGTGTTTCGCTCTTAGCCATTCTTGGGTGTTTTTAGCTGTGTGTTTTGGGTCATTATCCTGTTGCAAGGCCCATGACCTGCCACTGAGACCAAGCTGTCTGACACTGGGCAGCACATTTCTCTCTAGAATACCTTGATAGTCTTGAGATTTCATTGTACCCTGCACAGATTCAAGACACCCTGTGCCAGATGCAGCAAAGCAGCCCCAGAACATAACACAACCTCCTCCATGTTTCACAGAAGGGACAAGTGTTCTTTTCTTAGTATGCTTCATTTTTGCGTCTGTGAACATAGAGCTGATGTGCCTTGCCAAAAAGTTCCAGTTTTGTCTCGTCTGTCCATAGGACATTCTCCCAGAAGCTTTGTGGCTTGTCAACATGCAGTTTGGCAAATTCCAGTCTGGCTTTTTTATGATTTGTTTTGGCAAGCAGGACAATGCCGCCAACTCCCACAGAGCACAAATGTCTCGAGGCCAACAAGCACCAGGACAGCCAGGCATCCACCCCAGGAGGGATGGCTGAGGGAGGCTGGGCCACCAAGAGGCCGGCGTGGCAGATCCCTGCGCTCCCGGCGTGAACTCCCCCAGACACCCCCACCCCAGTGCCACTGCTGCACACCCCAGGGGCCCCCATGCCCCAAGAAAGTGGCAGCAAGGCACAGGGGTCCCGCGGGGGGCTGGCCCTCCCCCATCAAGGGGAGTCCATGCAGCTAGGAGGCACTACCTCCTCAATCCAGCATTCCTCAATCCCCATTCCCATGCACTCACACCCTCATGCTCTCATACGCACCCACCCACCCACACTCACTCACTGTCACTCGCACTCTCTCCCACACAATCCCACACTCGCACTCCTGGCCCCACCCACTCTCTCCCACTTGCGCTCACCTATACATACACACACACACACACACACATCCACTCGTGCTTGCCCCCACACACTCATTCACCCTTACTACTTGGGGCGGCTGAGGTGCAGATGCAGCAAGCATGAATGCACACCAGCGCCTGGCACTGGCAGGGGAGACCCCCAGCGCGGGCCAGCAGCCATACCCTTGTCAGCACACCCCAGGGCAGCCATGGCCACAGAAGTAGACCACCACCGCCAACACCCACCCGAAGCGACTGATCAGCAGACCACCACAAGCGCTCCAAGATGCCACCTGACATGCAAAGCGCCACACAAAACTGACCCACCATTACCATCTCCACCCATCACTCCCTCAATCTCGCTTACTTTTTGTTCAATCACTCTATCACTCCCTTGCTCACACCTATTCATTCGGCAGCACTCAGGGATTTTGACAGCATGACGGGCCCCAGACCTCCCACTGGACCCCCAGGTCCCCGGCAGAAGGAGGGCAACAGGGGTGGAGAAAGACCCCCTTCCTCCATCCCCCATGCACGAATCATGATGGGTGTGTGTTAGTTGTGTGGTGTGATTGTGTGCAGGTGTGTGAACTACCAGAGTGCAGTTAAAATTGGGGGAATGATGGTTGGAGCACCACTAGCCACTGCTATAGGCAGTGGGCTCCCATCCCTCCCAAGCCCTCAGTGTCTATAGTGCAATTAAAATTGAGGTGAGGGCAGCCCTATTGTGCAGCAGACAGAGGGATCCCCTTCACCAACACAGTATGGCACACCCCCACCCCAAAACCCTAAGTCTATCCAATAAGATGTATGTTCCACCCAGAATCTTGGGGGAGGAACAAGATTCTGAACTGGGAAGGTCAGCAGGAAGCGGAAGTGGGTTGAAGGAAGCCAGCCACGTGATCCAGAGGATGGATTTCATGCAGAACCAATTGGAGAAAATCCGTAAGACCATTGAACATATGGCTACGAATCACCGTCGCCTTGGGGTATGCCGCACCAGGCCTCCTTGTATGTGCCCTGAGACTGCATCCTGATGCAGTATCTCGTGTGGTCTCTTGGGTAAGACCATCAGCTCTGGCTGTGGCACCATTGGGAGAGTGGATGTCTCTCTGAGGATGATGATGATGAAGTCAACGGTGACTCCCCAGTTGAGAAGACTTTCCTGAGCCCTATGATGCATCTGCCAGGGCACGGCTCTCTGGGCAGCATCAGTTGCGGGGCATCAGCCCCCCCAAGAAGCCAGCTCGCAAACTTGCTCGAGGCCACCCACTTCCCCCAGATCCCTACACAAGGATCCGCCAGCGTCGTACTCCAGCGCTCCCAGCACCACAGGCATGATGGAGCAGCCACACCCACTCCCACACACACACGTGCACCCACCCACGAACACCTGCACACACACACCCACAGGCCCCAGAGAAAGGAGTGCGGAGAACGGAGTGCTGCCAGGGCCCCGGGGAGGGCACAGACGGCACTCTTTATTAAATGCTTCATAACACTGTCAATCATGAAGCAACTGTCTCAAAGTTGTTCATTGTTTCATAAGGCCTCAATTTCACCATCACTATCACTGCCATCTACTCTGTGGGCATATGAACAGCAATTCCCTCTTTAGTGTTGAATATTGTTGACAATAATTCTCTTTGACAGGATGTAGACAAATTTAATCTTGATGACATCAACAGTATTTATTGCTATAATTTCTGGGACATTTTATCGGCCAACAAAATCTTTTGTTATCATCACACATGCGAGTTGCTGAGTAAGAACACTTTTGGAAGAATGCATAGATCTCCTTAAAAATGGTTCTGTCTTTTCTACATTTGCAGCTGTAGTCTACTCTCATCCGTTTGTTGGCAAAATCAATGCCACACAACTGGGACACATCAGATAAATATCGGCCACTGTCATAGTTGAATCTTATCTGGTGATAGACCGATCTTAGTCAACAAGGCGAATATCTGCGGCATTCAATGCCATCTCTGCATTAGGGGCCGATAGGACCGGGAACCACCAGATGTTGCTGTTGAGCAGTGCACGCACAGTCAGCAATTAAGTCTAAGTAACATTAACCAACGATATATATTTTTCTTCAATTAACTAATAATATTGTGCATTTATTACATATGATAGCAGCATTACTATACAGCCCAAATATTTTATTGAGACTAGAAAAAGCGCTAAGTACAGGTCCTTATTATATTTATTGCATCAAAGTTGGCCTAAATAGGTTTGTTTTATTACACAGGGGGAAGGCCCTTCATGTCTATGTGCTCCTGTGGCTTAAAACTGTATGCGCGTGCTCAACACACAACCCTGTGAGGCCTGATCAGGAGGGCCTCACAGCTAATCAAAAATAATGCCAATAGATGTGATGTACATCAGTACGTTCCTCATCATTAACCATTTACTGATGGCTAGTTAGTTATTAGCCACCACAAGCATGGCAATATGGATCAAGTGGACAAATTAAAAGTTAGATTTAGCACCTTGCCATTAGAGCAGAAATGAGAGATTAAACATTTGGGACCACACCAGCCAGAGGACTTAAACATCAGTCAGGAAAAGACAAAAACGCTCTTTCAACCCGGAGTGTTCCAAGGAATAACACTGCTAACTGGAAGACCAAAAAGTCACTTTTCTGCTTTCCTTGCCGTTTTCCATACCACTTCCACCTCTGGTTTTATGGATCTGACGCATCTTTCTGAACAACTTGCTAAACATGAAAGCAGCAGTTCACATGTGTAAAATGCTGTTTGATTTGACTTGATTGGAAACTGAAGTCACTGTACAGCCATTCTGAATTGCATGCAGGAAACGCAAAGTCTCTTCTTAGGCCAATTCATAAGAACAACCTTCAGGATTCCTTATCTGAAATGGTGTCACCCCTAAAAATCCTAACCAGAAAAGAAAACCACTGTCCGTCTACACAGTATACCATGATTGATACTTTTGTTTCATGTGGGGATGCTGGAAAGGAGCGAACGTGGTGCACTTAAGCCGTCATGGGCGTGCGCTGGGGCTGGATTACCGGTTGCTGCAGGTTGTGTCAGCTCAGCCGTTTTTGCAGCAAGGTGGACGAGCTGGGGCTGTATTTAGGAACCCAGTCATAGACTTGTGGTCATTATTCAAGAGATATGTAAATACGTCTCCAATGGATGGTATTTGGTAACATGAGCACGGAATGACAACAGGCCTCCTCTTTTACTACCAAATCACTGTGGTGATATATTAACTGACACTGCACTCTTGTGTAATATTTATTAATTAGGAGCCATGTCAGTGAACTATAAGGGAGACGAAAGGAGGGGGGAAAAGAAGAGGAAAAAAAATGAACATGAAAGGCTCAGTTAACTGTAACGCTGATTTATTGTCAAACTGCCTAGCCCTACTGCTTCGACTGCAAGTTAAGAAATTTAGGTTCCCCTGCTTTGAAATATTACTTTGATTTTGTAAGAAATGAACTCTGGCTAACTGTAGATTGGTAATCATTCATCTTTTAACAGCAGTTCAGTGAACCACATCATCTCTGGTGCACTTAGCTCGTTACATTAGTGTGTGCCTATGATTTGAGTAGGTGTATTTGCATGTAAATTCACGGAGCAAGCAGTTTACATGCATCGTGTACCACCAGACTTTCTGTGCCAGATACTCCAGTGCAGGGGTGGGCAATTATGTGCCATGGAGGGACATTCCACTGCAGGCTTCCTGTTCCACCCAGTCTCTTCAGCAGGTGTTTTCAGTGATTAGCAATCCTTGAAGCTGATCCGCGCAAACACCTGCTGAAGAGGCTGAGTGGAACAGAAAACCTGCAACGAAATGGCCCCTCACTGACCCACTTCTGCTCCAGTGGTTGCATCCCTAAACCAAACTAATGCATGTAAGTGGAATGCCGGTGAGACTGATGCAGTGAATCGATTCTTACCAATTACCCCACCAACACATTAAACAAGACAGGCAATAAACCGAGAATAACGAGAGCTTCTCGGGACCAAAAACACTTAAACACAATTAAACAAGTGTGGTTTAAATATCCTGGCTGAAAAACACGACTGTGTGTGTCTGCGTCGTGTTTCCCAGTCTGTGCTCGGCTCCTGTCCTAATGATTAGATAACAGCACAGTGACAAAGAAACCCGGGCCGATGGATGCAGTCAGATGGCTGCACGACCTTAAACACACGCCTGCATTACCAAACGCAGTCGTGTAAAAGCCCATATTCGGTAACCAGATCCCAAACGTGAGCAGACGAACGGCTAACATCGGCTAGCCTCATCTCCCTCTAGCTTGTCCCGTTTTGTTCTTACCGAGCGCAGCAGGCTGATCTCATCGTAGGACAGGAAGTTGAGGATGGTCTCGATGGCGACGATGGGCAGCCCTAACAGGGGGTTGTTCTGGTGCGGCTGGTCCTGCGGGGAGGTGGACTGTCTCAGGGACACCGCATCAGAGTCCAAGGACCCAACATATCCATCAACTCTCTCCACCACGGCTGCCATCTTGGTTTGCTAAGGAGGAGGCGGAAGTGACGTTAGAGCAGGAAGCGCGTGCAATTTTTTTATCAAGCAATGCAAAATAAATAAATAAATCACCTCATTACTGAAGGCGCTGTCGGAACAGTATTGGTTGCGAATCATGCGCATTTGGACTATATGGTCTGACGCCAAAAACATGCAAAGTAGTTGGCATCAAACTGGGGATTCTAGATTGTCCTCAGGTATGAATGTGAGAGTGAATGGTTGTGTGTCTCTCTGTGTTGGCCCTGCGATGGACTGGCGATCTGTCCAGGGTGGACCCTGCCTCTCGCCCAAAGATGCTGGGATAGGCTCCAGCACCCCCACGACCCGAAAAGGATTAAGCGGAAGAAGATGGATGGATGGATGGTCTGACGCCAGATCCAAAATGCCACGCCTTTCCTGTTTACGACAATTTAAAAAGTAACAGTCCAAACTTTGTAGTGTAGGTAAAAAAACAAACAACAAAAAAACTTTGTAGTGTAGGTTGATTTGGTTGACGGGATTTTGTAGATTTGGTTCAAGGGCGGTGCGGTGGCGGAGTGGTTAGCACTGTGGCAACACAGCAACTCACCCTTGGCCTGGGGATCCTGGGTTCAATCCCAGCCCCCGACCAACAGTGATCTGTGTGGAGTTTGCATGTTCTTCCCATGTCTGCATGGGTTTACTCCGGGATTTCTCCGGTTTCCTCCCACATGCCAAAAAGATGCAAGTTAGGTTAATTGGCATCAGCTGGGGATTCTAACTTGTCCTTAGGTATGACTGTGAGAGTGAATGGTTGTCTGTCTCTCTGTGTTGGCCCTGTGATGGACTGGCAATCTGTCCAGGGTGGACCCTGCCTCTCGCCCAAAGATGCTGGGATAGGCTCCAGTCCCCCCGCAACCTGAAAAGGATTAAGCGGAAGAAGATGAATGAATGAATGACATCTTTCACTTTTTACCATTTGCTGCAAGACTACTTAAAAAAAAGTAGCCATCGGGTCTGGTGCTGGACGCTCTGAGTGCAACAAACGTACGTTTACAGATGTAAACGCGGTTTAATGAATGAATGTGAACCTGTCACCACATGACTATGATCCCCAGGTCAGGAGCATTATACTAAATTAATCACACCTGTGGATGCACACCTTATATATACACCCCTTGCATCCACCCATTCTTCCTCTAATGACTGGGAGGAGCCTGCCTCCACCAAAGGAGGACAGTGAATGGTTACAGGTTCACTGTAGTAGGTTTTATTTCATTTCAGTGAACCTGTAACCACGTGGCAACAGTATACCAAATGAGTCCTGAGGAGAATGGAGGTGGTGTCACCCACAGGCTGAAGGAGCACAATGCCCCAATCACGCCATTAAGCACAAATACAACCAGATGAGTCTGACTCCTTTATTGTACTTAACTGAATGCATACAAGTTAAGCTGGCTCTTCCAGGTAACTGGAGCTGAACAAAACACATTTCGAGCACAAGGCACATATGCCAGCTTAAATGAGGGAAAAACTAAGATGCAACTTAAGAATCTGTTGCAACCCCCAGAACAGATGAAGGGATGACTGATGAGGCCAGGTTGAGTCTATAGAAGCGGGTGAGTGTTGAAGTAGAAGCCCAGCCAGTGGTTGCGCATACATCCTCCAGGAGTGCACCCCTAAACAGCACCCACGTAGTGGCCATTCCCCGTATCAAGTGAGCCACCAGCCTATCTGGTGGTTCCACTCCAACCTGTACATACGCGAAGGCAATCAGGTCGACTATCCAATGAGACAGGCACTGCTTAGAGATAGGCCTGCCGATTGTGGTTTCCCCATAGGACACAAAGTTTGTCAGAACAATGGACAGACCTCGTACGATCAACATAAAGCTTAAGGGCCCTTACTGAGCACAAACTATGGAGCCTCTCAGCCTCTGAAGAGGTGTGTGGAGGAGGGTAGAAGGCCTCGAGCACAAGAGGGAGGGAAACAAACCCACTAGTCAGCACCTTGAGTTGAAAAGCTGGGTTAGGCCGCAGGTGGACCACCCAATCACCATCAAACCTATGGCATGCTGTGTCCACAGAGAGTGCATTTAGTTCACCGACGCTTTTGGCTGAGACAATTGCCAAGAGAAAAGCAGTCTTCCAAGAGATCAGACGAAGGTCAGCACTGGGGAGTGGTTCAAAAGGGGGCAAGCATAGAGTCCTAAGAGCTGTCTGGAGATCCCAAGTAGGCAGCAATGGATGCCAAGATGGACGGCTCCGTCTCATGCTTCTCAAAAACTGCTTAGCCAAGGAATGTGCCCCAGGAGACAAGCCATCACATTTCTCATGGACAGTTGACACCGCCACCAGGTAGCCCTTGATAGTCGGCTCTGCCCGACCTAGGATGAAGAGGTACTGGAGGAAAGACAAGATGACAGCCATGACATGTCAAGGGATTTCTCCCTTTGGTTCAACACCAGTTCGAAAACACTCTCCACTTCCCACTGTATTGCAGCTGGGTAGATGGGGCCTGTGAAGCCTGCACGGTGTCTACAGCCTCCTTCTCCAAGCCAAGTTTATACAATTGCTTCCTTTCAAGGACCATACATGAAGCCTCAGGAGCTGGGGATTTGGATGCCAAATCCAGCCCTGTGCCTGTGAGAGCATGTCCCGTCTGACCGGGAGAGGCCAAGGATGACCTCCCAACCTCTTGTGGATCTCCGCCATTCATGGTCTTTGTGGCCAATTCGGGGCTATCAATATTACTTGAACAGACAGTAGCCTCACCTTCACAAGGAAAGCCGACAGAAGAGGCAGTGGTGGAAAGGCAAACAGTTTCACTGGAGGCCAGGCAACGCTCAGAGTGTCTGTACCTAATGGGCCTGGCAGGCCGTGCATTGAGGCCCAGAGGACACAGTGGGTGTTCTCCGCCATAGCAAACAGGTCTGCTTTTGCCTGACCAAACCAAAGCCAGATCTGCTCTACTATCTCTGGATGCAGTCGCCATTTGCCAGGATGGGGACCCCCTCTTGACAGCAGATCTGCCACTATGTTCTGGGGCCCCAGCAGGTGAAAAGCCCTCAGGAACATACCTTTGGCCTGAATCCACAAGAGCAGATGGCATGTCCTTGCATGGGGAGAGAGAGACCTCAGACCGCCCTGCTGGTTGATATACAACACCACAGCTGTGCTGTCCGTATGCACCAGAATTTTTTCTGCCCCGAATGACCGGAAGAAAATGCCCTAGAGCCAAACGTAATGGCTCAGAACTGCAGAAATAGAGTCCCCCTTTACTTTTGTTTCCAAAACCAAAGTAAAGTGGGGGGGGGGGATGAGATTTGAATTGTAGGCGGTATCCACATTCCAGTGTATCGATCACCCATGGGCATGGGATGCACTGACGCCAACTCCTGAGGTGGGCTGCGGAGAAGGTTGATGTCAAGGGAAGCGTACCGTCAGGGATGCCGGCGGAGCTTGGCAGGACCACGGCCTACACACTCCTGAGAGTGCGGATGTGAGTGCTGGTGAACCTGCCCCCCCTACCGAGAGGCCCTCTGTCTTGGGTGACCCGAGCTCTGAAAGGAACCTGGCTCTGTGAAACGAAGCCGTTGTGGGTTCTCACACCCCTCAAGAGGTCTCCGGACACTCGACCTGGATGGTCCCGGCCAATGAAGGGACTGCGTGCACAGTCTCACCTTCTGCACCTTGTCCAACACTGCCTCTGCTGCAGGCCCAAAGACCTCACCAGGCGCTATCGCAGCCTCCAAAACAGCAGCCTTGTCCGCATCCACCAATCCAGACTGGCTCAACCACACATGCCGCCGGGCCATGGTCAGTTGGGCCAAGGAGTTCCCAAGTGCTGTAGCCTGCAAGCTAGCTCTTTGGATCACAGTGTCCACCACCTTTACCAACTTCGGTAGAAGGTCAGTTCTGCTTTTTGACTTCAGGTCCCTTATCAGGCCTTCTAAATACACTAAGTCTGTGCCTATTGCCTAGAGGCACGACACTTCCTGTTAGGGTGGCATACAGACTGGCTGCCTGTGGGGGGAGCTCCAGCCAGCAATGCAAAGGTAGGGCCCACCTTCAACACACCACCTAAGCCTTGCTCCGCAGCACCACTCAAAACATTGAGTCTAGAAGGAGGAGCAGCAGCCTCCTTTGGGCTAGCCCATGACTTCTGCAGATGTCCCACAAAGTCAGGATAAACTGGCAAGGAGACCTGCCTCTGAGATGCAGGACCCCTGTCCAAAGTCGAAGCCCTAGGTGGAGAAGATGGACGAGGAAGCCCAGCAGGTGATGCTGTTCTAGAGAGCAGTGCCCTGACAGATATATCATAGGGCTCAGGAAAGTCCTTGTCAACTGGATGGTCACTGTCAACCTCATCATCATCCTCAGAGACATCCAGTCGCCCAGTGGAGCCACAGCCGGAGCTGATGATCTTACCCAAGTTAACAGAGGCCATGAGGGACACTGCATCAGGATGGGGTCCGGGGGCACATATGGGAGCCTGGTGTGGCATACCAAAAAGGCGATGTTGATATGCAGCCATGTGTTCAATGGTCTTACGCATTTCCTCCAATTGCCTCTGCATGAAGTCCACCTGTGGGTCGCGTAGCTGGCTTCTTCAATTTGCTTCCACTTCCTGCTGGCCTTCTTGGTTCCAGCTGGAGCAGCTAAAGCTGGAGGGATGGAGCCCTTGGCTGGTTGCATACCAGTTTCCAGGCTACTTCCCCCTTCTCCACTCCCCAATGAAGCCATTATCCCTCCAAGAACAATAGGAGAGAGAACAAGGCAGTTATTATTATCATAAACAGGCCAAAGGGCTGTTTCAAGAGGTACAAGTGCATTAGCAAGAAGACAACATACTGATAGAGCTCGCCACCCCACGTGACAAACACGCAATGCATTCTGGGTTGGGTAGGCCAGGTGACTGTAAACAAATCGCATAAGTGTACGGCGGCTTTACATTTGTTATGAACGAAAAAAAAAATCACAAAATGGACCATTCAAAGGAAAATGTAAAGGGACCAAACTGAACAGGATGGCAAATGCACACTATTTGACGAGGTTTTAAGGGGTTAACAGGCTGGATCCCTACCAACATACAACATGGAGTTCAGACTTAAACATTCTGCCCAACTCCAACCATGCCTTCATTTATAATTACTAGTGCATGCCTGTAGAATGCAAGTATTCCTGTCTGAAACAGGTATCCCAATCAGGCTTTACAGACCCAAATGTAAGCTGCGTTTGAAAGTGGAATACAAAGAGGTGTAGCCTATTTGTAGGCAATCACATGTTAGACTTTGACAAATATCAAAGGGACTAAATGGCACTAAGATTTATTTGACTGTGTGTAATATTAATTACAGAATACCTAATTAATGAAAATAAATGGGGCATCCAATATCAGCAACTGTTTCAGATCCCTTGTTTATTTGTTTGTCAGATCACTTATTTGTCTGATCCTTTATCACTTACATTCATAATAGTGTATCTTGCACTTTGGGGAAAGTGCCACTTCCAACCAAAACTGGAAGTGGCATGTCGCCAGGCGGAGGGCCAACAACTCTCTGACAAACGTACTGTATTTGTGTTTGTTGTCGCGCAAAGTACGGCTTGTGGAGAATGTGCGGAAGGATGAGACTGAGTTTATTCCTCAGGTTCAGCTTTATTCACAATCACATACTCCAACAATTTCAAAGCAGGAAAAGAGGATGGATAATCATCACATCTGTCTTTTATACCCCGGACATCAAAACTGCAGTCACATGGTGTTTAATCAAACATACAGTCACATGGTACTTAATCCCAGTCACAATGTAACCCCTCTGATCTTCACACCATCATCCTTTAGTCTCTGGTGGTGCGGAAATCTCTCCAGGTCATCTCCTTGAAACAAAGGCCAAATCTCACACTCTCCCGTTATCTCTCGGAGGCTCAGTCCCTTTGTTCCCTGAGACGTGCAGCACACAATAAACACACAGCAATATATTTGTGGAGCATATGTAACCAACATATGTGCCCACATGACCCCCCCCCCCCCAAACGTCTAAGATGGAACAATCATAACCAGAGATGCATGACATAATAACATTACTACATATCAATCCACCAGTTGCCTAGGTCTAAGTCTTCTGCCGTATTTGCTGTAAGCTGGCTTTACTGCCTCTGCAGTGTCCTCCTGCTGTGGAACTGTTGCCTGTGGATTAGAACTGTTAGTCAATCTCTGTGGGTGTTCTGGAGAATGCCCTCCAGGGGGTCTGCCGCGACGGGGGGCCCTCGCCAACTGCACTGCTTCATCCGCCAAAACAAAAGCGGGTTTGAGTCTGTTTATACCAATTACCTCCTTTCTGTCTCCCAAATCTAGCAAAAAATGCTTCTCTCCTGTTTCCAGCACCCTAAACGGTCCATTGTACGGCGGCCGCAAGTTTGGGCGATGGGCATCATGTCTGACAACAACAAACTCCGCATTTTTTAAAGCTTTCGGCACAAAAACGCGAGGGAAGCTGTGATGAACCGGGCCAGGAAGCGTGTTTGATCCCGTGTCGCTCTGCAACCGCTGAGCGGGGGGGCAATTTGGCACCGGATTATCGGGGAGAAATTCCCCTGGCAGCCGGAGAGGCTGTGCAAAAACTAACTCAGCTGGGGAGGCTTGCAAATCCTCCTTAGGTGCAGAACGTAACCCCAATAAAACCCATGGAAGCCTGTCTACCCAATTTGTATCCGTAAGCGACGCTTTGAGGGCTGCTTTCAATGACCTATGGAAACGTTCGCATAAACCGTTAGCCTGGGGGTTGTGCGCGGTAGTGCGGTGGATCATTACCCCCAGGCTGCGGGCCATCGATGACCCGAGCTCGGAAACAAATTGAGGACCACTGTCGGACGTTATGTCCAACGGAACTCCAAAGCGCGCTACCCAAGCTGTTAAAAACGCACGCGCCACCTCCTCGGCTGTGGTTGATGCCAGTGGGACCACTTCCGGCCAACGCATGGTGCGGTCCACCATTGTCAAAAGGTGTGTGTACCCCTGTGACGACGGAAGGGAGCCTACCAAGTCGACATGCACATGATCAAAGCGCTTAGCCGGGATGTGAAAAGGCTCCAAAGGAGCTCTAGTGTGTTTGTGTATTTTGGCTCGCTGACAAGCTACGCAGGCTGTCGCCCATTCCTTGACCTGTTTGCACAACCCCGGCCATACAAATTTCTCTCCTACCATTTTGACCGATGCGCGCACCCCCAGGTGCGCCAGAGAATGGATCAAGTCAAAAAGGCGGCGGCGCCACGCAGCTGGTACCACCGGACGCGGCCGTCCAGTGGAGATATCGCAGATTGGGGGGGCATACCAACTTGTAGCACCCTGTCCTCCAGCCTTAATCCTGTTGGTCCAGACTGGAGCGCGCGCACGTCCGCATCGCTAACCTGCTCCGCGGCCATGGCTGCATAATCTAACTCTACACGGACCGGGGCTGCGTGCGCTTCCGCGTCGCTACCCTGGCCCGTGGCCATGGCTGCAGAGTCTGCCCCCACGGGGCCTGGAGCCGCCACAGCACGTGAGAGGCAGTCTGTCACTACATTATATTTACCTGCGACATGCTGGATATCGGTGGTGAACTCCAATATTGCGGCCAGCTGTCTCTGCTGCCGGTCCGACCAAGGTTCCGAAATCTTGGCCATCACAAAAGTCAGCGGTTTGTGGTCCACAAACGCGGTGAAACAGCGCCCTTCCAGCCAGAACTGGAAATGGTGGATGGCCAAGTGTAGAGCCAACAACTCCCTGTTGAACGCGCTGTATTTTCGCTCGCTATCGTGCAAGGTTTTGCTGAAAAACGTGAGCGGTTGCCAGGTCCCAGCTACATACTGTTCAACGACCGCCCCTACAGCTACATCGGACGCGTCAGTGGTGAGCGCCATGCAGGCCGTTGGAACTGGGTGTGCCAACAAAGCAGCATTTGCCAGGGCTGATTTGACTTGAGAGAATGCGCGCTCCCGCTCAGGAGACCATTCGATTTTATTCGTGGGTTTTTGTTTTTTTAGTGCAGCGTACAATGGTTGCATGAGCTGCGCTGCGCTGGGGAGGAAACGGTTATAAAAATTAACCATTCCCAAAAACTCCTGTAACACTTTGACCGTTTGAGGTTGGGGAAAATTTGTTATTGCACGCACTTTATCGGGCAGAGGGACCGCTCCTTCTGGCGAAACGCGATGCCCCAAAAAATCAATCTGCGCCACCCCAAACTGACACTTCACTGGGTTAATTAATAACCCGTGCTCTGCCAACCTCCGGAAAACTGCTGTGAGGCGGCTTTCGTGTTCGTCTTCGGATGTGCTGGCTACCAAAATGTCGTCCAAATAGACGAACATGAAAGGGAGGTCGCGTAGGACCGCGTCCATCATGCGCTGGAACATCTGCGCCGCACCCTTGAGTCCGAAAGACATGCGCAAAAACTCAAAAAGCCCAAAAGGAGTTATTACCGCTGTTTTGGGTATGTCCTGAGCACGCACTGGAACCTGATGGTAACCGTGTACTAAATCTATTTTAGAAAAAATGTGTGCCCCTGCCAAATGAACCGAAAAATCTTGGATATGCGGAATCGGGTAGCGGTCGTGTGCAGTGGCGTTACTCAACCTGTGGAAATCACTGCAAGGTCGCCACGAGCCATCAGCCTTTGGGACCATGTGCAGTGGTGAAGCCCAGGGGCTTTTCGAACACCTGATGATGCCCAGTTTTTCCAGGTTGGCAAACTCCTCGCGCGCTATGGTCAGTTTAGCTGAGTCCAGGCGCCGAGCTTTTGCAAAAACGGGCGGGCCGGTGGTAGTGATATAATGTTCCACCCCATGTTTAGCCACTGTCGCCGAAAACATTGGGACTGTGAGTGCTGGGAACTGAGTGAGGAGTACGTGGAACTTACCACCCGCAGCTGTGATGTTGGCTTGTGCAGTTGGCGGCGCCACTCGAGCTGTGCAGGGAATAGAGTGAAAGGAGAGTGCATTAACCAGACGTCTGTTAGCAAGATCAACCAATAAACCATGTGAGCACAAAAAATCAGCCCCTAACATGTTGAAATTGACTGCCGCTACAACAAAAGTCCACTCAAATGCACGGCCTTGCAAAGACAGAAGTAGAGTCCTCTCACCGAAGGTCTTAATCGCTGAGCCGTTCGCTGCTGCAGCGTCAGCCAGTCCGCATAGGAAGGCGTGATGAAACTCAGCTGAGAGCCTGTGTCCACGAGGAAATGCCTCCCCGAGCGTGCATCTGTCAGGTAGAGCAGCTTGTTCTCCTCCCCGAGGGCCGCAGCCGCTACCGACCCCCGGTCTTGGCGTTTCCCGAACGCTTGAAGTGGCACGGTGGGAGGCACTTGTGTGCCCTCTCTGCAAAGCGGCGATGATAGAAGCAAAGGACGTCGTCCGCTCCGTGTCGCCTGGTCCTTGCTGCTGCCGTCGTCGGTGAGTCTGGTGCTGCAACCACTGGCCCCATGCCGTCTCCGGACGTTGCACCTAGCTCTGCTGCCACGGCCGAAACCGCACTCCATTTGTGGGCATCGACGAGTCGTTGCACCTCCTTGCTCAGCCCATGGTAGTCTCGCCGGGCCAACAGAGGTGAGCCTGCCAGGGTAACTGTCACCGCTGGCGGCAGGGTCCGGAGGAAAAGGTGGGCGAAGATAAAGTCACAATCCTCGGAGTCTCTCAGCCTCAGCATTTTCACCATCAGGTCTACGGGTCTGTCGTTCTCCGACTCCGTCAATACTAGGAGCCCCTCTGCTCGCTGTTGCACTGAGGGGGTGAAGTGGCTGATAAGCGCAGCCTTCAATGCGCTGTATTTGTCGTTGTCCGGTGGGTGATTGACCAGATCGTCCACCCTCTGGACTGTGTGGCTGTGCAGCTTCGCCACCACATGGTAGAATTCCGTGTCATCTCTCGAGATTCTCCGGAGGTTGAACTGCGCCTCGACCGCGCTAAACCAGGAGCGCGGACTATGCTGCCAGAAGTCCGGCAGCTGGAACGTGGCGGCAGTCATCAGGCTGGCTTCTGCTGAGCCCCGCTCGGGAGAACTATCTCTGCTCATGCTTCGTCGTAAGGTCACCAGTGTGGAGAATGTGGGAAGGATGAGACTGAGTTTATTCCTCAGGTTCAGCTTTATTCACAATCACATACTCCAACAATTTCAAAGCAGAAAAAGAGGATGGATAATCATCACATCTGTCTTTTATACCCCGGACATCAAAACTGCAGTCACATGGTGTTTAATCAAACATACAGTCACATGGTACTTAATCCCAGTCACAATGTAACCCCCCTGATCTTCACACCATCATCCTTTAGTCTCTGGTGGTGCGGAAATCTCTCCAGGTCATCTCCTTGAAACAAAGGCCAAATCTCACACTCTCCCGTTATCTCTCGGAGGCTCAGTCCCTTTGTTCCCTGAGACGTGCAGCACACAATAAACACACAGCAATATATTTGTGGAGCATATGTGACCAACATATGTGCCCACAGGCTGAAAAAAATGCGAGCGGTTGCCACACACCAGAAATGTACTGCTCCATCACTGCCCCTATGGCAACGTCAGACGTGTCAGTGGTGAGTGCTATCCGCGCTGACGGGGTGGGGTGGGCTAGCAAAGCGGCATTAGCGAGCGCCATTTTGGCGTTTGTGAAAGCCTGGACTTGCTCGGGGGTCCAGTCGATGTTTTTCGAAGGCTTCTTTTTCTTGAACGCGGCGTACAATAGCTGCAGCAGCTGAGCTGCTCAGGAGAGGAAACGGTTGTAAAAGTTGACCATGCCCAAAAATTCCTGCAGGGCCTTCACGGTCTGCGGATGTGAAAAATCTGACACGGCATGTCGGCAGCATGTTGGCAACGGCACGGCATATCAGGCAGTGGAATCGCGCCCTCCGGCGAAATGCGGTGACCCAAAAAATCAATCACTGGGACACCGAACTGGCACTTTTCCGGGTTCACGATAAGCCCATGCACTTTCAACCTCTGGAAAACTAGTTTGAGATGGGCGAGGTGCTCCTCCTCGGACGCACTAGCCACCAGAATGTCGTCTAAGTAGACAAAAACAAAGGGAAGGTCATGGAGCACCACGTCCATCATTCTTTGGAAGGTTTGCACAGCACCCTTTAACCTGAACGGCATGTGTAAAAACTTGAAAAGGCCGAAAGGAGTTATTACCGCTGCTTTGGGAACGTCCTTCGCGTGCACCGGGACCTGGTGATAACCGCAGACCAGATCCACTTTCAAAAAAACACCCGTCCCGGCCAGGTGCAGGTAAAAATCCTGGATGTGCGGGATGGGGTACCAATCATGTTCCGTGGTGTTGTTCAAGCGGCGGAAATCGCTGCACGGTCGCCACGACCCATCAGCCTTAGGCACCATGTGTAGTGGGGATGCCCATGGGCTGTCGGAGTGCCCAACTCCACGAGCTGTGCAGGGCAAGGAGAAAAAAGAGACAGCATCCACTAAACGTCTGTTGGCAACATCGATTAACAACCCATAAGCACATAAAAAATCTGCGCCTAAAATGGCGACAGAACATGCTGCTACCACAAAGTCCCATTGGTAATTGTGTCCATGTAAGCACACCGTCATCATCTGTTTGCCAAATGTCCTGATGTTGGATCCGTTGGTGGCTGTGAGCTTGGGACCGCTGCCTCCTGCCGATCTGTCTGCACTGACCATCAGAATGAGGCTTCTCTGGGAGCCGGAGTCCACTAAAAAAACGTCTCCCCGAACGTGTGTCTGTGATGAACAGCAGCTTGTTCCTGTCACCAGCAGCCGCAGCTGCTACTGACTGCTGGCTGTGCCGTTTCCCTGGCTTCTTGAATTGGCACAGCAGCAGTCAGCGTTGGGCATTCAAGCCGACGCAGCGGTGACAGAAACAGAGTGTCCCATTCCTGCGTCTCTTGGCGTCCATCCCAGCCACCGCCAACGGCTCCTTGACACCGCTGGAGCCTTTCCCAGATGCCGGTGTTGTTGCGTGTACCCTGAGAGTTCTGGTCGCTAGGATGATGTGGTCCACTTCCTGCGCCAGAGCGTGGTAGTTTTTGGTTACCAGCAGTGGCAAGTTGGCCAGGATCGCCCTCACTGTAGCAGGTAGGTTCCTGAGGAAGAGGTGGGCGAACAGGAAGGATTCGTCGTTCTTCCACATCAATGCTAATATGCTCTCCATCAGCTCCACAGCTTATCTGTCACCTAACTCTGAGCCTCAGCGAGAGCAGACCAGGGAACAACAGCCTGCAACAATAATGACAACGATGCCTAACCAGGAAGTGCAGTGCGCAGAATATCAAAGAGAGAGCAGACCAGGCACACGCACCTGCCTTTATAGTAAATCACCCAGGAGTGTCTACCACTTAAAGGCACAGGGACCCTTCAGCAATTGTATCCTACTACAATCACATCAAAACCGCCCCCACCCCCGTTTTACATTCCATTAAGGTAACACTATTACCTTTTTTTGCCATAGTGAGCAGGAATGCCAGTCAACATGCTTGGACGACGTGCTTGGACTTGATTTAATTGGACTACTGCCTGAAATGGCATGCCACAATAAGTATGTCCTGACTATGACTGACCTCTACACCAAATGGGTGATTGCAGAGGCTCTGCAATCAAAAAGTGCAAGTGAGGTCTCAGCAGCTATAACAGGGAAGCTGTATACATTTGGTATGGTCAGGAAAATCATTACCGACCAGGGAAAGGAATTTGTCAGTGAGGTGATGTTTTTAAAACTTTGATCTGATTACAGAATTTTCACTTTATTCAACTCTGTGCTTTATATTTCAAAGCTTTGACCACTTCAAAATGTTGGAAATAATGTGAATCATTCTTCTGCAGCTCAATGACAGTATTTTCAGGCTGCTGAGAATCAAGCCCGCTGTATCCAGCGCCTTCCATCCTCAGACCAAAGGCCAGGTAATACTTGGCATGTTTTATCACTCAGCTCTGTTGCTGTGGGATCACACATGCATTTTGATTAACTTAATATATTAATTTAAATTTATAGGATGAAAGGACCAATCAAAACATCAAGCGTGCACTCCGAAAATATAGCAGTGAAAATCCTGATGACTGGGACCTTCACCTACTTTCTGTGGTGTATGGCATCAATACTGCAAAGCAGGTCAGTGACTTTAGAAGTCAGATTTTCTACAGTAAACCAACTATACATTGTGGAGAGAGAAATAATCAGGCAGATAGGTCCAGAGTAGAACAGGCTTTATTCATCTCTCACTCTCACATTCTCCAGAATCCCAAACATCAAAAGAATCACAGGTCACAGGCCCCTCTCCTTTTATCATACAACTTGATCAGCCTTCTGTGGTGCTGCATTAACATGAAAGCCTTTGCAATTCCCATTCTCTTTGTCACTGTTCGCATCAACACACCAACCCCCGCATCAACACACAAACCCCCCATGACGATTCCCCTTGTCCTTCCGTCTGAGTGGAAACATACTGACATACTGAGTGCCCCCCACCCCCGAAACTCAGACTGAGCCTTAACCCTCATGTCCTTTGGGCTTCAGCCTACGTCCATAGTGGCTGTAATGGGGGGTCTGTGGCTCTGAGGCGCTGCTGTGCCGGTGGGGAGCTCTTGGGGGTGTGTCCGTCTGTGGGGAAACATTGGGAGTGGGGGAAACATCTTTAGCATGCCATTGTGACTGATCTGATGAATCAGCTACCTGGGGAGTTCTCAGTGGGGGTCGTCCACGCCGAGGAGCTCGGGCCAACACCACCTGCTCGTCTGTTAAAACAAAAGTGGGCTTAAGCCTGTCTATACAGACTGTTTCCCTGTGTCCCCCCAAGTCTAACACAAAATGTTTCTCCCCGGGTTCCAGCACTCTGAACGGGCCATTGTAGGGCGGGCGCAAGGGGGTCCGGTGGGCATTGTGTCTGACAAATACGAACGCCACATCCTTCAAGGCCTTTGGCACAAAAACGTGTGGAAAACAGTGGTGGACCGGACCGGGTACCGTTCCTGCCACTGCGTTATGGATCGGTGTTCGACGCGGGGCTGTCCGGCAAAAATTCCCCTGGGAGCTGCAGCAGCTGGGAAAAAACCAGCTCTGCTAGGGAGGCTGCCAAATCCTCCTTTGGTGCTGAACGCAACCCTAATAGAACCCACGGCAACCGGTCCACCCAATTTGCATCCGTAAGCAAAGCCCTGAGCGCTGCTTTAAGCGACCTATGGAAACGCTTGCTTAACCCATTGGCCTCAGGGTTGTACGCGGTCGTGCGATGAAGTGTGATGCCCAGGCTGCAGGCCATGGTGGACCAGAGGTCAGAAACACACTGCGGGCCCCGATCAGACGTGATATCCGAAGGAGCGCCGAAACGTGCCACCCATGTCATCAAAAAAGCGCATGCAACGTCTGCGGACGCGGTGGAAGCTAGTGGGACTGCTTCGGGCCAGCACGTGGTGCGGTCCACCACTGTCAGGAGGTGCATGAACCTCTGCGATGGCGGGAGGGGGCCCATGAGGTCCACGTGAACATGGTCGAACCGCTTACCCGGGATATGGAACGGGTCCAAAGGGGCCTTTGTGTGCCTGTGCACTTTGGCTCGCTGGCATGCTACGCAGGCTGCAGCCCACTCTTTCGCCTGTTTGTGCAGGCTTGGCCAGACGAACTTTGCTCCCACCATTTTGACTGATGCGTGCACTCCTAGGAGGCTGCAGCGGGGGGTTGCCACTCTGGTAGAACTGTCCTGCTGTAGTGTCGGAGGGCATGTCAGTCCGTGGGGGGGATGTGGGAGGGGTGGAAAAGACAGTGTGCTCCGCTCCGAGTTCCAGCACGTGACCGCCATGGTTCGTGGGCGCACGGGGTCCAGTGCGCGTCATGCGTAATGGAGCAAACCGGCGATTGGCCTGCTTTAGGGAGTGAGGTGCGGGAAGAACGATGTGGAGGAGGAGGGGAAGGTGGATGGGAATAAGTGAGTGCCGGCCTGGGACTTCAAAAGTGTCTGGGCCTCGCAAAAATTGCATGTGGATCTGCCATGATGAGGGACTTCCCGGTAAACCTGGCAGTGATCCGCAGTGGCTGTGAAAAAAATGAAGTCTCTGACTCCTCTTGTGGCTCAGTCCTGCGAGGATGTGGGGAAGGCGAACGGCCAAATTCCCCGAGGATGCGTAGCGGCTGTGAAAAAAAACCCAAACAAACTGAAGCTGTGTGAGGGACTTGGCGGTTTGGCTTTAGGCGCGGAAGCAGCCCTAAACTCATCGGGGAAAGCAACTGGGTAAATTCCCGTTGTGCGCCGTGGCTGAGAAACCCATACAAAGTTCCATGTGTGGGCTGCATGCCTGCTTCAGGTGCGTGAGCAGCCCTAAAGGTTTCAAGGATGGCGATTGGCCATGTTTCTCGGGTATGTGCAGCGGCAGGTGACGATGTATAAGTCTGTGGAGCTGGTTTGTCCCTGGTGCGTGGCGCACACCTGGCGCAGTGACCACATAGCTGGAAGATGCGCTGTCCTCATAATCCTGCGGGGTGTGTGTGGGGCTTCTGTGCGCAGAAAGTCCGCTGTCTGGAGGTGAGTCAGGGTCAGGGAGCTTGATGGAAATCAACGCAGACGGCGCTGATGATCTTCCCCGTTCAGGCTGTTTCTGTGAGTTGCTCGTGTCGCTGATCCTCATGCGTCTTGGTCCCAGCGCGCGCTCTCCGTCCGGCCCTGGAGGTCACCATCGTGGAGAGAGGATAAGGCGCGCACGCTCCAGTATGGATGCGAAGGATGTTGGCGATTCCTGGCCTCTGGAATCCACAGCGCGGTGAAAGGGAGCAGACGGTCATCCCATGTCAGGCCACCATGTGGTGTGTGGGATAAGGGAGAGACAGTTCATTTCCGTCAGGTCACCAATGTGGAGAAAAAGGAATCCACAGCACGGCAAAAGGGAGAGATAGTCCATTTCACATCAGGTCACCAATGTAGAGGGTGTAAGGGAAGGATGTGGAGGCGAGGCACGAGCGTAGGTTGACACAGGTTCTTTATTGACCCTCTAACATAAATACAGCCGGTGGACCCCAGTGTTGCCCACTGGAGCCGGGTGTCTGGTAGGAGAGTCTCACCAACTCTCTCTGCATTTTCTTAAATAGCCCCAATGGTATGCACAAAGAGCTGGGCTAGTGCATTATGCCTGTGTGTGACACATTAACATAACACTTGCTACCTTCCTGACCATACATTCACCCCCCTGCCCTCATTGTCTGTCAAGTTACTCCTTGGGGGGCTACCCCCTTCAATCCATTGTTCTGCCCCTCTTCCTGCTTCTGGGTGTGAGAGGAATGTCCACCCACTGTGTCTAGTGTCATCACAACATAGAATTATAATTAGAATCATATTTGTGTATTTTCAAATGCACCAACCAACAACATATTTCTTGGAGACCACCAGTATCCCACTCTTGAGTGGAAGATGGACCATCCATATGCTGTCTCAGGCCCACAGTGGGAGAAAGAACTGGGTCCTCTGCAGAATGAGCTGGTAAGCATCATTAGCATCCAGTAACATCTACCATGGTTGGTGTTAAATATCAAGTTGACATTTCTCCCTTAGTTACCATAATAGCAGTGTTCACACTTTTTTGTTTTCGAAGAAATATTATTTTCTTTTTACTTCTAGTTGGAGTACGTCCTGGACAAAAGTTGTCCCCCAACAGAACTTATTGTGAAGGATGGACAAACATGCCTCACACATGAGGACTTCTGGAGCCTGGGTTTAAGTCAGTGCATGGAATCCAATGTGAGTGCACTGTTATGTCCACAAACCTGGCACAAAGGGAGACGGACGAGAAGCTGCACTGGAATGGAACTTTATTAATATACTGGTTGCCTTATAACAGGTGCTACACAGTGTGGGTTATCTGTGGAAGAGGAAGCCTAAAATGGTGGACGACCCTATTTATAGGGTGGTGTGGTGGTGCATCCGGAAGGTGGCGTCATCACACGGTACTTCACAATAAACTCCACCATCATATTCTTCCCCCCTTTACAAGGTCCAAAACCACTCACTCAACCTGAACCCACCCTAATTTGGAACCAGAAACACACTCTAAATAACGTAAACTGAGGTACTAAAAGGCCTAACACATACACACAAAACAACCTAAAATAGAGCCGGTGGGTGGACTACCACACGACCCGCACAGCACAGTGGATTATTCTGCCACTGAATTAAACTAAGAGTCTTTATTGTAACTAAAAATATCTGTCATGCTCCTAAACTACACACAAATAACCCACAAGGTACGATGAACAAGAAAAACTGTCACAGCACAGTCACTTGGGTGAAAAATGGAACCAGCATATAGGAAAACAGTCCAGTCAGAAGGCTTTGAGTCAGCCCCATGGTGGCCTCCCCCCTGGAGCTTCAAAACAGGCTCATGGTGACCCCCTTCCCCAAGGCTTTGAAACAGGCTTGTGGTGACCTCATCCCTGGAGCTTTGAAGCAGGCTCGTTGCGGCTGCCCCCCTGGAGCTGTCTGCCCCCCGGGGTCAATCCTCATGACGCCGGGGCCTGGGTCCCATACTGTGGCAGCCGACTTCCACAGAGGCTCGCCGTCTGTAGCCGCGACCTGGGCACGCCATAGTCTGTTCACATGCCAAACCGAATCGTCCATCAGCCAAAAGCACGTTGTCCTCAGCTTTGCCACGACCCTCAGCGGCGGCCACTGTTTCGCTGGCTGCGGCCCGGCCAGTCGCCGTCCCAGTCTCCCGCCAGCGTGGACCCGAACCCAGTCCAGTACTTGGAGCGGTACTTGTTTTCATGTGCTGTTGTTGCGCTCCCGGTGGCTCTGCGTGCTTGTTTGGCTCGGGACCTCTGCCGTGATGCGGCTGTTCCATTTTCACCGTGTTCGCTGTGGACCCTTCACCCGCTGTCTCCGTCGTCATCAACTGCGGCTCATCTCGGGCACAGAAGCAGTCTGGTACCTCTCCAGTGTCACTCGTAAAAACGGACCCTCCACCTGCTAAGTCGGTCGCTCCCACTACAGCCAACCGAGCGTGGGCATCAAAGCCATCCGGTTCCTCCATTGAGCTGCTCTCCTCCTGAGAGCATGAAGTGCGCGCTTCAGTGTTTGTCGTTGAAGCGGACTCTTCACCCGTCCGCTCAGTCGTAACCTCCGTAGCCTGTTGAGAGAGGCAACGAGAGCAGTCTGGTTTCTCCTCTTTTCCGTCAAAAGTGCTCCGCAGTGCCGCACTGTGCGTTGTCTCTGTGCCCGGCTGCCGCCGCTGTGCTTCAGGGCTCTCAGCATGCTCATGCTTCCCCTCCCACAGCTCTGACTCTGGCTTCGGGGAAAACGGGGCCGAGTCTGGTCGATGCTCTCCCTCCGTGCCATCTTCGCTTTCCGTGCCATGCTCACCCACAGTGCTGCGGTCACTCTCTGTGCTCACTGTGTTAGCTAGCGTGTAGCTTATAGCGTGTAGCTTCTGTGTTTGGCGCCCATTTAGCCCCGTGGCTAATTTTTCTGTTGCTACTAACTGGGACGTTACCTGCCCCAAGCTAGCTAGCTAGCTTTGTGCCTTTTGGCGCCATTAGCATCTCAACCCACAGCTTTGTGCTATGTGTTTGTTTGGCAAAGTAGCTAACAAGAAGCTTGACAGTATCAGCATATGACTCCGTCTTCCCTCATCATCATCATCATTGTAGTCTGTCGGGGGCGACAATGACTGTTTCATTTAGGTCTGGTCAGATTCCTCCACGCAGCTCTGTCCACGCAGCTCTGTCCTTCACCTTCCGCTGCCAGGAACTCCTGACCTTGTTTACCTGGGCAACGTCCAAGCCGGTATGAGTTGCTCTCTGACTGACCAGACCTTTTTGTCCAGGCCTGTTTCATGAGTTTGTTTTTTAAAATAATTCTGTTGAACCACAATTCAAAAGCATTGTCTGATTTCATTGGTTAATTTTTATAGAATTTCTATTTATTACCACTTTTGTCAGATTCAAGTTATTTCTGTGACCATTGTGGGTTTTTCTTTCATTAACAGAGGGGTACCAACAATTTTGTCCACGTCTGTATACTTCACTTGCCTAGGTTCAAAAGAAATGCCAGATTATATTTGTGTGTATTAACTTAAAATGATTTTGTCTCAATTTTATAGCAAAACTTGGCCTCCAAGGATGCCATAATATTTTCTGCTTGGATTCAGCAGAAGAACAAAGCGGATCACTGTCTGCTCTGTGTTGAGTGTCTTTTTACAAACTTCTTAGATTTTCCTATATGTTTTTTTTTAATATATTGTGACGTTTGCAAGGGTTCACACAAAGACAATGGAGCAAGATGGTTGTGATGAATAGGCTTTATTTACACCCCCCCGACCCCAACTTGCAACTTAGTACCCAGAGCAGTGGAGGTCATTCTCACAGACCTCTGTTTACATCACGGTTACACACACATGATACATCTTGCCCTAATCCTGCTAAACACTGCTGGGCCATTATAATGCAGTTATAATGACACAGCAGTATAACTCAGAAGTAACACATTTAACACACACAGTAACGTTTCAAACTGGCAAAGCATGCTGGGAAATCCCTGGCTCCCTTAAAATGGCCCCGACGTTACACTATATTTGTTCTGACATATTCATTGCAGGTTCTACTAATGGCAGAGAGAGAGATACTCTTTCTGGACTCTATGCCCTGAAGGCTTTGGGGATGAGGCCTATAAAGGCATATTTGGGTTCAGATTAAAAACAGTCTGTTGCCCTCGTTCTAGGGCCTTGTTTTGGCTACAGGTTCCATAAGTAGCCTTGTTCTGATTCACAAAATTCTACATAGATTTGTTCTCTGGCTACAAGTTCAGTAAGTTGCCTTGTTCTCAGGCTATGGAATTGATGGTGTGTTTACAGGATGTGTTTGTGTACTTATTTTTTTTTCTTTTTGGGTTGTTACTTATAAATTTGCAAAAATAATCAAAATATAAAAGTTGAACAGATGTGCCTTTTTACCAGATTAAAGGTAAGTGTGTGTGTATTTGTATAGACATAGGTATGTCTGTGCCGTTTCTTTATAGTAATGATACATTTTTATGTCTTGAGGCCTTTCCTCAGCAGACCAGGAAATTCCTGTGGTGTCTTCATGCTAATGGTAAATGTATTTAAGTCTTGAAAGCTTTCATTCCTCACATTCATCTATCTTCAAGTTGTTTTTTTTTTTTTAAGTATGCTCTCTGTTTCTGTGCATCCACCCCATTTGAGTTCACTGAGGTAAGTCATATTTTCACTTTTTAAATATTTCATCAGTCTACTGTCATCATGTGTTTTTTTTTTTCTTTTTAAATTTCCCTTTTTTTCTAGCAGGATATGGCAGTACTTCACCAGTGGTAGTGCGTTCAACTGATGAAAAGATTTTGTATTGAGGGGTATGAATGGAAACGGAAACTTTCAGTTGCATCTGCTTTGCTCTATTAAGCCACTTTAGTTGAACGTGTGCAATGGTTATTGTTTTAAGGCATGGGCAGAGATTTGCATTCTGGACAGAGGAAGCTTCCAAACTCCTTCAGGGAGCCACTCAGCCTGTCTTCAGGGTGTCAAAGTCCACTTCTGCCAACATTGTACCCACCAGGGATTCAGTCAAACATAAGGAGGACAACAGTGAGGTAAAATCATTTAGAGGAAGCCTACCCCAAAATTCAAGATTTTGTCAAACCTGACTATAACTAACTGGTAATGTTAAAAGAAACTGCTTGATTTGAATGGGTTAGTGTCATTTTTGCTTTTCTTCTTGAACACAATTACAGGATTACTATTGCAACAACACATCATCAGTAGGGTAAAACTAACCTGTGTCACAACGGTCTAATCCCAGCTCACGTTCCCTATTAGTGGGATTATCTCTGATTAAAACACATCTTGCCATTTTGTAGTTGTGGCTTTTGTATTTGATTGCATGCAAGATGATGAAACAAGTTTTTATTGACTCAACTGAACTCTTTAGATGTGCTACTGCAGCATGGCATCCTGAGTGACATCCATACAGCACTGTGCTGGGTGCACAGTAACTGTGCACTGTTCCGTGGCCAGATAGATAGATAGATAGATAGATAGATAGATAGATAGATAGATAGATAGATAGATAGATGTACTTTATTGATCCCAAACTGGGAAATTACAGAAGGTGACAGAACCTGATGTTCTCCAGATGACCCCAGAGCTTCAGCAGGATGCTGTGAAAGAATTACTGGAGGGAGAATCATTTGATGCAAAGGACCCTTTTTTGTTCATCTTCCAGTATCAAGAGGACATGGAGACATTCCTTAGAACTTGTTTAGATGAACAAGGACTCAGTTAAGATAAGATAAGATAAGATAAGATAAGCCTTTATTAGTCCCACAATGGGGAAATTCCAGGATTGCAACAGCACAGGGACAGCAACACTCAGAGCAACAATCAGAAGGCAAGAAAAAACAACATCTAGCAAACATATGTCCATATTACTATAAATGTATATATATAGACACACAGTGCAGAGCATTATGGCTGTTATTAATGCCATGTTCCGGGAGTTCTGACCAGACAGTAAGAAACCCATTTTCACTTACCTGATTTTACATTACTAAATGTTTTGACTCAGTAAAAATCATCTACAGTGGTGTGAAAAAGTGTTTGCCCCCTTCCTGATTTCTAATTTTTTTGTTTGTTTGTCACACTTAAATGTTTCAGATCATCAAACAAATTTAAATATTAGACAAAGATAACACAAGTAAATACAAAATGCAGTTTTTAAATGAAGGCGTTTATTATTAAGGGGGAAAAAAGTCCAAACCTACATGGCCCTGAGTGAAAAAGTGATTACCCCTAAACCTAATAACTGGTTGGGCCACCCTTGGCAGCAACAACTGCAATTAAGTGTTTGCAGTAACTGGCAATGAGTCTTTTACAGCGCTGTGGAGGAATTTTGCTCCACTTATCTTTACAGAATTGTTGTCATTCAGCCACATTGGAGGGTTTTTGAGCATGAACCGCCTTTTTAAGGTCATGCCACAGCATCTCAATTGGATTCAGGTCAGGACTTTGATTAGGTCACTCCAAAGACTTCATTTTGTTTTTCTTAAGCCATTCAGAGGTGGACTTGCTGGTGTGTTTTGGATCATTGCCCTGCTTTAGAACCCAAGTGCATTTCAGCTTGAGGTCATGAACAGATGGCAGGACATTCTCCTTCAGGATTTTTTGGTAGACAGTAGAATTCATGTTTCCATTTACAACAGCTAGTCTTCCAGGTCCTGAAACAGCAAAACAGCCCCAGACCATCACACTGTAGTGGGTTGATTCAACCCCCCACAACACAGAGACAGAACACAGAGACAGTCAGCTCGCACTCCTTGGTTTTTCCCGCTGCACTACTGAGATGTAATGTGCCATGCATGTATTGTGATGTAATGTGCCATGCATGTATCGTGATGCAATGTGCCATTCATGTATTGTGATGTAATGTGCCATTCATTTATAGTGTTCATGCGTCCTGTCCTTACTGTGACCTAGAGGCTGAGATCAATATGTAGATGTGCCTTGTAACCTCTTTGTCCTGCAAGCCAGAGCAGAGGCTGCATCTGCCTATTGTTATGTAGGTCTTACAAATGCAAATGTCTCATGCCTGTTCTGCAGTCCCTTTGATCAGACCAACTGCTGTGAATCTGCTTTGATGTATTGTTTGAGTTTGGTATAAATACTGCACAGGTTCTGTAACACATCCTCTTTTTCCCACTTCTGCAACTGCTGCTGCTGGACACAGACATTGTGTCCTCCTTCTCTGAGAGCCGCTGGGCTCGCTCCCGGCACGCATGCACGGCGCCGGGAGCGGAGCTCGTGACGGCTGGATGATATAATTAAACTCTCCTTAAAACCTACAGCATCGCTGCTTATTATTTTTTATCATCCGCCGCACTGGTGACCCCTTGAAGACGCACACGCTTTGTGCGACGCAGTCTTCTGATTTGGACGGCCACGCTGGCGAACCGACGCTGAAAAAACACGCTGCCAGCGAACACAGCAGCCTGACGAGCTGCTCTCCCTTCGGCTTCAGGGAGACCTCAACGCGGAGCCAACACAGGCGAGCCGTTCTCCGGACATCACCCACGACCGGGAAAACTGCAGAAGACGTCATGGCGCGACCCTCGCCTGAGATCGGGACGTCCACGCTGGACCAGCCGAGGGACACAGAACGTTTTTTCCCTCTCACCGCTCCAACGCACCATGGCCAATCTGCAGCCACAGCTCAACCTGGATTTTATCGGCGCCGTCTGCGCCGATCTCCACCAAGATTCTGCACCCTGACTCGTCACTCCAGCGGCCCACCCAAGCACGGAACCCCCGCGCGCGCACCGGGGAGTTACGAGGACGGCACACCACGCACGGGACAATAATGGCTTCACTGACCGCCTTCCTTCTGCTGCACACTGGCCCTTCAGGCTTGCTTGTACACCTGAGGCCCGCAGCTTGTTCACTGGATTTTATGGTCTTAGCCATGGCACACAAGGGGAATTCAGCCGTCAGCTGTTCCCGGGGGGCTTTGGGGTTGCTCCTGCACCTAAAGCCAACACGCCAGTCCCTCTGCTTTTGTTTCTTTTTTTTTTCTTACAGCCGCTCCTGCTTTTCTTCATGGCCACGGGAGGAGTCAGAGACAAATTTTTCTTCTTCTGATCTCCGCATGTTCAGATGGGACATCGCGGAGCAGCAAACACTTTTGGCGCGACTCGAACGGTTTTCCCGCGCCCGGTCAGCATTTGCTACCCCCCCTCCCCCTCCTCCTGCACAGAGCTTTTCCCTGCTCGCTGCCCAAACCGCAACATCGAGGCCACGGTCCCCTACTGTGCCCTCTGGGGGGGAGCAGTGTAGCGGGTTGATTCAACCCCCCACAACACAGAGACAGAACACAGAGACAGTCAGCTCGCACTCCTTGGTTTTTCCCGCTGCACTACTGAGATGTGAGATGTGGTTCCAAGGTTGTCATAGCCAGGAGTGGCACTGGGGTTAAGCTCCCAGTGCCCATAAAATGCTCCTTATGGCGTGCGTCTCGAAAAGCCTCTGACAACTAAGTCCAACTCCTAGCCTGCCCGTGTGGTTTAGTCTCTAAGCCCGGCAGAACTGCTTTTACTAATAGGAGAAGGGGCGAGGGCGGATCTCTGGCGCCTTAAAACCAGATGCTTCGGGTAGATGGTGGCTCGTCAACCTGGGAAGGTAGCCCATCTAGGGGAAGGTAAACCCTGATTTCAAACCTCTGCTGCCTTGCAGCATACCCGGTCACGGGAAAGGCTTCGGGAGTCAACCCTGAGGAAAAATCCGGAGTCGGAGCCCCTAAGGCAGTTCTATGTTGTGCTCAACATCGTTCTGGCAGCTCCTGCAACGGCGCTGGTGCCAAACTGTAGCAGCCCTGCTGTTCCTTTGGATTCATCAGTGACGTGGAGAGGGGGGACATGCTGCATGGGCAACATCTTGTCCTCCATATCTTCCTGCCCAGGCTTGAATCCTACCAACGCCCAACGCTGGAAGGTAGAACACCGGATCACTGGAGAGGACACTCCAGCTTCGCCTTTGGCGTAGACAAAACACGGGGAATGACAGTTACCGGTTATAAGCCACTGCTCAATTGGTGTAGAGCGTGGCGCCAGGGGTTGTTCCCGACGGTGAGAGGGATCATCAGATCTCACTGGACAGCTACTGCCCGCCTCAAGCTGGGCAGCCCCCAGCCAATAAGGTGTTGTCCCACCACAGCTTGCTTTCCTCATTGGGTGCATGGGTATAAGGAGAAATCCAAACAGCAGGCTGAGAACCTTCGCACCAGGCAAGACAATAAAACAAAAGAGACCAACTCTAAAACTGGGAACTTGGAACGTCCGCACTATGATGACAGGACTCGCTGCTAACCTCAAGGACATCAACGACACCAGGAAGACTGCCATCATCAATAATGAGCTGAAGAGACTGGGAGTGGATATCGCCACTCTCCAGGAAACACGGTTAGCTGATGCAGGCACACTGAGAGAGAAGGACTACACGTTCTACTGGCAGGGAAAGGGCAGTGACGAACACAGGGAACACGGAGTGGGCTTCGCAGTGAAGAACACTTTGCTGAAGATGGTGGAACCGGGCAGCACTGGCTCTGCACGACTCCTCACCCTCCGCCTGAACACCGCTCAAGGCCCAGTCACCCTCGTCAGTGTGTATGCCCCAACACAGACAGCCACACCAGAGGCAAAAGACGAGTTCTACGAGAATCTCGCAACAACTGTCAGGATCATCCCCAACTCTGAACAACTCATTCTCCTTGGAGACTTCAATGCCAGAGTGGGTGCTGACCACGACTCCTGGCCCTCCTGTCTTGGACCTTTTGGCGTGGGCAGAATGAACGACAACGGACAGCGGCTGCTCGAGTTCTGCACATATCACGATCTGTGCATCACAAACTCGTTCTTCAAGACCAAGCCCCAACACAAGGTTTCCTGGCAACATCCGCGCTCAAAGCACTGGCACCAGCTAGACTTGATCCTGACCAGGCGCACCTCACTGAAGAATGTGCTAATCACCCGTTTGTTCCAGAGTGCAGATTGCGACACAGACCATTCATTGGTGTGTTGCAAGGTCAAGCTGCAGCTGAAGAAATTCCATCGTGCTAGACAACCTGGAAAGGCACGGATTGACATCAGCAAGATGGCCCAACCAGAACTTGTTGAGCAGTTTGCCTCCACCTTTGAGAAGGAACTTGGTGTACCACAAGGAGGAGAATCTGCAAAGCAGAAGTGGGAAGAGCTGCGAAACACCATCTACCGCACAGCCTTGGCTACCTTTGGGAGGAAGACCTCGAAGTCACAGGACTGGTTTGATGCCAAGTTGACCGAGATGACCCCCGTCATTGAAGCCAAGTGCTCAGCACTTGCTGAGTACAAGAAGTACCCAAACGAGAAGAATCTCCAGATTCTCAGGGCTGCGAGAAGCAAAGTTCAGCAGACTGCTCGGCGCTGTGCCAACGAGTACTGGACTCAGCTCAGCCAAGACATTCAAACCGCTGCCATAACAGGGAACATCCCTGGTATGTACGATGGCATCAAGAAAGCACTTGGTCCGGCTCAGAGCAAGACGGCCCCCCTCAAATCTTCCACTGGGGAGATGATCACAGAGAAGAACAAGCAGATGGAGAGATGGGTGGAACACTACTCCGACCTCTACTCTAGACAGAACACCGTGACACCGTCAGCCCTTGATGCCATCGACTGCCTGCCATCCATGGACGAACTTGACGCCGAGCCAACCATCGACGAACTCAGTAAGGCCATTGATAGCTTGGCCGCTGGCAAGGCACCCGGCAACGACGGCATACCCCCTGACCTGATCAAGCACTGCAAGACCGCCCTACTGCTGCCATTGCATGACGTCCTCTGCCAGTGCTGGAAGGAAGGTGCCGTACCACAGGACATGAGGGACGCCAAGATCATCACCCTCTACAAAAACAAAGGGGAGAGAAGCGACTGCAACAACTACAGGGGCATTTCCCTCCTCAGCGTTGTTGGCAAAGTCTACGCACGAGTTGTTCTCGTTCGTCTACAGAAGCTTGCCGAACGTGTCTACCCCGAGTCTCAGTGTGGCTTCCGCGCTGAGCGATCGACGGTAGACATGATATTCTCCATCCGCCAACTCCAGGAGAAATGCAGATAACAGAACATGCCTCTGTACGTCGCCTTCATCGACCTCACCAAAGCGTTCGATCTGGTCAGCAGAGAGGGCCTTTTCAAGATCCTGCCAAAGATAGGATGCCCACCAAAGTTGCAAAGCCTCATCGAATCGTTTCACACCAACATGCAGGGGATAGTGCAGCACGATGGCAACGTCTCAGAGCCATTCAACATACGCAGCGGAGTGAAACAGGGCTGTGTACTTGCGCCAACCCTCTTTGGGATTTTCTTTGCTATGCTCCTGAGGCATGCCTTCAGCACAGCAACAGAGGGAATCTACCTGCACACAAGATCTGATGGCAGGCTTTTCAACCTCGCCCGCCTGAAAGCCAGAACCAAAGTACGCGAGGCTCTAATCAGAGACATGCTGTTCACAGACGACGCTGCAGTCGCAACCCACACACAGCAGGAGCTTCAGACCCTGATGGACCGCTTCTCCCAGGCATGCAAGGACTTCGGGCTTACCATCAGCCTGAAGAAGACTAACATCTTGGCGCAAGGCACGGAAGCACCACCAACCATCACCATTGACGACTACGAGCTGGAGGTCGTGAATCAGTTCACGTACCTGGGGTCCACGATCAGCAACAACCTCTCCCTTGATACAGAGATCAACAAGAGGATTGGAAAATCAGCCTTCACACTCGCTCGCCTCACCACACGAGTGTGGGAGAATCCCAAACTCTCTGTCAAGACGAAGATGGCAGTGTACAACGCCTGCGTCATCAGCACACTGCTCTATGGGAGTGAGACGTGGACAACATACGCCCGGCAGGAAAAGAGACTGAACTCCTTCCACTTGCACTGCATTCGCCACATCCTGGACATATCCTGGCAGGACAAAGTGCCCAACACAGAAGTTCTGTCCCGCGCCGGCCTTCCCTCCATGTTCACTCTACTCAGGCAGCGCAGGCTCTGCTGGCTAGGCCACATTCACCGTATGGAGGATGGCAGAATCCCCAAAGACGTCCTCTATGGAGAACTGGCAACTGGCAGGAGAGACGTTGGCCGCCCACAGCTGCGCTTTAGAGACGTCTGCAAGAGAGACATGAAGGTCCTGGATATCAACACAGAGCGCTGGGAGGACCTTGCAACGGACCACTCCAAATGGAGAGGCACCCTGACCAGACAGCTCAAGGCGGGTGAAGAGAGACTGACTGCTGCAGCAGATGAAAAAAGGACCCGCAGGAAGAACCGCCACAGACCCAGCAGCATGGAGACCACCCACAAGTGCGACCTGTGTGACAGGGACTGTCATTCGCGCATCAGCCTGTTCAGCCACAGGCGGTGCTGTTCCAGCAGAGTAGACGTTTAGGATTCTCTTCCATGGTCCATGGTCATCATAGACCGACGGAGGCCGACGGCTCACGACTGAGATGTAATGTGCCATGCATGTATTGTGATGTAATGTGCCATGCATGCATCGTGATACAATGTGCCATTCATGTATTGTGATGTAATGTGCCATTCATTTATAGTGTTCATGCGTCCTGTCCTTACTGTGACCTAGAGGCTGAGATCAATATGTAGATGTGCCTTGTAACCTCTTTGTCCTGCAAGCCAGAGCAGAGGCTGCATCTGCCTATTGTTATGTAGGTCTTACAAATGCAAATGTCTCATGCCTGTTCTGCAGTCCCTTTGATCAGACCAACTGCTGTGAATCTGCTTTGATGTATTGTTTGAGTTTGGTATAAATACTGCACAGGTTCTGTAACACATCCTCTTTTTCCCACTTCTGCAACTGCTGCTGCTGGACACAGACATTGTGTCCTCCTTCTCTGAGAGCCGCTGGGCTCTCAGAGAAGCCATGCATGCGCGCTCCCAGCGCGCATGCATGGCGCCGGGAGCAGAGCTCGTGACAACTGGATGATATAATTAAACTCTCCTTAAAACCTACAGCATCGCTGCTTATTATTTTTTATCATCCGCCGCAACACTACCACCACCATATTTTACTGTTGGTATGATGTTCCTTTTCTGAAATGCTGTGTTACGTTTACGCCGGATGTAATGGGACACACACCTTCCAAAAAGTTCAACTTTTGTCTCGTCAGTCCACAGAGTATTTTCCCAAAAGTCTTGGGGATCATCAAGATGTTTTCTGGCAAAACTGAAATGAGCCTTTATGTTCTTTTTGCTCAGCAGTAGTTTTCGTCTTGCAACTCTGCCATGCAGGCCATTTTTGCCCAGTCTCATTCTTATAGTGGAGTCATGAATACTGACCTTAACTGAGGCAAGTCAGGCCTGCAGTTCTTTGGATGTTGTTGTGGGGTCTTTTGTGACCTCTTGGATGAGTCGTCGCTGTACTCTTGGGGTAATTTTGGTTGGCCGGCCACTCCTGGGAAGGTTCACCACTGTTCCATATTTTCGTCATTTGTGGATAATGGCTCTCATTGTGGCTTGCTGGACCCCCAAAGCTTTAGAAATGGCTTTATAAACTTTTCCAGACTGATTTAAAAACTGCCTTTTGTGTTTACTTGTGTTTTCTTTGTCTAATATTTAAATTTGTTTGATGATCTGAAACATTTAACTGTGACAAACACAAAAAAATGAGAACAAAACAACGAGAAATCAGGAAGGGGGCAAACACTTTTTCACACCACTGTATTGGAAGATACATAAAAAGTAAGATTATAAAATAATATAATTAAAATATAAAAGCAGCTATTTTGAGTGATGTATTGCACATATAAACTCCACACCTATGCTCTACCCTATGCCCTTTATACCAACTCCTGCACCTCCTCCCACCAGTCTGTTAAGCTGATTAAGTTTGCGGACGACACCACCCTCATCGGGCTCATCTCCAACGGTGACGAGTCCGCCTACAAGGAAGAGGTGGCCCAGCTGGTGTCCTGGTGCAGCCACAACAACCTGCAGCTGAATGCTCTGAAGACAGCGGAGATGATTGTGGACTTCAGGAAAGTCACATCCCCCCTGCCCCCCCTCACCATCACAGGCTCTCCCATCACCTTTGCAGATTCCCTCCGCTTCTTGGGCACCACCATCACCCGAGACCTCAAATGGGAGCCAACCATCAGCTCCCTCATCAAAAAGGCCCAGCAGAGGATGTTCTTTCTGCGGCAGCTGAGGAAGCTCAAGCTACCCACCAAGATGTTAGTGCAGTTCTACACGGCCATCATCGAGTCCATCCTCACCTCCTCCATAACTGTGTGGTACGCAGGAGCCACTGCCAGGGACAGACTAAGGCTGCAGCGCGTCGTGCGCACTGCTGAGAAGGTGATAGGCTGCAAGCTCCCATCTCTCCAGGACCTGTACATCTCCAGGACCCGGAGGCGTGCTGGCCGGATCATAGCCGATCCTTCACATCCTGGTCACGTGCTGTTTGCCCCCCTCCCCTCTGGTAGAAGACTTCGGTCCATTCGGACTAAAACCTCCCGGCACATGAACAGCTTTTTCCCCTCTGCCATCAGACTGCTGAACACTAAGTGACTTTTGACTCTCGTGCACTATGTACAGCAGCTCAACCAGACTCATGTCATTCATCACTGTTTTTCTGTTGCATTATTGACTGCACTATGTGGTACTTCACATTATCTGCTACATGCTAATTTTTTAAAACTGCCTTGACTAGTACTACTCATTATTACTAGTATTATTATTATTATTACTTATTATTACTTATTTTTCTACACTTATTGCACGTTTCTAGTCCTTTAGTTTTTTAGTTTATCCCTTTTTCTCATTATGTTTTTAATGTTGCAGCATGGCACCGAGACAAATTCCTAGTTTGTGTATCACATGAACAATGGCAATAAACCTGATTCTGATTCTGATTCTGATTCTACACAAGTACTATTATTCATGATGAATTAACACTGCACATGATAAAGTAATATTGCACATGCTCATGTACTATATTCCACAGTGTCCAGTGTGTGAGTGGGCTGTAGTGTGAGGTACTTTTTTCCCTCCTTAACATCCTGTGCCCCTAGCCTGACAGTGGCTGGACAGAAGCTGTTACACAGGCGGGCCTTGTGGGTGCGGATGCTACAGCGTCTCAGGTTGTAGCCTGTGTCAGCCCAGCTGAACAGAGCATGAGCTTGGTGACGTTTGTCCCTGTGCATGCTCTGTACTCTTCTTCTGCATTGCTAAGGGTATATGGTGTCCATGGAAGGAAAGTCAGAGCCAATGACCTGTTGCAGCAATTTTCTCTCAGCCACGGTGGTGTTGCCATACCACACCGTGATACCACTGGTGAGGATGCTCTCACTAAGCCTTCTGTAGACTTGAGTGAGGGGCTGACATCCAAGTCTGTCCTTTTTCAGCAGTCTGAAGTGTATCCTCTGGTGACCTCTTTTCACTGCCGTTGCAGTTTTTTTTTGCCCAGCTGAGGCTTTCTGAGATATGAAGGTCCAGGAACTTATAGGTGCCAGTCCGCTCCACCTCAGTCCCATTGATGGTGAGAGGCTTCAGATGGATGGGTTCTCCTCTTGAAGTCCAGAATGAGTTCCTTGATTTTGTCTATGTTAAGAAAAAGGTCATTGTCCTCTCCACATACGCTGATCCTGTGAACCAAATCTCTGTATGACAACTCCTCTGATGAAGCAAAGGATGATTGTGTTCTCCACATACAGCACCTAATGATGGTATTATTGTCCTGGGCGGATCCACAGTCATGTGTACTGTAAGAAGAGTTTAGGGCTGAGGCAGCAGCCCTGCGAGGTTCCTCTGCTCACTGTGAGCTCACAGAGCCCTTTCTTCCCATCCTCACCATATGGCGTCAGTGTTACTGAAACCTGTCCATCTGCATTAAACCCATGTGGGACCCAGATGGGATTAAAGTGGGTGTAGTGTGGCACTACAGGGGTTAATGAGCGCTGGCATGGTGATGCAACCATCGGGGTGATGTCATCATGCCGGACGATTAGAAGGAGAGGGTCGGGATCTTAGGCCTCTCTCGACTCTCTCTGTTACAGTACATCCGGAAAGTATTCACAGCGCTTCACTTTTTCCACATTTTGTTATGTTGCAGTGTAACTGAATATTTCCTAGCCCACTTATAAGGTCCTGGAGAAAATAATCAGACGTATCTACCATGTTGAATTTCCTTTATTACTGCCGGCAGGAGAGAAGCGAAGAGAACCAGCCTGAAGTTTCTGCACTGCTCTGCTCAAACAAAGGAGGCTCCTGGTTTTTATAGGCACCCCCAGAGCGCTCCCCCACATTACCTTATATGGATACATAGAAACTGGCTGAGAAAGTACGAGAACATTCTGGTAGTAGCCTTCAAACCTAGCTAGAACATTCTGACAGTAACTTTCCACTGACCATAGTTACACTCAGGGCATGTATTAGCAGCAATTGTTCAGGGGAAGAAAGACATTTAAACATAACTGCACATCACCTAAATTACACAACAGATTGGTATATAGCAGTAAATTTCCACCATGATGAACATGTGAATAATAAATTTCCACCAGAGTTCCCTTCTCTTGATCATATATGAACACATATAATGTACAAGATGGTCAAAGCAAACATCAGTGAGAATACACCCTATTAGGTTCAAACTATCACATCATGGACAGTGACGTAGAATACTGGCATGTGTGAAAAGTCACAAGAGGCTGCATCCGGATACGCACTCAATGAAAGGCAAGAAAAGGTGGGATATATTGTAGCAGGTATTGGGAGGGTTATCTATTTTATACACTAACTAGAAAAGCACTCGGAGAGCGCAGACCTCCGCCAAGCGCCACAGTTCCCCCCATACAGTGTTTGTGTGTACGTTGTCAGATTCCTTGACCATTTGAATTGAATTGAATTTATTTATTTCGGATAGTACATTACAGGTTAAAAGAAACTGTATAATATAACAACAAGGTCAAACTAGACAAAGACTCCTTCTACTATACAATTCCACGTGAGTTATCCGAAATGGGTGATGGCTGAAGCCGCAGCTTATATTGCCATGAAACCATGAAAACATCTGAGTAGCAATTGGATTCACAATGATAGGATTAGTGGTTCAGTAGTAAAAGCATTACCTCCTTGGCGGAGGTAATAAACTGAAGTGTTGGTGTTGTGTCCATGTCCTGCATCTGCAAACTCCCAGGCTGGGGGCGTTGCAATTGAATGAACGAATGAATTAATCTTTATTTCGAATAGATTAAGAGTACAGGTTAAAAGAATGTGAATAATATAACAAAGGGGGTAATAAAATCCAACAAGGTCAAATTAGACAATAGCTCCTCTGATTATACAGTTCAACATAAGTTATCCGAAATATGTGATGGCTGAATCCGCAGCTTATATTGCCCACCCATGTTCCATCCAAGAATTCAAAAGAAAAAACAAAAGAAGTCATGACACAACTGCGTACAACCCACAGGCCAATGGGTTATGTGAGCGTTTTAGATCACTGAAAGCAGCACTGAGGGCTTCACTGACGGATGCCAATTAGGTAGACGGGTTGGCGTGGGTTTTATTCAAAATTCAAACGTTTATTTCAAACTCAGGGTTCATATTAAATGCAGAACTAAAATGAGTAGAAAATAAATAAATAAATAAAAGTATATACAGATCAGCAGACAGTTGGCGGTCTTGTAACAACAACAACATACAATATTGGACTCAGTATAAAATGGAACGCCACCACTTCCAAATGCTGAAGTGTGAGTGACGAGTTGACAATTGCTGATATAAGATGATTGTTACATGGCAGCAACGTTCTCATCAAACTGTAAACATCGTTACGTATCAACTCGCCAAAAGACGGAATGTTCACAGACACAAACATCTTGCTTGCACTCGACCTTCGTGGTACATGTAATCTTTATCTTTATTGGGGTTGCGCTCCGCGGCCAAAGATGATTTGGAAAATTCCCCGGCAGAGAGCTTCTTTTTGCGGAGCTACTATGGCTGACCGGGGAATTTCTGCCAAATAATCTAGCGGCGGACAGCTGGCCGTCTGAGCTTTTGCAGCGTTGCACAAACACAGGCACACAGCACGCTGCCGAGCAGCTCGTTTTTGCGCAGCGCCTATGGCTGCCCGGGGAATTTCTGCCAAATAATCCGGCGGCGGACAGCTGCCCGTCTCAGCTTTTGCAGCGTCGCGCAAACACAGGCACGGTGTTTTCCGCGTGCTTTTGTGCCTAAAACGTTGAAGAAGGCGGAGTTTATGTTGGTCAGACACGATGACCAGCGCCCTCCATTGCGCCTGCGCACATGTTGAAAATAGCCGTATGTCACAGTGTTAAAGAATGCTTTAAAAAATTCCTGTATCCAGACGGTGATCCGGATCATCCCCAAAATTTAATCAGTTCTTCCTTGTACCATTTCCAACAACGCCTGAAAGTTTCATGGAAATCTGTCCAAGACTTTTTGAGTTATCTTGCTAACCAACAGACAGACAAACAAACAGACAAACCCCGGCAAAAACATAACCTCCTCCTGGCCTTTTCGGCCTGGTGGAGGTAATTAGCCTTTATTGACACAGTCACCGAAGTCGTCATTATCATATGTGTCAATAGAGTAATTATTGGAATCATGCACTTTGCATCTTGTTTGGAGCAAATCGGTTGATGGGGCAGAGCAGTGAACCGATGAATATATGGTCAGCCCAAGCAGGAAAACGACAGGGCCACCCACATATATATATATATATATCATGTCTGTCGTGGTCCAAGCTTGAAGATATTTTCGGCGTCTGTGACAGTGATTCTCTTCAGCAGCCTCACGCTGCAATAAATGTGCAGTCTGTCCCTCGTTCATCATATCAGTATCAGTGTAAATGAGATTTATGCTGTATGTTTCTACTGAACAGCATTTGGCATGCACTCAGGTTGTTTGTGATGGCTGTCAAATGCAATAATGCGATGTCTTCTTCTTCTCATCCTCGTCTACAACGTGGGGTGGTGATTGTGGCTAATCACCATCTGCTTCTTACTCCTGGTCTGGTCTGAGTTCTTCTGGCTTGACACGGCTCTGCTTCTTCTCGTCCTAGTCTACAATATGGGGTGGTGGTTGTGGCTAACCACCCTCTGCTTCTTTTCCTAGTCTGGTCTGGGTTCTCCTGGCTTGACTCCTGGGACCTTTCTGCAATGCACTGTGTGGATCTGTGTTGCCCTTTCAGCGATCTTCACAGCCGTGTACGTCGTCAGAAGGACCTGGTATGGACCCAGCCACCGTTTGCTGTGCCAATTCTTCCGCTTGAAACTCTTAACCGCCACCCAGTCACCTGGTCTTATGTTGTGAAGGACTCCCTCTGCTGGCCTGGGCAGGGCAACCTTTACCTGCTGTGAAATGTTTTGAAGTTGGCAGGACAACGCAGAGCAATAGGATAACATGGCATTTTCAAAATGTGAAGTGGTTAGAGGAGGCGGTGTCTTCCTTTCCGCAGAGAAACCTAAAAAATGGGGCGTGAGCAAACAAAATCTCAAAGGGTGACATGTCATATTTCTTTCTAACTCGCATGCGCATGTACATGAGTGCTAATGGGAGGCACTTAGTCCAGGATAGGCCAGGTTAGGCACAATGCTTTCTCAAATTAAAGGCCAATGTAATACTCAATTGGTCAGTGCTTCATTTACAAAGTGTCTACCATTATCACTGGAGATTTTCTCCGGTATTCCCCATCTGGGAATAATTTCTGACAGTAATGCTCTGGCCACAACAGTGCTTGTTGCATGCTTGGCTGGAAAGGCTTCTACCCATTTGGACCACATGTCAACCATTACCAAACAGTACTTTTTGCCCTCCTGCAGGGGGCAGGTGAGCTGCTGGAACCTGTTTGGGGACCCTGTGAGAATTGTTAGTGGCACAAACACTTTTGCAAAAATTGTCAGCATCACAGATTAGACACTTTTGCAAAAATTGTCAGCATAAACAGTAAAACAAGTAGTGAACCAGTTTGCATATCATCCCTTCTCTTGACACATGGTCTTTTCCATGTGTCAATTTAGCAAAATGATGGAAGAAATGAGCTGGTAAGCAGGGGAGGGCATTTGGAATCCCTCCACACCAGCCTGGTCTTTGTAACATCCTTTCTTGGCCCATTTCTGACGTTCCTGTGGGGAGGAAAAAGACTGCATGGTAAGAAGTGAGTCAACAGGAGAGGGGGGTTGGTTAGTAGGAGGGCAGACACACAAAGGGGAAGAAGGGGTCATGACATGGGCTGCAGCAAAAGACAGGGCTGCAGCTTTATCCGCAGCATCAGCACGTGCGTTACCCTTAGACACAGGGTCAGTAGATGAAGTGTGGGCTGTGCATTTGCACACCGCCACAGATAAAGGAAGGAGAATAACTTTCAGCAGGCGTGACACATGTATAGAATTCTTACCGGTGAGCTTGCAGAGGTAAGGAAGTTACGTTTACGCCAAAGGGCACCAAAGTCATGCACCACTTCAAAAGCATAACGAGAGTCAGTGTAAATAGTGACCGATTGCCCTGTAGCATAAGTGCATGCCTCTGCCAAGGCAGCTGGTTCTGCAGCCTGTGCAGAAAGATGAGATGGCAAGGAGCCAGAGAGCAATGTATAGTGGTCATCACATACTGCCCAACCCACTTTGTTGTGGCCTACAGAGAGGTCAACAGAGGCAGAGCCGTCAACGTACAGGACAAGGTCTGGGTTGGGAAGTGTAGCGTCAGACAGGTCGAGTCTAGGAGAGGTGACAAAGTCAAGCAAGGACAAACAGTCATGGTCACAGTCTGTGTCATCGTCACAAGAAGGTGGGGGAAGATTGGTGGCTGGGTTAATTGACTGTGCACAGCGTTTGACAGTAAGGTTTGGTGATTCGAGGAGGGTAGAATGATATCTAAGCCACCTTGCGTGGGAGAGATGTGATGACTTCTGCTCATTCAGAAGCAGTGCAACAGCATGAGGAACATACAGAGTGAGTGGAGAATACAGAACAATGTCACGGGATGCCTCTACAGCACATTCTGTCGCAGCCACGGCCCGGAGACAGAGAGGAAATCCTGCTGCTATAGTGTCCAATTTGCAGGAGTAATATGCAACTGGCCGAAATCTGTCACCATGGGGCTGCAGGAGAACGGAGGTCATGCATCCGGATTTCTCATCAACATACTGAACAAAAGGTTTAAATGGATCAGGAAGTGAAAGTGTTGGAGGAGCCAAAAGAACTTTTTTTATGTTTTCAAAACAATCATTGGCAGCGGGTGTCCACTCAAGAGGGAAGTGTGGGGGACCCTTTGATGGAATGATGTGAAGCATTGGTCTCTCAATGCATGAAAGCTTGGGGATAAAAGAGTGGCAATAGGAAGCCATGCCATGAAAAGAAAGGAGCTCCTTTTAGTTTTAGGCCTGGCCATGTGACAAATAGCATCCACACGTTTGGGAGAGAGATTTGCCCTGAGCCGATATTTGATGACCCAAAGAGGTTACCACAGGTTTACAAAACTGTAGTTTGGGCTTGGAGGCTTTGTGGCCTTCGTCAGCCAAATGGCAAAGAAGTTTGATGGAGTCTGTTTGACACTGTGCTTCATTAAGTGCACAAAACAAGAGATCATCAACATACTGAGTCAGGACAGAACCCTCTGTGAGTGTTAATGAGCTTACTGAGTCTTTTAAAGCAGCATTATAGATAGTAGGTTTACTGCCCTCCCATCGAGTTTCCTAATTATCGACTGGTAGACAGCAAGCTAACACGTGTGGTGCAGGTCTCAATGATTTTTTTTTTTTTTTTTTTTGTTACTTATTTGTACCCGTAGGTAGATTTTGGTTTTGCAGTCTGGTGACAAGCCACCGGCTGCCGGTCGCTGCGTGCGCGAGCGCCCTAAACCTACATGTTTTTGGTATGCGGGAGGAAACCGGAGAAATCACGGAGTAAACCCACGCAACACGGGGAGAACATGCAAACTCCACACAGCTCACTGTTGGTCGGGGGCTGGGATCGAACCCACAATCTCGTGATCCCCGCGATCCCCCGGCCGAGGGTAAACTGTGCTGCCACAGTGCTAAACCACTGCGCCACCGTGCAGCCAAGATGACAAGATGCTTCCTTTTATCTCGTTTATTGATGCTACACCACAAGGAACTCAACGTGATGTACACTCGTCTTTTTCTGGTCTTACATCCGTTTACACTCGTTCCTACATCCGTGTAAAACTGCAACATAGTAGACATATACACGCTGTCAATGATATGGTCACCGTGTCTAGCTTAGCAGATGTTAGCATTAGCTCCAACTTAGCTTGGTAACAATGTTGGCAACGGACTAGACAGTCGCTTAAAATACACCAATGCAACCGTGCAGTTCTCATTGTAGCTGTTAACACTGTCAAACCATGTAGGATACTCACGGACTAATGATGTCCAAGGCGCCGATAATTAAACAACATTCACAGCGTTCGTACATCGGGTGAAGCTCTGACTGGTCTCCTGTTATATCATTACTGCGCATGTGCAACACTTTGTGTATCAGTTCAAAACGATGCTTTCACTACACCACTAGAGGGAACCAAACTCACTTACATGAAATGCTGTAATGGGAACTGCTCAACTTTAATTCATGGAGGCAGAATACTCCCCGTCTGGTGCAATAACATTGTACCACTATTTAGCCTTACAACATTTCAAACAATAGTGCATAACAATGTTAACCATATCATTATCTATTCCCCATCTGCTATCAGTAAAACCATTTCTGTAAATGGTCTCAGAAACACTTTAACAGTCCCATCTCTTATTATCTTCACCTCCACTTTTCGTACTTTATTGTCCTTTCCGTGAAATGTCTTCACAATCCGCCCCATGGGCCAGTCATTTCTGTGTGTTTGCCCATCCTTGAGCAAAACCACATCTCCAACATTGATGTTCGGTTTCTCATCAGTCCATTTTCTTCTGCTCTGAAGAGTCACGAGATACTCTTGTCTCCATTGTTTCCAAAAACTAGCTGCAAGAGCCTGCACTTATTTCCACTGACATGCATGAAGTTCTGGTGCAGCGAAAGTTCCCGATGGTGCTGTCAAGGGGTTGGTTTTTTGGGTCAGTAGCATTGCTGGGGTTAGGATGGTTGGATTGTCAGGATCTGTTGAGACCGGCACAAGTGGTCTTGCATTCATCACTGCCATAACCTCCGCCATTAAGGTGCTCAGTACCTCATGCGTGAGCCGTAGTTTGTTCTTGAGAAGTAGTGCATCCAAAATCCGCCTGGCAACTCCAGTGAGTCTTTCCCAGGATCCACCCATGTGTGATGCATGAGGTGGGTTAAAAAACCATTTGCAACCCTTTTCTTGTAGGTAACTCGTTAATGCTGCGTCACTGCGCTCAATTCTCAGTTCCTTACATGCCCCGATAAAGTTTGTGCCCCTGTCAGATCGCAGAAGCTGTGCGGGTCCCCGAATGGAGAAGAATCTTCTCAGAGCATTTATGAAACTGGACGTTGACATTGATTCAATCAGTTTGATGTGCACAGCTCTTGTTGACATGCATGTGAAAAGTACAGCCCATCTGTTGCTGTCTGCGCTTCATCCTCTTGTGCGTCGTGTTGTCACTGACCACGGACCAAATACGTCGAGACCAACGCTGGTGAACGGTGGCATTGGTGAGAGCCTGTCACTTGGTAAATCTGACATCTTTTGGATTTGCAATGTCTTTCTCAGTTTCCTGCAGGTCACGCACTTGTGGATGGCAGAAGACACAAGACATTTGCCGCCTATGATCCAAAACCCAGATGCTCTAAGGGCTCCCTCTGTCATGTGTCAGCCTTGATGCGCTACCTTTTCATGGTAGTATCTGATTAAAAGAACAGCGATGTGGTGTGAACGAGGGATAATGAGGGGGTGTTTTTCTTCTTTTGCCAGGTTTGCTGGTGCCAAGCGTCCTCCGACACTAAGCAGACCATCCTCGTCAATGATTGGGTTTAATTTTCTCAGCCAACTCTGTTTCGGCAGTGGATGTTTTGTTTCAACGCACTTGAACTCTTCCTTAAAGACTTCATGTTGCACTGTAGATATTATTAGGCATTTCGCTCGTGAAAGTTCGTTGTAAATAACCCTATGTACATTTCTTCATTTGCTTATATTTTATTTTGGAGCTTATTACTTTTATGTACTATCAGCTATGGTTAGCTTCCTGTTTGATATTTGGCACTTTTATTTTGAAGGAACTTCCTGTTATAACCGTTAGCGTGAGCAAGCTAACGGCAGCAAAGACGGGGAAGAAAAGGTTGTGACAGAATAAAAATGTATTTGTTATTAGCAGCCCCCTTGATAGAGGCACAAGGTATGTTTAATATGTAAATATGACAATTTGAATCTTTGTGTTAACATATATGTATATTTTGTAGAATTTATTGTCAGAGTTAAGGTTATTTTCAGCTAACGGTTGTAAGAGTATGGATTTTAGCTTATACATTGTTTTTCTGTGTGGTTCCCAGCTCTTATGGTGAATTTGAGGGTTTACTGCCATTAAACCTATAAAATCATCAGTAAAGTGTCATCCTTCATTCGGGGGGGTATGCTACAGTAAGAGCTTACCTCCGGGAGAAGTGAAAGCCTGTCACCTGATCGAAGCAGGAGCCCCAAGCCAAGAGGAGACGCTTCACCCAACATGCTACAGCGAGCTGCCTGCGATTTCAAGGAACGGCACGGAAACAACGCGGAGCAGCGAGCTGCAGCAACGGTCTAAGGATACGGTGACAAGCAATCACTCTCAAAATGGAAGATATTAAATCAGAACAGATAAATGAAAAGGAACAAAAAGAGGAAACAGTTAATGAAACGTTACCAAGGCGATCAGAAAGGCCTAGTGTGCCTACAGAGAAAATGCTGTTATATCAAAGGGATGAACAGACTAAAAGAGAGAAAAAGCTGTTAACTATCTATGAACATTGGAAAGGTCAGGTCAGAATTTACAGAGCAGACCTCAAAAGTGATCTGTCAGATTCACAGTTAGCAGAAGTGGCTGATGATATTGAAAGGACAGTAAATGACATGACAAAGGCATACAGTGAACTAAGAGAGCGTAATGCACCATCCCATGTCATAAGGCATAAAATGAACTCCTGTGAATCTGTGACAAAAGACATTATGAAAATCATTTCAGAGCGTTTAGCAGCCATAGATGAATATGATGCAGATAGAGAAAAGCAGCGTCTCCATCAACTCTTAACTTATGAACATGCTAAGTCCATTTTTGGCACTTCATCACAGTCCAGTTACCACTCTGAAGCAAGCATCGCTGCCAAAAGAATTGATGCAGCTGCAGAATTAGCTGCTAAGGAAGCTCAGTATAAAATCACACAAGAGGAAATCAAACAAAGGGAAAAATTAAGAGAAATGGAAGAGAAACACAGAAGAGAATTGAATGCACAAAAGTTTGAACTAGAGCGCTTACAAGCAGAAAAGGAAAGGCAAGCTGCACGTGCAAAATTAGAGATTTATGACAAGGAATTGAAAGTTGATACGGACAGTCAATGTATGTTACAGAACAATGGGACTTCTCCTGTCAACCAAAGCTTTGCACAACCAGCCCCATTGCTCTCCACAGGTTCATACCACCCGCTCATGCAACAATATGCATCCCTTCCTGTCAACTATTCTGTGCAACAACCACACTCTCAAGTTGTTTCTCCATCGCCTCCCACAGACATTTCCCAGCTGGCTAAAGCTATCCAAGACAGCATAGCTGTAAACAGAATCCCAGTGCCAGTGCCTATCATGTTCAGCGGAGATCCCATCACCTATATCGAATGGAAGGCTTCCTTCAGCTCACTGGTAGACTGCAAAGGTATATCTCCTGCTGATAAACTGCACTTGCTAAAAAGGTATATTACTGGCCCAGCACTTAAATGCCTTGAGGGCACATTTTATCGTAGCGACGAAGAGGCATACAAAGATGCCTGGAAAAGGCTTGACCAACGTTATGGTCAGCCTTTTGTTGTTCAAAAGGCATTCAGAGACAAACTGTCGAAGTGGCCTAAAATCCACTCAAAGGATGCAGAAGGTTTACGGACATTTTCTGATTTTCTCACAACCTGTCTCCAAGCAACACCACATGTAAAGGGCTTAGAGATACTGAGTGACTGTGAGGAAAACCAAAAGTTATTGCAAAAGGTTCCAGAATGGCTCGCAACACGTTGGAATCGTCAGGTCACAGTTGCTCTCATGGAAGGTCAAGATTTCCCCTCTTTCAAGGATTTTGCAGAGTTTGTAGCACTCGAGGCGGAAATTGCATGTAATCCTGTGACTTCTTCCTATGCACTCCATTCATGCAGCTCATCTCTGAAAAAAAGACATGCAAAAGAGATTAAACCAAACAGATTTGCAACCCAAGTCTTTACAACACAAGCTACAGCACATGCAGATAAAGCAAAGTTAAATGACACAAAGTACCCTGCATGTTCTGCAAAGATGAAAGGCATCAGTTGTCAAAGTGCCCAAGCTTCTCAGAAAAGTCACTAGACGACAAACGGACATTTGTAAAGGACAATAAACTGTGCTACGGGTGCTTAAAGGTGGGCCACAATGCCAAAGACTGTCGTCATCGCCACACATGTGACACTTGCAAAAGACGACACCCCACTTGTTTGCACAATGAGAATCACAAGGCAAATGAAAGACCTCAGAGCTCCACAAACGTTACACCAACCACAGAAAATGATACTATGGCAGCCACAGCTCTGAACGTCACAAAGGTGGGTCAGTCAGGTAGTACCTCCATGATTGTTCCTGTGTGGGTTTCCACTACCCAGAGTCCTTCTAAAGAGCAGTTAGTGTATGCTTTATTAGACACACAAAGTGACAATACATTTGTTAGTAAAGAGGTAACTAACCAGTTACAAGCAGACTCTCATCCAGTTAATCTCAAACTAACCACAATGCTGGGAGTTCACATGACAGTCAAAAGTAAGATAAGATAAGATAAGATAAGCCTTTATTAGTCCCACAATGGGGAAATTCCAGGATTGCAACAGCACAGGGATAGCAACACTCAGAGCAACAATCAGAAGGCAAGAAAAAACAACATCTAGTAAACATATGTCCATATTACTATAAATGTATATATATATAGACACACAGTGCAGAGCATTATGGTTGGTTGGTGAATGTGCAGCAGAAAGTCTAAGCTCTCTCTCCGTGGATGCGGCGGGCCAGCTGGAAGTCTTTGGGCATGATGGTGACCCCCTTAGCGAAGAAGAGACCACCAGGTGGGCCTCGCTGGTCTCCTGCAGAGCCATGACGGCGAAGCTCAGGAAACGCAGGACGGTCTTGAAGTCCTGAGCGATCTCCCTCACCAGGCGCTGGACGGGCAGCTTACGGATGAGCAGCTCCGTGGATTTCTGGTAGCGACGGATCTCTCTCAGAGCCACGGGCCTGTGACGGCGAGGCCTCTTCACTCTGCCGGTGGCCGGAGCGCCTCTCCGAGCAGCCCTGGTGGCTAGCTGTCAGAGAGTACCAGGGTTACGTGTGAGAGGTTACAACTCAGATGTTTGTATTGACCTTCCGCCCTCTTACACAAAGGACTATATTCCGTTTAACTATGACAACATACCCACGAACGAAACTGCAAAGCAATGGCCCCATCTGTCAGAGATTGTTGATAAGATACCTCCTCTTCTGAGCTGTGATGTTGGACTACTCATTGGATTTAACTGTTCCAGAACTCTAGCTCCAAAACAAGTTCTACTTGGAAAGGACAATGAGCCATTTGCAATCCAGACAGAGCTAGGGTGGAGCATTGTTGGTGGCTCCACATCAGAGTCAAATGAAACTGAAACAAGTCTGTGCCACAGAGTCATGGTAAAAGAAATACCTCCTGTAACACCTATGGATGTTATCAAAGTTCTTGAGTCTGATTTTAAGGATGCAAAGGCAAGCAACAAAATAGTCTCACAAGAGGATCTCATTTTTCTAGACAAACTCAAGGAAGGAATAAAGAAAAACGCACAAGGATACTGTGAGATGCCTCTTCCATTCAAACAAAGGCCACACTTACCAGACAACAAAAGGCTTGCAGAAATTAGACTCGAACACTTAAAACGAAAGTTCAACAAGGATGAGAAATACAAAAGGGACTATGTTGCATACATGAATGACATAATTGAAAGAGGAGACATCGAAGAAGTACATAACGAAGGAATACAAGGTGAACAATGGTACATCCCGCACCACGGGATTTACCATCCCAAAAAGCCCACAAAACTGCGTGTCGTATTCGACTGTAGAGCTAAACACAACGGAACAAGTCTCAATGATCATCTCCTCCAAGGGCCTGACTTAATAAACAATTTGACTGGCATTCTCTTGAGGTTTAGGCAGCATTCTATTGCTTTTTTTTTTTGTAACTTAGATTTTTATTCATTTTTCATCATATATAATGCATTCAGATCACATTCTACATTTAAAAAACAAAGGGGTTAGGGTAGGGAAAAATAAAAAAAAATAAACAAAATAAAAATAAAAAATAAAAAAAAATAAAAAATAAAAGGGGGGGGGGACAAATGTTGGAGCATCAAGTTTTTAGTTTCCATCTCTTAATTCTTCTGGTTTTTTCAGTGTCTTTGGTTATTCTTTCAATTTCTGCCTCGTTGTTGCACTTTGTAGTGTGTCCATTTCCGCCATTTTTTCTCCCATATTCCTTCTTGCATTCTTCGTCGATATGTTAGTTTTTCCATCATACGTATGTCCTCAACAATGTCAGTCCATTGTTCTTGGTCAGGAATAACTTCTGATCGCCATTTTTTTGTGATAGTTTTTTTACATGCAATCAACAAGATTTTAACTAGATATCTGTCCTCAGCCTGTATAACACTGTCTTTTTTAAGATCACATAAGTACATCAGGTTACAGTTCATTGGTATATTATATCCTAATATCCTCTGTATTGTCACATGCATAGATTTCCAAAATGATGATATTTTGTAGCATTTCCAAAACATATGTGAGTGGTCTGCATTTTGAGCCCCACATCCCCTCCAGCATAAAGATTGGGTATTTGTATATTTTCCTTGAATCTGTGGTGTAATGAAAAAGCGAATCAGGTTTTTCCATCCAAATTCCCTCCATGCCCTTGAATTTGTTGATGTGTGTTGTGTTTTCCATATTTCCTGCCAGCTTTCTTCTGTTATGTTTAAATTGAGCTCTTTCTCCCATTTCTCCTTTATATAGTTACTTGTATGATTGTTTGTCATAAGTTTCTGATATAGTTTTGAAATAATTCTTATTTTATTTCCTGCATATGAGCTTAAAATAAGTTGTATAATCTCGTTCACATCTGTTTGGAGGTTATGCCTAATCTTCTTCATATAGTAATCTCTCATCTGCAGATATCTGAAAAATTCCGATCTTTCTAATTTAAATTTTCTCCTGATATTTACAAAGCTCCCGAGATCTTTTTTTCCGATATTGCCCCATGCTGTGATTCCCTTGTTCACCAGATTTTTGTATCCCCTATCTTGTTTTGCCGGTTCAAACTGACTGTCAAATGCTACCCATTTCAATAGTTTTATGTCTTCCCTTATATTATATTTTTGTACTATTTTATACCACAGTTCTAAAGTAAATTTAGTGATTGGGTCTATTTGTTTGATTTGCTTATATGCATCTTTATCCCCTATTATGCTTTGTACTGGGAGTCCCTCAATTTCCTTTTCCATTTCTTTCCATTTTGCCTCATATCCCTCGTCGCACCAACATATGATATATCTTATTTGTGCTGAGTAGTAATATTCCTTTAGACTCGGTAGGCCCATGCCTCCTTTCTCTTTTGGTAATTGGAGGGTTTTATATTTCACTCTTGGTTTTTTACCTCCCCAAACAAATCTCGATATCATCCTGTCCCACTTTGAGAATTGGGCATCTGGAATCTCTGTAGGTATAGCCTGGAAGAGGTAAAGTAATCTAGGTTGTATGCTGATTTTGACTGTCTCAATTTTTGAATTCAGATCCATATTTAAGATTGACCATCTATCAATATCTTTTTTTATTTCTTGTTCCAACCTATCATAGTTTGCTTTATATATTTTGCTTAGGTCTTTAGGTATGTTCACTCCAAGGTATTTTATTTCTTTTTGCTTCCAGTTTAGTTTGATCTTATCAGTTATCTGGTTTAGAGGGTTATAGTGGAATGTCAGTATTTGTGTTTTTGTTATGTTTATCTTGTATCCTGATAATTTTCCAAAATTTTCTATCAAGTTCATCATTTCCATTATTGATTTATCTGGTTGTTCAAGGTAAACTATAATATCGTCTGCAAATAGCCCAATCTTGTGTTCCGCCCCCTTTATTGTTACACCTTTTAATTTCTTATTTTGTCGTATCGCTTGAGCCAATGGTTCTATGAACAGAGCAAACAAGGTGGGCGATAAGCAGCATCCCTGCCTAGTTGATCTTTGTATATTTACTTTGTCTGTTAAGCTACCGTTTATCTTGATTCTTGCCACAGGTTCTTGATATAGCGTCCTTATGCATTGTACTGATTTTTCGTTAAATCCAAAGCGCTCCAGTACACTATATAGGAATTTCCAGTTAACCCTGTCAAATGCTTTTTCTGCGTCTAAACTCATTATTACTGCGCTTTTCTTTTCTTTATGTATTTGGTTAATTATATGTATTGTTCTCCTGATATTGTCATGTGTTTGGCGTCCCTCTATGAATCCAGTTTGATCATCTTCTATCAATTCCGTCAAGAATGTCTTTATTCGTTTACATATAATTGTTGTGTATATTTTATAATCTACATTTAATAAAGAGATTGGTCTATAGTTTCCGCATTGTTCTTTATCTTTCCCTGGTTTTAAAATAACTGAAATGATTGCTTCGTTCCATGTTGGAGGTATTTTGTTGTTGTTCAGCGTCCAATTAAATGACTTTAGGAGTTGTGGCATGAGTTCTTCTATAAACAGTTTATAAAACTCAGATGGGTATCCATCACTACCTGGTGATTTACCGTTTTTAAGTGACTTAATCACATCTCTGATCTCTTGTGTTGTTATTTCTGCTGTTAGTTTTTCATTTTGTTGATTTCCTATTGATGGCAAGTCCAATGTGTCTAGAAATTTTTTGATATCTTTAGTATTTGTTTCTTCAGGTTGCGAGTATAGTTCTTGGTAGAAATTATGGAAAATTTCTTCGATGTTTTCTGGGTTAACTGTGGTTTTATTTGTGGTGGGGTCTTTAATCTTGTATACATTATTCATTGTTTGTTGTTTTCTTAACCGTTTTGCCAGCAGTTTTGTGGCTTTTGGCCCCGTTTCATAATATTTTTGCTTTAGATATCTATTTTTCCTTTCAATTTCATCCATTTGTGTTTCTTTTATCTTTGTTTTTTCTTCTTTAATTTCTTGATATATTTTTGGATCATTTGTGCTTTGATGTTTACGTTCTAATTCCCTTAGTCTCTCACATCTTTGTTCATACGCTTCCAGTTTAGTCTTATTTGCTTTTCCTGTTTCAACAATTAATTTACCCCTTAACACGGCTTTTAGTGCGTCCCATAGTATTGTTGGGTCCACTTCTTCATTGTCATTCTCTTGGATATATTCGTTTATGTTTATTTTTATTCTTTCTTTCATTTTCTCATCATTTAACAGTCCTACGTTAAGTTTCCATGTTGTTCGTCGTTTTCTATTGTTTAAATATATTTCCATGTATATAGGATTATGATCTGATATTTCTGCCCCTCCAATCCAACAATTTCTCACCCTGTGTCTGTCACCTTCATTCATAAGGAAGTAATCTATTCTAGAGTGTACTTTATGGGCTGCTGAATAATGTGTATAGTCTTTTTCGAGTGGGTGTAGGTCCCTCCATATGTCTACCATACCCATTTCTGCCAGTGAGGTTCTTATGAACTTTGTTACATGTTTTTTTGTCTTCTTAACACTTGTTGTGTCCACTTCATGATCCATGACAGCATTTAAGTCTCCTCCACAAATTAGGACTCCTTCACTGTGTGTTGCTATGAGATCAAACAGATGTTGAAAAAAACCCTTGTCACTTTCTGGTGGGGCATAGATGTTCACTAATGTGATCTGCATACCATCTATTCTTCCCTTTATTATTACATACCTGCCTTCTTTATCCTGGATTTCCTGTTCACTTTCAAATTGTATTTTGTTTGAGATTAGTATCATAACCCCCCTTTTTGCTCCTCCCTTAAATGAACTGTAGTAGGAGTTCTTATAGCCAAATCTCTTTAGTTTCACATGTTCTGTCTTGCTCAAATGTGTCTCTTGCATAAATATAATTTCAGCTTTTTCCTTCTTGAATTTTCTTATTATTCTTTCCCTTTTAACAGGTGAGTTCAGACCATTCACGTTTAGTGTCATTATCTTAAGATTTTTACCCATATTCATGTTTTTCCATTTTTTTAACTTGTGCTCCTAGCCCCTTTAACAACAAAAATAACACATATTTATATAAAAACACATTAAAAAAACTCGACCTCCATACTTTGGGCCTTTCTTCTGCCCACTGGTCCCTGTTGGTGGGTGGGGGGTTTGTCTTCACAGAGTGAAGGGCCCTCCCTAGACTTCTAATTACTATCAAAGTAATAGTCATAAGTCTAGAAATGTCCAACAAATATCACTTAAACCTCTCCTAGCCGTCTGTTTCTCTTTTACCTTGTCTTCTTGGCCTTCATTTCTTCTGTGCCTTACTTAATCTTTGTTATGATCTAGGCTTTCAGTTGAAAGCCTTGTAGTTTGTCCTGGGCCCGCTGCTCTACGTCTCTCCCCCTTCTTCCGCCGTTCACTCGTCTCCACTCCGTCTGTCGTGGTGCGTTCAGGGCCGCCGCTGCTCCAGCCGTCTCCTTCGGCACGCTCACCTCAAGGCCCCGCTCCATCATATCCCGCGCTGCCTCTTCGGCCGTGTTGTAGGTTCTTGTGCCTTCCTCCCAATGAATCCTCATTTTCGTTAGCGGCGTTTGGAATCTAATTTTTTTCTCTTTCAGCGTTTTTTTGTAACTTAGATTTTTATTCATTTTTCATCATATATAATGCATTCAGATCACATTCTACATTTAAAAAACAAAGGGGTTAGGGTAGGGAAAAATAAAAAAAAATAAACAAAATAAAAATAAAAAATAAAAAAAAATTAAAAATAAAAGGGGGGGGGACAAATGTTGGAGCATCAAGTTTTTAGTTTCCATCTCTTAATTCTTCTGGTTTTTTCAGTGTCTTTGGTTATTCTTTCAATTTCTGCCTCGTTGTTGCACTTTGTAGTGTGTCCATTTCCGCCATTTTTTCTCCCATATTCCTTCTTGCATTCTTCGTCGATATGTTAGTTTTTCCATCATACGTATGTCCTCAACAATGTCAGTCCATTGTTCTTGGTCAGGAAGAACTTCTGATCGCCATTTTTTTGTGATAGTTTTTTTACATGCAATCAACAAGATTTTAACTAGATATCTGTCCTCAGCCTGTATAACACTGTCTTTTTTAAGATCACATAAGTACATCAGGTTACAGTTCATTGGTATATTATATCCTAATATCCTCTGTATTGTCACATGCATAGATTTCCAAAATGATGATATTTTGTAGCATTTCCAAAACATATGTGAGTGGTCTGCATTTTGAGCCCCACATCCCCTCCAGCATAAAGATTGGGTATTTGTATATTTTCCTTGAATCTGTGGTGTAATGAAAAAGCGAATCAGGTTTTTCCATCCAAATTCCCTCCATGCCCTTGAATTTGTTGATGTGTGTTGTGTTTTCCATATTTCCTGCCAGCTTTCTTCTGTTATGTTTAAATTGAGCTCTTTCTCCCATTTCTCCTTTATATAGTTACTTGTATGATTGTTTGTCATAAGTTTCTGATATAGTTTTGAAATAATTCTTATTTTATTTCCTGCATATGAGCTTAAAATAAGTTGTATAATCTCGTTCACATCTGTTTGGAGGTTATGCCTAATCTTCTTCATATAGTAATCTCTCATCTGCAGATATCTGAAAAATTCCGATCTTTCTAATTTAAATTTTCTCCTGATATTTACAAAGCTCCCGAGATCTTTTTTTCCGATATTGCCCCATGCTGTGATTCCCTTGTTCACCAGATTTTTGTATCCCCTATCTTGTTTTGCCGGTTCAAACTGACTGTCAAATGCTACCCATTTCAATAGTTTTATGTCTTCCCTTATATTATATTTTTGTACTATTTTATACCACAGTTCTAAAGTAAATTTAGTGATTGGGTCTATTTGTTTGATTTGCTTATATGCATCTTTATCCCCTATTATGCTTTGTACTGGGAGTCCCTCAATTTCCTTTTCCATTTCTTTCCATTTTGCCTCATATCCCTCGTCGCACCAACATATGATATATCTTATTTGTGCTGAGTAGTAATATTCCTTTAGACTCGGTAGGCCCATGCCTCCTTTCTCTTTTGGTAATTGGAGGGTTTTATATTTCACTCTTGGTTTTTTACCTCCCCAAACAAATCTCGATATCATCCTGTCCCACTTTGAGAATTGGGCATCTGGAATCTCTGTTGGTATAGCCTGGAAGAGGTAAAGTAATCTAGGTTGTATGCTGATTTTGACTGTCTCAATTTTTGAATTCAGATCCATATTTAAGATTGACCATCTATCAATATCTTTTTTTATTTCTTGTTCCAACCTATCATAGTTTGCTTTATATATTTTGCTTAGGTCTTTAGGTATGTTCACTCCAAGGTATTTTATTTCTTTTTGCTTCCAGTTTAGTTTGATCTTATCAGTTATCTGGTTTAGAGGATTATAGTGGAATGTCAGTACTTGTGTTTTTGTTATGTTTATCTTGTATCCTGATAATTTTCCAAAATTTTCTATCAAGTTCATCATTTCCATTATTGATTTATCTGGTTGTTCAAGGTAAACTATAATATCGTCTGCAAATAGCCCAATCTTGTGTTCCGCCCCCTTTATTGTTACACCTTTTAATTTCTTATTTTGTCGTATAGCTTGAGCCAATGGTTCTATGAACAGAGCAAACAAGGTGGGCGATAAGCAGCATCCCTGCCTAGTTGATCTTTGTATATTTACTTTGTCTGTTAAGCTACCGTTTATCTTGATTCTTGCCACAGGTTCTTGATATAGCGTCCTTATGCATTGTACTGATTTTTCGTTAAATCCAAAGCGCTCCAGTACACTATATAGGAATTTCCAGTTAACCCTGTCAAATGCTTTTTCTGCGTCTAAACTCATTATTACTGCGCTTTTCTTTTCTTTATGTATTTGGTTAATTATATGTATTGTTCTCCTGATATTGTCATGTGTTTGGCGTCCCTCTATGAATCCAGTTTGATCATCTTCTATCAATTCCGTCAAGAATGTCTTTATTCGTTTACATATAATTGTTGTGTATATTTTATAATCTACATTTAATAAAGAGATTGGTCTATAGTTTCCGCATTGTTCTTTATCTTTCCCTGGTTTTAAAATAACTGAAATGATTGCTTCGTTCCATGTTGGAGGTATTTTGTTGTTGTTCAGCGTCCAATTAAATGACTTTAGGAGTTGTGGCATGAGTTCTTCTATAAACAGTTTATAAAACTCAGATGGGTATCCATCACTACCTGGTGATTTACCGTTTTTAAGTGACTTAATCACATCTCTGATCTCTTGTGTTGTTATTTCTGCTGTTAGTTTTTCATTTTGTTGATTTCCTATTGATGGCAAGTCCAATGTGTCTAGAAATTTTTTGATATCTTTAGTATTTGTTTCTTCAGGTTGCGAGTATAGTTCTTGGTAGAAATTATGGAAAATTTCTTCGATGTTTTCTGGGTTAACTGTGGTTTTATTTGTGGTGGGGTCTTTAATCTTGTATACATTATTCATTGTTTGTTGTTTTCTTAACCGTTTTGCCAGCAGTTTTGTGGCTTTTGGCCCCGTTTCATAATATTTTTGCTTTAGATATCTATTTTTCCTTTCAATTTCATCCATTTGTGTTTCTTTTATCTTTGTTTTTTCTTCTTTAATTTCTTGATATATTTTTGGATCATTTGTGCTTTGATGTTTACGTTCTAATTCCCTTAGTCTCCCACATCTTTGTTCATACGCTTCCAGCTTAGTCTTATTTGCTTTTCCTGTTTCAACAATTAATTTACCCCTTAACACGGCTTTTAGTGCATCCCATAGTATTGTTGGGTCCACTTCTTCATTGTCATTCTCTTGGATATATTCGTTTATGTTTATTTTTATTCTTTCTTTCATTTTCTCATCATTTAACAGTCCTACGTTAAGTTTCCATGTTGTTTGTCGTTTTCTATTGTTTAAATATATTTCCATGTATATAGGATTATGATCTGATATTTCTGCCCCTCCAATCCAACAATTTCTCACCCTGTGTCTGTCACCTTCATTCATAAGGAAGTAATCTATTCTAGAGTGTACTTTATGGGCTGCTGAATAATGTGTATAGTCTTTTTCGAGTGGGTGTAGGTCCCTCCATATGTCTACCATACCCATTTCTGCCAGTGAGGTTCTTATGAACTTTGTTACATGTTTTTTTGTCTTCTTAACACTTGTTGTGTCAACTTCATGATCCATGACAGCATTTAAGTCTCCTCCACAAATTAGGACTCCTTCACTGTGTGTTGCTATGAGATCAAACAGATGTTGAAAAAAACCCTTGTCACTTTCTGGTGGGGCATAGATGTTCACTAATGTGATCTGCATACCATCTATTCTTCCCTTTATTATTACATACCTGCCTTCTTTATCCTGGATTTCCTGTTCACTTTCAAATTGTATTTTGTTTGAGATTAGTATCATAACCCCCCTTTTTGCTCCTCCCTTAAATGAACTGTAGTAGGAGTTCTTATAGCCAAATCTCTTTAGTTTCACATGTTCTGCCTTGCTCAAATGTGTCTCTTGCATAAATATAATTTCAGCTTTTTCCTTCTTGAATTTTCTTATTATTCTTTCCCTTTTAACAGGTGAGTTCAGACCATTCACGTTTAGTGTCATTATCTTAAGATTTTTACCCATATTCATGTTTTTCCATTTTTTTAACTTGTGCTCCTAGCCCCTTTAACAACAAAAATAACACATATTTATATAAAAACACATTAAAAAAACTCGACCTCCGTACTTTGGGCCTTTCTTCTGCCCACTGGTCCCTGTTGGTGGGTGGGGGGTTTGTCTTCACAGAGTGAAGGGCCCTCCCTAGACTTCTAATTACTATCAAAGTAATAGTCATAAGTCTAGAAATGTCCAACAAATATCACTTAAACCTCTCCTAGCCGTCTGTTTCTCTTTTACCTTGTCTTCTTGGCCTTCATTTCTTCTGTGCCTTTCTTAATCTTTGTTATGATCTAGGCTTTCAGTTGAAAGCCTTGTAGCTTGTCCTGGGCCCGCTGCTCTACGTCTCTCCCCCTTCTTCCGCCGTTCACTCGTCTCCACTCCGTCTGTCGTGGTGCGTTCAGGGCCGCCGCTGCTCCAGCCGTCTCCTTCGGCACGCTCACCTCAAGGCCCCGCTCCATCATATCCCGCGCTGCCTCTTCGGCCGTGTTGTAGGTTCTTGTGCCTTCCTCCCAATGAATCCTCATTTTCGTTAGCGGCGTTTGGAATCTAATTTTTTTCTCTTTCAGCGTTTTTTTAATATTGGCATATTTCTTCCGCTGCTGCACGATTTCTGTCGGGTAGTCATGGTCAAAAAATACCTGTTTGTCGCCGATTCGTATCTTTTTTTTCCATGCTTGCATCAGGATTCTTTCCTTTATGTCATATTTCACAAAGTTTACCACAACTGACCTGGGTGGAGAGTTTGTTTTCGGGTTCTGTGCCGGTGTTCTGTGCGCCCGTTGAATCTGCAGATCCGTTTCTCCGGGTATTTCCAGTTCTTTTTTTAAGAACTGATCCATGAATTTTGTCATCGAGTTGCCTTCAATGCCCTCCGGAATTCCAAAGATGCGCATATTGCTTCGTCGGGATCTGCTCTCCAAGTCGTTTATTTTCTCCTGTATCCTCTGCGTTTGCGTCGTCAGGGTCTGTAGTTGTTCGTTTGCCTCGCTTTTCCAATCTTCTAGTTCCGAAATTCGGGTCTGCGCTTCTGTCATACACGCCCGCTGGGAGCGCAGCTCCTCCATGTTTTCCGTTAATTTACGCTCCATTTCTCTTCGGAGGTCCATGATTTCCTCCTTAATTTCTTTTTTCAGTTCCTCCTTAAGAGCCGCTAAATCCTGTTGTAGCTGTCGCTTGAATTCTCTCAACTCTTCACCCAAACTGGCGATGCCAGCGTTCATGTTGTCGAGTCTGGTGTCCTCCATTTTCACTGCTGTGGACATCTCGTTTTTTTGGGCTTTGCGTACAGCGGTTTTTCCTGCGTTGTTGGAGAGGAATTCTTCAATTTTACCCTGTTTTTGTCCTTGTGCCCGGTTCCTTCGTGTTTTCATCCCTTGGTTTATTGATTCGTTTATGTCGAGTTGGCCATTTACCGATGATTTTTAATCCGGCTAGGGAGAGCTCTTTGTTTAAGTGTTATGTCTCTCCGCCATCTTCCCGGAAGTCCCAGCATTCTATTGCTTTAATGTGCGATATAGAAAACATGTTCCATCAGTTTCATGTCGATGAAGGGGACAGGGACTATCTGCGTTTCCTCTGGTGGAAAAACGGTGATACAAGCACACAACCTCAAACCTACAGAATGAAGGTACACCTTTTCGGTGCGGCATCGTCTCCAGGCTGTGCAAATTACGGACTGAAATATTTGGCCAAAGAGTACTGCGTCTTGTACCCAGCAGGTTCACAGTTCATGGAGAAAGACTTTTATGTCGATGATGGAGTTACAAGCACAAACACAGTGGAAGGAGCAATACAGTTGGCACAAGAGGCAAGAGAAATCTGCAGCAAAGGTAACCTCCGTCTTCACAAGTTCATTTCTAATGATCTCACTGTTTTGCGAAGTATCCCTCCATCTGAATGTGCTGTAAACACAAACACAAGGGACTTAACATTCAAAGACATGCCACAAGAAAGAGCACTAGGCATCCAATGGAACATTGAAAAGGACTGTTTCAAGTTTGACAACACAGTAAAAGTACAGCCAGCCACACGCAGAGGCATTCTGTCCACTGTTGCGTCAATATATGACCCGCTTGGATTCTTAGCGCCATATGTACTGAACGGAAAGAGAATCTTGCAAGAAATGTGCCAACACGGTATCGGATGGGACGACCCCCTACTGAACACACTCAAGCCAAGGTGGGAGAGTTGGCAAAGTGACTTTGTAAATCTAGAAAAATTAAACATGCCTCGTTGTTATCTACCTGCTAGTTTTGGTGAGCCTAAAGAAATAGAGTTGCACCACTTTTCAGATGTGAGCTCAAGTGGATATGGACAATGTAGCTATCTGAGAGCTAAAAACGCTAAAGATGAGATTCACTGCTCTCTGGTAATAGCAAAAGCGTGAGTTTCTCCTACTAAACTCACCACGATCCCCAGACTTGAACTCACAGCAGCTGTAGTTTCAGTCTCAGTCAGTAACATGTTACGGGAAGAACTGTGTTATGATGTGAAAGAATATTTCTGGACTGACTCAAAGGTGGTACTGGGCTACATAAATAATGATGCACGTCGTTTCCACACTTTTGTAGCTAACAGGGTCCAAAAGATTAGACAAAGTACAAGCCCTCAGCAATGGTTTTACGTGCCATCAGAAGTGAACCCAGCCAACAGTGCTTCAAGGGGTCTAACTGTCAATGAGTTAATTAAGTCTAGCTGGTTCACTGGCCCCACCTTTTTGTGGAAAAATGAACTGCCCACACCACAAACTGTTGAGCCGGATCTATCCATAGGAGATCCAGAAGTCAGAAAAGTACAGACAATGTTAACTAAAGTCACAAACACTGCGAGTCTTGCTGAACGTCTAAGTAAGTTCTCGTCATGGTCCAGAGCAATCAAAGCTGTAGCTCATCTTATAAGAAGGGCTAAACATATCAAGTCAAATGCACCAGCTACAGTGAGTGAACAGGAAAATGCTGAACTTGTGATCATTTGTGATGTGCAGCATCAAGCATACGAACAGGAAATAAAACTGTTGAACAAAGGAAAACAGCTCCCACGTCACAACAAACTGTTTAAACTGGACATTTTCATGGACACAGATGGTCTCCTCAAGGTGGGAGGGAGACTTCGACATTCACCAACAAGTGACACCTTCAAACATCCAATCGTGATCCCAAAGGATCACTGTGCAGCTAAGCTCATAATATCTCACTGTCATAACAAGGTAAAACACCAAGGAAAGGGATTTACCATAAACGAAATCAGATCTAGTGGCTACTGGATTCCAGGAATGAGTAAAACAGTTGCTTCATACATCGGTCAGTGTGTGACCTGCCGCAGACTCCGCAAAGCTCCAGAGGGATGAGTGACCTACCTCCACAGCGCTTAGAGCCCTCTCCTCCCTTCACACACTGCGGCATGGACTGTTTTGGTCCGTTTGTGACAACAAAAGGAAGGAAACAACACAAACGGCATGGACTCTTATTTACTTGCTTTTGCTCTCGTGCCATCCACATTGAGCTATTAGAGGACTTGTCTACTGATGCATTCATTAACGCATTAAGGTGTTTCATTTCAATCAGAGGTGCAGTCAGACGAATCCAATGTGACCAGGGAACAAACTTTGTTGGCGTTCAAAATGAGTTTAAAGCAGCCTTAAATGAACTAGACACTCAGAAGCTAAGTACTTACTTATCCGAAAGACGATGTGACTTTGTGATGAATGCACCCCACTCCAGTCATGCAGGGGGAGTGTGGGAGCATCAGATAAAGACTGTCAGAAGTGTACTGAATACCACTCTGTCACTTGCTCATGGTAGACTCAATGATGCTTCATTAAGGACTCTATTCTATGAAGCCATGACTATAGTCAACAGCAGACCCCTAACTATAGATAACTTGAACAACCCTGACAGCTTAGAACCACTTACGCCCAATCACCTGCTCCACATGAAATCCAACGCACCGTTGCCCCCACCTGGCACGTTTCCAAAGGAGGACCTATATGGCAAAAAGAGATGGCGCCGTGTGCAGTTCCTTGCAGAGCAGTTCTGGAGCCGCTGGAGACGGGAATATGTTCACAACATCATTTCAAGGCAAAAATGGCATTCACCAAAAAGGAATCTAAAAGTAGGTGATGTTGTGTTAGACATGGATGAACTAGCGCCCAGAGGTGAATGGAGACTTGCAAGAGTTTTAGAGACTGCTAGTGGAAAGGATGGACTTGTGCGAAGAGCAAAGATTTTGCTTGGAGAAAAGAGACTAAATAACAAAGGTCAACGCTCTAGTGAGCTATCAGTTGTAGAGTGTCCAGTACAAAAACTGGTCTTGTTGTTAGAAAGTTCTTAAGGCGACCTCTTTATATGGGTTCTTTTGCTTGAGAAAATTATTTGTTGATGTTCTTATGCAACCCAAATACTCATAATTTTGGTGGGAGTGTAAATAACCCTATGTACATTTCTTCATTTGCTTATATTTTATTTTGGAGCTTATTACTTTTATGTACTATCAGCTATGGTTAGCTTCCTGTTTGATATTCAGCACTTTTATTTTGAAGGAACTTCCTGTTATAACCGTTAGCGTGAGCAAGCTAACGGCAGCAAAAGACGGGGAAGAAAAGGTTGTGACAGAATAAAAATGTATTTGTTATTAGCAGCCCCCTTGATAGAGGCACAAGGTATGTTTAATATGTAAATATGACAATTTGAATCTTTGTGTTAACATACTGTATATGTATATTTTGTAGAATTTATTGTCAGAGTTAAGGTTATTTTCAGCTAACGGTTGTAAGAGTATGGATTTTAGCTTATACATTGTTTTTCTGTGTGGTTCCCAGCTCTTACGGTGAATTTGAGGGTTTACCGCCATTAAACCTATAAAATCATCAGTAAAGTGTCATCCTTCATTCGGGGGGGTATGCTACATTCGTTGATAGTGCACGCGCTGTTATAACGTTTCCACCCACTGTTTTTGGTTTGCCTGGACTTGCTCTTGTATGAAGCTGCGACACGAATGAGTGATCCAACTGTGCGGCACAGTTTCATCCAGTGTGAGAACCTTTCAAAGCGGTGTGACCCCAAATGTCCAACAGACACCTTAGTAACGAATGTTTTTACATCAGGTCTGATTTCTGCATCTTCTTCTGGACTTGTGAGTGAGAAGGGGTCAGATTGCTGTGGTTCTGCACTGGGTTGAGTCAAGAACAGAGGTCCTTGGAACCAGTTTGTGAGCTTGAGTGCATCTGCCGCGATGTATCTTGTGGCAGTGTCCGCTGGGTTGTCGCTGGTTGCTATGTAATACCACTGTGATGGAAGTGTTGACTTTCTGATGCGGGTTACACGGTTTGCCACATATGTGTAGAACCTTTTTGTGTTGTTGTGTATGTATCCGAGAACAATCTTACTGTCTGTATAAAACCTGACAGCATCCTTTGCAGTGTCTATCGCATCCCTGATCAGCTCGTATATCTCAACAGCTAGAACAGCTGCGCATAACTCCAAACGAGGGATGATGTGTGCAGGGCGTGGTGCTATTTTAAATTTACCTATAATGAACCCTGAGTGGCACTGACCTTCATTGTTGGTGGTTCTCAGGTATGCTACTGCTCCGATTGCCAAGGTTGATGCATCTGAGAAAATGCATAACTCTCTTTTTCGAACAGAAGGCTGCGACAATGGCAGGTAGCACCTTGGTATCTGTAGGTCTTCTAGGTCTTTCAGGGAATCTTTCCATTTGTTCCATTCCTCTTCTCTCTCAGCGGGAAGTGGTTCATCCCAGTCGCCATGTTCTGTTGACAGTTCACGCAGGAGGTTCTTCCCCTGCATCGTGATAGGCGCCACAAACCCTAGAGGATCATACAGGCTGTTGACCTTCGCTAAGACTCCCCTTCGTGTGTAGGGCTTCCTGTCAATGGACACCTGAAACATAAAACTGTCAGTTTCAAGATTCCAAAGCACCCCTAAACTGCGCTGTAGTGGGAGCTCGTCACGTTTGAGATCTAAGTCTTTTAGGTCCTTTGCTCTTTCATTCGCCGGAAAGGCTTCCATGACCCTGTAGTCATTAGATGCTATTTTGTGTAATTTGAGATTGGATTGTGCTAACATCTTTTGTGCGTTTGTCAGGATGTCAGCAGCTTCTTCTGGTGTGGCTGTGGAGGCTAATCCATCATCTACATAGAAATGTCTCATTATGAACTGTGTTGTGTCATGTCCATGCTTGTTCTCACCTTCAGCTGCAGCATGTCTCATGCAGTAAATAGCCACGGCTGGAGAAGGGCTGTTGCCAAACACGTGCACTTTCATTCTGTAGTCTCTTACTTCTTTGTCCATGATGTCAATAAAAACTTGATCTTCTATTGACAGCGCTGGTTTATCGTCGTCCTTTGTTTTATCAAAGACTGTGTTTCCTAAGTGGTCTGTGTCTCTCTCACCCTGCAAGGCATATGGTAGTATGCTGTTGGGTCGTGAGGTAGAGCAACCTGAAACCTCTTTGACAAGAAATGTGTTTGGGCATGGGCTGAGGAATGATGCACGACCATTGTAGAGCACATGTGTCTTTAGCACGTTAACAGTCGAAGGCTTGTGTGTCGTCCCCAAACACGTTTCTCCCACAATAACCCATCCCAAGTCCAAGCGCTGTGCATAGGGAGTACTGTGGGGCCCATTTATTTGTTCTCTCACCTTGTGTACCTGTAGGACGTCTCTTCCCAGCAGTAGGAGGATGGGAGCATGTTCATCTACAGGTGGAATCTTGTCTGCGACTTTTCTCAGGTGTGGATGCACAAGTGCGTCCTTTGGAGATGGAATCTCCCTCCTGTCATCGGGGATCATGTCACACTCGATCAAGTTTGGAAGCTGGAGCTGTACTTTACTGTCTATTGGTTCTATCATGAAGTTTGAAGCTCTCCGCCCCCAAACCGTAGTAGCTCCTGAACACGTTTTCAGTGTGTAAGGGTCGGAAGGTGCTCTAATGTTGAACAGCTGGAAAAACTCTGATTTAGTGAGTGATCTGTTGCTTTGTTCATCGAGCACTGCATACATTTTCTAGGCTTCCTCTCTGTGTCCTGCAGGATAAACTAACACAGGGCTAATTTTTGAGCAGGATCGTGGGTTTTCTGCATCACCGCAAACTTCTGTGCATCTAGACGTGACTAGTGTGCCCTCATAATCATGGGACTCCCCGCCATGATCCGTCTCAGCTTCCTGAGGTTCCATGGGAGGAGGAGAGGGGCCGGGATGTAGTGCTGCTACATGTCTATCACTACCGCAGTCAGAGCACTGGATTAACTGTTTACAGTCTTTTGCCAGATGCTGAGTGGACCCACAACACTTAAAGCAGATGAGATTCTCTCTCAAGAACAGTTTGCGTTCTTCTATTGGTTTTGCTCTAAACGTTTTACATTTCTTTAATGGGTGTGGCTTTCTGTGTATGGGACATTGTTTATCTGGGCTGTCTGTTTTTTTATGTGCGTGGTTACCTTTAGCTGCGGGTGCAGCTGGTGGGATGTCCGTTTTGTGGACACTGATGAGGTGCTTGCTGGCGAACTTGGGGGCCTTTTCAACTCTGGTGTTCATGTGGGCCGGTGGAGAGAAACTGAAACTTGGGTCGTTTCTTATTTTGGCCTGTTGTCTGACGTAACTGTAAAAAAAGCTGAAAGGAGGAAAAGCGACTTTGTGTGTTTCTTTGTATTTGGCACCTGCTGCAATCCGCTTCTCCTGTAGGCTGTAGGGCAGTTTCTCTACAACAGGATTCACTCCACGGGCTGTATCCAGGTATGCGAGCCCATGTAGGTATCCACCATCCTTGGCACATTCGATTTCCTGTAGAACGTCACCAAGTTCTCTCAGCTTGAGTGCATCTTTGTTGCTGATTTTGGGAAAATGATCAAGCTTTTTTAACAGTGCATTTTCTATTGCTTCGGGTGACCCATAACACTCTTCTAGCCTTTCCCAGACTAAGTTGAGGGCTGCTTTTGGGTTGAAGACATGTGCAGAGCGGATCCTCTTTGCTTGTTCTGCTGATTCTGTGCCAAGCCATTTTATCATCAAATCCAATTGCTCGTGGTGTGAGAGGCTGAGGTCTTGTATGGCATTCTGGATAGATGCCTTCCATGCCCAATAATTCTCTGGGAGGTCATCAAACTGTAGGAGTCCCGTGCTCAACATTTCCCGACGTGTGAGGTATTTGGTCAGATCCTGAATGCCTTGTGCTTCCGTGTAATGTGTTGCGGGGGCATAATAGGGTCGTAACGTTGGGGGATTAATTGTCTCTGTAGCTCCATGCTCCTCCTTCATGTTGACACTGACCCTACTCTTACCATCTACAGCATTAGATGAGATGAATGGTACATTTGTGGCCATTTCAAACTGTTCACACTGGATCTTAGAGGGGGTGGCTGGATCAGTTTTAAATGGAGTTTCCTCAAAGCGCACATCAAAGTGTTTCTGTACATACTCAGATGTGCGTTGTGCTCAGCCAACTGGCAAGTCCATTAATGCTTGACTGAATTCACTTCTTGCACATTGCTCTGCTTCTTCATAGGGCGCAGCTTCAGCTTCTGCAGCTGCAACAGCCTTCTGATGGTTCAGAATGTGCATATGTGCTTCAAGATTAGCTTTCTGCGTGATGAGGGCTGCTTCTTTCTCTGAATAAGCTAATTTAGCTCGTGCAGCATCTGCTTTAGCTCTAGCTTTTATGGCTGAGGAGGTAGCTGAAGAAGCCTTGCTTGACTTGGAGCTACGTGAATATAACGAGCTACCTTGTACAGCTGTAGCCAAGGGAGCTGTGTGATCGGTCTCCATAACTTCACTTCTGAGTTGGGGAGTTGGCTGGTGCTGCTCTCCTGCCCTGAGGCTCATTCGCTGCTTGTTGTTTGTTTATTGGGCCTGTCGCGCTATAGTCCTTTTACTTTACTGCCCTCCCATCGAGTTTCCTAATTATCAACTGGTAGACAGCAAGCTAACACGTGTGGTGCAGGTCTCAATGATGACAAGATGCTTCCTTTTATCTCGTTTATTGATGCTACACCACAAGGAACTCAACGTGATGTACACTCGTCTTTTTCTGGTCTTACATCTGTTTACATTTGTTCTTACATCCGTGTAAAACTGCAACAAAGTAGACATATACACACCATCAATGATGTGGTCACTGTGTCTAGCTTAGCAGATGTTAGCATTAGCTCTAACTTAGCTTGGTAACAATGTTGGCAACGGACTAGACAGTCGCTTAAAATACACCAATGCAACCGTGCAGTTCTCATTGTAGCTGTTAACACTGTCAAACCATGTAGGATACTCACGGACTAATGATGTCCAAGGCGCCGATAATTAAACAACATTCACAGCGTTCGTACATCGGGTGAAGCTCTGACTGGTCTCCTGTTATATCATTACTGCGCATGTGCAACACTTTGTGTATCAGTTCAAAACGATGCTTTCACTACACCACTAGAGGGAACCAAACTCACTTACATGAAATGCTGTAATGGGAACTGCTCAACTTTAATTCATGGAGGCAGAATGTAGGGCTTTCATAACAATATCCTTGAGCTAACCTGGTGAAAGGTTGGCTGCACGGTGGCGCAGTGGTTTAGCACTGTGGCAGCACAGTTTTACCCTCGGCCGGGGGATCGTGGGTTCGATTCCAGCCCCCGACCAACAGTGAGCTGTGTGGAGTTTGCATGTTCTCCCCGTGTTGCGCGGGTTTACTCCGGGATTTCTCCGGTTTCCTCCCGCATACCAAAAACATGTAGGTTTAGGGCGCTCGCGCACGCAGCGACCAGCAGCCGGTGGCTTGTCACCAGACTGCAAACCGAATCTACCTACGGGTACAAATAAGTAACAAAAAAAAAAAAAAGTGTAGAGTGCCCCATTGAACTGGAATGTAAACCCAGAAGAGATTCAAACCCTGAAGTGATGCTGTCATGCGCCTCTGGTCTGAGTGGGTAATGCGAGCATTTGGGTCTGAAATCAGATTTTGGTGCGATGACCACTGGGGAGCATTTCTTTATGAGACCAACATCATATTTGTGCTTTACCCACAAAGATGAAGAGACACGTGATAACATATTGTAACGTGCTGCTCGACATGGCGACGTCCCACCGGGAGATTCGAACTCACGCCTCCCGCTCCGGAGTCCCGCACCCTACCTGTGTCGCCAATAGGGTCAACCCACTTGGCAAGCCAAGTAGGGTGCTCATATTGAGTTCGCTACACTACTCCCCTCTGGTTCTCGACATCGTCCCGATGTCAGCGCCCCATTACTGCTTTGGACAGGAGATCCCACTTCTGACACCAGTGTAACGTGCTGCTCGACATGGCGACGTCCCACCGGGAGATTTGAACTCACGCCTCCCGCTCCGGAGTCCCACACCCTACCTGTGTCGCCAATAGGGTCAACCCACTTGGCAAGCCAAGTAGGGTGCTCATATTGAGTTCCAGCAGTGTTTAGCAGGATTAGGGCAAGATGTATCATGTGTGTGTAACCGTGATGTAAACAGAGGTCTGTGAGAATGACCTCCGCTCCTGTCTGTGCTGAGAAGCAGGTTGGGGGTCGGGGTGTGTGTAAAATAAATCTGGTTGATCACAGCCATCTGCTCCATTGTCTTTTTGTGTGAACCCCTGCAAACGTCACACTGGTGTCAGAAGTGGGATATGGAGCGAGATGAGGATCCAGGTGGAGGTACAGCGGCCGGAGCGATTCATCGCTCAGCCGGGAACGGAGTGTAGAGCTGAGACGCCGGCCCCTGGAGAGCTTCGCCGCGATGGACGGAGCAGAGCAAACCAGCCCCGCTTCCCGCCCTTTTCAGGGCAGGACGGGCTGGCGATTCCAGAGCGACTAGGAGCGGCAATCGACCGGGAGATGACAGTCTCATCCATTCAGCAGCGGGCCAAGATTCCCCGCTACAACGGCGAGAACCTGTTGGATGACCACCTGGCCCAGGTCAAGCTGGCTGCCGCGCTGATCATCAGAGGAAACCACCGTGCTGAGAGCGAGTGGAGGAGGAGCTACGGCAGATCACAGCAGCGCGTGCACGAAGGAGACAGCCGTGGCGACGCGAGGAACGACGGCTTCCGCTGCACAGAGCCAGGGTACATGGCATGGTACTGCCCCGCACACAGCGCACGACAAACTGGCCCCTCGCCGACGCTAAATTAGAGCGAGGTGGCATGGACGGGAAAAAAAAGCCGCCTCCTGCAGATGCTTCCCCCGGCAGATGACGTCACAGAGGCGCAGGAGCGACGCAGCGGAGCGAGCAGGACGAAGATGCGGCCACTTTCCAGGCGCGGCAAAGGCTGGACGCATGGATGCGGGCCAGCGGCCGCCTGGGAGAACTGGCAGCGGTGGGAGTCGGCCGGAGCGGGCCTGGGACTCCCGCTGCCAGGGAAGGGACTGTGCGTGTTCCTACAGAGGCTGTCAGATGTGTCCATCCGCCCGCTGATGACCAAACCGGAACCCTACCCCAACCAGATGCTCTGACCGAGACTCAGATGGCCCGTGCATGCCGCCCTGGCACCGGGCTGACTCGCGTTGGATTTCTGAAAGTGGACTTTGAATTTTCTGGGGACAGAAACCAGTCCAGGGGGGGGCAGTGTAACGTCGGGGCCATTTTAAGGGAGCCAGGGATTTCCCAGCATGCTTTGCCAGTTTGAAACGTTACTGTGTGTGTGTTAAATGTGTTACTTCTGAGTTATACTGCTGTGTCATTATAACTGCATTATAATGGCCCAGCAGTGTTTAGCAGGATTAGGGCAAGATGTATCATGTGTGTGTAACCGTGATGTAAACAGAGGTCTGTGAGAATGACCTCCGCTCCTGTCTGTGCTGAGAAGCAGGTTGGGGGTCGGGGTGTGTGTAAAATAAATCTGGTTGATCACAGCCATCTGCTCCATTGTCTTTTTGTGTGAACTCCTGCAAACGTCACAATATGATCCTCCCCTTCAGATGTAGCAGACAAGAGTAAATGGGCGTACCCATCAATACTGTCCGTCCACATCCAGAGTTTGTATGAAATGTTCACAAGGAAGTGAAACTGTGTACTCCGCTCTGTATATCTGGAGAGAGGGAGGGAATGGGACAGCAGTAAACTGTAGATGAGGAAGTGGTGTAGATGGAACCCAATCATCTGAGCAGTATGTAGTCAGGGCATGAGGACCCATTTCACATCACGCTGAGGATGGGGTTTTGCAAGAGAAACATGTGGGTGACTGTGTGGAACTGAGAACATGTATGACATGGTTGGTGTAAGTGCAATCAAAGTATCAGTATGGAGTGTGTGTGTGGCTGTAGCGTGATTTTTTGTTGGTAAGCATATGTGCGGCATGTGCTGGGGGTGAAAGTAGAGAGAGAGCGCACATGTTCCAGTCTTATCTGCCTGGCGTCACTGCTGTGGCTGTTGAGGCTGCGGTTGCGGTAGTGGCAGCTGAGGGAAAGGGTGTGGTTGCTGGCCAGGGTTTTGTCGGGCCCAGGGTCCAGGGCTGCCTTGCTGGAAGTTATTGCTGCCAGTTCCCCTTCCACGGGGCCCGGACCTTGGTCTTACAGGGCATGCTGTAGCCCAGTGTTCAGCTTGCTTGCAGTAGCTGCAGGTTGACAGTTGTGGGCACTGTCGCATCCAGTGTCCGTCTTGGCCACAGTAGCGACACTGATTTGGGCCAGCAGAAGAGCCCAGGCGTGGCTGATTTGGAGTGGAGACTCACTGAGCCATTGTGAGCATGGCCTTTTCCAGGTTATCTTCCTTTGCCCTTATTTTCTTCTTTGTAACTGTCTCATGCTTTCTGTAATGATGTTCAGTATGATGGAGTACCTCTTCCAGGGCTTGAGTTTCCCATCCAATACAGGTTTGTTTCACATCTGCTGCCAAGTTGAGAAGAAGTCCCGCAATGAACCACATGTTCAGATGAGTACCATAGGCCCCTTTATCCGTCATGTAGTCTGTCGGGCATTTCACGGCCGCTACCCCATTGAATACCTTCCTCAACCTGCACGGCTGCACGGTGGCGCAGTGGTTAGCACTGCGGCAGCACAGTTTACCCTCGGCCGGGGGATCGCGGGGATCATGAGATCGTGGGTTTGATCCCTGCCCCCAACCAACAGTGATCTGTGTGGAGTTTGCCCCGTGTTGCGTGGGTTTACTCCGGGATTTCTCCGGTTTCCTCCCACATGCTAAAAACATGCAGGTTAGGGATACGGGGCGCTTACGCACGCAGCGACCGGCAGCTGGTGGCTTGTCACCAGACTGCAAAACAAATCTACCTACGGGTACAAAACAAGTAACAACCCCCCCCCCCCCCCCAAAAAAAAACGATGAAAATAACTGCCAGGGGTCTCATCGTCTTTCTGCTTACACTGTGCTACCCTGGTCAGGTCTGAGGTCTTTTTACAATGTTCAACGATGACCTCCATGAGCCTGTTAACAGCATGCTTGTAGTTCTTATTGTGCCCATCCTCTGTGGTGCCCCAATCCTTATGATCTGGCCTGATGTCCTCTTCAAAGTATGACATTCATTTTGCCATATTGGTGGGAGTGCGCTTTTGGGCCATTATACAGCGCAGCTCATGGAACGTGGGGCGATATGTCTGGCAGAACGCCTCCAGCTGCTCGCAGAAATATAATGGGTATTCTGTAGGAGGAATCACACCATGTCACATTTAAAAATAGCAAAATAAACACACATATAGCTTCAAAGTTTGCAATTTTGCTTAAAAATGTTTAAATATGTTTGCTTTTAACTTAAAAAATTACAATATGTGGTTACATAAGTGCTTAAATATAATGTGGATGTTTTTACATGTTCCTACTGTATATACAGTGGGGCAAAAAAGTATTTAGTCAGTCACCAATTGTGCAAGTTCTCCCACTTAAAAGATGAGAGAGGTCTCCAATTTTCATCATAGGTATAACTCAACTATGAGAGACAAAATGAGAAAAAAAAAATCCAGAAAATCACATTGAAGGATTTTTAATGAATTAATTGGTAAATTCCTCTGTAAAATAAGTATTTGGTCAATAACAAAAGTTCATCTCAATACTTTGTTATATACCATTTGTTGGCAATGACAGAGGTCAAATGTTTTTCTGTAAGTCTTCACAAGTTTTTCACACACTGTTGCTGGTATTTTGGCCCATTCCTCCATGCAGATCTCCTCTAGAGCAGTGATGTTTTGGGGCTGTCGCTGGGCAACACGGACTTTCAACTCCCTCCAAAGATTTTCTATGGGGTTGAGATCTGGAGACTGGCTAGGCCACTCCAGGACCTTGAAATGCTTCTTACGAAGCCACTCCTTCGTTGCCCGGGCGGTGTGTTTGGGATCATTGTCATGCTGAAAGACCCAGCCACGTTTCATCTTCAATGCCCTTGCTGATGGAAGGAGGTTTTCACTCAAAATCTCACGATTCATGGCCCCATTCATTCTTTCCTTTACACGGATCAGTCGTCCTGGTCCCTTTGCAGAAAAACAGCCCCAAAGTATGATGTTTCCACCCCCATGCTTCACAGTAGGTATGGTGTTCTTTCTCCTCCAAACATGACAAGTTGAGTTTTCATCAAAAAGTTCTATTTTGGTTTCATCTGACCATATGACATTCTCCCAATCCTCTTCTGGATCATCCAAATGCTCTCTAGCAAACTTCAGATGGGCCTGGACATTTACTGGCTTAAGTAGGGGGACACGTCTGGCACTGCAGGATTTGAGTCCCTGGCTGCGTAGTGTGTTACTGATGCAGCCTTTGTTACTTTGGTCCCAGCTCTCTGCAGGTCATTCACTAGGGCCCCCCATGTGGTTCTGGGATTTTTGCTCACCGTTCTGGTGATCATTTTGACCCCACGGGGTGAGATCTTGTGTGGAGCCCCAGATCGAGGGAGATTATCAGTGGTCTTGTATGTCTTCCATTTCCTAATAATTGCTCCCACAGTTGATTTCTTCACACCAAGCTGCTCACCTATTGCAGATTCAGTCTTCCCAGCGTGGTGCAGGTCTACAATTTTGTTTCTTGTGTCCTTTGACAGCTCTTTGGTCTTGGCCATAGTGGAGTTTGGAGTCTGACTGTTTGAGGTTGTGGACAGGTGTCTTTTATACTGATAACGAGTTCAAACGGGTGCCATTAATACAGGTAACAGAGGAGCCTCTCAAAGAAGTTACAGGTCTGTGAGAGCCAGAAATCTTGCTTGTTTGTAGGTGACCAAATACTTATTTTACCAAGGAATTTACCAATTAATTCATTAAAAATCCTTCAATGTGATTTTCTGGATTTTTTTTTCTTCTCATTTTGTCTCTCATAGTTGAGGTATACCTATGATGAAAATTGGAGACCTCTCTCATCTTTTAAGTGGGAGAACTTGCACAATTGGTGGCTGACTAAATACTTTTTTGCCCCAATGTACATCTATGCAGTGAATGGAGAGCAGCCAACAAGTTTCTTTTTGCTTCTTTTTGTATAGAAACTTTAAATTGGTGTTAAATTTAGGTTGTTCCAAATAATATGGATTGCTTTGTAGTTACTTTGAAGACTTAATTTGGTTATAAATCGGCTTTAAAAATTAAGTTTGAATAAAAGACAGTCCCTATATTTGACCACAAGATGGAGGCAGTTTTCATCTGTACTCCCGGAAGAGGAAACCCAATGATGTCACTAAGGCCCAGGGTCTCTACCCTTAAGATGGCGGCGAAAGGACACTTGCTTTAAATGGACTTAAGATGGCGCTGCTCGGCTGATTCTACACATGCGCAGTGTGGAGCCGTTTAGTGACACGAGGATGTGGGCGTGTTCGTCCTCGCGACAATGAAGCACGCATTGTTTTTTCAGGCCCATTTTAATTATTCAGCATGTAATCACGCTTCTTAAGCATGCATTAAACAGCAAACAGAAATAACTGAGCAGAGTGAGGTAGGGGCTTTCCTTCCTCTTACTTGCTATCAGCGCGCATGCTCGCGCGCACACACACACACACACACACACACACACACACACACACACAGAGCTTATGCCTTATTGTTTCAAGTGAGAAGGACCCCCCCTCCCCCCCCGGAGGAAATTCAGCTTGGCAGATCTATTTTTCAATAAATTCCACACTCTCAGGACCATAATTGTCAGTCATAAACTTCACCTTCGGGCCGCTCACGGCGGAGGGATACCGTTTGGGTCTTGACGTGCAAGATCCCATTACTGACCAATATGACCGTTAGACATCACTAAACGTCTTAAGTGCCTGCTAACGCGTCCTTATCTTGACCGCTGGTCTTCCCAGGCGTCCCCAGGCATGCCCCAACGTGTCTCACTGTGAATTCAGACTATGTTCCCAAACCTGCTTCTAACAGGTACTGTACACGTCTATTTTTAGCTATGTCCCCAAACCTATTTTTAATAGGTACTGTACACCACTTTCAATTTAGCTATGTCCCCAAACCTATTTTTAATAGGTACTGTACACCGCTTTCAATTTAGTCCTGCCACGAGATCAACTTGCAGGACTCCAGAATTTGTTCACAGATATTGGTCCAGTGAGGTGAACTACATAACCGACAATTTACCAATACAATTTGCATAAAAGGCACAATAAATTTGACTTACTTTAACTGTAGGAGACTTTAAATTTGACTTACTTTAACTCTAGGAGACTTGTAAAATGGATTCTTCTGGATAGTATGATGCCCCTTCGCCGCCTCCGCACTCCTGTCGCCAACTAGGCGGAAAAAGCCAGACTCATTGGCGGGAAAAGCCGAACTCCATTCGGGGAGCTCCATGCGGGGTGACCAACCTACGTCGACAGGCGAAGATTGGCGATCAACTATCCCACTACCTGACACCAAGAAATGTAACTGAATATTTCCTAGCCCACTTATAAGGTCCTGGAGAAAATAATCAGACGGCTCTACCATGTTGAAATTCATTTATTACTGCCGGCAGGAGAGAAGCGAAGAGAACCAGCCTGAAGTTTCTGCACTGCTCTGCTCAAACAAAGGAGGCTCCTGGTTTTTATAGGCACCCCCAGAGCGCTCCCCCACATTATCTTATATGGATACATAGAAACTGGCTGAGAAAGTACGAGAACATTCTGGTAGTGGCCTTCAAACCTAGCAAGTACTAGAACATTCTGACAGTAACTTTCCACTGACCATAGTTACACTCAGGGCATGTATTAGCAGCAATTGTTCAGGGGAAGAAAGACATTTAAACATAACTGCACATCACCTAAATTACACAACAGATTGGTATATAGCAGTAAATTTCCACCATGATGAACATGTAAAGAATAAATTTCCACCACAGCAGCTTTATTCCAAAAGGGATTAAATTAATTTTTCCCCAAAAATTCTACACACAGTACCCCATAATGACAACATGATTTATTTTTTTTTGAGATTTCTGCAGATTTATTAAAAATAAAAAACTAAGAAATCACATGTACGTAAGTATTCACAGCCTTTGTTCAATACTTTGTTGATGCACCTTTCGCAGCAATTACAGCCTCAAGTCTTTTTGAATATGGTGCCACAAGCTTGGCACACCTATCTTTGGGCAGTTTCGCCCATTCCTCTTTGCAGCACCTCTTAAGCGCCATCAGATTGGATGGGAAGCATCTGTGCACAGCCATTTTCAGATCTCTCCAGAGATGTTCAATTGGATTCAAGTCTGAGCTCTGGCTGTGCCACTCAGGGACATTCACAGATTTGTCCTGAACCCACTCCTTCGATATCTTGGCGGTGTGCTCAGGGTCGTTGTCCTGCTGAAAGATGAACTGTTGCCTCAGTCTGAGGTCAAGAGCACTCCGGAGCAGGTTTTCATCCAGGATATCTCTGCACATTGCTGCATTCACCTTTCCCTCTATCCTGACTAGTCTCCCAGTTTCTGCCGCTGAACAACATCTCCACAGCGTGATGCTGCCACCACCATTGGCATGGTTATGAGCGGTGCCTGATTTCCTCCAAACGTGACGCCTGGCATTCACGCCAAAGAGTTCAATTTTTGTCTCATCAGACCAGAGAATTTTGTTTCTCATGGTCTGAGAGTCCTTCAGGTTCCTTTTGGCAAACTCCAGGCGGGCTGCCATATGCCTTTTCTTAAGAAGTGGCTTCCGTCTGCCCACTCTGCCATACAGCCTGATTGGTGGATTGCTGTAGAGATGGTTGTCCTTCTGGAAATTTCTTCTCTCTCCACAGAGGAACACTGGAGCTCTGACAGAGTGACCATCAGGTTCTTGGTCACCTCCCTGACTAAGGCCCTTTTCCCCCGATTGCTCAGTTTAGATGGCCGGCCAGCTCTAGGAAGAGTCCTGGTGGTTCCAAACTTCTTCCATTTATGGATGATGGCGGCCACTGTGCTCAATGGGTCCTTCAAAGCAGCAGAAATTTTTCTGTACCCTTCCCCAGATTTGTGCCTTGAGACAACCCTGTCTTGGAGGTCTCCAGACAATTCCTTTGACTTCGTGCTTGGTTTGTGCTCTGATATGCACTGTCAATTGTGGGACCTTGTATAGACAGGTGTGTGCCTTTCCAAATCATGTCCAATCAACTGAATTTACCACAGGTGGACTCCAATTAAGCTGTAGAAACATCTCAAGGATGATCAGTGGAAACAGGATGCACCTGTGCTCTATTTTGAGCTTCATGGCAAAGGCTGTGAATACTTATGTACATGTGATTTCTTAGTTTTTTATTTTTAATAAATTTGAAAAAAAAAAAATCTAAAAAAAACTTTTTTCATGTTGTCATTATGGGGTATTGTGTTTAGAATTTTGAGGGAAAAAATGAATTTAATCCATTTTGGAATAAGGCTGTAACATAACAAAATGTGGAAAAAGTGAAACGCAGTGAATACTTGCCGGATGCACTGTAGGACGTTCAGTCAGTGACAACCAACTGCATTGTATATTACCAGCCTGTTTGTAATAAAGTTCTCGTTCAAACACAGCTCAGCTCTCTGTTGGTCATTCTGGGTTTCCAGACAACATCTGGTGACAAGAGAAAACCATGGAAGCGTGGCTGAGGCCACTAAGACCATTTCTGGAGTACCCTGGTGAGCCACTCATTCCTTGGCCGCACTGACTCGATGCTTTCGAGATATATGTGTCACCGTTGGACCTGGGCAAACTGGACAAGGTACGGAAGCGAGCTCTGTTAATTCACAACCTGGGCATAGAAGGACAACACATTTTCTACATGCTAGGACCAACGGACTTATTCGCTGATGCAGTAGAGCTGCTAGCTAGCTACTTCGCCACACCAGACAACGTGTTGGCGCAGCATATTTGGTTCTGCCAATGGCAACAGAAAGTTGGAGAGACGACACAACAATTCGTCGCGGACCTTCGCCACCTAGCTAGCATGTGCAGGTTTGGTTTGTTGGAAGACGAAATGGTGTGGGACCAGTTGACCGAGCACACTGGCAACCAGCGGCTGCAGACGAAGATGCTAATGGCACCAAACGACATGATGCTAACTAGTACCATTGAGCTAGTGATCCAGCTAGAGTCCACTGACAGATTAGCACCAGGGCTAGGTGTGCAGCAACAGCAGCGGCAGCCAAAGCACACACCTCTGACATACGCAGTGAGCATGGAGGAACCCGGTGACATAGCAGAAGAGATGGAAGCAAACACCGTGGACTGGAAGACCACAACGAAATGCTCTATGTGCGACAGCTGTGGTTTCCCAACGCACCGAGAGAGAGCATGCTTTTACCCAGCAAAGGGGCAATGATGCAAGAAGTGCAGTAAGTTTAACCACTTCTCCAAAGTTTGCCAGTCAGTGTCACCACCAAGCCCAATGGCCAAACACAGTCACCCACCCACGACGACCATCTACATGGTAGGGTCCAGAAGCTCGATGTATGCACTCTGCATGTTGGAGATGGATGATATTAACTTGCTGCTCCTGCTCGACACTGCGGCAATGAGGTCGATGTTGAATTGGGCTATGGTGAAAAAGTTTTTCCCCAACCACACGATTGGCAAGAACCCAATGGTGCTGCATGGGTATGGTGGTTACAGAGTTAGCAACATAGGGACCATCACGCTAATGGTCCGCTACGTGTCAAGAGTCGTTACTGACTTTGTGTTTCAAGTGACCACATATGAAGACAACATACTCGGATGTGACCTTTTTTAATCAACTGGGCTTCTCTATCCACGACAGTAACAGACTCCGTTTGACTGGCTATGATCGTTGGAATGCAACATACCCTGATGATGATGACGATGAGTGGGACGAGACACAACAGGATAACAATGAAGAGACTACAGCTGTCCCGTGAACACAGGAAGAACACTGCACGGAAGGGGGGTAGCGACCGGACTTGCCTCAGATCCTTGCCCAGCATGAGCCCACGGGAGCCACTGAGGAGTTGCAGGAGAGGGAACCCACGCCTACTGAGTATCCCGGGACACAGCAACCCAGTGTGGAGCCTAACAACGATGACAGTGATGCACTGCAACAACCAGACTTCACAGGTGAGGGAGAGAAAGGACCGGACTGCTTCTGAATCCTCGCACAGCGCCAGTTTACAGGAGCCATAGCTGAGCCGCTGGATGAAGAGTCTGCAATCATACAAGACACAATAGAGTCACTGGAAGTCTTCCAAATCCATGACCAGCATCGGCCTCCAGGAACCACTGCAGAAACACTGGATGAAGAATCTATGACCCACCAGGTAACAGCAGAACCATTACAACCTGACTGATGCCCCACGACAGACGTGGATACTACATCACCACAACCGCAGTGACACATGCAGCTGAACAGAATGCCACTTGCGGTGTTGGACTGAGTTTGGGACCACAAAACTGAGTGAACAGACCCACAGTCACCTTCAGTGCAACCTCCAGCACCACTGGCACCCATGAGGATCACCGCACAGCTGGAGCCAGTGACCTTCCAGCTGACAGATGGTTTGGTATGGCATGCCAACCATCTCCGTTGAGTTTGAGTGACAGCTCCGGATGACGAGGCTTTGCGGGAGTCAGCTTGCATGGTATGGGACCCGGACTGGAGTTTTGTGGGAGATGGTCCTGGTCCGGGGGCCCTGCACCTCTACGGGCACGTCCACCACAGGCTCGCTACAAGGCCCCTCCAGATGGACTGCCTTCCTCATGGAAAAGCAAAAGGAAGAAAGACTGTTAAGCTAGGGGAGCAGCTGGCAACGAGTAGGGGCAGAATAATCCACTCAGCCGCGCTGGGCTATTTGAGCCCTAGCTAGTTTTGTTTTGTAATACCAAATTGGGGAGGGCTGATTCGATTATGTGATGTTCTGTATTTTTCCAAGGGGTGGGGGACATGGTGACGCCAGTGCTTGACGGTTAAAGGGAGAGGGTCGGCCATCTTAGGCCCCTCTCGACTCTCTGTCTTAGGACGTTCAGTCAGTGACAAACAACTGCATTGTATATAACCAGCCTGCTTGTAATAAAGTTCTCATTCAAATACAGATAAAGTGCCAGAACTAAAGTAGTGTGGTGACCCACCACAATCTACAAGAACATTCCTCACACTCAGCATGTCTAGAGGAAGCAGAGGACAATTCACATACAGTTAGGCCCAAAAATATTTGGACAGTGACACAAGTTTTGTTATTTTAGCTGTTTACGAAAACATATTCAGGATACAATTATATTGTGGGTCACCCCCACAGCCTACGGACAAGCAGAGCGCTCAGCTGGGGCAATTAGCAGAACAATGAGATGTGTGTATTGAGATCAATAGGCAGCTTCTCTTTGTCTAGCTCTTTCCTGCCAGTATCCTGCTGTTAGGTTGACTCAAATGCAGGTGTTCATGACTTCCTGCTCTGTACTGTGATGCAAATGTCCCATGCCTTCCTGCATTTACTGTGATGTAAATGTGCCTTTCATGTATTGTCTGTAACGGGGTATATAAGTGACTGAATATCACATGCTCACTCTCTCTCTGACCACTGCTGCTGACGAGAGCCTGAGAGCTCGCTCCGGCGCGCCTGCACGGTGCTGGAGTGAGTTCTGTGATGGCGGGATGAAATAAAACCCACTTTTAAACCTCAGTTTGCTGCTTATTATTTCATGCCTTTGGCACACCGAGAAAGCACACGCTTTGTGCAACGCAACCTTCTGGTCTGGACAGCCACACTGGTGACCCGACGTAGAAAAGAACACGCTGACAACGAACGCAGCACCCGGCGGTGATTCTCCGACGACAAGCGAACGCAGCAGCCTGACGCAAATGGACATGCATTTTTTTTTTTTCTTGCCTTCTGATTGTTGCTCTGAGTGTTGCTATCCCTGTGCTGTTGCAATCCTGGAATTTCCCCGTTGTGGGACTAATAAAGGCTTATCTTATCTTATCTTATCTTATCTTATTTCACTTGCTCAAAACAAAACTTAAGGCAGAAAGACCCACAAACAAGCAACAACTGAAGACAGCTGCAGTAAAGGCCTGGCAAAGCATCACAAAGGAGGAAACCCAGCGTTTAGTGATGTCCATGGGTTCCAGACTTCAGGCAGTCATTGCCTGCAAAGGATTCTCAACAAAATATTGAAAAGTAACATTTTACTTAGGGTTATGTTTATTTGTCCGATTACTTTTGAGCCCCTGAAATGAGGAGTGTTCATATAAAAATAGCTACAATTCCTACATGTTTAATCATATATTTTTGTTTAGCCCCTTGAATTAAACCTTCAAGTCTGCACTTCAATTCCGTTGTAGTTGTTTCATTTCAAATCCAATGTGGTGGCATGCAAAGCCCAAATCATGAAGATTGTGTCACTGTCCAAATATTTCTGGGCCTAACTGTATGGACAGAGAGCCCCTGGGGGGACAACCAGAACAATGGACTATTGTTTATACATCCCCGGATTAAGGAGAAGACGTCCGGGCGCCAATTGGTCAGGCTAATCATATGTATTGACTGATATGTATATCAATATGCTAATGTGCCATGCATTTGCTCTGTTTGTATAACATATAAAAGAGCTGACGATATATGCCTCAGCAACACAAGACAGCACACACGACACAGCACACACAGCACAGTAGACCACTATAGCGCACAGCGCTACAAATGCGTCTCATTTTGATGAAGGAAATAAAACTCTGCAACCTTCCAGCTCGTCGCATCTCGCCTGAACTTATTCCTCCACAGTAGCACAATTTCCATTTAAGTAAAAATATCGAAGAACTCACTTTTGAATGTACTTGAAGTACAACTAGTGCATGCCCGTAGAAAGCAAGTATTCCTGTCTGAAACAGGTAGCCCAGTCAGGCTTTACAGGCCCAAATGTAGGCTGTTTGAAAGTGGAATACAGAGGTGTATCCTATATGTAGGCAATCACACGTTAGACTTTGACAAATATGAAAGGGACTGAACTGAGATTTATTTGATTGTGTGAATATTAATTACAGAATAATTGAAAATGAATGGGACATCCAATATTAGCCACCGTTTAAGAACCGCTTGTTTATTTTTTGTCAGATTAATTATTTGTGGAATCTTGTAGATCTTTTTTCTCCTATTAAAATTGTTGTTTCTGTACCTTTACCTTGGCATTTGTTCAGAGAGCAAAGTAAAAATTTCATTGCTCAGGAAATGTAGCATTTCTTAACTGTGCACATGATAATAAAGCCTTTGGATTTTGAATCTTTTGTGAGTTGTATTCATAATAGTGCATCTTGCACTTTGGGGAATGGGAGTTGTTCAGTCACCATTATAATTTAGTTTATATGTGTAGTTTATAGTCTACCGTCAATAAACGGATACAGGTAAAGTGGACCCCTGACCAAGTGAGCACTCAAGTGAGCACCCCAAGTGGACCCCAGGATCCAATCTGTACATGTACAAGTACATTCTCAATCCAGTGATTTGTAAATACAAAGAAGGAGAACAACAAGAATTTGTATAAAACTGTTGGAACGACTTTTCCCAGTCACCAAGAAGTATAAAAAATATGTAAGATGACAACTAAGCTGACCAAGGAGAAGGTTTTGGCTCTGTTTCTGCTTTCAAAAGATTTTTCTTCTCCACTGCTGCTGCTCGTCATCGCCGGCTGCCCCCAGATGAAAATCCACAGTATGTGGGACTATAATGTTCTAAATAAGGCTTTAGAGAGCCCTGAATCAGTTTGTAAATCACTGGATTGAAAATGTACTTGTACATGTACAGATTGGACCCGAGGGTCCACTTGGGGTGCTCACTTGGTCATGGGTCCGCTTGACCTGTTCCCTAATAAACTCATGCTGTACTATAACAGGACACATTTACAAATATTTGAGACCCATTGTAGTGCGTCCTTTTATATTTTAGCAATATTATAAGTACAAAACACCGCCCACACTTCTTGAAGCCAGGGCATGAAGAGACTTCGGTGACAGAGCGGTGACTAAAGTTTTATTGATAAAAATTACATATTTTGACTGAGCGACTCCATACTGTCATGTCCCGGCAAGCGCTCGCCCCCTCCTTCCCATTTCATCCTGTGCTCCTGATCAAGTCATTTGACGCACCTGCTGTTCCTGCTGAGCCAGTGTTTATAAGGAAGCACTCTTCAGTGATTCAACGCTGGCTTGTTTGGGTATACTGCCGCCAGTACAACTATCTAAATAAGTGGCTACTAGTGTTGTGGTTGACCTTACCTGACACACTTTCTCCTCCTTCTTCGCTACAGGTTGCTGCCGACAGAGCGATGCGTCTTCAGGGGTGTTGGTGTGCTCGCCAGCCTGTTGCTTTTCCCAATCGCAGTCATCATCTCCACCCAGTCAGACTCCGCTCCTCATTCCTCCACCAGCAGTCCTGACCTGCTGGTTCATCTTCTTCGTTGGGTTCTGTGCCGGGCTCTCTTCTTCTCCCACGTGAGTGGTATTATTTTGGATTTCCATCTCCCCCTTCATTCCTCTATTAATCAGCCTCGTCTCTCCCTCTGCAAGTTTGCTGCTCCTCTGGCGAGTGACTGGTTTTCTCCAAGTTCACGTCTTTTGAAATGAAATAAAGGGTCAAACTTTTCTTGTGTGTGAATCTGTTGGTGTTGCATCTTGCACTTAGGCTGATTATCCAGTCAATATGACACACACTCGGGGATGCACACCCTCGTGACCTCAGCAAAACACGTATACAACCTTAGGTCAGTCCAACAAACTGTTCAAGAGCTATATATCTGACAATTGGTTCAAGAGATATGTGTGGAACAGACACACACAGACACACACACAGACAGAGAGATGCTGCATTTATAGTTAAAGTACTAGATTCTATTCAACTGAATACATTAACTCATTCTGATTGTTGAGGCCACAGTAAAAAATGATTTTAAATGTAACCCAGCCCTTGTAAAATCTACTTTACTGAAGTGCAGCTACATGAAAAATGTGGTTAAATACAACAACGAAGTACTTTTTTTTTGTCACATTCCGCCACTGGCTTTTAGCAACAAGTGTATTTCCCAAATATACACTACCGTTCAAAAGTTTGGGGTCACCCAGACAATTTTGTGTTTTCCATGAAAAGTCACACTTTTTTTTTTTTTTTGTTACTTATTTGTACCCATAGGTAGATTTGGTTTGCAGTCTGGTGACAAGCCACCGGCTGCCGGTCGCTGCGTGCACAAGCGCCCTAAACCTACATGTTTTTGGTATGCGGGAGGAAACCGGAGAAATCCCGGAGTAAACCCACGCAACACGGGGAGAACATGCAAACTCCACACAGCTCACTGTTGGTCGGGGGCTGGGATCGAGCCCACGGTCTCATAATCCCCGCGATCCCCCAGCCGAGGGTAAACTGTGCTGCCACAGTGCTAAACCACTGTGCCACCGTGCAGCCCGACTTTTATTTACCGCCATGAGTTGTAAAATGAATAGAAAATATAGTCAAGACATTGACAAGGTTAGAAATAATGATTTGTATTTGAAATAATAATTTTTTCCTTCAAACTTTGCTTTCGTCAAAGAATCCTCCATTTGCAGCAATTACAGCATTGCAGACCTTTGGCATTCTAGCTGTTAATTTGTTGAGGTAATCTGGAGAATTCTGACGCAATGAGCAAACACATTGTACCATTAGAACACTGGAGTGATAGTTGCTGGAAATGGGCTTCTACACACCTATGTAGATATTGCACCAAAAACCAGACATTTGCAGCTAGAATAGTCATTTTCCACTTTAGCAATGTATAGAGTGTATTTCTGATTAGTTTAAAGTTATCTTCATTGAAAAAAACAGTGCTTTTCTTTCAAAAATAAGGAAATTTCTAAGTGACCCCAAACTTTTGAACGGTAGTGTATGTTTTAAACTTGGTTTGATTAACCACTGCCCATTTCTGTCTTTCATCTAGGAAAGAGGAAAATGATCCACCCCAAACCAGGCTTTACATCATTTACAGAGATGCAGGCTGAAGATCTGCTGAACTGGAACCAGCGTGAGTGGCACCTCCAGTTGCTTCTCAGTGAAGCAAGGGAGCATGAAACTACCTTGTGAAGGGAGGAGATGGCTCAAAATGCTGCCTTCAATTAAACGTTCCTTGGTGTGCTGGGCCACCTTGTGAAGGCAATGAGAGGCTGGTGTGTGTGACCCATTCTGTTTTTTTTTTGTTCGTTTGTTTTTTTTTTGTTTTTTTACAGTTTAGAGTTTGAATTTTGCACATTCTAAATAATCTGGATTTTGCTGCTGATTGTAATAAACAATTTGGTGACTTATGTGTTTGCATCATGATTTTCTATTTTGTCTGTTAAGACACCGGTGGCAAAAGAGACAACAGTACAAACCATTTATCAGTGACGTTGAAAATAATGGCTCATTTTTAAGAAAAAGTTGTGGTGGTATGGGTGGGGGATTCTCCACCCAGAGACGGCAGCTGGGGGAAAGAGGGAGCAATGTGCTGAAGGAGGAAGTGTCACTGGGGGGGGGGGGGGTCTTAGACAGGACAGTAAGGACTTTTCACCCCCTGGGGAGAGGAGGAAGCACCAGAACTGCTGGAGGAGGAAAGGGTGTGAGATGGTGGTACTGGCGTTATGTTATGTTAATGTGCCACGCATGTCTTTGTTCCACACAGTGATTATCGTCGGGATTCCTGGGTCTCAATGCATGGAATTAAAGATTATAAAAAAAGGATGCACAGAGACCCAGGAGATTTTACTGTACTGAATGTTGGAGAAGGAATAAAGTTTGTGTGTTGTCCAGCTCATTGCCTCGCCTGCTCCCTTTCTCCACATTGGTGACCCCACGACTTGCCATGGAGAGCGAGCCAAGCACCACCATGGAGACTACCTGGAGGGAAAGCACCAGCGCCACGTACACTGTCTCAGTCAAGCTCCCAAACTTCTGGCTTCACAACCCGACTGTGTGGTTCCTGCACATAGAAGCCCAGTTTGCACTCCGCGGTTTAACAACAGACGACACAAAGTATTACTACTTGGTCGCTGCGCTGGATGCGCCCGCCACATAACAAGTGACGAACCTGCTCCAGGATCCGCTGGCCCAGAGGACATATGAAGCGCTCAAGAGGATGCTGCTCCAGCGCTATACCCTTTCTGACAGTGAGAGGACAGCGAGACTCCTAACATGTTCGAGTTAGGTGACAGATCAGCTGTGGAGCTCATAGAGAGCATGTTGGCGCTGATGGGGAAGAATGACGAGCCTTTCCTGTTCACCCACTTGTTCCTCAGGAACCTACAAGCTGCTGCGAGGGCAATTCTGGCCAATTCGCCACTGCTGGTGACCAAGGACTACCGCACACTGGCGCAGGAAGCGGATCGCATCATTTTAGCAACCAGAAATCTTAGCGTGAATGCAGCGGCACCGGCGTCCATGAGGGACTCCAAAGAGGTCAAGGAGCCGTTGGTGGTAGCCAGAGCAGACACCAAGAGATGAAGGAACGGGGTGATCTGTTTCTATCATTGCTGTTTCAGCTCAAATGCCCAACGCTGCCTGTCGCAATGCCAATTCAAGAAACCAGGAAGACAGCATGCTCGGCATTCAGTAGCAGCTACAACCGCTGGTGACAGGAACAAGCTGCTTCATGTCATGGACACACATTCGAGGAGACGGTTTTCGGTGGATTCTGGCTCCCAGAAGAGCCTCATCCTGCCGGTCAATGCAGACAGGGTGGCAGGAGGCAGCGGTCCCGAGTTCACAGCCGCCAACGGAGCCACCATCAGGACGTTTGGCATAGACGATATGCTTGCATGGATGCAATTTTCAGTGGGACTTTGTGGTAGCTGCATGTTTTGCCCCCAGTTTAGGTGCAGATTTTTTATGTGCTTATGGGTTGTTAGTCGATGTTGCTAAAAGGCGATTAGTGGATGCTTTCTCTTTTGCCTCACTGTCCTGCACAGCTCGGGGAGCTGGGTCAACAACACTGGCTAACATTATAGCTCAAGAGGATAAGTACCAACATTTACTCGCACAGTTCCCACCACTCACAATCCCTACTTTTTTGGCTACAATAACGAAACACGGGGCCAAACATTTCATAACTACAAAAGGCCCGCCGGTGTTCACACAACCGGTTCACACAATCGGTGCCTGGACGCGGCTAAACTGGCCAGTGTGCACGAGGAGTTTGCCACCTTAGAGCAGTTGGGCATGGTCAGGCCCATGGGCATCCCCCTACACATGGTGCCTAAGGCCGACGGGTTGTGGTAACCGTGCAGCGATTTCCAGTGCTTGAACAATGCCACGGAACACGATCGGAATCCTATCCCGCACATCCAGGATTTTTCTGTGCACCTGGCCAGGGCGCGTGTTTTTTCCAAAGCGGATCTGGTCTGCGGTTACCACGAGGTCCCAGTGCGTGCGGAAGATGTTCTGAAAACAGCGGTAATAACTCCTTTCGGCCTTTTCGAGTTTTTACGTATGCTGTTCAGATTAAAAGGTGTGGTGCAGACTTTCCAGAGGATGATGGACGCAGTGCTTTGTGACTTGTCCTTCATTTTTGTGTACTTAGACAATGTTCCGGTAGCTAGCGCGTCTGAGGAGGAGCACATTGTCCATCTCAAGACGGTTTTCCAGAGGTTGGAAGTGCACGGGCTGACAGTTAACCCAGTGAAGTGCCAGTTTGGTGTGCCAGTGATTGATTTTTTGGGCCACCACATTTCACCAGAGGGCACAATTCCATTACCGGATAAGGCGCGCGCTGTGTCGGACTTCCCATGTCCACAGACCGTGAGGACCCTGCAGGAGTTTTTGGGAATGGTTAATTTTTATAAGCGTTTCCTTCCCTGGGCAGCCCAGCTGATGCAGCCATTGCATGCTGCGCTTAAAAAAAAGAAGTCCGCAGAAACCATCGACTGGACTCCCGAGCGAGTCCAGGCTTTCACAAACGTAAAAACAGTGCTGGCGGATGTGCGTTGCTAGCCCACCCAGGTTCGTCGGTACGGATAGTGCTCACTACAGATGCGTCTGATGTTGCCATAGGGGCAGTGGTATAGCAGTACTTCTCCGGTTCTTGGCAGCCGCTCGCATTTTTCAGTCGAACTTTGTGCGACAACGAATGCAAATACAGCACGTTCAACAGAGAATTGCTGGCTCTCCACCTGGCGATGCGCCACTTCCAGTTTTGGCTAGAGGGGCACGAGTTCACCGCGTTCGTGGACCATAAGCCACTGATGTACGCAGTGTCCAAGGTCTCGGAACCGTGGTCGGCCCGGCAGCAACGGCATTTGGCTGCGATTTCGGAGTTTACTACTGACATTCAACATGTTGCTGGTAAGCTTAATGTTGTGGCAGACTGCCTGTCGCGCGCATTAGTCTCCCCGGTCTACATGGGAATAGATTTCCCTGCCATGGCTGCAGAGCAAGCAGGTGACGCAGACATTTGAGCGCTCCAGTTGGTGCCTCCTGGGTTAAGGCTGAAAAGCAGGGTGGTGCAAGAAGGGTGCCCTTCCCCCCGCTCTGTGACGTCTCCACCGGCCACCTGTGCCCGGTGGTTCCAAGCTGCCGCATTTTTGAGTCAGTCCACTCTCTTTCGCATCCAGGCGTGCGCGCTTCGGTGAAACTAGTGAGGGCGAAATTCGTCTGGCCGCGCTTGCTCAAGGACGTGAAAGAGTGGGCTGTAGCTTGCATCGCGTGCCAGCGGGCCAAAGGGCACAAGCACACCAGAGCCCCCCTTGAGCCGTTCCAAATCCCGGCCAGGAAGTTCGACCACATTCATGTGGATTTGGTGGGACCCCTCCTGCCATCGCAAGGTTTCACGCACCTTTTGACAGTTGTGGACCGCGCCACGCACTGGCCTGAAGTGGTCTCGCTGGCTTCTACCACGTCTGTGGAAGTGGCTCGTGCTTTTTTGTCAGCTTGGGTTGCACGTTTTGGATCCCCATCGGACATCACTTCCGACAGGGGTCCACAATTCATTTCAGAACTGTGATCCATGATGGCCCAGAGCCTGGGGGTCAAAATTCACTGTACTACCGTGTACAACCCCCAGGCTAATGGGTTATGCAAGCATTTTCATAGGTCGCTTAAGGCAGCGCTCAGAGCTTCGCTCACGGATACAAATTGGGTCGACCGCCTGCCCTGGGTTCTTTTAGGGTTGTGCTCCGTGCCTAAGAAGGATCTGGCAGCCCCCCCGGCAGAACTTGATTTTTCTCCGCCGCTGTGGATCCCCGGAGAGTTTTTACCAGAAAACCCCGAGCCCGGAACCAAGCCGACTGCGCAATTTTGCACAGTACGGAGGCTTTTAATGTGCTGGGCCCGGCCCACCATTGTTTTCCCCTCACTTTTGTCCCCAAGAGTTTACAGAATGGCGGTTTTGTTTCTGTCAGGCACGATGCGCACTGGACCCCACTGTGCCCACCGTACGACGGACCGTTCAGGGTGTTGGAACCTGGGGTGAAGCATTTTGTGTTAGATTTGGGGGAGCATAGGGAGACCGTCTGCATCGACAGGCTGAAGACCGCTTTTGTGTTGGCAGACGAGCAGGTGGTGTTGGCCCAAACTCCCCGGCGCAGACACCCGCTGTTGGGGCTCCTCAAGTTGGTGTTCCCTCGGTAGGAACCGGCGCTCGCAAAGCTAATGTGTTTCCTCCCCTCCTTTTTTCCCTCCACAGACTGACATGCCCTCCTGTACACCTCTCCAGCAGGGTGTTTCGACTGGATCAGCAACCCCCGCTACAGCTGCTATGGGCTCCGGCTCAAGCCCAAAGGACGGGGGCGGGGGTGGGGGTGGGGGGTTAGTGCCCTTTCTGGGTGTTCAGGGGGGCGCTGTGTGGTAGTACGGGTGGGGGATTCTCCACCCAGAGACAGCAGCTGGGGGAAAGAGGGAACAATGTGCTGAAGGAGGAAGTGTCACTGGGGGGTCTTAAACAGGACAGTAAGGACTATTTGCTCCCCAGGGAGAGGAGGAAGCACAAGAACCGCTAAAGGAGGAAAGGTTGTGAGAATGCGGTACTGGCGTTATATTATGTTAATGCGCCACGCATGTCTTTGTTCCACACATGATTATGGTCGGGATTCCTGGGTCTCAATGCATGGAATTAAAGATTATGAAAAGAGGATGCACGGAGACCTAGGAGATTTTACTGTACTGAATGTTGGAGAAGGAGTAAAGTTTGTGTTGTTTAGCTCGTTGCCTCGCCTGCTTCCTTTCTCCACAAAGTAACCAAAAACAATTATTTTATTTAGTGAAGATTGTATTGTTGGATGTGCCAGTGCAGAAGACACTGCACACTTTAGTAATAGTACCAGTATATGGAGGAATTATGTACCATATTAGCATCTGTATTTCCTAATAATGGGTTAGGGTTTAATGGGATTTAACATTTTAACACAAACTGCTTTGTGGTTTATAATTCTGTTGACAGACTTACACCAAACCAAAAGTGATTTCTCAAACTGCTGGATTATTCTTAGACAGCTTTTTCAAACTTTTAGTATTTGATTTATGTCACTTGTTGCTAACCTTCATAAATAATACAAAGTGGAGGCACATCTGCAAAAAGTACAAAAGTCTATTGTCAAAATTCTTAGTGCAATACTAAATGAATACACGTATAGTAAATTGTTGATGCAGAGAATATATATTTATACAGTGTAGCATCTGACATGTTGTAAGACCCAGTAAGCAGACACAGACTCAAAAGTAAACTCAATTATCTTTATTGTGTGTGCTGAGTGTGTGCGTGTGTATGTGTAGCTGTGCAGCTGGGGCGAGCAGAGCACCGTACAGCCTGGCAACCCTATGAACGAGCAAAGACAGGGAGGATTAGTGTTAGAACTCAGGAGGGAATGTACAGTGATGTTTAGGGCTTACTGTCAATGAGATGGTGAGCAGCTCAGGTTCAGCCCCGAAGGCTCCGGCCAGGGAGACAGTGTCTACAGGCCCGGTTGTGAATGGGGATGATGGAGGTGTTGTAAAGACGTAGTGGGAGCTCGGTCCGCCGCCAGGAGGGAGAGGTCCGCCACCACGGATCTCTGCCTGTGGACAGGGGATTAGAGCGTAGAATAGTGGTGAAGAAGGTGATGGCTTACTTGTCATGGGGTAGAGAGTACTCCCAGATGAATGACGAGGGATGATGAGTTTCTCTGAAGAACAACAATGACGAGAAAGAAAACTCTGGAGGAAGACGAAGAGGTGTGCCGGTCTCATCAGACCAGGAAGAAAGACGACTCGCTTAAATAGCCCCTTTGATGAGGGAGAGCAGGTGTGCACGCAGCTGTGGAGAATCAGGCAGGATTGTGGAGAATCAGGCCCCCAGGTCATGGTATTCCGGAGGAACCTTGGACAAATCGGGGGGGGATGTCGGGGACACCGAAGGGTACAGATGGTGAACAAGCAGCGGACTGAAGGCAAGCACTGAGGCAGAATGAGCTCCAAGAGACTACGTTCCCGGAGTGCCAGTCAATCGAAGGATTGTGTAATCGGAGCCAGGGGTAGCCGAGGATAACCGGAGAGATGGACACCCGCAGCACGAATAACCTGAGCTGCTCCCGATGATTCCCAGACACTATGACTGATACTGGGGCAGTTTGTTGAGACACCATGGCCAGTGGGGCTTTGGACAGGGTGATTAGTTTCAGAGGGGTCTTTATTTGGTGACATGGAAGCCCCAACCAGGTTGCCAGTTCCCCAGAAATGAAGCTCTGCTCGGCCCCCGAATCAAAAAGAGCATGAGTGGCTATCTCAACCTGATTATGGACAAAGCGGATAGGTAATAGGGATCTAGTGAGGGGATTGTTTTGAGGTGAGTCCCCCTACTGCGATGCACGGACTCTCTCTTTTGGCTGTATGGGACAGGTAGCTACCTCATGCTCCTCACTGCCACAATAGAGGCATAGCCCTAACTTACGGCGGCGCTGTTTCTCCGCTAGCGGTAACTTGGACTGCCCAACGACCATTGACTCAGGGGAGTCTACAGAATCAGAGGAAGGTAGGGCCAGCAGGGGGGGCTGCGGGGAGCAGCGTAACTGGGTGCCCGAGCGTCTGGAAGCCTTGTCCTCGGTGGCCCACTCCCTTAACCAATTGTCTAGGCTAATGGCTAGGGAGATAAGATCGGTTAACCTACTGGGCTTCTCTAGGCGGGCTAGCTTATCCCTCAGGCTAGGGGTAAGGCTTCAGACAATGATGCTACAAAATGATGTGTCTTCCCACCCCACCTCCATGGCTACCACCCGGAAATCTGTGGCGTAGTCGGCTACAGACTTGCTCCCTTGCCTTAAGTTAAGTAGCTGGGAGGTAAGCACGCTATCACAGTCGGAGAGGTCGAAGACCTCATTAAACTCACTGACGAATTGGTCATAGGTCATAGTAGCGTAGTCAGCCCTAGCCATCACCGCGTAGGCCCAGGCTAAAGCCCACCCCTCCAGGAGATTAACTACTTAGCCTATATGGCTGTGACTGGTGGGAAAATCCCCTGGCACCCACTGAAAGACTATCCCACACTGTAAGAGAAACCCCCTAGCCTCACCTAGCTTACTGCTAAAGCGAGTGGGCATGGGAATTGGTGTCAGCCGAGATGGTGGAGACTGAGCAGGTTGGGAGCTAGTGGGAGCGGTGGAGCTACCTGAAGCCGGAGGAAAGGGCTGAGGACCAGATAGGTGATCCAAACAGGAATTAATCTGGACCAGCTGGGTGAGTATAACCTGTTGCTGGTGAGATAACTGGTCTACTCAAGCCTCTAAGATGTTAACCTTGTGCGCTAGAGCACTGTCTGCTGGGTCGTTGTGACGGAGTCATACTGACATGTTGTAAGATTCAGTAAGCAGACACAGACTCAAAAGTAAACTCAATTATCTTTATTGTGTGCTGAGTATGTGAGTGTGTGTATGTGTAGATGTGCAGCCGGGACAGCAGAGCACCGTACAGCCTGGCAACCCTATGAAAGAACAAATCAGGGAGGATTAGTGTCAGAACTCAGGAGGGAATGTACAGTGATATTTAGGGCTTACTGTCGATGAGATGGTGAGCAGCTCAGGTTCAGCCCCCAAGGCTCCGGCCAGTGAGACAGCGTCTGCAGTCCCGGTTGTGAATGGGGATGATGGAGGTGTTGTAGAGACGTAGTGGGAGCTTGGTCCACCGCCAGGAGGGAGAGGTCCACCGCCACAGATCTCCGCCTGAGCACAGGGGATTAGAGTGTAGAATAGTGGTGAAGAAGGTGATGGCTTACTTGTCACGGGGTAGAGAGTATTCCCAGACGAACAACGAGGGATGATGAGTTTCTCTGAAGAACAACGATGACGAGAAAGAAAACTCTGGAGGAAGATGAAGAGGTGTGCTGGTCTCATCAGACCAGGAAGAAAGACGACTCCCAGCACGGCTTAAATAGCTCCTTTGATGAGGGAGAGCAGGTATGCCCGCAGCTGTGGAGTATCAGGCAGGCAGAGCGAATCATCGCAGTATCAGCTTCTTCTCAGGCCAATTCAGGAAGTCACTCTTCATCTTAAAGAAACTCTCACTCAACGTCTGGTCAAGAATTGTTGTGTTTTTTCATCATCAGAACTCCAGTGAAAATAATGTCCTTTGTAGAGAAACCCGATAAGATTGCTTTTAAAGGATTAAGTGCACCATAAAACTGCTGGAGTCCCCTCCAATCAGACAGTTCATGCTGATAGAATCCGTTTGTACCAGGAAATGATACTCTTAAAAGTCATAAACTCCCCACAGTTTACTCCTTAAGCTGACAGGTATATGGTTGACTCCCTTTTTGGGACATATCCCAGAAGCTCCATAACACTCAAACTGTCTCCCTTTTTGCATGCAAGGTCCTGGGGGCATGTTCAGGTCACCTAAAAATTGTTTACAGCTCAACAGGTGACAAACTGGTGGCTTGTCACCAGACTGCAAAACAAATCTACCTACGGGTACAAAATAAGTAATAATAATAATAAAAAAAAGTACCTCCTAGTGGACATCTATGGATTATGTTTCATTACTTGTGCAATCTGGAACTTTATTTCTCTGAACATTAACTCTTTTTCAAGTTTACATTCCTCAGGAATTCTAAGGACACTGTGAAGATGATTTCCTTTGTGATGGACAATAATGGTTTGCAATAATTCATTAATCCTTGATTTAAATGTGATTGCATGTCTTAGGAATGTTTTTTTTTACATGAATGTTATTCAAATAAATGTTAAATGTATTAGTAACAGTATAAATGCATAGTCACTGAATATTAGCCTTGAGTCACTTAATTTAGTTAGATTTTATATTGAGTATAGTGTAGCGGTTTGATTAAACCCCCACAACACACAGACAGAACACAGAGACAGTCAGCTCGCACTCCTGGGTTTTTTCCACTGCATGCTGCGTTTACAGCCGTGAAGTTGAAGTGTTCATGCATCTTGTCCTTACTGTGCTTCTTCTGAGCATCTTACATATGTAGATGTGCTTTGAGGTAAATCTCCACAAACAGACTGGTCAAACACAGCGCTCGGCTAGAGCAAATAACAGAACAGTGAAATGTGTATTAATGTCTACAGGCAGCCCCGTTTCGTCTGGCTCACCTCTGTGATGTTAATGGTTACCTTTAATGCAAATGTCTCACGCCTGTCCTGTTATCTCTTTGATCAGACCAACTGCTGTGAATGCTTTGATGTATTGTTGTAGTTGGATGTATATATACTGCTTTGTAACCATGCTCTCATTCTCTCTCACTCTCACTTCAACCTCTGCTGCAGGACACAGACATTGTGTCCTCTTTCTCTGAGAGCCGTGGGCTCGCTCTCGGCGCGCATGCACGGCGCCGGGAGCGGAGCTTGTGACGGTGGTATGATATAATAAAACTCTACTTAAAACCTCAAACAACGCCGCTTTATTTCATGCCGCCGCACTGGTGACCCCTTGAAGACGCACACGCTTTGTGCGACGCAGCCTTCTGATTTGGACGGCCACGCTGGCGAACCGACGCTGAAAAAAACGAGCGGCCAGCGAACGCAGCACCCGGGCATGAATGCTCTGTCGCAGCGGCCTGACTGGTCCGCCCTCCCTGCGGCTTCAGGGACACCTCGACACGGAGCCAACACAGGCGAGCCGTTCTCCGGACATCACCCACGACAGGGAAAACTGCAGAAAACGTCATGGCGCGACCCTCGCCTGAGATCGGGATGTCCACGCTGGACCAGCCGAGGGACACAGAACGTTTTCTCCCTCTCACCGCTACACTTCCCTCTCAGCGATCCTACTCATCCACCCGAGCCTGAGGAACAAAGATCGTCTATTCCCTCCCACCGCTCCAACGCATCTGCACGAGCCTGAGGGACCAAAGATCGTCTATTTCCTCTCACCGCTCCAACGCACCATGGCCAATCATGCAGCCACAGCTCAACCTGGATTTTATCGGCACCGTCTGCGCCAATCTCCACCAAGATTCTGCACCCTGGTTCTCCTCTCCAGCGGCCCACCCACGCACGGAACCCCCGCGCACGCACCGGGGAGTTACGAGGACGGCGCATCACGCACGGGACAAATAACGGCTCCAGAGACCGCCATCGTCCTCCGCCGCTGCACATGCCCGAGAAAAACGGCCGATCGCCACCCTCGGAACCTTCAGGGCTGCCCGTTCACCTGAAGCAAGCACGCAGCTCGCCACTGGATTTTTTAATGGTCTCAGCCACGGCACAAAGGGATTTCAGCCGTCAGCTGTTCCCGGGGGGCTTTGGGGTTGCTCCTGCACCTAAAGTCAACACGCCAGTCCCTCTGCTCTCATTACAGCCGCCACGCAGCCTCGTCTTTTCTTCATGGCCACGAGAGGAGCCAGAGACTAATTTTTCTTCTTCTGATCTCTGCATGTTCAGACGGGACATCACGGAGCAGCAAACACTTTTGGCGCGACTCGAACGATTTTCCCGCGCCCGGTCAGCATGTACTACCCCCCCCCCCCTCCTCCTGCACAGAGCTTTTCCCTGCTCGCTGCCCAGACTGCAACATCGAGGTCACGGTCCCCTACCGTTCCCTCTGGGGGGGGAGCAGTGTAGCGGTTTGATTAAATCCCCACAACACACAGACAGAACACAGAGACAGTCAGCTCGCACTCCTGGGTTTTTTCTGCTGCATGCTGCGTTTACAGCCGTGAAGTTAAAGTGTTCATGCATCTTGTCCTTACTGTGCTTCTTCTGAGCATCTTACATATGTAGATGTGCTTTGAGGTAAATCTCCACAAACAGACTGGTCAAACACAGCGCTCGGCTAGAGCAAATAACAGAACAGTGAAATGTGTATTAATGTCTACAGGCAGCCCCGTTTCGTCTGGCTCACCTCTGTGATGTTAATGGTTGCCTTTCATGCAAATGTCTCACGCCTGTCCTGTTATCTCTTTGATCAGACCAACTGCTGTGAATGCTTTGATGTATTGTTGTAGTTGGATGTATATATACTGCATTGTAACCATGCTCTCATTCTCTCTCACTCTCACTTCAACCTCTGCTGCAGGACACAGACATTGTGTCCTCTTTCTCTGAGAGCCGTGGGCTCGCTCTCGGCGTGCATGCACGGCGCCGGGAGCGGAGCTTGTGACGGTGGTATGACATAATAAAACTCTACTTAAAACCTTCTACAACGCCGCATTATTTCATGCCGCCGCAATATAATGAATTTCATAGGAACTGAATGAACGTTTCCTGAAACTTGTGAGTCAGCGAACTTGTAACAGCCAATCCCCAGGCTGCCTTTCTATTGAATAATGCCCTTGCATTTGATTGGCTGTTCATAGACAAAGAACAGAACCTCATTGGACAAAAGCCCATTCAAACTCCTCTTTATGGAAGATAATTGGTCCATCTTGCTGCCAGTCATATCTTTATGATTCTAGGATCGCGACCCTTAAAAAGAGGAGAAAATGCCCTAACAGGAGAGTTTAAGAAGTTGTTTTTGTCTTTGTGCAGGTCTGAACCTTGTCAAGTCCTGTGCTAGTTTTCTTAAATCATCTTTTTTAAGCTTTTGCCTATTTTTCTGGCAACTGAGGAGAAACCATCCCTTCCTAAGTGAGCTCACCTTTCTGTGGAAGTCAAACTTCCAAAAAGCCTTTTCTCTATCCTCAGAAGCTGTGCTTATCTGTGTGTGTCCGACACGATCATCGGTAGTATGGGGGCCCCCCAGGGAACGGTTTTGGCTCCCTTCCTGTTCACCCTTTATACTGCGGACTTCTCACACAACACAACACACTGCCATCTACAGAAGTTCTCTGACAACTCTGCGATCGTCGGCCTCATCTCCAACGGAGATGAAGCTGAGTACAGAGGACTTATCCTGGACTTCGTGGACTGGTGCCATCGGAACTGCCTCCAGATCAACACAAGGAAAACTAAGGAGCTGGTGGTGGACTGCCGCAGGCAAGGACAACCCCTCACAGCACCAGTAAACATACAGGGAACAGACATTGAGATGGTGACATCCTATAGGTACCTGGGTGTTCATCTGAACAATAAACTAGACTGGTCACACAATACCAACGCACTCTACAAGAAGGGACAGCGCAGGCTGTTCCTACTGAGGAGACTCAGGTCTTTTGGTGTACAAGGGGCGCTGCTGAAGACATTCTACGACACAGTGGTGGCATCAGCCATCACTTTTGGAGTAGTCTGCTGGGGCAGTGGCATTACAGCAGCCGATAGGAAGAGACTGAACAAACTGATCAAGAAAGCTCGCTCTGTCCTGGGGCAGCGCCTTGACCCAGTGGAGGAGATAGGAGAGAGAAGGATGGTGGCTAAACTGTCATCTCTGCTGGAGTCCGAGTCCCACCCTATGCAGGACATACTGAATGCACTGAGGAGCTCATTTAGCAGCAGACTACATCATCCTAGGTGCGCAACCGAGAGGTTTTGCAGGTCCTTCCTACCTACGGCTGTCAGACTGTATAACCTAAGCAGGGCTGCTCGCAGAGATAGCAAAAAAACTTGACGACCTAATAGTAATGAATGCAAAAGACGCAACAGACTTACACAAATGGTCCCCTCCAGTATACAACTAGGACATTATCGGTCGCTACGGAGGGTGACAATATGTATGGGTACATATTCATACTATGTAGGATAACTAAGTAGACGGTTATGCTGTTTATTCCATCTAGCTATAATTCTCCGCACTGTGTGTATATATATTTATTCCATCTAGCTACAATGCTCCGCACTGTGTTTATATATTTATATGTACATATGTATATTCACTGCTCTTGTTTTTCTTGTCTTCTTGATTGTTGCTCTGAGTGTTGCTATCCCTGTGCTGTTGCAATCCTGGAATTTCCCCATTGTGGGACTAATAAAGGCTTATCTTATCTTATCCTATTTAAATGTTTTTCCTGGACTTTTTGACTTTTCCTGCCGTTAAAGTGGACTTTTAATTTTCCTGCCTTTAAAGTGGACTGATAGAGATTTTTGGACCTTTAATCTTTCCCTGCCTCACCCACGTATCACAATGTTAAGAAACCAGGAGTTGGTGGGTGAAGCTGCCTAAAGGCACTTTTCCTCCAGCCTTTAGCTGTCCTGTGGGCTGTGAACATCCTAAATTTCGGACTGGTTGCCTCAAAGACATCACGTCTGCTCCTGGAGCCCCGTTCATCCTGCTGCTGGCTATGCGCCGCATGCTCCAGGGAGCCCCCAGCCGAGTCTACGCTTCTCACAGCTTTGGACAATTGGAAAGACGACTGGCAGTCACTTTCCCCTGTTTGCCACCTTACTGGCGTTTGTGATCGCCGCTGGAAATCGGCTGACCCGGCTGTGCTTGTAAGTGAAACTCCCACTTTCCTATCTGCTGGGTTTAAATGAGATGTCCCAAATATCACATAATTGAACACGACTGTAGAAGAGCTTGAAATGATGAGGCGATTTGATATATAAACCAAAGTTTATTTATCAGCTCTCCTAACAAGTCTCATCTAGTGCAGAGGTAGCAGAAGGAAAAAGAGGCCGAATATCTCCGGCTCACTGACTTTATACTTGCACATAACAAAAGACATGCATAACAAAGGCTGACATCCCTCATTATCTTAATCCCCCCATTTGTCTTGGTACTTCCTCTCTTCGCCCTAGGGGGGTGAGGGTAGCTCCTCCGGTCTCCACCGCAGTGTCTGGGAACGTCTTTGTTCTTCACTTGGCGGTTGAGAGTCTTTGTCCTTTCAGAGGTGTGAAGTTGCTTTACATATGTAATTACCAAACATTTCCACATGCTTCAACATATGTAGGTTATGGAATATATGATTAATATAGCCCACAGCCCCCCCTCCCCAAACGACTAAGAAAGGACAATAGAAAAATTCACAGTCTAAGATAATTACTATGACATACTAAGTGTTACATCTCTTGCCACAGAAGAAACTTTCCAGCAGCCATGCCCCTAAGAGAGTTCAGTGGTAATCATAACAGCATAGTAAAATCATAAGTCAGTCCTAAACTGTTGCAGCACAATTAGTGAACAATTGTGAAGTAGTTTGCATCAGTCCCTGTGCTGTCTGGGTTTTAATCTTCTCCCAAAACTGCTGTGGGTTCGTTTAGGCGTCCTGCTGGGACCTTCTTGTGAGGAATCTGCAGCGTGGGAAGGAGAGTGGTTAATTGTTCCCTGCAGGGGGGTTGAGTCTTTTCTCTTGGGGGGTCTATCCTGCCGAGGTGCTCTTGCCAATTGTGCAGGCTCGTCTTTCAACAAGAAGGCAGGTTTAAGTCTGTCAATGCTGACTGTTTCTTTTCTATCCCCAAAATCAAGCACAAAGTGTTTATCACCATGTTCCAGCACTCTGAATGGCCCATCGTATGCTGGGCGGAAAGTTGGTTTTAAAGCTTCATGTCTGACAAAAACGAATTCAGCGTTCTTTAGAGCTTGAGGGACAAAAACCCGTGGAAAGGAGTGATGAGCTGGACCGGGGAGAGAGTCTGGTCCGTTGCTGCCTAAAAACCTTGGGACTGGAAGATGCCCTGGCTCTGGATTCTCTGGTAAAAATTCACCTGGGAGCCTGAGAGGTTGTGCAAAAACTAATTCTGCCGGAGAGGCGTCTAGATCCTCTTTAGGCGCAGCACGCAACCCCAATAAAACCCAGGGAAGTTTATTTACCCAATTTGTATCCGTTAGCGAGGCTCTGAGGGCGGCTTTTAAAGACCTGTGAAAACGCTCGCATAACCCATTAGCTTGAGGGTGATAAGCGGTGGTGAGATGAATTGTTGCCCCTAAGCTGCTGGACATGGCTGACCAAAGCTCTGAGACAAATTGAGGCCCTCTATCGGACGTGATGTCCGATGGGACGCCGAAACGTGCCACCCAGTTTGTCAAAAAAACGCGAGCGACTTCCTCCGCTGTAGTTGACGCCAGAGGGACTGCTTCTGGCCAGCGCGTGGTGCGGTCTATCATTGTTAACAGGTGTGTGAAACCTTGGGAGGAAGGTAGTGGCCCCACGAGGTCGACATGAACGTGGTCGAACCTTCTAGCCGGGATCGGAAAAGGCTCCAGAGGTGCTTTTGTGTGTTTGTGTATTTTGGCGCGCTGACAAGAAATGCAAGTTTTTGCCCATTCTTTTACGTTTTTGCGCAGGCCTGGCCACACAAACTTTTCGGCGACCATTTTAACCGAGGCGTGCACACCTGGGTGCGCGAGGGAGTGAATTGAGTCGAAAATACGGCGGCGCCATGTGGCTGGGACTAACGGGCGAGGTCGGCCGGTTGAAATATCGCATATTAGGGGGGGGCACGCCGTCGCGTAAACCCTTTTCCTCCAGCCTTAACCCTGTTGGTCCAGACAGGAGTGTGCGCATGTCCGCGTCACTGCTTTGTTCCTCTGCCATGGCTGCATAATCTATCCCTGCATGGATAGGTGCTGCGTATGTGTCCGCGTTAGTGAAAAGTTCTGCTGCTGAGGCAGTATAATCTGTCTCCTCGCGCTCTGGTGATGTCACAGTGCGAAAGAGGCAGTCTGCTACCACGTTAAGTTTGCCTGCCACATGTCGAATGTCTGTGGTGAACTCTGAAATCGCAGCCAGCTGTCTTTGTTGCCTGCCTGACCATGGTTCTGAAATTTTAGCCATAGCAAAGGTGAGCGGTTTATGGTCTACAAAAGCCGTGAAACTCCGCCCTTCTAACCAGAACTGGAAGTGGCGGATGGATAAATGAAGCGCTAGCAGCTCCCTGTCAAAAGTGCTGTACTTACGCTCAGTTTGGTTTAGCGATTTGCTGAAGAATGCTAAAGGTTGCCAGATCCCACTGACATGTTGTTCTACAACTGCCCCTATAGCCAGGTCCGAAGCGTCTGTGGTTAGCGCAATGCGGGCCGAGGGATCGGGGTGAACTAACAATGTGGCGTTAGCTAGAGCGCTCTTTACTTCCGCGAAGGCGCGTTCGCGCTCCGGGGTCCATTCGACCGCGTTGGAAGCTTTCTTTTTTCTGAGCGCGTCATATAGGGGCTGCATGAGCTGAGCTGCGTGGGGGAGGAAACGGTTGTAAAAATTAACCATTCCTAAAAATTCTTGCAGCGATTTGACCGTTTGTGGCCGTGGGAAACTTTTTATCGTGTGAACTTTGTCTGGAAGTGGGACTGCCCCTTTCGGAGAGACTTTGTGTCCTAAAAAATCAATTTGTGACACGCCGAATTTGCATTTGGCTGGATTGATTATTAACCCGTGCTCTTCTAGTCTCTGAAAAACCGTAGTGAGGTGCTGCTCGTGTTCTTCCTCAGACGAGCTGGCTACCAGTATGTTGTCGAGGTAGACGAAAACAAAAGGAAGGTTGCGTAATACCGCGTCCATCATCCGCTGAAAAGTTTGAGCAGCGCCTTTGAGGCCGAAAGGCATTCGCAGAAATTCAAAAAGGCCGAAAGGGGTTATTACAGCTGTTTTAGGAATGTCCTCTGCTCGAACTGGGACTTGATGATAACCGCGGACCAGGTCTATTTTTGAAAAAATGCGCGCACCCGCCAGATGTAGTGAAAAATCCTGAATGTGAGGAATTGGGTAGCGGTCATGCGCTGTCGCATTGTTTAATCTGCGGTAATCTCCGCACAGTCTCCAAGAACCGTCGGATTTTGGAACCATGTGAAGTGGTGAGGCCCAAGGGCTCTTCGAGCGTCTAACAATGCCTAATTTTTCAAGGGTAGTAAACTCGTCCCGAGCTATGTTGAGCTTGGCCGCGTCTAAGCGGCGAGCTTTGGCAAATACGGGTGGGCCTGTTGTGGGAATAAAGTGTTCAACCCCGTGTTTAGCCACTGTAGCTGAGAATTTGGGAATTGTGAGTGCTGGAAAATGGGTGAGGAGTTGCTCAAACTTACCTCCTGCCGTGGTGACGCTAGCCTGCACAGGTGGTGGAGAAACTCGGGCTGAGCAGGGAATAGAAGCAAAAGACAGTGCATTAACCAAGCGTCTATTCGCTAGATCCACTAATAACCCATGTGCACACAAAAAATCTGCGCCTAATAAGTTAAAGCTCACCGCCGCTACAACAAATGTCCATCTGTAGTTGCGGCCGTGGATGTGGAGGTGCAGGCTCTTTTCGCCGAAAGTGTCGATGTTGGAGCCGTTGGCTGCCACCGCTCCGTTGCCCCGGGTGCCCATGGCTCGATCTGCTTGGGAGGGCATGACGAAACTCAGCTGAGCTCCTGTGTCAATGAGGAACTGCTTGCCGGTGTGTCCATCCGTCACATATAACAGCTTACTCTTCTCGCCGAGAACCGCTGCCGTTAACGGCTCTCGGCTTTGGCGTTTTCCCGAAATCGTAAATTTGCAGGGGGGAACGCATTTGTGGGCCTTCTCGGCGAAGCGGTGGTGATAATAACAGACGTCGTTCCGTCTGTTACGTTTTGGCCGTGTCGCTGTCACCGCGGGCTAAATCTGCTCAGTGGGTTGTGGTTCTTCGTGGTTCTGGGCATCAGCGTTGAGGTCTGCGGATGCTGCTGTGGGTGTCTGCTCCTTGCAGGCGTTGACGAGCCGTTGAGCTTCGTTGGCGAGCACGCGGAAGTCTTGCTGGGTGCTGCATCTCATGTTGGCGAGTGTCCCTCTCATGTGTGGCGGCAGCGTGCTGAGGAATATGAATTGGAGGAGGAAGTTGTCATTGTCTTCTTCTTTAAGCTGCAGCAAATCCTCCATGAGGGCTTTAGGTTTGCACCCTCTGTGGCCGTAGACCGCCAGGATCTTCTCGGCTCTCTCTTCAGCTGAGGGGACGTAATTTGCCACGATGGTTGCTTTCAGCGTTTCATATTTGTCTTGGGCAGGCGGCCGCAGGATCATGCTCCGCACACACCTCGAAGTGGCGGCGTCGAGTTTGGAGACGATATGATAGAATTTGGTATTGTCAGCCGTGATGCCCGCCAGTGTAAACTGGGCTTCAGCTTGCTGAAACCACGAGGCGGGGTCTTCTTGCCAGAAGTCTGGCAGCTTGACAGCGACGGCATTCGTGTATACCATCACTGCTGTGTCCGCAGGGTGAGAGTGCCTTGTTTCGGCTCTCACAGCGGTGCTGGTGCTCGGTTGAGCCCTCTCAATCCCTTCTGCCGGGGGGGAAAGACGTCCATCTGTTCCCCTGTCTGCGTGGGTGCTGGCGTCTGCCTGGGTCGCCACGGATGAGTCGATTGCGGGGGAACGCCTCAGGTCCATACTCGCGTCAGGGGTCACCAGTGTAGAAGAGCTTGAAATGATGAGGCGATTTGATATATAAACCAAAGTTTATTTATCAGCTCTCCTAACAAGTCTCATCTAGTGCAGAGGTAGCAGAAGGAAAAAGAGGCCGAATATCTCCGGCTCACTGACTTTATACTTGCACATAACAAAAGACATGCATAACAAAGGCTGACATCCCTCATTATCTTAATCCCCCCATCGTCTTGGTACTTCCTCTCTTCGCCCTAGCGGGGTGAGGGTAGCTCCTCCGGTCTCCACCGCAGTGTCTGGGAACGTCTTTGTTCTTCACTTGGCGGTTGAGAGTCTTTGTCCTTTCAGAGGTGTGAAGTTGCTTTACATATGTAATTACCAAACATTTCCACATGCTTCAACATATGTAGGTTATGGAATATATGATTAATATAGCCCACAACGACCAATATTTCATGGTATAATTAGTCCACCAGCTGTAGGACAAGCTATAAACTGGAGTAAAATTCTTATTCTCTTTTCAGTAACCTCCGTTCATTTTTGTAGATTAATTCAGAAGTTTCCTTTTTCAGATAATCAGCTTATGTAATTTTTCCCCATAAAATTGCATTCAATTTTATGTATGATTTTGTTAGTAACCTCAGCCTTCCATTGCATTACACAGTGTTTCCTCTGGCTTAAAGACCTCGGCGCAGTGGCAACATATTTTTTTTGGGGGGGGCACAGAAAACACATATGTATGAATATGTTAATTTTATACTATTTCTTTCTTTTTTTTTAATTTTGCACAGTAACTTTGCATATAATAATAATGCATCAAATTTATATAGCGCTTTATCATAGACACTCAAAGATGCTTTTTACAGATACATTATTCATTCACTCCAGACAGACAATGATAGTGGTAAGCTACTACTGTAGCCACAGCTGCCCTGGGGCAGGCTGACGGAAACGTGGCTGCCAATCCAGGCCAACGGCCTCTCCGGCCACCACTGAACATTTATACACATTCATACCCAGTGTTATGGACACTGGAGGCAAGGTGGGTAAAGTGTCTTGCCCAGGAACACAACGGCAGGATATCTGGGGAGAGCGGAATTCGAACTGCCAACCATCCAGTTATTGGACTCTACCTCCTCTACTACTACTCTACTCTGAGCCACTGCCGTGCATATGGAACTTAAAATTTGAAGTATTGGCTTGGTCTCGATCCTCTGCCCGCTGGCAGTGCCGACAGTCCTCCGCAGCACAGGGACGCTGAAACAGCGCGTCAGCGTTGGCATGGAGGCGGCCTGCTCGATGCACAATCAGAAAATCATAATCCAGCAGTGCCTCCAGCCATCTCGCCAACTGTCCATCTGGCTCTTTAAAATTCAGTAGCCTGGTCAGGGAAGCATGATCCGTCCTGAGCTGGAACCTCCCCCCGTACACATACGGGTGAAAATGGCGAAGTCCCTGGATGACAGCCAACAGCTCTCTGCGAGTAACACAATAATTCCTTTCAGCTCTGCTGAGAGTGCGGCTGAAAAAAGCAACTGCCTGCTCTCCGTGTTCTCCCTCCTGGGATAACACCGCCCTGATGCCCTGGTTGCTGGTGTCCATGTCCACGTTGAAAGGGCGGTTTGGGTCGGGATACTGCGGGATGGAGGCTCTGATGAGCGCTGAGCGAAGCCGAGAAAAAGCAGCAGCACAGCTCTCACTCCACTGAAATGCACGCCCCTTCTGTGTCAGCTGATGCAGCAGGCTGGCGATGGTGGCAAAGTCTTTCACAAATCTCCTATAATAGGGGGCCAGTCCAAGAAAACTCCGTAGCTCTCCCACATCCCGCGGCACTGGCCAGTTTTTCACTGCTGCCACCTTCTCTGGATCGGTGGTGACTCCCGCTGCACTGACGATGTGGCCCAGGAAGGTGGTCTCCCGCCGAAATAAGTGGCATTTCTGTGGGTGTAGCCGCAGCCCATGGTTCCAAGGTTGTCATAGCCAGGAGCGGCACTGGGGTTAAGCTCCCAGTGCTCATAAAATGCTCCTTATGGCGTGCGTCTCGAAAAGCCTCTGACAACTAAGTCCAACTCCTAGCCTGCCCGTGTGGTTTAGTCTCTAAGCCCGGCGGAACTGCTTTTACTAATAGGAGAAGGGGCGAGGGCGGATCTCTGGCGCCTTAAAACCAGATGCTTCGGGTAGATGGTGGCTCGTCAACCTGGGAAGGTAGCCCATCTAGGGGAAGGTAAACCCTGATTTCAAACCTCCGCTGCCTTGCGGCACACCCGGTCACGGGAAAGGCTTCGGGAGTCAACCCTGAGGAAAAATCCGGAGTCGGAGCCCCTAAGGCAGTTCTATGTTGTGCTCAACATCGTTCTGGCAGCTCCTGCAACGGCGCTGGTGCCAAACTGTAGCAGCCCTGCTATTCCTTTGGATTCATCAGTGACTTGGAGAGGGGGGACATGCTGCATGGGCAACATCTTGTCCTCCATATCTTCCTGCCCAGGCTTGAATCCTACCAACGCCAACGCTGGAAGGTAGAACATCGGATCACTGGAGAGGACACTCCAGCTTCGCCTTTGGCGTAGAAAAAACACGGGGAATGACAGTTACCGGTTATAAGCCACCGCTCAATTGGCGTAGAGCGTGGCGCCAGGGGTTGTTTCCGACGGTGGGCGGGATCATCGGATCTCACTGGACAGCTACCGCCCGCCTCAAGCTGGGCAGCCCCCAGCCAATAAGGTGTTGTCCTGCCACAGCTTGCTTTCCTCATTGGGTGCATGGGGATGAGGAGAAGTCCGAACAGCAGGCTGAGAACCTTCGCACCAGGCAAGACAATAAAACAAAAGAGACCAACTCTAAAACTGGGAACTTGGAACGTCCGCACTATGATGACAGGACTCGCTGCTAACCTCAAGGACATCAACGACACCAGGAAGACTGCCATCATCAATAATGAGCTGAAGAGACTGGGAGTGGATATTGCCACTCTCCAGGAAACACGGTTGGCTGACGCAGGCACACTAAGAGAGAAGGACTACATGTTCTACTGGCAGGGAAAGGGCAGTGACGAACACAGGGAACACGGAGTGGGCTTCGCAGTGAAGAACACCTTGCTGAAGATGGTGGAACCGGGCAGCACTGGCTCTGCACGACTCCTTACCCTCCACCTGAACACCACTCAAGGCCCAGTCACCCTCGTCAGTATGTATGCCCCAACACTGACAGCCACACCAGAGGCAAAAGACGAGTTCTACGAGAATCTCGCAACAACTGTCAGGACCATCCCCAACTCTGAACAACTCATTCTCCTTGGAGACTTCAATGCCAGAGTGGATGCTGACCATGACTCCTGGACCTCCTGTCTTGGACCTTTTGGCATGGGAAGAATGAATGACAACGGACAGCGGCTGCTCGAGTTCTGCACATATCACGATCTGTGCATCACAAACTCGTTCTTCAAGACCAAGCCCCAACACAAGGTTTCCTGGCAACATCCGCGCTCAAAGCACTGGCACCAGCTGGACTTGATCCTGACCAGGCGCACCTCACTGAAGAACGTGCTAATCACCCGTTCGTTCCAGAGTGCAGATTGCGACACAGACCATTCATTGGTGTGTTGCAAGGTCAAGCTGCAGCTGAAGAAATTCCATCGTGCTGGACAGCCTGGAAAGGCACGGATTGACACCAGCAAGATGGCTCAACCAGAACTTGTTGAGCAGTTTGCCTCCACCTTTGAGAAGGAACTTGGTGTACCACAAGAAGGAGAATCTGCAAAGCAGAAGTGGGAAGAGCTGCGAAACACCATCCACCGCACAGCCTTGGCTACCTTTGGGAGGAAGACCTCGAAGTCACAGGACTGGTTTGATGCCAAGTTGACCGAGATGACTCCCGTCATTGAAGCCAGCACTTGCTGAGTACAAGAAGTACCCAAACGAGAAAAATCTCCAGATTCTCAGGGCTGCGAGAAGCAAAGTTCAGCAGACTGCTCGGCGCTGTGCCAACGAGTACTGGACTCAGCTCAGCCAAGACATTCAAACCGCTGCCATAACAGGGAACATTCGTGGCATGTATGATGGCATCAAGAAAGCACTTGGTCCGGCTCAGAGCAAGACGGCCCCCCTCAAATCCTCCACTGGGGTGATGATCACAGAAAAGAACAAGCAGATGGAGAGATGGGTGGAACACTACTCCGACCTCTACTCCAGAGAGAACACCGTGACACCGTCAGCCCTTGATGCCATCGACTGCCTGCCATCCATGGACGAACTTGACGCCGAGCCAACCATCGATGAACTCAGCAAGGCCATTGATAGCTTGGCCGCTGGCAAGGCACCCGGCAACGACGGCATACCCCCTGACCTGATCAAGCACTGCAAGACCGCCCTACTGCTGCCATTGCATGACGTCCTCTGCCAGTGTTGGAAGGAAGGTGCCGTACCACAGGACATGAGGGACGCCAAGATCGTCACCCTCTACAAAAACAAAGGGGAGAGAAGCGACTGCAACAACTACAGGGGCATCTCCCTCCTCAGCGTTGTTGGTAAAGTCTACGCACAAGTTGTTCTCGTTCGTCTACAGAAGCTTGCCGAACGTGTCTACCCCGAGTCTCAGTGTGGCTTCCGCGCTGCGCGATCGACGGTAGACATGATATTCTCCATCCGCCAACTCCAGGAGAAATGCAGAGAACAGAACATGCCCCTGTACGTCGCCTTCATCGACCTCACCAAAGCGTTCGATTTGGTCAGCAGAGAGGGCCTTTTCAAGATCCTGCCAAAGATAGGATGCCCACCAAAGTTGCAAAGCCTCATCGAATCGTTTCACACCAACATGCAGGGGATAGTGCAGCACGATGGCAACGTCTCAGAGCCATTCAACTTACGCAGCGGAGTGAAACAGGGCTGTGTACTTGCGCCAACCCTCTTTGGGATTTTCTTTGCTATGCTCCTGAGGCATGCCTTCAGCACAGCAACAGAGGGAATCTACCTGCACACAAGATCTGACGGCAGGCTTTTCAACCTCGCCCGCCTGAAAGCCAGAACCAAAGTACGCGAGGCTCTAATCAGAGACATGCTGTTCGCAGATGACGCTGCAGTCGCAACCCACACACAGCAGGAGCTTCAGACCCTGATGGACCGCTTCTCCCAGGCATGCAAGGACTTCGGGCTTACCATCAGCCTGAAGAAGACTAACGTCTTGGCGCAAGGCACGGAAGCACCACCAACCATCACCATCGACGACTATGAGCTGGAGGTCATGAATCAGTTCACGTACCTGGGGTCCACGATCAGCAACAACCTCTCCCTTGATACAGAGATCAACAAGAGGATTGGAAAATCAGCCTTCACACTCGCTCGCCTCACCACAAGAGTGTGGGAGAATCCCAAACTCTCTGTCAAGACGAAGATGGCAGTGTACAACGCCTGCGTCATGAGCACACTGCTCTATGGGAGTGAGATGTGGACAACATACGCCCGGCAGGAAAAGAGACTGAACTCCTTCCACTTGCGCTGCATTCGCCACATCCTGGACATATCCTGGCAGGACAAAGTGCCCAACACATAAGTTCTGTCCCGCGCCGGCCTTCCCTCCATATTCACTCTACTCAGGCAGCGCAGGCTCCGCTGGCTAGGCCACGTCCACCGTATGGAGGATGGCAGAATCCCCAAAGACGTCCTCTACGGAGAACTGGCAACTGGCAGGAGAGACGTTGGCCGCCCACAGCTGCGCTTTAGAGATGTCTGCAAGAGAGACATGAAGGAACTGGAGATGAACACAGAGCGCTGGGAGGACCTTGCAACGGACCGCTCCAAATGGAGAGGCACCCTGACCAGACAGCTCAAGGCGGGTGAAGAGAGACTGACTGCTGCAGCAGATGAAAAAAGGACCCGCAGGAAGAACCGCCACAGACCCAGCAGCACGGAGACCACCCACAAGTGCGACCTGTGTGACAGGGACTGCCATTCGCGCATCGGCCTGTTCAGCCACAGGCGGTGCTGTTCCAGCAGAGTAGACGTTTAGGATTCTCTTCCATGGTCATCATAGACCGACGGAGGCCGACGAGCCGCAGCCCAGCCTGTCGGATGGCGTCCAATAAATCAAATCAAATCAAACTTTATTGTCATATTGCTGTACATACAACTGTAGTGCAGGCAAGATGAAATTGCGTTTCTCTCGGCATCCATATAAATAGAAGCAGCATGATTTAAGACACACTCACACATAGCTTCACCCCCCCACCCCCCCATCCATTCACACATCCCTGAGACATACTTGGGAAAAAAACTAACTAACTATAGTATACAAATAAAATACAAAATGTCCGTAGGTGCAGTAGTGTGTATGAGAGATTCCGGGTCAACTGTTCAGCATCCTGACAGCTTGTGGAAGGAAGCTGTTGATCAGTCTGGTGGTTCTGCCTCTGATGCTCCGGAATCGTTTACCAGATTACCCTGTCCAACCTATCGAAGTCAGCTGTGTGAACCAGCATGTCATCCAGGTAAACAAGGCAGCAGCTCCAGGGCACGTGAGCCAACACTGGCTCCATCAGATGTTCAAAGGTGGCCGGGGTGTTGCAAAGTCCAAACGGCATCACCTTGAACTGATACAGTCCCTGCTCGATGGAGAAGGCTGTTTTCTGGCGGGCCTCAGGTGACAGCTCTACCTGCCAATAGCTGCTGCGGAGGTCCAGAGAGCTGAACCTGCTGGAGCCGGTGATGTAATCCAGCGCGTCATCGATGTGGGGCAGGGGGTAGGAATCCTTGTGGGTGACGTCATTCAGGTGCTAGTAATCCACACAGAACCACCATGAACCGTCCTTCTTCCTAACCAGCATCACCGGCGCCACCCAGGGGCTGCTGGAGGGCTCAATAATGTCTGCCTCCAGCAGTTCCCCTATTTTTTGTTCTGCTGCCACCTGCCTTGAAAAAGGCAGATGGTGGGGGCGGAGCCGAATCGGCCTGGTCTCACCGGTGTCGATACCGTGCTGCACCAAGCTGGTTCGGGTGCACTCCTCATCCTTGACAGCAAAGACGTCCATGTAGCAGTCCAACAGCTTCCACAGCTGGTGTCTCTGTCCCGATTCCAGTCCGCTGCAACCCTGCTTGACGATTACCTGGTCCAGGTCGAGCTGGCTGCTGTGTTGAACGGCTGGCCACCCGAAGAGACCGCCGTGCAGGTCGCGCTGGCCCTGGAGGGAAGGGCTCTCCGCACGCTGTCCGATCTCCGGCCTGAAGAACGTCGCAGCTGGCCAGCGCTCCAAGTAGCACTCCGGAGGCGGTTTGGGAGAGTGGCCAACGCTGAGCACGCCCAGGAAAAGTTGGCTAACCACCGGCGAGGCAGCTGAGAGAGCCTGGGAGCCTACGCAGCGGACATACGGCTGCTGACACGGTGTAGCTACCTGGATTTTGAGCTGGGGGCAGTGGAGAAGATCGTCCTCTGGAACTTCATCCGGGGCCTCCGCTCGGCCCAGCAACAGAGCCACATCTGGATTCACGGCGCGAGCAGCTGGGAGACGGCTGTGGCAGAAGCAGAGTGGGTGGAACCGCTAATGGATTGTGCAGCTGATGTGTCAACACCGAGGCAGAGAGCCTTCCAGGCCACGGCTGAGAGCGAAGGGGAGGAGGAGGAGCTGCGCCAGACCACACTGGCTGTGTGAATGACATCCCACTCCTGACACCAGTGTGACATTGTGAGGGTTCACACAAGAGAGGAGAGATGACTGTGACGAGAACAGGCTTTATTTAACACACTCCTCAACACAGACAGGAGGGGAGGTCATTCACACAGACCTCCGTTTCACTGAGGGTGACACAATCACATGATCAGTCACTGCTCTGACTCTTCTTATAACACTGCTGTGTCATTATAACGCAGCCATAATGACTGTCATTATAACACACATTATAACACATGACACAGCAATAACACTTAGAACACACGAATAATAACACTCTTTGAATCCTCCGCGGCCAAAGCATGCTGGGAGAATCCCCGCCCCCTTAACACAGCCCCGATGTTACAGTATGTCCATGTACACACTCAATACTTGGTCGGGGCTCCTTTTGGATTAATTACTGTATCAATGTGACATGGCATGAAGGTGATCAGCCTGTGGCACTGCTGAGGTGTTATCAAGGTCCAGGTTGCTTTGATAGTGACCTTTAGCTCATCTGCATTGTTGGGTCTGGTGTCTCATCTTCCTCTTGACAATGTGCCACAGATTCTCTATGGGGTTTAGGTCAGGAAAGTTTGCTGGCCAATCAAACACAGTGATGCCATGGTCATTAAACCAGGTTTTGATACTTTTGGCAGTGTGTGGGGGCGGGGGGGTGCCAAGTCCTGCTGGAAAATGAAATCAGCTTCTCCATAAAGCCTGTCAGCAGAGGGAAGCATGAAGTGCTCTAAAATTTCCTGGTAGACGACTGTGCTGACTTTGGTCTTGATAAAACACAGTGGACCAACACCAGCAGATGACATGGTTCCTCAAATCATCACTGACTGTGGAAACTTCACACTAAACTCAAGCAACTTAGATTCTGTGCCTCTCCACTCTTTCTCCAGACTCTGGGACTTCGATCTCCAAATGAAATGCAAAATTTACTTTTATCTGAACAGAGGTCATCTGCTGGTGTTTGTCCACTGTGTTTTATCAAGACCAAAGTCAGCGCAGTCATCTACCAAGAAAAGAGCACCTCATGCTTCCCTCTGCTGACAAGCTTTATGGAGAAGCTGATTTCATTTTCCTGCAGGACTTGCTCCTCCACTTCCCCCACACACACTGCCAAAAGTATCAAAACCTGGTTTAATGACCATGGCATCACTGTGTTTGACTGGCCAGCAAACTCTCCTGACCTAAACCCCATAGAGAATCTATGGAGAATTGTCAAGAGGAAGATGAGAGACACCAGACCCAACAATGCAGACGAGCTGAAGGTCACTATCAAAGCAACCTGGACCTTCATAACACCTCAGCAGTGCCACAGGCTGATCACCTCCATGCCACACCACACTGATACAGTAATTAATTCAGAAGGAGCCCCAACCAAGTATTGAGTGTGTACATGGACATATTTTTCAGTCTATCAACATTTCTATTAAAAAACTATTTTTTTTAAAATTAATTTTATGTAATATTCTAATTTTTTGAGAAACTGAATTTGGGTTTTTCATGGGCTGTAAGCCATAATCATCAAAATTAAAATAAACACTTGAAATATATCACTCTTTGTGCATTGACTATATATGGGTTTCACTTTATGAAATCCATACATCTTCCATCCATCCATCTTCTACCGCTTTTCCGGAGGTCCGGGTCGCGGAGGCAGCAGCCCAAGCAGAGAAGCCCAGACCTCCCTCTCCCCAGCCACCTGCTCCAGCTCTTCAGAGGGGACACCAAGGCGTTCCCAGACTAGCTGGGAGACATAGTCTCTCCACCGAGTCCTGGGTCAGACCCAGGAATCCATACATCTTCTTCCGCTTAATCCTTTTCGGGTAGCGGAGGGGCTGGAACCTATCCCAGCATCTTTGGATGAGAGGCAGGGTACGCCCTGGACAGATCGACAGTCCATCGCACGGCCAACACAGAGAGACAGACATCCATTCACTCTCACAGTCATACCTAAGGACAATTTAGAATCCCCAGTTGATGCCAATTAACTTAACTTGCATGTTTTTTGGCATGTGGGAGAAAACTGGAGAAATCCCGGAGTAAAGCCACACAGACATAGGAAGAACAGGCAAACTCCACACAGATCACTGTTGGTCGGGGGCTGGGATTGAACCCAGGATCCCCCGACCAAGGGTGAGTTGCTGTGCTGCTGTAACGGATGCCAACTAGTACTGTTCGGCGTAGAACGTTAGTAAACCTCCCTCCCAAAGCCTCATACAGTATCGGTAGCGCTGAGCTATCGGTCGGACCTTTAGCTCAGCGCAATCGTGCTGTGTCTCCCATGCTCGAACTGTGTTAGTTGACTGAGAGGTCGCGGGTTCGTGTCCCGTGTGGGGCGAACTGCGCAGGATGATCTCTGTCACACTGCCACAGTGCTAACCACTCCTCCACCATGCTGCCCACTTTCTGAAATGAGTGACAAAAAAAAAAATCAAACTTTTTCGTATTTAATTTTTTGAGATGTACCTGTAAGGCAGCCCAGATCTAACCTTTAGTGGACTTGGACATACTGGCTGGGAGACTTCCTGAAGCTTTTCATTAGATGTTCGCCGACTTTCAATTCATTCTTTGTCAAGATGATCCCACATTTTAAATTTGGATTTATCACCCAATCAGACCTGTTTCCATTGATTTTTAGTCCAGTTCTTTTGCAGTTTGGCATACCTCAGCCTTTTCTCCCTGTCTCCCTTCCTAAAGAATAACTTTTGAACCATCCTTCCATTGAGACCTTTATGATGAGGCTTTGGTCAGAAAGATCAACTGAAGGTACAGGTACACCTCTCAGCTGCATCAGATCATTTTTCCCACAATTTCTAAAGAAAATAAAGTCAAGGCACTGTTCACCTATTATATATAGTTTCTTAGGCGTAACACTTCCTTTGTCCTCTGTTTATCCAGTTTCTTTAAAAAAAAGAAAAATGAGGAAACTGGACAATGTTGAAGTACAAGGACTAGACTAAAATAAGTGAAAAACCAGATAATGCCCAAAGACTCTGAAAGACCTTAAGAAAGCCTAGAAAACTATTGCTCAAGGCCACTTTAAAAATTATATGAAAGTCTGGTTCCTTGGAAGCAAAATCTAAAAAAAATGAGCAGCCATGTACCATCTGGTAAGTGGAGGTCACCATTTTGGAGGATCGCCGCATAACCATTGAATGAATGAATCTTTATTTCGGATAGATTAAAAGTACAGGTTAAAAGAAACTGAATAATATAACAAAGGGGGAAAGAAAATCCAACAAGGTCAAATTAGACAATAACTCCTCTGATTATACAGTTCAACATAAGTTATCCGAAATGGGTGATGGCTGAAGCCGCAGCTTATATTGCCCACCCATTCACCAACTATCCCAAGATGTTGAGATCAGTGTAGGGTCTGAGGGAAAAAAATTATCCATGACCATTTGCATATGTGGAAGTTGTCTGCACACTTGTCCAGAAAAAGGAACGATTCACGTATTTCCAGGCTCTTTTGGCCATGTGCCAAGAAAACCAGGACTTCAACAGACTTATCACGCAGGATGAAACCTGTGTCCATCACTATGATCCACAGACTAAAGCCCAGTAGAAGCAATTAAAGTATTGACTCCCCACCTCTGAAGAAGGCACGTGTCCAACCCCGGCAGGCAAGGTCATGTTCACAGTCTTTTGGGACCACTGTGGAGTACTGATGATGGATTTCTTGGTAAAAGGTACCACAGTTACCAGGACTTACTACACTTCACTGCTGCAGAAATTGGGAAAGGCCATGAAAACTGAGGCGTGACATGCCCACTTCCTGCAAAAGGCCAAGTTTGTCTTCTCTTAATCCATGGGAATTGAGTTAGGAGAAATCTTTAACAGCCCTCATATATATTTGTAATGTTTTTATTCTCCCCAAAAAACAAAAATTATTGGATTCAAAGCTTATTTGCAAATTACTACAATAACATATATAAGCTCTAAAAGCCAAGGTAAGCCTCATTACAGCCACGCCCCCCCTCCACACACCTCCCCCCAAATATTGCACACCCCCCCTCCTCTACATCAGTACGACCCTTGCCATTTAATACCACAGAACAGGTCAGAGGGCAGCTGAGGAAGCTCCGACTCAGGAAAGCTGCAGGCCCGGACAAAGTGTGTCCAAGAGTATTGAAGACCTGCGCTGCAGAACTGGGGGAACCACTACAACGGATCTTCAACCTCAGCCTGCAGATTGGGAGAGTGCCCACTCTTTGGAAGACATCTCGCATCGTTCCAGTTCCGAAAAAGAACCGGCCCAGCGAGCTGAATGACTACCGACCAGTGGCACTCACCTCACATCTGATGAAGACGCTGGAGCGGCTCTTCCTCAGCCTCCTCAGACCCCAGGTGCAACACGCCCAGGACTGCCTGCAGTTTGCGTACCAACCAGGTGTCGGTGTGGAGGATGCCATCGTCTACCTGCTTCATCGAGCCCACTCCCATCTGGATAAGGGAAGTGGCACAGTGAGGATCCTCTTTTTGGATTTCTCCAGTGCCTTCAATACCATTCGGCCCTTGCTTCGGGATAAATTAAGCAAGATGGGAGTGGACTCCCACCTGGTGGACTGGATCTCTTGACTACCTCACTGACAGACCACAATATGTTGGGCTGAAGGATATTATGTCTGACACCGTTGTCTGCAGCACTGGAGCCCCCCAGGGCACAGTATTGGCCCCTCTTCTCTTCACCCTGTACACCTCGGACTTCTGCTACAACTCGGAGCTGTGTCATATTCAGAAGTATGCCGACGACACAGCCATTGTTGGGTGTATCAGGGATGACAGAGAGGAGGAGTATCGGAGACTGGTAGGGGACTTTGCTGCATGGTGCCACACTAACCACCTACAGCTCAACACCTCTAAGACGAAGGAGCTGGTTATTGATTTTGGGAGGTCTAGACCAAGACCTCAACCAGTCCTGTTAGAGGGAGCTGAGGTGGAGGTTGTGGATTCATACAAATATCTCGGGTTGTGGTTGGATAATAAATTGGATTGGACAACATACATTAGCCACTTGTATGGGAAGACACAAAGTAGGATGTACTTCCTAAGGAGACTGCAGTCCTTCAACATCTGCAGCAAACTTCTGCGGATGTTTTACCAGTCGGTGGTTGCCAGCGTCCTCTTTTACTCTGTGGTGTGCTGGGGGGGGGGGGCAGAATATCCAAGAAGGATGCGTCCAGACTGGATAAACTGATCAGGCGGGCCGGCTCTGTGGTTGGCGCGAAGCTGGACACCCTGGTGACGGTGGCAGAGATGAGGACTCTGGATAAACTGTTGGATATAATGGACAACATCAGCCACCCTCTGCACACTGTCATCAGTGACCAGAGGAGCCTGTTCAGTGAAAGACTGCTCCTTCCCAAGTGTCGGACCAACAGGCTCAAGAACTCTTTTGACCACCATGCCATCACACTCTATAACTCCTCACTTGGGGAGGGGGGGGGGACATAGAGTACAGAGGACAGTAGGGCATTCATAGTGCAATAACCTTAACTTAACGATACTTGTACAAGCCATATTTAGCCTTATATTTATACTGTGTATATTATGTTAAGTGTTTATTTTTTCTTTTTTGCTTTTCTGATCTGTATGCTCCTTTTATGTGCTGCTGGAAATTTTAAATTTGCCAGAGGGAGTCATCCCAAAGGAATTAATAAAGTTAAGTCTAAGTCTAAGTCTAAGCAATATGTAGAGCTTGTACTAGTAACTTGTGACTAGGAATATCTTAAAAGCCTGCCTGGACAGGTGTGAAAAAAAAATATTTTACTTAAAAATTAAAATGGCAACAAAATCTGGAAAAATAATGGTACTAAAAAGAAATTGCTGGAGAAACACATAGCAACTGATTAATGGGCAACATGTCAGTAACATGATTGGTTATAAAAAGGGCACTGCTTTCAAACAACTGGCGAGCTAAACTCATGGGTTCCATTAACACAAACTGAGATGTAAACAACCATCAATGGCTCTGTCCAAACTGCCAGCAGACCAGGGTTCGATCCCCTGTAGACAAGCTTGCATTTCTCTGGTGTGTCAAGCATGTCGTCGTTACCTTGGTGACATCACACAAACATGTCCGTCAATTTGGAATCATCGGCATTTTTTACACATCTTGTCGCTCTATCAAACTCAGCACAGACCAGCTCTATATTCACTGTCCAGTGTTTTAATGAGTGAAAAATGATAGACATCATGACATCTCAATATTATTTTTATTCATATCCAACATGTTTTAAGTATACAAAAAACTGTTGTGTACAGTATATATACATACTTGACAAGCAAAACTATCAACATAACAATGTGCCTCTTAAAGCACTGGCCCTGACGGCAACCCTCTGAGGATTCCTTCACTCCATGTCAGCAGAGTCCAGCTCAGTGAGGAACCGCTGACACTTGGTCATGAGCACGCTGATGGCCTCTGTGACCAAAACATCAGGCGACAGGATGCCCGTTGACTCCACGGTAACTGCAAAGGAGAAGAGATGACAGGTTTAATATCAGTGCTGCATCACACGGCATTTAAATCTATGAGCTGCAAAAGTTGCAAAGTAAACATTCCTAGAAATGAGTAAAGAAACAACAGATATCAAAAAAAATTTAGCTCGATTATTTTAAAAAATAACCACTGAGCAAAGACAAGGTTTTGTTTCTAACCAAAAGGAAGAAAGAACCAATGTAGAAAGTCCCCCCCCCCCCCCCGAGAACTGGCATCTATCACTGGCCTCATTTGCCAATATTTGTGGAGAAATGTCTGTACTGTGTAACAACGTGCTTGTGCAACATAACGGTGGACATGAGTGAATCATTGTCCACTTCTAAATATTAAACCTTTTGGGAATGTGAAGGCAGAGGTGATCCTGGCAGCAACAGTAAAGATTTTCAGAGAAATTTAAACAGTATTCTCAGAGCATAAAATCAGTGTTTCCGAAATTGTAAATTTTAGTTTAAAAGGGGCTTAGAACTCAACAACAAAAGCTTTGGATACCCCAGTATTTCTAAATCTCAGCAGAGATGAGTAACCCGTTACGTTTACTCAAGTAACTTTGCTACAACTTTGTTGGTACTTCATGGAGTATTTTAAGCATACAGTGGGGCAAAAAAGTATTTAGTCAGCCACCAATGGTGCAAGTTCTCCCACTTAAAAGATGAGAGAGGTCTCCAATTTTCATCATAGGTATACCTCAACTATGAGAGACAAAATGAGAAAAAAAAATCCAGAAAATCACATTGAATGATTTTTAATGAATTAATTGGTAAATTCCTCGGTAAAATAAGTATTTGGTCAATAACAAAAGTTTATCTCAATACTTTGTTATATACCCTTCACTGACAATGACAGAGGTCAAACATTTTCTGTAAGTCTTCAAAAGGTTTTCACACACTGTTGCTGGTATTTTGGCCCATTCCTCCATGCAGATCTCCTCTAGAGCAGTGATGTTTTGGGGCTGTCGCTGGGCAACACGGACTTTCAACTCCCTCCAAAGATTTTCTATGGGGTTGAGATCTGGAGACTGGCTAGGCCACTCCAGGACCTTGAAATGCTTCTTACGAAGTCACTCCTTCATTGCCCGGGTGGTGTGTTTGGGATCATTGTCATGCTGAAAGATCCAGCCACGTTTCATCTTCAATGCCCTTGCTGATGGAAGGAGGTTTTCACTCAAAATCTCATGATACATGGCCCCATTCATTCTTTCCTTTACACGGATCAGTCGTCCTGGTCCCTTTGCAGAAAAACAGCCCCAAAGCATAATGTTTCCACCCCCATGCTTCACAGTAGGTATGGTGTTCTTTCTCCTCCAAACACGACAAGTTGAGTTTTTACCAAAAAGCTCTATTTTGGTTTCATCTGACCATATGAAATTCTCCCAATCCTCTTCTGGATCATCCAAATGCTCTCTAGCAAACTTCAGATGGGCCTGAACATGTACTGGCTTAAGCAGGGGGACACGTCTGGCACTGCAGGATTTGAGTCCCTGGCGGCATAGTGTGTTACTGATGTAGCCTTTGTTACTTTGGTCCCAGCTCTCTGCAGGTCATTTACCAGGTCCCCCTGTGTGGTTCTGGGATTTTTGCTCACCGTGCTCGTGATCATTTTGACACGGGGTGAGATCTTGCGTGGAGCCCCAGATCGAGGGAGATTATCAGTGGTCTTGTATGTCTTCCATTTTCTAATAATTGCTCCCACAGTTGATTTCTTCACACCAAGCTGCTTACCTATTGCAGATTCAGTCTTCCCAGCCTGGTGCAGGTCTACAATTTTGTTTCTGGTGTCCTTTGACAGCTCTTTGGTCTTGGCCATAGTGGAGTTTGGAATCTGACTGTTTGAGGTTGTGGACAGGTGTCTTTTATACTGATAACGAGTTCAAACAAGTGCCATTAATACAGGTAACGAGTGGAGGACAGAGGAGCCTCTTAAAGAAGAAGTTACAGGTCTGTGAGAGCCAGAAATCTTGCTTGTTTGTAGGTGACCAAATATTTATTTTACCTAGGAATTTACCAATTAATTCATTAAAAATCCTTCAATTTGATTTTCTGGATTTTTCTTTTCTCATTTTGTCTCTCATAGTTGAGGTATACCTATGATGAAAATTGGAGACCTCTCTCATCTTTTAAGTGGGAGAACTTGCACAATTGGTGGCTGACTAAATACTTTTTTGCCCCACTGTACTTTTTACTTTTACTTGAGTACCTTTTTAGAAGAAAGCTGTAGTTTTATTTAAGTACATCTGGTCATACTCTTGAGCTACTTTTGATTTCACTGATTTAATCAAATCAAGTTTATTGTCATATGCACAGTAAGAAAACACATTTCCCTGTACAATGAAAATCTTCCTTTGCTTTCTACCACGAATGCCACACAATATAAAATATAAGTCAACAAATAAGATAAATAAAAAAATACACAAATTACACAGTGAGGAGTAAAAATATAAATAATAAAACTATACACATGTTAAAATGTGGCTATATATAGACACGGACAAATTTGTTGGCAACTCTTCCACCAAAACCCCCCAAAAAACACAAAAATTTATAACTGAAATAACTTGAAACTGACAAAAGTTTAATGGCATCTCTTAATGTTTAGATCATATTTAACACAAATCAGACTTTGCTTTTGATTACTGATTTAGTTCAATATTTTACAGAATAAAGTAAAAAAAATACGATACCGTTAAATACTTTGTTGCACCACTTTCTGCAGCAATCACTGCCAACAAGCAATCTTAGCATCAGAGATGCCTTGAAGCTTTTCAGCCATTTAGCTTATTTAAAGGAGAAAAAAAATATGCTCCCGTGTAGTTTGGCATCATTGTGTGCAACACACACTGAACATGAACCAGAGAAAGTAAAGGAGAGGGCTGCCTAAGGAGCTCAGAAAGAAGATTATAGATAACCATGTTAAAGGTAAAGGCTATAAGACCGTCTCTAAGCAGTTTCACGTTCCTGTGACCACAGTTGCCAATATTAAACAGTATATGGTCCACACACTTCTTCCATCAGTGTTGGAGTGCACGGATCCCTGCGGTTGAAATATAAACCAGATTTGGTCAAATCTGACCACTGTGAACTTTTCAGCCTATGAACTCCCCCCCCCCCCCCGCCCACCGTAAAAATTGTGTGGGAAATAGGAGAGGAATAAAGTCATCAGGCTGAAATCAGAAAAGGATGAGATCATTGGTATCCAAGTAACCACTGCTGACATGCAGGCTGAAGATGGGAGTCCAGGATAGAGGCAAGACATTACTCTTTCATTTATTATTATTGCTCAGTACGTGCAGCACAGAATGCAAAAAGACTGCATTTGTGCACATAATGGCTAAACTGTCATCTCTGCTGGAGTCCGAGTTCCACCCTATGCAGGACATACTGGATGCACTGAGGAACTCATTTAGCAGCAGACTACATCATCCCAGGTGCACAACCGAGAGGTTTCGTAGGTCCTTCCTACCAACGGCTGTCAGACTGTACAACCTAAGCAGGGCTGCTCGCAGAGATAGCAAAAAGACGTAACAAACTAATAGTTTTTTTTGAATGCAAAAGATGCAATAGACTTACACAATGGTCCTCTCCGGCATACAACTAGGAACATACCGGTCGCTATGGAGGGTGAGAATATGTATGGGCACATAATCATACCATGTAGGATAACTAAATAGACGGTTATGCTGTTTCATCCCACCTAGCAACAATGCTCTGCACTGTGTGTGTTTATATATTTACATATTTATTCCATCTAGCTACAATGCTCAGCACTGGGTGTGTTTATATTTATATATCTATATATTTATTCCATCTAGCTGCAATGCTCCGCACTGTGTTTTTATATATCTACATAATATTCCATCTAGCTACATTGCTCCGCACTGTGTGTGTTTATATACTTGCATATTTATTCCACCTAGCTACAATGCTCTGCACTGTGTGTTCATATATTCATATATTTATTCCATCCAGCTACAATGCTCTGCACTGTGTGTCTGTGTGTGTGTATATATATTTTATAGTAATATGTACATATGTATATTAGCTGCTCTTGCTTGCTTGTTTTTTTTTTTCTTGCCTTCTGATTGTTGCTCTGAGTGTTGCTATCCCTGTGCTGTTGCAATCCTGGAATTTCCCCGTTGTGGGACTAATAAAGGCTTATCTTATCTTATCTCTTAATGTTCCACATACATAACTTACGAGGGGGGCTGAAAAGTTCATAGGCTGACCATGATGCAGTGGTCAAATTTGACCAAATGTGGTTCATTTTTCAACATTGGTGTTACAGCCCTTGTATCCCTGTGGTATCGAAGCGCTCTTCTTGATCCTCAAAGACATAACTCCTTCTTAGTCAGCCTATGAAATTTTCAGCCCCCCCTTGTACTATATACGATTACAATAAAAACAATTAACAGTTGTTTGGATATCCTGTTATCACAATGCTGCAGGAGCTGTCAAAATGACAATTACCTACCCAATATGCAGCTCCATTTGCCAGAAAAATGATAGCCATGTCCCTTCTCACCAATTATATAGCTCAAACCCTGCTTCGATTACCAGGAACCAATTTTGCAGGAACTTCCCCCATGTGCATGTCCCCACTACTCACCCCCCCATAATGGGGAGTTTTCAGGAACCTCTAGTAGCCGAAATAAGGGCCTTGTCAGGAGTAGGTACTTAAGAGTGGCCCCAAAAACTGCTGGATGGGGTTTAGAATTGATTGAGTGCTGACTGGATAAAACTTGGCCAGAGCACTTCGTGCGACGCTGGTTTTGTGTGACAAATGGAAATGAAAACCAGTAAATTTGCCCAGAAAAGTTAGTGAAGATCTAATGCTTAAAAAAATTACTATAAAATAATGCTGTTGTCCCCTCCATGGATCATCACCGTATCATGGTGGAGGGGTTTTGAGTGCCCAAATGATCCCAGGAGCTATGTTGTCAGAGGCGACTTGCCCCTGGTAGGGTCTCCCAAAGGCAAAGTGGTCCAGAGTGAAGGGCCAGACTAAGAGCGGTCCAGTGGATCTCCATGAAAAACGTTACATCAAGGACCCAGTGTACCCAAAGGAGGCACATGGATCCACCCTGCAGTGGGCTCACCACCTGCAGGAGGGATCATGGTGCTCTGAATCGAATGGAAGTCTAGGCTACTCTGCCTGGACTGATGCCCTTTGTGACCTGGAACCCCAGGTAAGCGGTAGAAGATGGATGGATGGATATATAATGCTGTCTTGATTGTGGAGGGTTTGAATGACTGACTGATGACATTGGAGCGGCACAGCGCATAACAACAGCTATACCACCATCCTTCACGGGGATACGAACACACACAGCCCAGCTAACGGGAGACCAAGTCTCTGCTGGCTTCTCCCTGTGTGCTCATGTGGCTACTACAGCTTAATGTCTAACCATGTTAAATACCACCATCATTGTGGAGAGGAATGGAAATATATGTGGTTACACATCCATCAGGGCAGAAGGAATACAGTGGAGAGGCAACTCGCATAACTGGTGGCTTGGGCTGTTTACAGCCACAGAGCGAGTCTACACCGTCGGCCACCCGCTACTCAAAGTTTAAGCCCTTTAATCGATCAGTTCTTCTTTGCAATTATTACACAATGGTGGCAAGTTGTTCCAGTGCACTCCCCTCTACATTCATTTTGTGCAAAATTATTTTTATATGATTTTAAACGTGTTTTACTTTGCTGTGCTGCGTCAAGCCGAAACTGTCCGACGATTATGTCACCAAACAGTCCTCATGGTTCCTATCCCCATAATGGAGACACGATGGGTAAGAGGGCCAAAAACAGGAATGGCCCTTAAGTAGTTCCTGGGCCTCTCAATTGGTTCCTGGTTCCCGGTAATGTAACCACCTCTCACTCAGACACTATTTTGACACAATGCTGCCACCTGGTGTTGAGAGTTGGAAATAAATTAAAGTTATCCACCTTATTCCAAGGCCCCATGATGCCTTGCGTGAATTATGGTAGCAACCTCCGTTACTACTTTAGAACGTACGGTTGTCACTGAAATGGGACACTTTTCCTTTTTAAAAAACAATGACTTTGGCATCAGAAATGTGGGAACATGGCCTCTTGCACCTCAAAAACAGGAATATAATCATACCACTTCCCACGACTATCTAGGGATAAGAGGATGACCCGCTGCTAAGATGCTAACGCTGTAAACAAATAAAAGCTCTGAGATATGTGACCCGTGCTGCCAAAATGAGTCACTTTGAGGAAATTATCAAAACTGAGGTAACGTTTTTTTCCATATTCTGTATTGAAAGATCTTCAAAATGATATTTAATTTGTAGGAAGTGCGCAAAAATGGACCCGGAAAAAGCCGATTTGTTTATATTTTGGCTAGGTTTAAAACTTGCGTTCGATTGGTCGGGAGTTACATCTTCCGCCAAAACATATGTATTTTTAGAAAGTACGATTTCTAAGCTTTACAATGATACCAGGCACTCATGGGGGTTTTCCCGGGACTTGCCGCTAGCAAACAAAGAAAGAGTCATGATTTATGACTTCTCGTGCCTGTAGCTCGTAATGACGCTCTTTGCATTCCGACTCATTTTGCCAGCATGGGTCGCATACAGTGGGGCAAAAAAGTATTTAGTCAGCCACCAATTGTGCAAGTTCTCCCACTTAAAAGATGAGAGAGGTCTCCAATTTTCATCATAGGTATACCTCAACTATGAGAGAAAAAATGAGAAAAAAAAAATCCAGAAAATCACATTGAAGGATTTTTAATGAATTAATTGGTAAATTCCTCAGTAAAATAAGTATTTGGTCACCTACAAACAAGCAAGATTTCTGGCTCTCACAGACCTGTAACTTCTTCTTTAAGAGGCTCCTCTGTCCTCCACTCGTTACCTGTATTAATGGCACCTGTTTGAACTCGTTATCAGTATAAAAGACACCTGTCCACAACCTCAAACAGTCAGACTCCAAACTCCACTATGGCCAAGACCAAAGAGCTGTCAAAGGACACCAGAAACAAAATTGTAGACCTGCACCAGGCTGGGAAGACTGAATCTGCAATAGGTATGCAGCTTGGTGTGAAGAAATCAATTGTGGGAGCAATTATTAGAAAATGGAAGACATACAAGACCACTGATAATCTCCCTCAATCTGGGACTCCACGCAAGATCTCACCCCGTGGGGTCAAAATTATCACGAGAACGGTGAGCAAAAATCCCAGAACCACATGGGGGGACCAAGTGAATGACCTGCAGAGAGCTGGGACCAAAGTAACAGAGGCTACCATCAGTAACACACTACGCCGCCAGGGACCCAAATCCTGCAGTGCCAGACGTGTCCCCCTGCTTAAGCCAGTACATGTCCAGGCCCATCTGAAGTTTGCTAGAGAGCATTTGGATGATCCAGAAGAGGATTGGGAGAATGTCATATGGTCAGATGAAACCAAAATAGAACTTTTTGGTAAAAACTCAACTTGTTGTGTTTGGAGGAGAAAGAACACCATACCTACTGTGAAGCATGGGGGTGGAAACATCATACTTTGGGGCTGATTTTCTGCAAAGGGACCAGGACGACTGATCCGTGCAAAGGAAAGACTGAATGGGGCCATGTATCGTGAGATTTTGAGTGAAAACCTCCTTCCACCAGCAAGGGCGTTGAAGATGAAACGTGGCTGGGTCTTTCAGCATGATAATGATCCCAAACACACCGCCCAGGCAACGAAGGAGTGGCTTCGTAAGAAGCATTTCAAGGTCCTGGAGTGGCCTAGCCAGTCTCCAGATCTCAAACCCATAGAAAATCTTTGGATGGAGTTGCAAGTCCGTGTTGCCCAGCGACAGCCCCAAAACATCACTGCTCTAGAAGAGATCTGCATGGAGGAATGGGCCAAAATACCAGCAACAGTGTGTGAAAACCTTGTGAAGACTTACAGAAAATGTTTGACCTCTGTCATTGCCAACAAAGGGTATATAACAAAGTATTTAGATGAACTTTTGTTATTGACCAAATACTTATTTTACTGAGGAATTTACCAATTAATTCATTAAAAATCCTTCAATGTGATTTTCTGGATTTTTTTTTTCTTATTTTGTCTCTCATAGTTGAGGTATACCTATGATGAAAAGTGGAGACCTCTCTCATCTTTTAAGTGGGAGAACTTGCACAATTGGTGGCTGACTAAATACTTTTTTACCCACTGTATATCAATGTCTCCACCGCAATAAAGTCGGCTGCATTTTGTTAAAATATGTTAGATATAATCAGATTTATCTCAGAGCAGACATAGAATCTAGTCAGAGCCACAAAGAAGCCTCCATTTATACAGTCTATGGCACAACCACGAACACCAGCAACAAGTACCAGAACTACACCAAAACATTAAAAAAAATACAAAAACTACAAATGCTGAAATTAGTTGCCACTTGAGTCCAAACATGTATGTGGACTATACATTAAAATGAATTTGAAAAACTTTTAAAAACGCTATTTTAAATGTCCCTGCTACTCCACTCTTGCTGACTGATTTAACACTACCTCAGCTGAAACCGGAAGCTCCGCCCATAATCGCTCCTACAGCGGCACCCCTACGAATAAGGTAAAGCTGCTTCTTTAAAATCATCAATCTGACTGGGATTTATAAAGGTAGATATATTATTAATACTGTAACAATTACATTTTCCAAAAAGAGCACTGCAGATGGTACATTATATGCCCGTCCACAGCCATTATTGATAGTGCATAGCTAGTCCACGATTGACTGATTATAATAGTACACCTGAAATGAAACAATAAAAGATATTCTTTGGACAAAAGTGTACTGATGATCTTTTTTCGATGAAGCACTGCACGGTGGCGCAGTGGTTAGCACTGCGGCAGCACAGTTTACCCTTGGCCGGGGGATTGTGGGGATCGTGGGATCGTGGGTTCGATCCCAGCCCCCGACCAACAGTGATCTGTGTGGAGTTTGCATGTTCTCCCCGTGTTGCGTGGGTTTACTCCGGGATTTCTCCGGTTTCCTCCCACATGCCAAAAAACATGCATGTTAGGTTAATTGGCTGTTCTAAATTGTCCCTAGATATTTGTTTCCTATAGGCCCTTAGAATAGAGGGTTAGTATTAATGAAAGCGCTTTGAGTGGTCTTTGTGACTAGAAAAGCGCTATATAAGTGCAGGTTAGTTAGTAGTTAGTAATTTTGCTTCATTGAAGATGAAATAGTGAGTGGAAATGTAAACGTACAGATGAAATGGTCTCTCACTCTTCCAAGCTTTACAACGTTCTTCAGGTCACTGTGTCGGAGGACTTCTCTGCTGCACGTATCCAGCCGACTATTCACGACTTTTGCAACCTTCTTCCCTGAAATGGTAGAAAAACACATGAAGGAAGTTGATAACATATATCATAAACTAACATGAGCGATATGCATCGTTTCCCACCATTAACATCTTCCAGGTCTATAACACCTCTGGAAAAGCAGCGTTTTAAGCGCTCTGCCCTCTCTCCCTCCACGGGCTCCAAGATGGTGATCTCTGGGAGAAGGCGGTAACTAGCTGTGCACACTGGAGAGAACTTAGCATGGTCCTTGCCTTAACACAGAACAGAGCGCACACATGAACAACACTGCAAATACTCCTGAGTACAGTACCCATGTTCCTCATGAAAGAAGGTTCATACCATTTCCTTTAACGCAATGCATGACAATGTCGAGCTCCTGTCCCGGTCGTAGCTGATCTATCAGGATGTTGTCATGAACTGGACTAATCTTGGAGTCTGCAAACACATCGGCCTGGTTCCCGATGGGGACCCACTTTATGTCCCTGGAATAAACTAGCACCAAACAGCACAGGGCTATGTCTAAGCTTACAGAGTTACTGAAAAATGAGCACCATCCATCAGTTTATCACATTCACAGCTTACCCATGTGATTGAGATACAGCTCTCGTGGGTCAGAGGAGTCTTTGCTGGCTCGGGGGTTTCGGGTGCATTTGACCTTCAGCTGCAGCTTAATTGTATCTATTTCAGAACCCTCTTCTTCTGAAGACTCTTCACCTTCAATAAACAACACAAGATGAAAGTTGAAAAAAGTTCAACTTTTGTAACGCCACATCTATGGGTGGAAGAAAAGATCAATACGGCGTAATATCGTGATACTTGGCACTTGAGATGATGCATCAACCCCTAAATGTGAAACTGTTAAACTGAGTTAAAGGTGTGATTTGTGTGTCCAGATTTCAGAATCGCTCAGTGTCAAGAACTGACACACAGATTAAGAGACCGATTAAATGATTGGTTAGCTTTGCTTATTAATTACCAAATTCTTAAGCTCAGTTATTTAAGAGTTTCTCTGTTCAAAAAAGAGGTGGTGCCCCTTGTGTCAGAACAAGGTAATTTAATAACTGTTAATACTCATTACGGTTATTAATCATTAATAACTACACCAATCATTATAGTATTAACACTACAAGATAACCGCAGCGGGGAAAATAAGTACTGAACACGTCAACATTTTTCTCACTAAATATATTTTTGATGAAGCCATTGACTGGAGATTTTCACCAGATATCAGTAACAACCCAATAATCCATACATACAAAGAAACCTAGGAAACTGTTCACAAAGCAAGTTATATTTAATAAAGTGGAATGACACGGGGATTAAGTATTTAACATGCTTGGTGAAATTTATTTAATATTTAGTAGAAAAACCTTTGTTGGTAATAACAGCTTCTAGACACCTACTGTGTGGAGAAACTAGGAGCAGGCATTGCTCAGGAATTATTTTAGCCCATTCATCCACACAAACTGTCAAATCTTGAAGGTTCTGTGGGTGTCTTCTATGAACTCTGAGCTTCAGTTCATTCCATAGATTTTCAATTGAATTCAGGTCAGGTGACTGACTGGGCCATTCTAGCAGCTTTATTTTCCTTCTCTGAAGTCAGTTGAGAGTTTCCTTGGCTGTGTGTTTGGGATCACTGTCTTGCTGAAATGTCCACCCGTTTCATCTTCAGCATCTTGGCAGATGGCAACAGGTTCTCATCAAGGATGTCTCTGTACATTTGTCCATCCATCCATTAATCCATCTTCTACCGCTTTTCTGGAGGTCCGGGTCACTGAGGCAACAACTCAGGCAGAGAAGCCCACATTTCCCTCTCCCCGGCCACCTGCTCCAGCTCTCCAGAGAGGATACCAAGACGTTCCCAGGCCAGCTGGGAGATGTAGTCTCTTGAGCGTGTCCTGGGTCTGCCCCGGGGTCTCCTCCCAGTGGGACGTGCCCGAAACATCTCAAGTGAGAGGCATCCAGGAGGCATCCTGATCAGCTGCCCAAACCACCTCAGCTGGCTTCTTTCAATATGGAGGAGCAGCGCTTCTGCTCTGAGCCTCTCCAGGCTGACTGGGATGACTGAACTCCTCACCCTATCTCTGGCTCAGCTCCTTCTTCAGCACAACAGACCGGGACAATGTCCGCATTACTGCAGAGGCTGCCCTGATCCATCTGTCGATCTCTTGCTCCGTCTCCCCTCACTCGTGAATGAGACCCCGAGATACAGTGGTGTGAAAAAATGTTTGCCCCTTCCTAATTTCGCATTATTTGTATGTTTGTCACACTTAAATGTTTCAGATCATCAAACAAATTTAAATATTAGACAAAGATAACACAAGTAAACAGAAAATGCAGTTTTTAAATGAAGGTGTTTATTATTAAGGGCAACAAAAATCCAAACCTACATGGACCTGTGTGGAAAAAGTGATTGCCCCCTAAACCTAATAACTGGTTGGGCCACCCTTAGCAGCAACAACTGCAATCAAGCATTTGCAATAACTAGCAATGAGTCTTTTACAGTGCTGTGGAGGAATTTTGGCCCACTCATCTTTGCAGAATTGTTGTAATTCAGCCACACTGGAGGGTTTTCGAGAATGAACCACCTTTTTAAGGTCATGCCATAGCAGCTCAATTGGATTCAGGTCAAGACTTTGATTAGGTCACTCCAAAGTCTTCATTTTGTTTTTCTTAAGCCATTCAGAGGTGGACTTGCTGGTGTATTTTGGATCATTGTCCTGCTGCAGAACCCAAGTACGCTTCAACTTGAGGTCATGAACAGATGGCCGGACATTCTCCTTCAGGATTTTTTGGTAGACAGCAGAATTCATGGTTCCATTTACCAAAGCAAATCTTCCAGGTCCTGAAGCAGCAAAACAGCCCCAGACCATCACGCTACCACCACCATATTTTACTGTTGGTATGATGTTCCTTTTCTGAAATGCTGTGTTACTTTTATGCCGGATGTAAGAGGACACACACCTTCCAAAAAGTTCAACTTTTGTCTCATCAGTCTACACAGTATTTTCCCAAAAGTCTTGGGGATCAACAAGATATTTTCTGGCACAACTGAGACAAGCCTTTATGTTCCTTTTGCTCAGCAGTGGTTTTCATCTTGGAGCTCTGCCATGCAGGCCATTTTTGCTTTCTTATGGTGGAGTCATGAACACTGACCTTAACTGAGGCAAGTGAGGCCTGCAGTTCTTTGGATGTTGTTGTGGAGTCTTTTGTGACCTCATGGATGAGTCGTTGCTTCACTCTTGGGGTAACTTTAGTTAGCCGGCCACTCCTGGGAAGGTTTCCCACTGTTCCATGTTTTTGCCATTTGTGGATAATGGCTCTCACTGTAGTTCGCTGGAGTCCCAAAGCTTTAGAAATGCCTTTATAACCTTTTCCAGGCTGATAGGGTAAAGAGTTGGTCTGATGTGCCACGGTCAGGAGTGGGTGGTGAGGGGGGCCATCAAGCTGAAGAAGGAATCCTATTGAGCTTGGTTAGCTTGTGGGACTCCTGAAGCAGCTGAGGTGTACCGGCAGGCCAAGCGGAGTGCAGCTTGGATGGTTGCTGGAGCAAAAACCTGTGTGTGGGAGGAGTTTGGTGAGGCCATGGAACAAGACTTTCAGTCGGCCTCGAAGAGATTCTGGCAAACTGTCCACCGACTCAGGAGGGGGAAGCAGCTCCCTGTCCACACTGTATATGGTGTCGATGGGGCGCTGCTGACTTCGACTGGGGACATCGTCGGGCAGTGGAAGGAATTCTTCGAGGATCTCCTCAATCCCACTGACACGCCCTCCACAGAGGAAGCAGGGCTTGATGACGAGGGGGACAACTCGCCCATCACAGGGACTGAGGTCACCGAAGTGGATAAAAAACTCTTTGGTGGCTGAGCCCCTGGGGTTGACGAGATTCGCCCTGAGTACCTCAAAGCCCTGGATGTTGTAGGGCTGTCATGGTTGACACGCCTCTGCAATACTGTGTGGAGGTTGGGGACAGTGCCTTTGGTATGGCAAACCGGGATGGCGGTTCCTCTTTTTAAAAAGGGGGACCGAAGGGTGTGTTCCAAACTTAGGGGGATCACACTCCTCAGCCTCCCTGGGAAGGTCTATGCCAGGGTACTGGAGAGGAGAGTCCGACCGCTGGTCGAACCTCGGTTTCAGGAGGAACAATGTGGTTTGTCCATTCATCTTTCTTTCAATTATATGAAGTCTGCCTGTACCATGTGCTGAAAAACACCCCCACACCATGATGAGATGAGCAGTGCCATTTCTCCTCCAAACATGCTGTGTGTTGTGGCATCCAAAAAGTTAAATTTTGGTCTCATCTGAACAGACTATATTCTCTTAGTATTTTTACTGACTTGCCCAAATGTTGTGCAGCAAACATTAAATGACCTTCAACATGCTTTTTCTTCAGCAATGGAGTCTTCTGAGGTGAGCGGGCATAAGGCCCATGTTGGTTGACTGCATTACTTATTGTTTTCTTTTAAACAGAGGTACCTGCTAACTCCAGATCTTTCTGGAGTTCTCCATGAGTGGTCTTTGGCGCTTGGATAACTCTTCTTATAATTATTTTGACTCCTCTGTCAGAAATCTTGCGAGGAGCTCCTGGTTGTGGCTGGTTTATGGTAAAATGATGTTCTTTCCATTTCCAAATGATGTCTCCAACAGTGCTCACTGGAACATTCAGCAGTTTAGAAATGCGCCTGTAACCAATGCCATCATTACGTTTTGCAACAATAAGGTTGCGAAGGTCTAGAGAGAGCTCTTTGCATCCACCCATCATGAGTTCTTTGTGGTGTGACGATCTGTATACACAGCAGGGAAAATAAGTATTGAACGTCAACATTTTTCTCATTAAACATATTTCTGATGGAGCCATTGACCTGAGATTTTCACCAGATATCAGTAACAACCAAAAAGAATTATCAGAAGAGTTATTCAAGAACCAAAGACCACTCGTGGAGAGCTCCAGAAAGACCTGGAATTAGCAGGTTCTGCTGTTTTAAAGAAAAGAATAAGTAATGCATTCAACCGACAGGGGCTCTATGCCTGCTCACCTTGCAAGACTCCACTACTGAAGAAAAAGCATGTTGAAGCTTGTTTAAAATTTGCTGCACAACATTTGGACAAGCCACTAAAACACTGGGACAATACAGTCTGGTCAGATGAGACAAAAAGTGAACTTTTTGGATGCCACAACACAGCATGTTTGGAGGAGAAATAGCACTACACATGCCATCATCGTGTGGGGGTGTTTTTCAGCACATGGTAGAGGCAGACTTCATATAATTGAAGGAACGATGAATGGACAAATGTACAGAGACATCCTTAATAAGAACTTGTTGCCATCTGACAAGATGCTGAAGATGTAACGAGGGTGGATATTTTAGCAAGACAATGATCCCAAATACACAGCCAAGGAAACTCTCAACTGGCTCCAAAGAAGGAAAATAACGCTGCTAGAATGGTCCAGTCAGTCACCTGACCTGAATCTAACTGAAAATCTATGGAATGAACTGAAGACCAGAGTTCATAGAAGACACCCATGGAACCTTCAAGATTTGACAGTTTGTGTGGAAAATGGGCTAAAATCAGTCTTGAGCAATGTCTGCGCCTAGTTTTTCCATACAGGAGGCGTCTGGAAGCTGCTATTACCAACAAAGGCTTTTCTCCTAAATATTAAATGAATTTCACCAAGCATGTTCAATACTTATTCCCTGTGTCATTCCACTTTATTAAATATACTGCTCAAAAAAAATTAAAGGAACACTTTTTAATCTAAGTAAGCTGGACTAGCCTGCCACAATTTCTTCACTTTAAGTTTTGGAGTGTTTTCATTTCCATCAAAAGACGTGGCATCTTTTCATTCTTAACACATTATCCAGTCCATATCAGTGTAGATATCCAGCTTATTTTTTCCCATTAAAATCTGATGTGTTTTCAAAGTGTTCCTTTAATTTTTTTGAGCAGTATGTAACTTGTTTTGTGAACACAGTTGCCTTGATTTACTTGTATGTATGGATTACTTGGGTTGCTGCTGGTATCTGATAAAAAATCTCAGGTCAATAGCTCCATCAGAAATATGCTATCCATCTCCATCCATCTTCTACCGCTTTTCCGGAGGTCCGGGTCGCGGAGGCAGCAGTTCAAGCAGAGAAGCCCAGACTTCCCTCTCCCCAGCCACCTGCTCCAGCTCTTCAGAGGGGATACCAAGGCGTTCCCAGACTAGCTGGGAGACATAGTCTCTCCACCGAGTCCTGGGTCTGCCCCGGGGTCTCCTCCCAGTGGGACGTGCCTGAAACACCTCAAGTGGGAGGCGTCCAGGAGGCATCCTAATCAGATGCCCATACCACCTCAACTGACTCCTTTCAATGTGGAGGAGCAGCGGTTCTACTCTGAGCCTCTCCCGGATGACTGAGCTCCTCACCCTATCTCTGAGGGTGAGTCCAGCAATCCTACGGAGAAAGCTCATTTCAGCCGCTTGTATCCGCGATCTCGTTCTTTCGGTCATTACCCAAAGCTCGTGACCATAGGTGAGAGTAGGAACGTAGATTGACTGGTAAATCGACAGCTTTGCCTTAGAACTAAGTTCCCTCTTCACCACAACAGACCGGTACAACGTCCGCATCACTGCAGATGCTGCTCCAATCCGTCTGTCGATCTCTCGCTCCATTTTCCCCTCACTCGTGAACAAGACCCCAAGATACTTAAACTCCTCCACTTGGGGCAGGAGCCTGTCCCCAACCCGGAGAGGACAATCCACCTTTTTCCGGCTGAGGACCATGGACTCGGACTTGGAGGTGCTGATTCTCATCCCAGCCGCTTCACACTCAGCGGCAAACCGTCCCAGCAAGAGCTGTAGGTCATTGCTGGATGAAGCCAACAGGACAACATCATCTGCAAACAACAGAGATGAGATCCTGTGGTCACCAAGCATGACACCCTCCATTCCCTGGCTGCGCCTAGAAATCCTGTCCATAAAAATTATGAACAGGACCGGTGACAAAGGGCAGCCCTGGCGGAGTCCAACTCTCACTGGGAATGACTCCGACCGAGTGTTGGCAATGCGAACTAAACTCTCACAACGGTCGTACAGAGACCGAATAGCTCGTAACAACAAGCCCGATACCCCATACTCCCGAAGCACCCCCCACAAAAATCCACGAGGGACGCGGTCAAATGCCTTCTCCAAGTCCACAAAACACATATAAACTGGTTGGGCAAACTCCCACGAACCCTCAAGAATTCTCGAGAGGGTAAAGAGCTGGTCCGATGTGCCACGGCCAGGACGAAAACCACATTGCTCCTCCTGAATCCGAGGTTCGACCAACGGCCGGACTCTCCTCTCCAATACCTTGGCATAGACCTTCCCAGGCCCCCTCATGGATCGTCACCTTATCGTGGTGGGGGGGTTTGCGTGCCCCAGTGATCCCAGGAGCTATGTTGTCCGGGGCAATTTGCCTCTGATAGGGTCTCCCAAGACAAACTGGTCCTGGGTGAAGGGCCAGACGAAGAACGATCCAACAGACTCTCATGATAAATTGTATATCAAGGATTCAGTGTACCCCGCCCGGTATGGGGTTACCGGGGCCCCACCCTGGAGCCAGGCCTGGGGGAGGGGCTCGAAGGCTAGCGTCTGGTGGCCGGGTTTCCACCCATGGGACCCGGCCGGGCTCAGCCCGAAGGAGTTACATGGGTCCGCCCTCCAGTAGGTTCACCACCTGCAGGAGGGATCATGGAAGTCCGGTGCTATGTGGATTAGGTGGCAGTCAAAGGCGGAGACCTTGGCGGACTGATCCCAAGCTTTCTAAACTGGCTTTTGGTACGTGGAATGTCACCTCTCTGGTGGGGAAGGAGCCTGAGCTGGTGTACGAGATTGAGCGATACCGGCTAGATATAGTTGGCCTCACCTCAACACACAGCTCCGGTTCCGGAACCAGTCTCCTGGAGAGGGGCTGGAGCTTGGCCTTTTCTGGAGTTGCCCCGGGCGAGAGGCGACGAGCAGGGGTAGGTATTCTTGTATCGCCCCACCTTGCTGCCTCTATATTGGAGTTTTCCCCGGTGGACGAAAGGGTTGCTTCCCTGCGCCTTCGGGTTGGGAAACGGGTCCTGACCATCATTTGTGCCTATGCACCAAATGATGTTTCAGAGTACCCACCCTTTTTGGAGTCTGTGACTGGGGTGCTGGAGGGTGCTCCTCCTGGAGACTCCATTGTCCTACTGGGGGACTTCAATGCGCACGTGGGCAACGACAGTGAAACCTGGAGGGGGGTGATTGGGAGGAACGGCCTGCCCGATCTGAACCCGAGTGGTGTTCAGTTATTGGACTTCTGTGCTAACCACAGTCTGTCTATAACGAACACCATGTTCAAGCATAAGGGTGTCCATATGTGCACCTGGCACCAGGACACCCTAGGCCGCAGGTCGATGATCGATTTTGTTATCGTATCATCAGACCTGCGACCGTATGTCTTGGACACCCGAGTAAAGAGAGGTGCAGAGCTGTCAACTGATCACCACCTGGTGGTGAGTTGGATCCGATGGCAGGGGAGGAAGCCATTCAGACCTGGTAGACCCAAACGTATAGTGAGGGTGTGCTGGGAGCGTCTGGCTGAGGCCCCTGTCCGGGAGGTCTTCAACTCCCACCTCCGGAAGAACTTCAACCACATTCCGAGGGAGTCTGGAGACATGGAGTCTGAATGGGCCATGTTCTCCACCTCTGTTGTTGAAGCGGCAGCCCAGAGCTGCGGCCGCAAGGTGGTCGGTGCATCTCGTGGTGGCAACCCCCGAACCAAGTGGTGGACACCAGTGGTGAGGGGGGCCATTAAGCTGAAGAAGGAGTCCTATCAAGCTTGGTTGGCTTGTGGGACTCCCGAAGCAGCTGAGGTGTACCGGCAGGCCAAGCGGAGTGCAGCTCGGGTGGTTGCTGAAGCAAAAACCCGGGTATGGGAGGAGTTCGGTGAGGCCATGGAACAAGACTTTCGGTCGGCTTCAAAGAGATTCTGGCAAACTGTTCGGCGGCTCAGGAGGGGAAAGCAGCTCCCCGTCCACACTGTGTATGGTGCGGATGGGACACTGTTGACTTCAACTGGGGATATCGTCGGGCGGTGGAAGGAATACTTCGAGGATCTCCTCAATCCCACTGATACGCCTTCCACAGAGGAAGCAGGGTTTGGGGACGAGGGGGATGACTCGCCTATCACAGGGGCTGAGGTCGCCAAGGTGGTTAAAAATCTCCTTGGTGGCCGGGCCCCGGGGGTGGACGAGATTCGCCCCGAGTACCTCAAGGCCCTGGATGTTGTTGGGTTGTCATGGTTGACACGCCTCTGCAACATTGCGTGGAGGTCGGGGGCAGTGCCTTTGGCATGGCAAACCGGGGTGGTGGTTCCTCTCTTCAAAAAAGGGGACCGGAGGGTGTGCTCCAACTTTAGAGGGATCACACTCCTCAGCCTCCCAGAAATATGCTAAATGAGAAAAATGTTGACGTGTTCAGTACTTAATTTCCCCACTGTATCTATAAATGCAAGGAATCTGTGTGTGTCTGTTCCTCACATATCTCTCAAACTGTTTGTCAGACTGGCCTCACATTTTATAAGTGCTTTGCTGAGGTTAGGAGGGTGTGCATCCCCGAGTATGGAGTTGTTCAGTCAAAATATGTAATTTTTATCAAAAAAAAAAAAGTTTAGTCATCGCTCTCTCCTCATGTTCTGGCTTTTAGAGGTGTGGGTGGAGTTTTGGATTGACTCCGTACTGATTGGATAATATGCAGCATCACTACATCATTAACCACAGTACTTTGAGAGCAAAACAAGGAAGCGAAGAGTGACAAATTTGACTAGAAAAAGATAATACTGAAAATTGAATACTTAAAAAAATATTACCATAATAAAGGATAATTTGGCATATGTGGAGAACACCAGGTGCACTAGGAAGGGTGGTGGTGGTGGTGGGGTGTCAGTGCTGGCGGGGATCAGTGGTGCTGCAAAGGACTAACTAACTAACTAACTAACTAACCTGCACTTATATAGCGCTTTTCTAGTCACAAAGACCACTCAAAGCGCTTTCATTAATACTAACCCTCTATTCTAAGGGCCTATAGGAAACAAATATCTAGGGACAATTTAGAACAGCCAATTAACCTAACATGCATGTCTTTGGCATGTGGGAGGAAACCGGAGAAATCCCGGAGTAAACCCACGCAACACGGGGAGAACATGCAAACTCCACACAGATCACTGTTGGTCGGGGGCTGGGATCGAACCCACGATCCCACGATCCCCACAATCCCCCGGCCAAGGGTAAACTGTGCTGCCGCAGTGCTAACCACTGCGCCACCGTGCAGCCCCGTGCTGCACCGTGCAGCAGGACAGCAGTGGCACACACATGAAGCAGCAGCTGAGACTCCCACTAACTGGGCAGGCCGGGCTTGGCTCCCTGCTATGGACTGCGATCTGCCGGTTCAACTGCTGCTTCTCCAACACCAGTGTCCGACCGGGTGGACCACGATCCTTTGGGGGAGGCACGCCCCGCCTGCCCGGTCAGTGGTAGACAAGAGTCCCGACTGCTGCTTCACCCGTGTGGTACCATTGCCCTTTGCAGGACTGCGAGTCCCCCCTTTCGCGCAAGTATCTAAAAATTAAAAACTTAATAATAACACCACCATGGAGTGGAATGGTCAGATCAACTGCATATCATATGCGGACACATATGCACGCTTTGACTAAATGACAACCGTGACCAAACAGGACACAGAAATGCCCAAATAACAAACTAAATCATTTTTATTTAAATATTTACAGACAAATGGTCAACACTGATGAAACAGTTGTAGTCAAACAGGTCCTTCTGCTGTGTATAATAATGTTCGGTGTTTTGTACTTATAATATTGCTGAAATATAAAAGGATGCACTAGAATGGGTCTCAAATATTTGTAAACATGTCCTGTTATAGTGCTGCATGAGTTTATTGATGACAGACTATAAACTACACATACAGTCATGTGAAAAAATTAGGATACCCCATTAAATATTCAGTTCTTTATTAAGAAATGTTCACATAGCTATGTCTAACCTTGTTTTTGTTTTTATTTGCATTTTTTAACATTTATTTTAGCCATTTTAAGTGGGAATGAATGTGGGGGTGTCCTAAAAAAGATGGGGGGTGTCCTAATTTATCCCTCATTATTTGTTTAGAATTATATTTTACAGAAAATTTGACAAGTCTTTAATTCCTTTTTAATTGTTTAGTTGTATTATATGAATCTCCCAGTATTTTAAACACTAATATTAAATATCCATATGTCCAAATATGTTAAAAAAACAAAAAAACCACACAGGCTTATACAGGTATCCTAATTTTTTCACACGACTGTATAAACTAAAACAATTATAATGGTGACTGAACAACTCCCATTCCCCAAAGTTCAAGATACAACACTTATGAATATGAGAGTAACGGTGTACGCCAAGGTGGAATTTTGTCCCCTATTCTGTTTAATGTATATGTGGATGATCTGCTGAGACAATTGAATGGATGTAACACAAGCTGTGTTGTGGGTGGCTCTGTCATCAATCATCTCATGTATGCACATGACCTAGTAATAATGAGTTCTTATAGTGCTGGGCTGCAACAACTATTAAGAGTATGCTCACAATATGGCAGTGATCACATCAAATTTAAATGCTAAAAAGAGTACTGTCATGATTGTGAGCTGCAGAGAGGACAGGAAACTCATCTTTCCTGCCTTTAAATTGTGTGATACTCCTCTTGCGACATGGAAGGAAATAAAATATCTGGGTCACATCATCACAGATGATTTGAGAGATGACGGAGATATCTACAGGCAGTGCTCTAAGTTGTATGCCCAAGCCAACATATTGTTGAGAAAATTTAGTATGTGCTCTGTAAATGTTAAATCTTCTCTGTTCAGAGCTTACTGTACTCCTCTGTATACTGCACATTTGTGGTGCAGCTACAGGACTGATAGTATGAAAAGGCTGATTGTGGCCTACAATGATGCGCTTAGGTTGCTGCTTCAGGTGCCCAGATGGCATAGTGCCAGCCAGCTGTTTGTGTCCTATGATATTCCTACGTGTGAGGCCTTACTGAGGAGGAAACTTGTGTACAATTTTATGTCATTTGGATGATTCGGAAAACGGCATCATACAGACCCTTGTAAACCCCAGGAAGAGCAGCCTCAGATACACTTCGGTCTCAGAAGATACTGGCACAACAGTCTATACATGAACTCTTCTTAAAGACTTATGTTTTTGTTTCCCCTGATGCCTCTACCCCTTCTTATTTTATATGGCCCCGTTTGTGTGTCTGAAATAAAGATTATTATTATTAATAATAATCTGTGTACTGTGATTACACAGTACACAGATTACGCAGGGAGTACACTTGACTTGTGCACTCACTGTGGCTGGGTAACCAACATTTCCCTCCTTCGTTCCATTATTGCCAAGCACCAAACTGGATGGCAGGAAGTTCCACTTTTACATGGCCTTTGGCATGACCCGGCCGGGATTTGAACCCCGGCCTTATGGGGCGGATGCTCTACCTCTAGGCCACCACTCCAGTACATTCCCTCAGGGCCAGCAAAGCCTTCTCTGTTGGCCTAAACACTATCAGAATTACATTTAAAACCTACATTCTTATATTTGTTCCATAAGGATGTATTAAATTATTTCCAATAGTCTATTCTCTTCATTTTGTAGCTTTTCTCTTGGTTGTACTCCTTCCAGTAGTGTAATGAATGTTAAGGTTTTTTTGTCCAATCATATTTCAGCCACCTGTGTTGCCAGGGTCAAGCAAATCTGCCTTGGGCCTTCAGGAATTAACAGTGCGCTCTGTAGGTTAAATTAACCGTTAAACTTATCCTGTTGCTTTAACCAATCAGATGTCTTCTGTACATCCAGGGGTACGCATAGAAGGCATCTGAGAATGCCGGCACTTTCACGTCTTTTGATTGGATGGTTAGACACCTCCACTCACAATGCAGAGCATCCCAGCTAGCAAAACGCCAATGCAAGGACTTGCTTAAGCAGCTACAATATACAGCATCTGTTTAAATATAATAGCTGTTTTTCCACCCACAATGGCTGACAGGGGACAGGAAAATTATTTGGTCGCTGATATTTAAAAAAATCAATTTTCCAGAAGGACTTTTCAAGAAAAGCTGGTCATTGTGAAGAGAGGTCAGCCAACCCCGAAGCTAGCAGGCCCGTCTCAGCCGGGGAAAGGATTTGTCCATCACTTCCATATTAGCAATGAACGGCATCCTTGGATTACAGGCTCCGAGAAGTGCTGCAAATTATCTTGCTGGAAATGCCTGTTGTTTGCAACTAATCCGAGTAGATACTTGGAGGGTTTGCAAACTTGAACTGTCAACTGTCACACCATGGTGATTTAGGCAGCATTCGCCAAACGTATAAAAATTGGTCTAAAATGATGGGATACACCAAAATTTTCAGTTTTGGTTATATGCATCGCGTATCCATAATGACTTGGACATACATAACGTATTAGTAACTTATATAGAATATCTCCATAACTTATAAGTAACTTAAACCAACTAATGCTTAGCGTGTTGCCGACATTCACAACTTATGTGCAACAATAGTTGCCTCCTGATCCATGACTCCTAGGTGTGCGAGAGATCATCTCTGTTCAGCCGAGATGATTCTCCCCTCCAAAGACCAGGCGGGGGATGTGACTGACCTGGCAGATCTGTCAACTCTGCCAAGTCAGTCACGCCTGTCAGATGACAGCTGTCACACCTGGCTCAAAGGCACGCGAACTGATGGCGATAAAGTTTATTTTCAATAAAGTGAAAAAGCAAGAACACTGCATGGAGTGTGCTTTTGCTGGGAAGCACAGCCAACAGCAAAGTAAACAGCTGCGTTCTGCACTTCAGGCAGCTGACTGGATGCTCCTCCTCCGGTGTTCTGACATTTTTGCATATCTATCAGAACAACACTGGACAGCTGATCGTACAGATTTCAGTCAAAGATAAAAACATGGGGGAGTGCTACACAGCGATTTGGATCTTAAATCCTATAGCTTGAAAGTTCTCAGATACATCACCGACAGGTCCCGTTATACGAACAACGTGTGTGTGTGTGTGTGTGTGTGTGTGTGTGTGTGTGTGTGTGTGTGTGTGTGTGTGTGTATGTGCTGCAGGTAGGAGAAGAGCTCTATATGGGTTTTTCCTGTGAACGAATGCTGCAAATATGCCATTATAGTGTAGCTGTAAGTTAGAAACCCATTCAGTAAGTTACACATAGGTTCAAAGAGCGTTACTCAAGTTAGAAATAATTTTGGGTAGGCTAGACATTGATCTCGATGTACTTCGACTTTTGAGCAACTATGACTCACTGACAAGTAACGTGTGTGAACGAATGCATAACTTCCGTACAACCTTTGCTCCGTGAACATGGGACATATCAGCCATATACTGGATATGTTGGAAAATTTTCAGAGGAGCTCGGCGAACAACGTGGTATACCAGCGTTCTTCAGTGTGCTCTTAACTTAGTGTGACAGGGGCTTAACCAAGGCAGCAGCAAGACACTAAAGCACAGCTGCCAGCCGGACACTTATAAGCAACAGTACTTTAAAGTCATGCCACAGCATCTCAATTGGATTCAGGTCAGGACTTTGATTAGGTCACTCCAAAGTCTTCATTTTGCTTTTCTTAAGCCATTCAGAGGTGGACTTGCTGGTGTGTTTTGGATCATTATCAGAATCAGAATCAGAATCAGAATCAGAATCAGGTTTATTGCCATTGTTCATGTAGTACACAAACTAGGAATTTGTCTCGGTACAATGCTGCAACATTAAACATGATAAGATAAGAGAAATAAACTATACATGTAATAAAGTGTAGGATAAGATTAAGTGATACTGGTCAACAGTTAAAATATATATTAGCCAGCAGCAGATACTGTGGAGAACTATATAGAGCAGTCGGTAATGCAGGAAGAAAACAGTGATGATTGACATGAGTCTGGTTGAGCTGCTGTACATGGTGCACGAGAGTCACTTAGTGTTCAGCAGTCTAATGGCAGAGGGGAAGAAGCTGTTCATGTGACGGGAGGTTTTAGTCTGGATGGACCGAAGTCTTCTACCAGAGGGGAGGGGGGCAAACAGTACATGACCAGGGTGTGAGGGATCAGCTATGATCCGGCCAGCACGCCTCCGGGTCCTGGAGATGTACAGATCCTGGAGAGATGGGAGCTTGCAGCCGATCACCTTCTCAGCAGTGCGCACGACGCGCTGCAGCCTTAGTCTGTCCCTGGCAGTGGCTCCTGCGTACCACACGGTTATGGAGGTGGTGAGGATGGACTCGATGATGGCTGTGTAGAACTGCACTAACATCTTGGTGGGTAGCTTGAGCTTCCTCAGCTGCCGCAGGAAGAACATCCTCTGCTGGGCTTTTTTGATGAGTGAGCTGATGGTCAGCTCCCATTTGAGGTCCCTGGTGATGGTAGTGCCTAGGAAGCGGAAGGAATCAGCAGTGGTGATGGGAGAGCCTGAGAGGGTGAGGGGGGGCAGAGGAGTAGTGACTTTCCTGAAGTCTACAATCATCTCCACTGTCTTCAGAGCGTTCAGCTGCAGGTTGTTATTGCTGCACCAGGACGCCAGCTGGGCCACCTCTCTCCTGTAGGCGGACTCGTCGCCGTTGGAGATGAGCCCGATGAGGGTGGTGTCGTCCGCAAACTTGATCAACTTGACAGACTGGTGGCTGGAGGTGCAGGAGTTGGTGTAAAGGGAGAAGAGTAGGGGGGAAAGTACACAGCCCTGGGGTGATCCGGTGCTGATGCTAGTATAGTCTGAGACAGTCTTTCCCAGCCGCACATGCTGCCTCCGGTCCGTCAGGAAGTCGATGATCCACCTGCAGAGGGAGTCAGGCACGTTGAGCAGGGACAGCTTGTCCCGGAGCAGAGCGGGGCGGATGGTGTTGAATGCGGAGCTGAAGTCCACAAACAGGATCCTGGCGTAGGTTCCCGGGGAGTCCAGGTGCTGCAGGATGGAGTGGAGGGCCAGGTTGACTGCATCGTCTACAGACCTGTTGGCTCGGTAGGCAAACTGCAGCGGGTCCAGGAGAGGGGTGGTGATGGACTTGAGGTGGGACAGGACCAGGCGCTCAAAGGACTTCATGACTACAGAGGTGAGCGCTACAGGTCTGTAGTCATTAAGTCCAGTGATCCGTGGCTTCTTGGGGACAGGGATGATGGTGGAGGATTTGAGGCAGGACGGCACGTGGCATAACTTAAGGGAGGTGTTAAAAATGTCTGTGAATACAGGAGCCAGCTGTTTCGCACAGAGTCTCAGGGTGGAGGGAGACACGCCGTCTGGGCCGGGGGCCTTGCGCGGGTTCGGTCTGGAGAACTGTTTGAGCACATCCTGCTCACTGATGATAAGGGGAGGGGGGGAGGTGGGGGGGGTGCCTTAAATGAAGTAGGGAATGTGGAGGCTGTGGAGCTGGAGGGAGGGGGGGAGTTGGACACAGATGACGAGGTGTCAAAACGGGCATAGTGTTGGGACAGTCTCTGACAAAGGGCTTTGTCATCCTGACCTTTAGGAGCCTGAGGCCGATAGTTGGTGATCTGCCTCAGTCCTCTCCACACGGAAGCCGAATCATTAGCAGTGAACTGCTGCTGGAGTCTCTCTGAGTACACAGATTTAGCCCTCTTCAGCTCTCTGTTAAACCGGTATTTAACCTCCCTGTAGCAGTCCCTGTCTCCACTTTTCAGCGCTGCTTCCTTCTCCTTCCTGATCTGTCTGAGCTTAGCTGTGAACCAGGGTTTGTCATTAGAGTAACTCACCCTGGTGCGTGATGGAAGAATGTTCTCTTCACAAAAGTGGATATATGAGTTCACAGTGTCCGTGTACTCATCCAGATCATGCGTGGCTCCTTTAAGCATGCCCCAGTCAGATATTTCCATGCACGTTTCCAGCTTCTCCTCAGCATCACTGGTCCGTATCTTCGTAGTGCTCACAACAGGTTTAGTGAGCTTCAATCTCTGTCTGTATGTGGGAATGAGGTGAACCATCACGTGATCAGATAATCCCAGCGCAGCTCGAGGGACAGCGTGATATGCGTCTTTCACTGTGGTGTAACAGTGATCCAGTGTGTTTAATCCTCTGGTGGGGCATTTAATAAACTGTTTGTAGCGGGGGAGATCGTGGCTCAGATTGCACTGATTAAAGTCGCCAGCCACAATAATCAGCGAGTCTGGAAAACTCCGCTCTGTGTGTTGAATGTGATCCGCGAGCACGCGCTGAGCTTCGTGCGTGTCCGCGTCGGGAGGGGCGTACACAGCGATCAGTATAAAAGAAGCAAACTCCCGTGGGGAATAAAAAGGCTTGCAGTTGATAACAAGAAATTCCAAGGCAGGAGAACAGTGTTTGGAAATTACCGTTACATCAGAGCACCAGCTACAGTTGATGTAGAAGCAGACACCGCCTCCTGTGGTCTTGCCGGAAAGCTCTGTGTCACGATCAGCACGGAAGAGCTGGAAGCCGTCGAGGCGCAGCGCGCTGTCCGGTATATTTTCCCGGAGCCAGGTCTCAGTAAAGCAGAGGACAGCTGAGGAGGCGAGGTCCTTAAAACGCATCAGCAGTCTCAGTTCATCCACCTTGTTAGAGAGAGAGTTGGTATTGGACAGAAATATGCCAGGCAGCGCCGTTCGCGAGCCTCTCCTGCGAAGTCGTACGAGAGCGCCCGCTCGTCTTCCTCTCTTCCGCCGTCTCACTTTCCGAGCCAAACAATAAACCAGATCGGCGGCAGGGGCTAGAAAAACTGGGAGGAGGTCCGTGGGGGTCAAAGTCCTGATATTTAAAAGTTCTTCACGGGTATAAGTGCATCCTATGCATTGGGTATCCTGCTGCACAACCCAAGTGTGCTTCAGTTTGAGGTCACAAACAGATGGCCGGACATTCTCCTTCAGGATTTTTTGCTAGACAGCAGAATTCATGATTCTATTTATCACAGCAAGTCTTCCAGGTCCTGAAGCAGCAAAACAGCCCCAGACCTTCACACTACCACCACCATATTTTACTGATGGTATCATGCTCCTTTTCTGAAATGCTGTGTTACTTTTACGCCAGATGTAATGGGACTCACACCTTCCAAAAAGCTCAACTTTTGTCTTGTCAGCCCACATTTTCCCAAAAGTCTTGGGGATCGTCAAGATATTTTTTGGCAAAACTTAGACAAGGCTTTATGTTTTTTTTGCTCAGCGGTGGGTTTCACCTTGGAACTCTGTCATGCAGGCCATTTTTGCCCAGTCTCTTTCTTATGGTGGAGTCATGAACACTGACCTTAACTGAGGCAAGTCAGGCCTGCAGTTCTTTGGATGTTGTTGTGGGGTCTTTTGTGACCTCTTGGATGAGTCATCGCTGCGCTGTTGGGGTAATTTTGGTCGGCCAGCCACTCCTGGGAAGGTTCACCACTGTTCCATGTTTTCGCCATTTGTGGATAATGGCTTTCACTGTGGTTCACTGGAGTCCCAAAGCTTTAAAAATGCCTTGATAACCTTTTCCAAACTGATACATCTCAATTACTTTGTTTCTCATTTGTTCCTGAATTTCTTTGGATCGTAGCACGGTGCCTAGCTTTTGAGGATCTTTTGGTCTACTTCACTTTGCCAGGAAGGTCCTATTTAAGTGATTTCTTGATTGAGAACAGGTGTGGCAGGAATCAGGCTTGGATGTGGCTTGAGAAATTGAACTCAGCTTTCCAAAGATATGATAAATTATAGTTAATTTATGTTTTAACATGGGGGGAGGGATCACTTTTTCCACACAGGTCCATGTAGGTTTGGATTTTGTTTTACCCTTAATAAGATAAGCCTTTATTAGTCCCACAATGGGGAAATTCACAATGGGAATTCCAGGATTGCAACAGCACAGGGATAGCAACACTAAGAGCAACAATCAGAAGGCAAGAAAAAACAAGAGCAGCTAGTATACATATGTACATATTACTATATACTGTATATATATATATATTGTTTCGTCGGCCTCCGTCGGTCTATGATGACCATGGAAGAGAATCCTAAACGTCTACTCTGCTGGAACAGCACCGCCTGTGGCTGAACAGGCCGATGCGCGAATGACAGTCCCTGTCACACAGGTCACACTTGTGGGTGGTCTCCGTGCTGCTGGGTCTGTGGCGGTTCTTCCTGCGGGTCCTTTTTTCATCTGCTGCAGCAGTCAGTCTCTCTTCACCCGCCTTGAGCTGTCTGGTCAGGGTGCCTCTCCATTTGGAGCGGTCCGTTGCAAGGTCCTCCCAGCGCTCTGTGTATTTGATATCCAGGGCCTTCATGTCTCTCTTGCAGACGTCTCTAAAGCGCAGCTGTGGGCGGCCAACGTCTCTCCTGCCAGTTGCCAGTTCTCCATAGAGGACGTCTTTGGGGATTCTGCCATCCTCCATACGGTGAACGTGGCCTAGCCAGCGGAGCCTGCACTGCCTGAGTAGAGTGAACATGGAGGGAAGGCCGGCGCGGGACAGAACTTCTGTGTTGGGCACTTTGTCCTGCCAGGATATGTCCAGGATGTGGCGAATGCAGCGCAAGTGGAAGGAGTTCAGTCTCTTTTCCTGCCGGGCGTATGTTGTCCACGTCTCACTCCCATAGAGCAGTGTGCTGATGACGCAGGCGTTGTACACTACCATCTTCGTCTTGACAGAGAGTTTGGGATTCTCCCACACTCGTGTGGTGAGGCGAGCGAGTGTGAAGGCTGATTTTCCAATCCTCTTGTTGATCTCTGTATCAAGGGAGAGGTTGTTGCTGATTGTGGACCCCAGGTACGTGAACTGATTCACGACCTCCAGCTCGTAGTCGTCAATGGTGATGGTTGGTGGTGCTTCCGTGCCTTGCGCCAAGACGTTAGTCTTCTTCAGGCTGATGGTAAGCCCGAAGTCCTTGCATGCCTGGGAGAAGCGGTCCATCAGGGTCTGAAGCTCCTGCTGTGTGTGGGTTGCGACTGCAGCGTCGTCTGCGAACAGCATGTCTCTGATTAGAGCCTCGCGTACTTTGGTTCTGGCTTTCAGGTGGGCGAGGTTGAAAAACCTGCCGTCAGATCTTGTGTGCAGGTAGATTCCCTCTGTTGCTGTGCTGAAGGCATGCCTCAGGAGCATAGCAAAGAAAATCCCAAAGAGGGTTGGCGCAAGTACACAGCCCTGTTTCACTCTGCTGCGTATGTTGAATGGCTCTGAGACGTTGCCATCGTGCTGCACTATCCCCTGCATGTTGGTGTGAAACGATTCGATGAGGCTTTGCAACTTTGGTGGGCATCCATCTTTGGCAGGATCTTGAAAAGGCCCTCTCTGCTGACCAGATCGAACGCTTTGGTGAGGTCGATGAAGGCGACGTACAGAGGCATGTTCTGTTCTCTGCATTTCTCCTGGAGTTGGCGGATGGAGAATATCATGTCTACCGTCGATCGCTCAGCGCGGAAGCCACACTGAGACTCGGGGTAGACACGTTCGGCAAGCTTCTGTAGACGAACGAGAACAACTTGTGCGTAGACTTTGCCAACAACGCTGAGGAGGGAAATGCCCCTGTAGTTGTTGCAGTCGCTTCACTCCCCTTTGTTTTTGTAGAGGGTGATGATCTTGGCGTCCCTCATGTCCTGTGGTACGGCACCTTCCTTCCAGCACTGGCAGAGGACGTCATGCAATGGCAGCAGTAGGGCGGTCTTGCAGTGCTTGATCAGGTCAGGGGGTATGCCGTCGTTGCCGGGTGCCTTGCCAGCGGCCAAGCTATCAATGGCCTTACTGAGTTCGTCGATGGTTGGCTCGGCGTCAAGTTCGTCCATGGATGGCAGGCAGTCGATGGCATCAAGGGCTGACGGTGTCACGGTGTTCTGTCTAGAGTAGAGGTCAGAGTAGTGTTCCACCCATCTCTCCATCTGCTTGTTCTTCTCTGTGATCATCTCCCCAGTGGAAGATTTGAGGGGGGCCGTCTTGCTCTGAGCCGGACCAAGTGCTTTCTTGATGCCATCGTACATACCACGGATGTTCCCTGTTATGGCAGCGGTTTGAATGTCTTGGCTGAGCTGAGTCCAGTACTCGTTGGCACAGCGCCGAGCAGTCTGCTGAACTTTGCTTCTCGCAGCCCTGAGAATCTGGAGATTCTTCTCGTTTGGGTATTTCTTGTACTCAGCAAGTACTTTCTTTCTTATATATATATACACACACAGTGCGGAGCATTGTGGTTGGTGGATGTGCAGCAGAAAGTTCAAGGTCTCTCTCCGCGGATGCGGCGGGCCAGCTGGATGTCTTTGGGCATGATGGTGACCCTCTTGGCGTGGATGGCGCACAGGTTGGTGTCCTTGAAGAGACCCACCAGGTAGGCCTCGCTGGTCTCCTGCAGAGCCATGACGGCGGAGCTCTGGAAGCACAGGTCGGTCTTGAAGTCCTGAGCGATCTCCCTCACCAGGCGCTGGAAGGGCAGCTTACGGATGAGCAGCTCCGTGGATTTCTGGTAGCGACGGATCTCTCTCAGAGCCACGGTACCGGGCCTGTAACGGTGAGGCTTCTTCACTCCGCCGGTGGCCGGAGCGCTTTTCCAAGCAGCCTTGGTGGCCAGCTGCTTCTGGGGCTTTTCCTCCAGTAGATTTACGGGCGGTCTGCTTGGTTCTTGCCATTGCTCTTTATTATTCTGTCTTATATTTCTTGCACACCGCCTAATCTCCAGCCCGGCACCCGCATCGTTTTCGCTTCAGTTCCCCGGTATGTCGAGTTTCTCCGTTAGCACCGGGTGGCGGTTGAATGCTAGCTAGCTCTTCCCTGCTGTATCGTCTCCTGCTGTAAACAGTGGCTCTGTCCGCCGACTCGGGAGACCTTTGGGGCGATCTGTGTGTCCGTGATATATATAGAGTGAAAGGTGTGCCGGATCAGAAAGTTATCACTGGATCAGAAAGAAGAAGGAAGATAAAAAGACTCAGAATTGAGCCGCTGTTGCAAAAGGCAGCCAACTCGTGTGGCGCTGGAACCGGAAGGAGGTTATCTCTTGGCAAATCATTAAAATTTATCCTAAATCACTAGTCAAAAGTTGTTTTCATATATATTCAAAGACAATCCCACGTTGAGGTCTCATCCCCCATCTCTCCCTTCAGTCTATTGAGCATCCGTTCATATGATGCTGTCTCCACCATTGCATCTGTCCATTCTCTCACTGTTGGAACTTCCATTGTTCTCCAGTGTATCAATATAATCCTTGATGCAGAGATTAAACCGACTATGACAACTGACAAATCCAATTTTGAAATATTTAGCATTTGTGATCTGTCCCCCAACAAACAAAGAGCAGGAGTCACAGGAATTCTTGAACCATACCATCCAGACATAATTGATAATATTCTAACCCATAATGGCCTTATCCAAGAACAATCCCAAAGACGGTGCAAAAATGTTCCCATTGTCGTCTGACATTTCCAACATAGATTATTTTTTGCCAGTTTCATTCTGTACAATTTCAATGGGGTGTGGTAATACCTATACAATATTTTATATGGTGTAAACTTCCCTTTAGCTTCTTTCACAAATTCTCCACATTCTTCCACAATTCTACACCATAATGTCATCATCAATTTCCTCTCCTAAATCTTTCTGCCAAAGCCTTTTCATATTTATACATCCATTACTTATAAAGTTATTAGTAATTTTATATAACTGTGAAGCTGTGTGGTGTTTTAGTGGCAGGTCAAAAAAGGAGATAAAGCTGTTATCAACCTTTTTGAAAACGGATATCACACAATTTCTTATCTGTAGGTACCTCCAAAATTGACCCTTACCCTCTAAGCCATATTTGTGAATTAAATTTTCATAAGATAAGAATATTCCATCCCTATATACAGTGGGGCAAAAAAGTATTTAGTCAGCCACCAATTGTGCAAGTTCTCCCACTTAAAAGATGAGAGAGGTCTCCAATTTTCATCATAGGTATACCTCAACTATGAGAGACAAAATGAGAAAAAAAAAAAATCCAGAAAATCACATTGAAGGATTCTTAATGAATTAATTGGTAAATTCCTCGGTAAAATAAGTATTTGGTCACCTACAAACAAGCAAGATTTTTGACTCTCACAGACCTGTAACTTCTTCTTTAAAGGCGACGGACAGACGAAAATTCAAAATCGCTAAATCATATCTCAAATTGTTGTCTGAGACGAGCTAATTGGAACCCCACATGTTTTGGTGTCAACGTATGTCGCATAAGGTGACAATGCGCCCTTGAAGTACGCTGTTGTGGAGAGCTGTCTGACCCAGCCAAGAACAGCGGCTTAGATGGCCACTGACTGTGTGACGTCATCTCGGTTTGGCACACAGTCGGCGGACATTGCTTTGTTTTATTTGAAGTTTACGTTTTAAAATCGGCGATTACGGATATTTCTCGGAATACTTGTGGATTAGAAATAGATTATTTATTAACATTAGGATTTCAGGAATCGAATTAATTATGGTTTGTCGTTGTGTTGTCTACGGGTGCGACGTTATACCAGAGGAGCATGCTGTGAGTGTTTTTGAATGTCCCGTCCCTGGAAAAATCAGAACGGTATGGGTGAAATTCGCTCAGAAAACGCAAAAAAAAATGGACTTATGTCAGTAAAACACCAAAAATGTGCAGTAGAGATTTCGTTGACAGCGATTTCGAGAATAAGATGCAATTTGTGTCACGACTCGCCGCTCTTCAGCGGCTTCAGCTGCGCGCACACCTGTCCCTCGTCAGCACATCCCCATAAATCCATTCACACACACCTGCTTGTTGAATAAAGCTGTTAAATCTATCCTGAGCCTGCGTGCGTGTTTCCTGGGCCAGACATTATGTCAATTTGAAATGAAATTTGCAAAAAGATTTCTGATAAAGAAAACGGCTATTCCAACTATATATGCCTCGATTTCCAAGTGTGACTCTGAGAACGGGGTCAGTGCTAGTGGCGATCAACTGTCAGAACACGAGAAGTAAACAGGGTAATTTTTTTTATTTTTAATATTCACTGCAAATGTTTACTAAACATCTTAAATGAATTCCAAGCCATGGTTTGCATTGCCTTACCAACTTATCAAATATTGGCATATTAGGGTGTTCATACTCATCAAATATGAAATATTCAGTGCTGTATAGGGAGGTGGTTGTGCCTGTTTGATCAATTTATATTTCTATGTATGTAATCCAATTTGAGACCTCTTGGATAAAATTATGATCTACTTTTTTTGCAGATTTTATCAACTGTCACTCAATGTTGATGTTTCTGACCAAGCAGAGGAAGCTGATGAACAGGACTTTTATGTAAATCCAAATTTATACCATAAAATGGTAGAAAAATTATTGAAATGTATATGACATGCGACTTTGATGAATGCTGAACTATGAGAATTATAACATTGACATGAACATTAAGAAACTCAATATATGATTTTACAAAACTTTATTTAAATAACATTGTTCACAAATCTAATCTTGGTAGGCAAAATCCCTTGTAGTGATGAGATGGGAATGTTTCTCTGATGAGGCTCACCGCACAGGCAGGCAACATAACCCTCACTTCTTCTCCAAAAAAATCCCCAACACTATGAATCTGTATCGCCTGAAAAATATGGGGTTGGCATTGATTATTCCGTTTGCATTGATTATTGAATGTATTGAATGATTTCTTCATAATTCATCTGGGAAATTAAATCAAATGAATAAATATTGTTTATAAACTCACTCGTGTGGACGATGACGGCCGCTGGGCCGTCATCTGTCTCATCAGCTCCAGCTGCGCACAGACCAGCAGGTGCTAATCAGCGGCTGTTAAAAGTATTGACAAGATGATTAACAACATGTCATCAGGCAGCGAGTGACCAATGGGTAGTTTTAGTTTGAAAATTAAGTGTGTGACCATGCATGTCGCCAAAGAAAAATATTTCTAAGAATCTTTTACCAAGAAAAATGTTCCAGCCGATCGTAAAAGTGTTCTGTTCTCTGTCTGTGTTGCGTCTTCCTCCTCTGCCTCGAACAAATAAGGCTGACAGGCCACACACCACCCAAAACGTCTTCATTGTCAATTTCATCATTTATATTGAGGTCGTCAAACTCTAGAAAATAATCGCTGTCCGAATCACTTTGCTCTCGTTCTGCAATTTTTTTTCATACCGAATTGACGTGAAGGCTGCACGCACCTATCGGGAGATGGCGGTACTGCAGCCTCACTGAGTGACAGATGGGCTATGACCAAATAATTTCATTTATGGAGGATGGTGACACATATTAAATCAGGGGACTGGGAAGAATGGAATATTTTCATACAATCAGTTGATTGGTTCAATAAAAAAAAAAAGGCACTGTCCGTCACCTTTAAGAGGCTCCTCTGTCCTCCACTCGTTACCTGTATTAATGGCACCTGTTTGAACTCGTTATCAGTATAAAAGACACCTGTCCACAACCTCAAACAGACTCCTAACTCCACTATGGCCAAGACCAAAGAGCTGTCAAAGGACACCAGAAACAAAATTGTAGACCTGCACCAGGCTGGGAAGACTGAATCTGCAATAGGTAAGCAGCTTGGTGTGAAGAAATCAGCTGTGGGAGCAATTATTAGAAAATGGAAGACATACAAGACCACTGATAATCTCCCTCAATCTGGGGCTCCATGCAAGATCTCACCCTGTAGGGTCAAAATGATCATGAGAACGATGAGCAAAAATCCCAGAACCACACAGGGGGACCTAGTGAATGACCTGCAGAGAGCTGGGACCAAAGTAACAAAGGTTACCATCAGTAACACACTACGCCCCGCCAGGGACTCAAATCCTGCAGTGCCAGACATGTCCCCTGCTTAAGCCAGTACACGTCCAGGCCCGTCTGAAGTTTGCTAGAGAGCATTTGGATGATCCAGAAGAGGATTGGGAGAATGTCATATGGTCAGATGAAACCAAAATAGAACTTTTTGGTAAAAACTCAACTTGTTGTGTTTGGAGGAGAAAGAACACCATACCTACTGTGAAGCATGGGGGTGGAAACATCATGCTTTGGGGCTGTTTTTCTGCAAAGGGACCAGGACGACTGATCCGTGTAAAGGAAAGAATGAATGGGGCCATGTATCGTGAGATTTTGAGTGAAAACCTCCTTCCATCAGCAAGGGCATTGAAGATGAAACGTGGCTGGGTCTTTCAGCATGACAATGATCCCAAACACACCACTCGGACAATGAAGGAGTGGCTTCGTAAGAAGCATTTCAAGGTCCTGGAGTGGCCTAGCCAGTCTCCAGATCTCAACCCCATAGAAAATCTTTGGAGGGAGTTGAAAGTCCGTGTTGCCCAGCGACAGCCCCAAAACATCACTGCTCTAGAGGAGATCTGCAGGGAGGAATGGGCCAAAATACCAGCAACAGTGTGTGAAAACCTTGTGAAGACTTACAGAAAACGTTTGACCTCTGTCATTGCCAACAAAGGGTATATAACAAAGTATTGAGATGAACTTTTGTTATTGACCAAATACTTATTTTACCGAGGAATTTACCAATTAATTCATTAAAAATCCTTCAGTGTGATTTTCTGGATTTTTTTTTTCCTCATTTTGTCTCTCATAGTTGAGGTATACCTATGATGAAAATTGGAGACCTCTCTCATCTTTTAAGTGGGAGAACTTGCACAGTTGGTGGCTGACAATACTTTTTTGCCCCACTGTAGATCTCCTATAATACGTATGTCACTGGAACGCCACTGCTCCCAGTATATAGTCGTCTTCCCAATACGGATTCCAGGATTATTCCACAATGATGAATACTTCTGAACATACATTGACAACTTATACATTCTATGACATTTATCCCAGACATCTCTTGCATGAATAAGGATGGGATTTTTTATATTTCCTGGAGTTTGAGAGAACATACCAAAGACACTGAATGGGGAACACAATTCTAACTCTATATTTACCCAACCCATTCTGTCCAGACTTCCAGTGTTTTGCCAATTTAGCTAATTAAAATGATAAACAATACAGTCTAGGATTGGGCAGGCCTAACCCTCCTTTCTCCTTAGGAGCATACAATTTACTTGACCTAATTCTTGGTCTTTTCCCCTCCCACAAAAAATGTTTAACCATATTTTCATACTTTTGAAAAATTATATCTGGTATTTTAATTGATAACATTGTGACAATATAGTTAAACTAAGGGGCGATCACCATCTTTATAATATTTATTTTGCCCCATAGGCTAAGTTTAATCTTTTCCCGCTTACTTAAGTTTATTTTCATTTTTTGCAACAAAGAATTACAATTTAACTGAGCTATCCCCTCCAAGTTCTGACTCAGTTTTATCCCTAGATACTTCATTCCTTCTGGAATCCACTTGAAGTTAAATTTCTTTAACATATTAGTGGAACAACTTTTTGAAATTGGCATAGCCTCTGACTTATTCCAGTTAATTGTATAACCTGACAATTTTGAAAAGGATTGTATAGTGTCCATTAAATGCAATAGAGAGGTCAATGGGTTTGTTATTGTAGCCAAAATATCATCTGCATAAAGCAGCAGTTTATATTCTGTGCCACCTCCCTCAACCCCTTGGAATATGTGGATTAGTCCTAATGGCTATTGCTAATATTTCCAGAAAGTTTATAAACAGCAGAGGGATTAAAAATCCTCCAATGTGGCTGAATTACAACAATTCTGCAAAGATGAGTGGGCCACAATTCCTCCACAGTGCTGTAAAAGACTCATTGCCAGTTATCGCAAACGCTTGATTGCAGTTGTTGCTGCTAAGGGTGGCCCAACAAGTTATTAGGTTTAGGGGGCAATCACTTTTTCACACAGGGCCATGTAGGTTTGGATTTTTTTCCCCTTAATAATAAACACCTTCATTTAAAAACTGCATTTTGCGTTTACTTGTGTTATCTTTGTCTAATATTTAAATTTTGTTTGATCTGAAACATTTAAGTGTGACAAACATACAAAAAAAGTGAGGAATCATGAAGGGGACAAACACTTTTTCACACCACTGTATCTTGGACAGAAAGGGTGTAGGCTGAAGCAACAGCTTGTGTCTACACCTCAGTTAATGCAGCTGGCTCAGACTAAAATAAAATAAAATGGTCTGGCATTAAAGTTAAAGTGGGGAAGGGAGGGGGTTGCAACACGGGAAAAAAATGCTGTTAAAGAAAGCCCTCAGTAATCCACATCGACAGACGTGATGTCACAAAGTAAAATAAACTAGAAAAGCACTCATAGAGCGCATACCTCCGCCAAGGCTCCTTCCGTTTCTCATCGATCATCTCCAAAATGTAATGGGTTTGTGTGTAGGCCTATAGCCACTTGTGGTGAAAATTGCATCAAAGTCTGTCCATCAGTTTTGGAGTATTGTTGCTAACACACTGTGAGAAGATAAGAGCCTTGGCTGAGGTATGCATTCTCAGATCATCACCAAAATATAATGGGTTCCTCTCTAGCCCAAGAACCACCTCTGGTGAAAATTTCATCCGAACCCATCCAGTAGTTTTTGTGTAATCCTGCTGCACAAATACAACAAAGCCCTTGGTGGAGGTATGCACTCTCAGATCATCACCAAAATCTAATCATCTGTTCCTCGTGCCATTACACACCTTTCCTGAAAATTTCATCAAAATCCGTTCATAACTTTTTGAGTTATGTTGGTAACAGCCAGCCAGCCAGCCAGACAAACGCCAGTAAAAACATAACCTCCTTGGCGGAGGTAATTATTATGCACAAAATAAATATGAGACCAGCTTCCTTCCTCTACACGCCAGATGCCTGTGATCAGCTCTGCTTTAACAGAACTGATCGATTAAACAGCTTTCTTGAAAATGAGACTTCGTGTCTCAATGAGATTAACTGTATAAATAAGGTTAATAATAAATAATTGTAGCAATTACAATAGGGCTCGCTCCCGAATAAACAGCACGGCTCGCACCAGCGGTGTAAAACCGGTCCTGCACAGGAATGAGAAGTTGACACAGACCCCCCCCTCCTGTATCCCTCTATCTGGCCATTCTGCTCCACAGTCATGTCAGTATTAACTTTACATATTACAGTGGCCAGGACTGTGCTGTTTACAGGGGAAAAGGAATTTGCAGCGTCCAGTAAATGTGCTGTTACTGTGCACCTGCTTGTCCGATGGTTTCAGCCCCGAACCCCCCCTGAAGAGACTGGGTAGAAGAGAAAACCTGCAGGGTCTTGGCCCTCCATGGCACATGATTGGACACCCCTGGTATATATAGTTTCGACTTTCTTCCACAGTACAAAAACAGAAAAGAGAACCATTGGAGCATCCTCAAGCAAAAGATCTATGAGGGTGGGAGGCAGTTCACATCAAAACAGCAGCTGTGGGAGGCTATTCTGACATCTTGCAAAGAAATTCAAGCAGAAACGCTCCAAAAACTCACAAGTTCAATGGCTGCAAGAATTGTGAAGGTTATATCAAAGAAAGGGTCCTATGTTAACATGCAACTTGGCCTGTTAAAATGTCTTTGATTGAAGTAGTTTTTGATTTCAGTAAATATGACGTAATGCTACAAATTCAACAAATGACGATTTTCAGTTCTTTACAACCAGTAAAATGCTTTGAAACTCTGTTGTGCATAATAATTTGGCACAGTGCATTTTGAGTTTTTTTATTTTTGCAAAAAAATAGTTATCATGGGGAAGTTTGTTCAATAAAATTTGAATTATGCTCTAACAGTTGATGACTTGAAAATTATACTGACTGTAATTTGCAATGACTAAGAAAATCAGAGACAAATATCGTTTGCATAATAATTTTGAATGTGGTGTAATGAGTGGCCCTCATATTAGATTTAAAATTGTTACGCATTACACAGCATAGCTCCACGAGCACAGCTGAAGCAACACAAGGGAGGACTCTGTCTCCCATGGGTGGCTGTGTGGATCAACATCTTCACTAAGAAGAGAAGGAGCGGCCATTAAGCACTGCGCCGCTCCACTGTCCCATGTCTTCCTGATGCCGCACTGCATGGTGGGGCTTAAATACCTCTAGGCCATGTAGAGCATCTGCCCAACAACCAGGAGGTCGGGGTTCAAATCCCGGCCGTGTCATGCAAAAAGACCGTATAAAAATGAAACTTCCTGCCGTCCAGCTTGGTGCTCAGCAAAAAAGGAATGGAGGAGGGAAACGTGGGTGACAGTGGCTCAGGAAGTAGAACAGGTCATCCAATAACCAGAGGGTTGGCTGTTGGAATTCTGCTCTCCCCAGCAATTCTGCCGTTATGTCCCTGGGCAAGACACTTTACCCACCTTGCTTCCAGTGTCCATGACACCGGGTATGAATGTGTATAAATGGTCAGTAGTGGTTGGAGAGGCTGTTGGTGTGGACTGGCAGCCACGCTTCCGTCAGTCTGCCCCAGGGCAGGTGTGACCACAGTAGTAGTTTACCACTATCAGTGCCTGATAGTGACTGTCTCAGACTCTGTTAGCATCAGCACCGGATCACCCCAGGGCTGTGTACTTTCCCCCCTACTCTTCTCCCTATACACCAACTCCTGCACCTCCAGCCACCAGTCTGTCAAGCTGATCAAGTTTGCGGATGACACCACCCTCATCGGGCTCATCTCCAACGGCGACAAGTCCGTCTACAGGAGAGAGGTGGCCCAGCTGGCGTCCTGGTGCAGCCACAACAACCTGCAGCTGAACGCTCTGAAGACAGTGGAGATGATCGTGGACTTCAGAAAAGTCACAACCCCTCTGTCCCCCCTTACCCTCACAGACTCTCCCATCACCACTGCGGATTCCTTCCGCTTCCTGGGCACCACCATCACCCGGGACCTCAAGTGGGAGCCGACCATCAGCTCCCTCATCAAAAAGGCCCAGCAGAGGATGTTCTTCCTGCGGCAGCTGAGGAAGCTCAAGCTACCCACCAAGATGTTAGTGCAGTTCTACACGGCCATCATCGAGTCCATCCTCACCACCTCCATAACCGTGAGGTACGCTGGAGCCACTGTCAGGGACAGACTAAGACTGCAGCGCGTCGTGCGCGCTGCTGAGAAGGTGATCGGCTGCATCCCTCCAGGACCTGTACATCTCCAGGACCCGGAGGCGTGCAGGCCGGATCATAGCCGACCCTTCACACCCTGGACACGTACTGTTTGCCCCCCTCCCCTCAGGTAGAAGACTTCGGTCCATTCAGACTAAAACCTCCCGCTACATGAACAGCTTCTTCCCCTCTGCCATCAGACTGCTGAACACTAAGTGACTTATTAGACTCTCGTGCACTATGTACAGCAGCTCAACCGGTCTCATGACAATTATCACTGTTTTCTTTTTGCACTACCGACTGCACTATGTGGAACTCCACAATATCTGCTGCTTGTTAATATATTTAAAATTGCATAGATTAGTATTACTCATATTCTACATTTTATTGCATGCATAGTTTTTTTTATTTTTATCTTTAGTGCTACTCCATGTTTAATGTTGCAGCATTGCACCGAGACAAATTCCTAGTTTGTGTACTACATGAACAATGGCAATAAATCTGATTCTGATTCTGTCTGGAATGAATAAATAATGGACTCACTGTAAGCGCTTTGACATGTCACTTGACATGTAAAGCGCCATATAAATCTAATCCATTATTATTACTAGTTCCTGTAGTGGAAACAGAGCTAGAGAAATAGAATTCCCTCCACTGTTACTCATAGCATTTTTAATAAAAATTAGTAAAACCAGTGCATGCCCATAGAACGCAAGTATTCCTGTCTGAAACAGGTGTCCCAATCGGGTTTTCAGGCCCAAATGTAGGCTGTGATTGAAAGTGGAATACAGAGGTGTAGCCTATATGTAGCCAATCACATTTTAGACTTTGACAAATATAAATAGGAGTAAATGGCACTAAAATTTATTTGATTGTGAGAATATTAATTACAGAATACCTAAATACTGAAAATGAATGGGACATCCAATGTTAGTAACCGTTTCAGATCCCGTGTTTATTTGTTTGTCAGATCACTTATTTGTGTGATCTTTTATTACTTATTATATTCAAGCTAATAGTGTATCTTGCACTTTGGGGAATGGGAGTTGTTCAGTCACCATTATAATTATTTTAGGGCCCCAAATTAGTTAACATATACTGTATATATAAATGATATCGTCCAAGTTTCTAAATTATTAAAAATAATATTATTTGATGATGATACTAACATATTTATTCTGGAAATAATTACAAGGAACTAATCCATACTCTAAATAATGAATTAAATAAGCTTAAAAAATGGATGGATAGTAATAAATTATAATTAAATGTAGATAAAACAAAGGTAATGATATTTGGTAATTGTAAAAATAAAGGAAATATACATATTCATATAAATAATGCAATTATTGAAAATGTTGAGCTCAAGTTTTTGGGTATAACACTAGATGATAAAATTAGTTGGAAACCACACATCAGATACACAACAAAGTGGCAAAAAATATTGCAATTATAAATAAAATTAAGCAGGTCCTAGATTACAAATCACTTCATATCTTGTATTGCTCATTAGTACTTCCATACTTGACCGATTGTATAGAGGTCTGGGGTAACAATTATAAAAGTACACTTAATTCATTGCTAATATTACAAAAAAGGGCAGTCCGTGTTATACACAAAGTCGGGTATCTTGAACATACTAATTTATTGTTTTTACATTCAAAATTATTGAAATTATGGGATCTGGTTGATTATTATACAGCACAGTTAATGTTTAAAGTCAGTAAAAACTTTTTGCCACACAATATACAAAATCTTTTTAGTCAGACAGAAGGGAAATACAATTTACGGGGGAATACAAAATTTAAAATGGACCTAGTAAGATCTACTAGGAAAAGTTTTTGTGTGTCTGTGTGTGGGGTAAAATTGTGGAATGGGTTGGGGAGAAACACAGGCAATGTCCAAACATCCATATATTTAAATCAACTTATACGGAAATGATTTTTGAACAATATAAAAATAAAGGACAGTAATATTATAATGTGTCTTCAATGAAGAAAGGTTGTTATTGTTGAATATATATGCTGAGTACTATTGTTATTGATATCATTATTACTAGAATATTACAATGGTATTATAGTATTATGATTGTTGTTTAGGATGGAATTATTTAAAGTATTATAAAGGCCAGGTGGTATTATTATATTATTGTTGTTGTTTTAATTACCATATGGCTACCTATTATTATGTTATTATATGGTTACTTATTGTGCTTAGGTATTGTAACCACATGTGGGGGTACATGGTGGTATATATTGTGATTATGATGATGATGATAATATTGTCTATAATTATATTAAACATACCAGAAGTATTCACTTATTATATTACAACTATTATTAGATGTTGGTGTTACTGTCACCATAAACTATCGTTGTATTATTTCTATTGCATGAATGATTTAATTTAATTATAAGATGCATTATATATTATGGTATTGTATAATGAATGTAATTATGGGATGGATAATGACTAAAATGATATTACAATTTATTGGGACTACATAAGCGTTGGCTTCTTCCCACTCCTTTTGAACAAGGCATGTTTTTGTTACGTTTATTTTTTTGGTTTCGATTCCTTGTTTTTAATTTTTTTGTCTTGATGTTCAAATCAATCAATAAAAAACAAATAAATAGTTTATATCACTGTTCGGTGATGAGTTCAGTGTAATATTGAATTTCTTCTGTGTGTCATCAATAAACTCATGCAGTTCTATAACAGGACATGTTTACAACTATTTGAGACCCACTGTAGTGCATCATTTTATATTTTAGCAATATTTTGTTATTAAAAGGTTTTTTCAAACTTTAACGCCAAGATTGAGGCATTGCTTATGTCACCACACTGGGGTGATACTGAGGCCAAATAATGATCTGAACCTTGAGGGTGTGACTGGCAAAGACTAACAATGTGAGCGCTGCGGCTCTTTTCTAAGCGGTTTGTTTTTTATTGATGTGAGAAGATTATTTTTATTATTATTACTCTTCCGTGTAAAACGATCGCATTTTTGACCCTCTAAATGTTAACCAAAACGGATTTTTTTTCCCCACACACACCTCAGACCCGGTGAAAAATTTTATAAACTGGAAAAAATGTGTGCCCCATGCTGAAAAATTTCTAACATATCCAGCGTATGGTTGATACGTCCCGCATTCATGGAGCAAAGGTTGTAGGGCCTTCCCCCCCATGTTTTTTTTTTTTTTTTTTTTTTTTTTACCTTTGCAGTCTGTACCATCAGCTGTCCAGTGCTGTTCTGATAGATATACCAAAATGTCAAAACACTGGAGGAGGTGGAGCCAATCAGCTGATCACTCGAAGCACAGAGCTCAGTGGTTTTCCATGATAAATTAGCCTCAGGGCAAAAGCACACTCCATGAATTATCTTTTTTTTTTTTTTTTTTTTAAACTTTATTGAAAATAACTTTTTTATTGCCATCAGTTAACGTACCTTTGAGCCAGGCTGTGTCTGGCCGCTGCTTCTCCCAGCATGTTCTGTGTTGATTTGTCAGACCCGGTCCCCGCTGATGCTCCACCCAGTCTGCTCGCCCACTTCATGTTCTCCACATATGCCGAATTATCCTTTAGACATAGGCAATCATGGTAACTTTATGGTATAACCTTTTTAAGCATTAAATCTTCAGTATTAAAAAGGTTATACCATAAGCATTTTTAAGCATTAAATCTTCAGTATATTCTGCTATGGACTGGCGATCTGTCCATGGTGTACCCTGCCTCTCGCCCAAAGATGCTGGGATAGGCTCCAGCACCCCCACGACCAGAAAGGATTAGGCGGCAGAAGATGGATGGATGGATGGATCTTCAGTATTATCTTTTTCTAGTCAATTTTGTCATTTTTCACTTCTTTGTATTGTCCAGGGAACACTGTGGTGACTGACAGGTCGTGGTGCCATGTATTATCCAATCAGCACAGTCAATCCGAAACCTCGCCCACACTTCTTGAAGCCAGGGCATGAAGCGACAGAGCGGTGGCTAAACTTTTATTGATAAAATTACATATGTTGACAAAGCGACTCCACACTTCGGAGATGCACACCCTTGTAACCTCAGCAAAACACATAAAATCTTAGGTCAGTCCGACAAACCGTTCAAGAAATATACGTGGAACAGACACACAGACAGAGAAATGCTGCATTTACAGATAGACTGTTACAAAAGATATCCACCTATTGCTATTCTATATATATATCTGATATGGTCCCATTGCTGAAATCAACTTTGTTTCCATATGAGATTTACATAGTTTAGGGCTGGATAGGCAGTTATTCCATCATAGCTAAAAATATGGTCCAAATGTTGTTCTACACAAAGTGACAGGACAAACAGAAAACTGCCACATATGTGTGTGATTCATCACGCTCGATTTACCTGTGTTCCTGTACTCAAAGAGACGAGGATCTGCTTTGATAGGGATGAGGCCTAATCTGTGGGCTAGGACTTCATCCTGAATGATGGATGTGTTGTTATAGATGAACACCTTCTCTATAGCCATGGTGGGCACCTGCAAACATGAAGAACGTGAAGAGGTTAAAAGATATATGTGGAAATCATGCAATAAAAAAAATAAAAGTCAGAACAGTTCAGCATTATAGTGAGTTTCTTTCTTTAGAGCAGGCAGGATTTGATTTACTGGATGTTAGCAGTCCTCAGGCTGTTAAACCAGGCCTCGCATCATTCCTCCACTATTCCACACTCAGCACTACTAAGTCTGTGTGGTGAATCCAACACTCTGTCTGTACACCTTTAACTGCTCACTGACTCATGCCCCCATCTCTATAATTACGCTTGCAGATGATGCAACTGTGGTTGGACTCATCTCAGGAGAAGATGAATGGGCATACAGAGACAAGATCCAGAGACGTCAGAGTTTCTGGGCACCCAGATATCTGACGACCTCTCCTGGTCGACTAACACCACTGCAACAATCAAGAAGGCTCAGCAGTAGGGCTGCAACTAACTATTTTGGTAGTCGACAAATCTATCGACTATTTTTTCAATTAGTCGACTAATCGCAATTCTTTTTTTGCATGTTCACCATCTCTGCTTCCTTTTGGGGCTCTAGTGCATATTTTACCTAAGTCTGCACACCTGTGAAAATCACCTTGTTGCCAGTCCCTGTTTTAATATAACATTTCATAAGCAGTTTCCAGAGCTAAATAAAATTACCCATGAAACACATATTTTGAAACTGAAAGTTGCATGAATATAACTGAAGATTATATATCAGTTTCACAGTTAGCATAATGCCTAATGTCAATTAAACAACTGATTAAATATCTTACAACTGAATTACTGACCTGCTCCAACCCACAAACTAATAATAGGTAGAAGTTTTCTATAAGTGCATTTTTTAACAATATAATTCAGAAAGGTAAACCTTCATATTCAGTATTCACTGCACTAAAGAGTATTTCAAGCTGTTTGATTTAATTTTGATAATTATGGTTGTAGGTTTTTATTTATTAAATTACAAATTGGGATATTCTAATTAACTCAGATGCACTAATATTCAGAATGAGGGCTACTAATAACAAAGATGAAAAAGAGATAATGACTCCTGTAATTCAGTCATTCACTGCATTCAGCAACACGTTAGCCATGACAGCTCAGTCCTCAGCAACCAGAGAGCTTACTGTCAAACAGCTAAGCTAACATAAACAGCATGTACAGTGGGGAAAAAAGTATTTAGTCAGCCACCAATTGTGCAAGTTCTCCCACTTAAAAGATGAGAGAGGTCTCCAATTTTCATCATAGGTATACCTTAACTATGAGAGAAAAAATGAGGAAAAAAAAAATCCAGAAAATCACATTGAAGGATTTTTAATGAATTAATTGGTAAATTCCTCGGTAAAATAAGTATTCGGTCACCTACAAACAAGCAAGATTTCTGGCTCTCACAGACCTGTAACTTCTTCTTTAAGAGGCTCCTCTGTCCTCCACTCGTTACCTGTATTAATGGCACCTGTTTGAACTCTTTATCAGTATAAAAGACACCTGTCCACAACCTCAAACAGTCAGACTCCAAACTCCACTATGGCCAAGACCAAAGAGTTGTCAAAGGACACCACAAACAAAATTGTAGACCTGCACCAGGCTGGGAAGACTGAATCTGCAAAAGGTAAGCAGCTTGGTGTGAAGAAATCAACTGTGGGTGCGGCGGATGATAAAATAAGGCAGCGAAGTGACGGTTTTAAGTAGGTTTATTATCATACCGCCATCACGGAGCTCGCCTCATGGGCGAGCCCGGAGGCTCTCCAGCAAAGTGTGCAGATGAGCAGTAGCAGAGAATGAGAGTGAGAGAGAGAACATGGATTTCCTTGAGCTTATATACCCAGCTACAAACAATACATGAAAGGCATTCACAGCAGTAGGTATGAGCATTTGCATTTGAGAGACACACATAACAATAAGGAGATTGCTAGCCAGGATACGCCTCTGCCCCAGAGTTGCAGGACAAAAGAGGTTACAAGGCACATCTACATATTGTTATCAGTGTATAGACACAGTAAGGACAGGAAGCATGAACACAATGCATGAATGGCACATTAACATCACAGTAGTGAGCCGGAAAAAGCCAGAAGAAGCGGGCTGTCTGTAGACATTAATACACACATTGCTGTGCCTGTCCAGCTGTTGTGGGGATTACGCCACACGCTCCCCCCCAGAGGGCTCGGCAGGCGGCCGAGGCCTCAATAGTCCGGCTTTGGCAGCGAGCAGGGAAAGCTCTGTGCAGGCGGAGGTGGAGGGGGGTGGGGGGTAGTAAATGCCGGCCGGGGACGGTGAAATTGTCTGAGCCGCGCAAAAATTGCTTGTTGGTCCGCGATGTCGAGGGGCTGTCCCGTTGAATGTACGGAGATCCACAAGAAGAAAAATTAGTCACTGGCTCCTCTCGCGATTAAGTCCTGCAAGGATTAATAGTGGCCGTGAAGAAAAAAGGAAGCGGCGAGGATTAACAGCGGCCATGAAGAAAACAGGGGCGGCTGTAAGAGAGAAAAAAAAAAAAAAAAAAAAAACAAAAGCAAAGGGACTTGGCGCGTTGACTTTAGGTGCGGGCGCAACCCTAAAGCCCTCGGGAACCGCAGACTGCTGAATTCCCTATGTGCGCCGTGGCTAAGACCATTAGCAAATCCAGTGAGCAAGCTGCGTGCGTGCCTCAGGTGTACGAGCAACCCTGAAGGGCCTGTGTGCAGCGGCGAAGGAGGATGGGGTCTGTAGAGCCGTATGTGTCCCGTGCGTGGTGCGCCGTCCTCGTAACTCCCCGGTGCGTGTGCCGGGGCTCCGTGCGTGGGTGGGCCAGCTGGAGAGGAGAACCAGGGTCAGGGAGCTTAATCATCCCTGTTCATTGTGTTGGAGCGGTGAAAGGAAGTAGACGATCTTTGTCCCTCGAGCTCGTGCAGATACGCTGGAGCGGTGAGAGGGAGGAGACGATCTTTGTCACTCGCTCGGCCATGGTGCGTTCAGTGTTGGGTCACCAGTGTAGCTGTCCAGACCAGAAGGTTGCATTCTCGGGGTCACCAGCATAACTGTCCAGACTAGAAGGTTGCGTCGCACAAAACGTGTGCTTCCTCGGGGTCACCAGTGTAGCTGTCCAAACCAGAAGGTTGCATTCTCGGGGTCACCAGCGTAACTGTCCAGACCAGAAGGTTGCGTCGCACAAAACGTGTGCTTCCTCGGGGTCACCAGTGCGGCGGATGATAAATAAGGCAGCGAAGTGAGGGTTTTAAGTAGGTTTATTATCATACTGCCATCATGGAGCTCGCCCCATGGGCGAGCCCGGAGGCTCTCCAGCAAAGTGTGCAGATGAGCAGTAGCAGAGAATGAGAGTGAGAGAGAGAACATGGATTTCCTTGAGCTTATATACCCAGCTACAAACAATACATGAAAGGCATTCACAGCAGTAGGTATGGGCATTTGCATTTGAGAGACACACATAACAATAAGGAGATTGCTAGCCAGGATACGCCTCTGCTCCAGAGTTGCAGGACAAAAGAGGTTACAAGGCACATCTACATATTGTTATCAGTGTATAGACACAGTAAGGACAGGAAGCATGAACACAATGCATGAATGGCACATTAACATCACAGTAGTGAGCCGGAAAAAGCCAGAAGAAGCGGGCTGTCTGTAGACATTAATACCCACATTGCTGTGCCTGTCCAGCTGTTGTGGGGATTGCGCCACACGCTCCCCCCCAGAGGGCTCGGCAGGCGGCCGAGGCCTCAATAGTCCGGCTTTGGCAGCGAGCAGGGAAAGCTCTGTGCAGGCAGAGGTGGAGGGGGGTGGGGGGTAGTAAATGCCGGCCGGGGACGGTGAAATCGTCTGAGCCGCGCAAAAATTGCTTGTTGGTCCGCGATGTCGAGGGGCTGTCCCGTTGAACGTGCGGAGATCCACAAGAAGAAAAATTAGTCACTGGCTCCTCTCGCGATTAAGTCCTGCAAGGATTAATAGTGGCCGTGAAGAAAAAAGGAAGCGGCGAGGATTAACAGCGGCCATGAAGAAAACAGGGGCGGCTGTAAGAGAGAAAAAAAAAAAAAAAACAAAAGCAAAGGGACTTGGCGTGTTGACTTTAGGTGCAGGCGCAACCCTAAAGCCCTCGGGAACCGCAGACTGCTGAATTCCCTATGTGCGCCGTGGCTAAGACCATTAGCAAATCCAGTGAGCAAGCTGCGTGCGTGCCTCAGGTGTACGAGCAACCCTGAAGGGCCTGTGTGCAGCGGCGAAGGAGGATGGGGTCTATAGAGCCGTATGTGTCCCGTGCGTGGTGCGCCGTCCTCGTAACTCCCCGGTGCGTGTGCCGGGGCTCCGTGCGTGGGTGGGCCAGCTGGAGAGGAGAACCAGGGTCAGGGAGCTTAATCATCCCTGTTCATTGTGTTGGAGCGGTGAAAGGAAGTAGACGATCTTTGTCCCTCGAGCTCGTGCAGATACGTTGGAGCGGTGAGAGGGAGGAGACGATCTTTGTCACTCGCTCGGCCATGGTGCGTTCAGTGTTGGGTCACCAGTGTAGCTGTCCAGACCAGAAGGTTGCATTCTCGGGGTCACCAGCATAACTGTCCAGACTAGAAGGTTGCGTCGCACAAAACGTGTGCTTCCTCGGGGTCACCAGTGTAGCTGTCCAGACCAGAAGGTTGCATTCTCGGGGTCACCAGCGTAACTGTCCAGACCAGAAGGTTGCGTCGCACAAAACGTGTGCTTCCTCGGGGTCACCAGTGCGGCGGATGATAAATAAGGCAGCGAAGTGAGGGTTTTAAGTAGGTTTATTATCATACTGCCATCATGGAGCTCGCCCCATGGGCGAGCCCGGAGGCTCTCCAGCAAAGTGTGCAGATGAGCAGTAGCAGAGAATGAGAGTGAGAGAGAGAACATGGATTTCCTTGAGCTTATATACCCAGCTACAAACAATACATGAAAGGCATTCACAGCAGTAGGTATGGGCATTTGCATTTGAGAGACACACATAATAAGGAGATTGCTAGCCAGGATACGCCTCTGCTCCAGAGTTGCAGGACAAAAGAGGTTACAAGGCACATCTACATATTGTTATCAGTGTATAGACACAGTAAGGACAGGAAGCATGAACACAATGCATGAATGGCACATTAACATCACAGTAGTGAGCCGGAAAAAGCCAGAAGAAGCGGGCTGTCTGTAGACATTAATACACACATTGCTGTGCCTGTCCAGCTGTTGTGGGGATTACGCCACAGTGGGAGCAATTATTAGAAAATGGAAGACATACAAGACCACTGATAATCTCCCTCGATGTGGTGCTCCATGCAAGATCTCACCCCGTGGGGTCAAAATGATCACGAGAACGGTGAGCAAAAATCCCAGAACCACACGGGGGGACCTAGTGAATGACCTGCAGAGAGCTGGGACCAAAGTAACAAAGGCTACCATCAGTAACACACTACACCGCCAGGGACTCAAATCTTGCAGTGCCAGACGTGTCCCCCTGCTTAAGCCAGTACATGTCCAGGCCCGTCTGAAGTTTGCTAGAGAGCATTTGGATGATCCAGAAGAGGATTGGGAGAATGTCATATGGTCAGATGAAACCAAAATAGAACTTTATTGTAAAAACTCAACTTGTCATGTTTGGAGGAGAAAGAACACCATACCTACTGTGAAGGATGGGGGTGGAAACATCATGCTTTGGGGCTGTTTTTCTGCAAAGGGACCAGGACGACTGATCCGTGTAAAGGAAAGAATGAATGGGGCCATGTATCGTGAGATTTTTTAGTGAAAACCTCCTTCCATCAGCAAGGGCATTGAAGATGAAACGTGGTTGGGTCTTTCAGCATGACAATGATCCCAAACACACCACCCGGGCAATGAAGGAGTGGCTTCGTAAGAAGCATTTCAAGGTCCTGGAGTGGCCTAGCCAGTCTCCAGATCTCAACCCCATAGAAAATCTTTGGAGGGAGTTGAAAGTCCGTGTTGCCCAGCGACAGCCCCAAAACATCACTGCTCTAGAGGAGATCTGCATGGAGGAATGGGCCAAAATACCAGCAACAGTGTGTGAAAACCTTGTGAAGACTTACCCCTGTCATTGCCAACAAAGGGTATATAACAAAGTATTGAGACAAACTTTTGTTATTGACTAAATACTTATTTTACCGAGGAATTTATCAGTTAATTCATTAAAAATCCTTCAATGTGATTTTCTGGATTTTTTTTCTCATTTTGTCTCTCATAGTTGAGGTATACCTATGATGAAAATTGGAGACCTCTCTCATCTTTTAAGTGGGAGAACTTGCACAATTGGCGGCTGACTAAATACTTTTTTGCCCCACTGTACTAACAGTATTGACATTTTTCTAAAGCTTGAAACGGCCATTGAAAATAAGCGGCGCTAACTTTCTTTACTCAATAAAACTCAGCAAGCAGAAGCAGCCGTTAATGTTGCGGCTCCCGGGTGCCGCCGTTTCAGATGCTCATGCATCACTGTAGCGCTGCCATGATAGGAAGGGTCTGCCTTGCAAAGTCTGCATTTTACTTGTTTCTTTTTTTTTTTTTTTGTTTTCTGTGAAATCTTCCCATACTACAGAAAGTTTGGGTCTGCCCTTTTTTTTTTTTTTTTTTTTTTAGCTCTGCTTTCTACGTGTTTATCCTTCTACTTCGCCATGCTGTGCTCCTCTTCTTCACAGGAAATTGCTCACACGTGCCGGACAACAGTGGCGCTACTACCCGTAGCAGTTCCAGTCGTGCACTGCAGTTACAACTGAACATTTCTGCAGCATGCATATAAACTTTATAATTAAACGACTCGTCGACACTAAAAATCTTTGTCGACAAAGTTTTATTGTCGATGTTATCAACAACGTTGACTAATCGCTTCAGCCCTACTCAGCAGCAAGTACATTTCCTCAGACTCCTCAAGAAGAGCACCCAGGAGAAGAGGCTGCTGGTAGCCTTCTATCATGCAGCCAACAAGAGCATCCTGACATTCTGCACCTCAGTGTGGTATGCTGGATGCTCTGCTACAGACAGGAAAGCTCTGGAGAGTCATTAAAGATGCACTCTGGCTGCTCTAGAACCACGTCAAAAACAAATATATATTGCCCTGTTAGATTAATTTGTATTAAAATTAAATTAATCTGAGTCAAAAAAAAAAAACAAAACAAAAAATCAGGCAGGATAAAAAGCTGTGAGTAGATCTTCTGGCCAGGAGCATGACAAGAGATGGCCCCAGGACCCATTCACTCGTCATCCTAACTAGGTCATCCAATTCTCAGTCCTTTATAGCTCCAAATGTTGATGCAAGAGAGGGAGAGAACATCCTTGGAGCTTCTTGGAGACGAACAGGATGTCTTTAATCTAATCTAAGAACCCACACACTCCTCAGTCATCAGGAACGTACAAAACAAGCCTAAACAAAGTTGGACCAGCTGCTTCATCAGTATTTCTGCTGACCTGTATATCACACACACTGATCCTGGGGCAAACTGAAGGCCACATGAATCACATATTCAGCAATGTAAAACTCACAAGTATATCAGACATGGAAATATAAAACAATAATACAGAATAATATGGAATTTTTCTTTCATTCCCCCCAAGTATGGAAAAAATGCAGGCAGATTATTCATACTGCTGCCCTGTTTTGCTGCACGGTGGCGCAGTGGGCTGCACGGTGGCGCAGTGGTTAGCACTGCGGCAGCACAGTTTACCCTTGGCCGGGGGATTGTGGGGATCGTGGGATCGTGGGTTCGATCCCAGCCCCCGACCAACAGTGATCTGTGTGGAGTTTGCATGTTCTCCCCGTGTTGCGTGGGTTTACTCCGGGATTTCTCCGGTTTCCTCCCACATGCCAAAAACATGCATGTTAGGTTAATTGGCTGTTCTAAATTGTCCCTAGATATTTGTTTCCTATAGGCCCTTAGAATAGAGGGTTAGTATTAATGAAAGCGCTTTGAGTGGTCTTTGTGACTAGAAAAGCGCTATATAAGTGCAGGTTAGTTAGTTAGTAGTTAGTTTTGCTTGTTTTTTTTTAACGTGACAGCAGTCTGAAACAAAGTGAAACAAACATTTCCACTCAACTGGAGACGGTCTGACTTCGGTGTGCCAGCTTCCTGCCATGTTTGTTTTACCCTTTCTATGCGGTGTGACGTTGTCATGCAGCAGACCCTAAACATCGCAATATTCATTTTTACACCAGTATCAAAATTTATACAGGTATTATCGTAAACAGTACGATATGGCACACCCCTAACATAAAGTAAAATAATTACAATGGTGACTAAACAACTCCCATTCCCCAAAGTGCAAGATACACCATTATGAATATAAGTGATAAAAGATCACACAAATAAGTGATCTAACAAACAAATAAACAAGGGATCTGAAACAGCTGCTAATATTGGATGTTCCAATCATTTTCAATAATTAGGTATTCTGTAATTAATATTCACACAGTCAAATAAATCTTAGTGCCATTTAGTCCCTTTTATATTTGTCAAAGTCTAACATGTGATTGCCTACATACAGGCTACACCTCTTTGTATTCCACTTTCAAACACAGCCTACATTTGGGCCTGTAAAGCCTGATTGGGATACCTGTTTCAGACAAGAATACTTGCGTTCTATGGGCAATGTTTCTAATAAATTTGCAAAAAATCTCAAAAAAACTTTTTTCATGTTGTCATTATGGGGTACTGTGTGTAGAATTTTGAGGAAAAAAACTGAATTTATTCCATTTTGGAATAAGGTTGTAACATAACAAAATGTGGAAAAAGTGAAGCGATGTGAATATTTTCCGGATGCACTGTATGTGCTGGTGTATCTCAGTAAATTATAAATGATTTTTTATTTATTTTAAAAACTATTACCAATATCATAAAATTTATGTTTTTAGTTATATTACAACAAAATAACTTTCACGTTCTAATTTACTGAGATGCACTAGTAAGACTGTTTTAACAGGAAAACAGCGCAATCTTCAAGGCTGCCCATACTGCAATCCCGCGAGGCTACCGACCCCTCTATGTCCCATGTTTGGACGGAGAAAGTGCTGCCCTCCTACAATCCTATCAAACATCAGGGGACCCAGAGATAGCAGACCATCTCATTGAATCGCTAAATACAGCCCGGCAAAAGAAATGGGAGGAGACAGTTGCTGACCGGAGCTTTACCCACTCTAGCAGGAAATGTTGGAGCCTCATCCGTCGCCTAGGAGCTGCACAGAAGCCCCCTAGCCAAAGCCGAGCATCCGTCACACCCAACCAAGTTGCATCCCACCTACTGACTATCGCCAAAGCACCCCAAGACAAAGACACCAGAAGAGCAGTTACAACTGAGCTAAAAAAACACCAAAAAATGCCTGTAGAGGAAACGAACCCTGAACCCTTCGAGGCTGCTGAACTGGAGAAAGTCCTACAGGGCCTGAAATGTGGAAAGGCAGCAGGATACGATAACATCTTCCCAGAATTCATGAAAAATCTTGGCCCCCGAGCCCTAACCTGGTTGACACAATTCTACACAAGGATCACACAAACAAACTTGATCCCAACGAAATGGCGGACAGCAAAGGTCATTGCCATCCCAAAACCTGGCAAAGACCACAAACTACCAGCAAGCTACCGCCCAATCTCCCTACTCAGCGTTCCTTACAAAATCATGGAGCGCCTAATACTGCAACGCATTTCCCCAGAAATAGAGGATATTCTAAGTGTGGATCAAGCAGGTTTCCGCAAGGACCGCAGTACAGGAGAACAAGTACTGGCCCTAACCACCTTCATCGAAAATGGCTTCGAGAGCAGACTGAAGACAGGAGCTGTGTTTCTCGATCTTACAGCCGCCTATGATACGGTCTGGCACAAAGGCCTCCTCCTGAAAGCAATTATAAAAACCCTGCTGACCAACCGAAGGTTCAGAGTCCACCTCAGTCAGAACACAAGTGCATGGAGAATGCAGAAAAACGGACTCCCACAAGGCTCAGTTCTAGCTCCAACTCTGTTCAACCTCTACATAAACGACCTGCCTACTACAAAATCCCGCAAATTCATCTATGCAGACGACATCTGTTTGGCATTCCAAGCACCAGACTTTGAACCACTGGAACGGGTGCTCACGGAAGATCTTGCCAAACTGGACCAGTTCTGCAAAATCTGGCGCCTAAAACCAAGCCCAGCAAAAACCGTCTCCAGTGTATTCCATCTCCACAATGCAAAAGCTGCCAGAGAACTAAACATCCACCTGAGCGGACTCAAGCTTAAGCATGCCCCAAATCCAACTTATCTTGGAGTGACCCTTGATAGGACCTTATCCTTCAAGGAACATCTAAAGGGGACGGCTGCTAAGGTGAAGGTACGAAACAACCTGCTCTGCAAGCTCGCTGGTGCAAAATGGGGGGCGGCAGTCTCCACCCTGCGCACCTCAGCACTGGCCCTTTCATACTCTGTAGCAGAATATTGTGCCCCTGTCTGGTCCAGGTCATCTTACACACACCATGTAGACACCCAGCTCAACTCAACCATGAGAACTATAACTGGAACAATCCGCTCAACACCACTCCCCTGGCTCTCTGTACTGTCAAACATAGCCCCTCCACACATCCGGCGAGCAGCATTAACTCAAAGGATGCTCCAAAAAGTTAAAGATTTGCCTCACTTACCAATCCATGCAGATATCTACACCCCACCCACTGCCCGACTTTCATCCAGACGGCTGATTTGGAAAAACCCTCCCCCAGCTGACTTTACCATCCAGACAGCTTGGCAAGAGGAATGGGAAACCAAGGAGGTCCCAAATAAACAGCTGGTGATAAACCCCAACCAACAGGTCCCGGGCACCAACCTTCCAAGGAGACAGTGGGCTACACTCAATCGCTTCAGGACTGGACATGGCCCCTGCTTGGCCAGCCTTCACAGATGAGGCAGTAGCCCTAGCCCACTGTGCGCATGTGAAGAGGAGCAAACAATGGAACACATCATAGAGGCTTGCCCGCTCCAAAGACTGGAAGGAGGATTACACACCCTCCATACAGCAAACCAGGAGGCAACTGCTTGGCTTGAGGACTTTGCATTAGCTAAATAAATAAATAATAACAGGAAAATCAGTTGTGAGCTGCTTAATTTTTTAATCTTAAACATTATCGCAGTACCCCGGCAATCCAGGCAAACCCAGTATGATCTAGGCTCTCTCTGATGTTTGATAGGTTATGCACTCTAATTGACCTGGTGAAGAGGATGATGAAATAAAGGCAGCGTTGGATTTTTAAATAGCTTTATTATCACCCGCCTTCATCAGAACTCGGCTGCAGACCATGGCTTGAGCAGGCTGCAGCTTCATTCCTCCAGCTCTCCAAGAGGAGAGGAGACACACGGTGTGTGTGTCCAGCAGTAGCAGTTGCAGAATCAGAATGAGAGGCAGATTTACAGCACAGTGCAGCATATATACTCAACTCAGACAATACATCAAAGACATTCACAGCAGTCAATCTGGGCATTTGCATATCAGAGGTACAGATAGGATGCATGAACACAATGCATGGATGACACTTTAACCTCCCAGCTGTAAACGCAGCATGCAGCGGAAAAAACCCAGGAGTGCGAGCTGACTGTCTCTGTGTTCTGTCTCTGTGTAGTGGGGGTTGAATCAACCCGCTACACTGGCAAACAATGTGGGTCCTTGGTCACCTCATCTCAGCTGACATTTGAAAAGGAAACGTGGATAAACATGCAATGAAGTAGATGTCACCAAGTCACAGCACAGAGAGTGGAAATGAATCAGAGGGTTGTCTATCATTATTTTGACAGATTATATTAATTTTGAAGTTGCAGCAGATAACTGTCTGCAACAATGACACAAATATCACAGCAGCTTAGAGTGAGAGTGAGCTGCTGTCGGACTATCTCTAGTTGCTGTGAAGCCAACGCCAGCCTGTCCTGTTAGTGGAAACCTGGCTCCTCTGCTGCTGTGTGCTGAAATGTTACCTCAGTAACTTGGGTCCGGTGTCCTTTCTCGTCTACTGGGGGGGTGAAGGCAGCGGGGATGGGTTTTACACTTGTTTAGCTTTTTCCTTGCCTCGGTCTGTTTCTCCACCCTCCTGATTTGAAGCAAGTGGCTCTCCGACGTAACCCGGAAGGGTAAGTTTTTTTGCTCTGTACAACACATGCGGTCTGGGGGCTTGGCGTTTTCTTCTGCTTTTTCTGAAGTTTCGGTTGAAAGGCTGCAGTGGGTGACCGCGTGCACCCCCGCCTGGACAGCGACACCACTACATTTAATAGAATAAGCTCCCATTGAAAAGGACTGCTGAGTTATCGATTAATTGACAACTAATTTGATTTAGTTGACTAAATTCTTACAGACAATTAATCGCAAGTCAATTAATCATTAACATCCCTACCACAAACCCATAGTCAGAGGTCAGGATCCCAAGGTGAACCTGTCAACTAGGTTGGTGGCTCTAGCTTTACTCATTTTATAGTAATAGTAAATGTAGCATTTACCTTCAGTGCAACTGCAATGTTAACTTTGACCTTTGACCCCGTGATCCCAAACCCACAGTTAGGTCAGGGTGTATATCATCCAAGATGTGTGTTAGATACGACTACTGTATCGATCTGAAAAGCCTACATCATTTCTTTCAGTAGTGATTGTGTTTAGAAGGTTCAGGGAATATCTGACCCCTGACTGTGGACCACAGGGTCAGCCGATGAGAGTGAAATTGCAATATGGGCCTCATCAGAATACCTCAAACCATTGTATCAAGTTTCAAAACAATCGGAACAAAACTGTAGGAGGAGTTGATTTCAAAAGACAGTTACTGTCTATGAAGTGATGTGAAATAAGAGGTCATAGGTCTGAGGCTACAAGTCCTGCAAAAATCATCTAATCAGAAACAAACTGCAATATGCACATCCTTGGTGTATATCAAACCATGGTATCCAGTTTCAAAACAATCGGACCAAAACTATATTAGGAGTTGACTTCACAAAAGTGGGACAGACGGACGGACAGATGGACTGACCCATAACATAATCCCCTTTGGGCTTTGTCCAGTGGAGGATAAAAAGTATATAAGGTTCATGGAACTGTAGCCAACCTCCCTATGCAGTACGTTTCACTCCAAGATACCTCGGACTTCATTGTGCCCTGCAAAGATTCAGGGTCCAATGAAATATAATAAATCAAGACCGATGTACATGTTTTTAATTTGGTTTCTCAAAATAATAGATAAAATCATTGTTTGGTGGTGAAAACTGCAGTGAGTCCAAAACACAGTTTCAATTCAACTTCATTTATATAGTGCCATTTCACAACAACAGTCGTCTCATAGCTCTTTCAAAACTGTAGGAGTTTGAACATAAAGGTCTGCATACACAACGACCAGCATGGCGACTAATAACCAAAACTTTATTCTGTGACATCTACATGTGGATGCAGATCAGTGGATTTTATTGCTTCTTTGTGAAGATGACCCCTTAGACAGAAGCGTAATGGAACTTTTGAATTAGTCATGTATAGTGTGCTAAGTGCTGACTGTTCACTGTCAAACATGATTACATCACATTCTCCTGGTGCAGTCAAGGCCTGTTCAGAGTCCCGCAGAGGGGAAAACATTTGCGTTCTGTAGACTGCGTTTGTGTACACAATAGTATTCAGAGTGGTTTTTGAGCCACTGTAGCTGCTGCTCATGGATGCGCAGGGCAGTTCACATGCCCATACTGTGGGCGACAGCCAAGAGCCACCAAATTGATTTGAACAGCTGCAATCCAAACACAAAAGAAGATCTCGGTCGGAGAAATTTTAAATAGAGGAAGGAGGTATGTGAATACAATGACAAGACGAATAGGAGCTTTTGCTGTTTAGTGGCAGAGGAAGAAAACAGACAGGCAAAAAGATGGACATTTGTTCACAGTAGCTACATTCCGATCCACATTGAACTTCAACTGTATTCCCTAACTCCCTGCTCCGTTCTCAGGGAATATCAATTAAGTTAACTGCCCTTCACAAAATTTCTCCATTTGAAACATCATGTAACCATTGGCTCCCTCCTCCGTGCGTTACCACAGCAACCATGGACACGTACTGATGTAGTGGATAATTTACATATCTTAAAAAAATAGTAATACAAATATATTTTAATTACCATCAGTTGATATAAACAATAACCAACATCAGTTTAGCTTGTTAATAACATTAGCAACAATAGTTTATTTTACTCGCATTTGAGGTGCAATGGCTTATCCTCTTGTCAACTTCCCGTGAAGTGATGTACCGTTCACTTCCTCCCTGCTCAGTTCTCAGTTCCGTCTGAACTGAAGACCGTTCGCTCCCTTCGGTTTGGAATCTCACTTAATATGGCGGAATACCCTATGCAGTCCATTTCGGAGTATACTATTGGGCGATCGGAACGTACCTCCAGTATTGGCAGATTGCTCAGTACTTTCCTCAGGAGGGAGTTTCTGGGCGCATGTGCAGTTCACTGCGACCATTTACGTACTTGTATGTGCGTACACTTTTTGGGGCCTGCATGCACTCGGTCAGCACTCACCCTCTGCCTAGGGTTGGCGCATGAATGCATCCACTGCGCTCGTTTGCATACCAATGCATTTTTGACACCATGAATCGGGCTTAAGGCTTATACAAAGTAATTACACACACAGGAAAACCCGTATAAACACAGATCTCACCTCTGCTATTAGGATCCTTCTGAAGGCGTTAGCGATGGCTGCGTCTATCCCCACCATGTCAAACTCAATACTGCTCTCATCCAGATGCACGATGTCCACTCTGAAATTCTGCAAACACAGAGATGGGAATCCAACACATTTGTTACAGGCAAGGCTTCACTTCAGCATAATCATACAGTGGATATAAAAAGTCTAACACCCCTGTTCAAATGTCACGTTTTGTGATGTAAAAAAATAAGACCAAGATAAATCATTTCAAAACTTTTTCCACCATTAACCTGTACAACCCAATTGAAAAACAAACTGAAATCTTTTAAGGGGAATAATAAAAAACTTACAACAACCTGGTTGCATAAATATGCACACCCTGTTATAACTAGGGATGTGGCTGTGTTCAGAATTAACCAGTCACATTCAAACTCATGTTAAATGGGAGTCAGCACACACCTGCCACCATTTACAGTGCCTCTGATTAACTCCAAATAAAGTTCAGCTGTTCTAGTAGGCTTTTCCTGACATTTTTGTAGTCACAGTATGTCAAGTATGAAAAAAAACAAAATAAACCCAGATGTACCAAGCATTTCACATCACTAGATGGTGAACACATACAGTGGCGTGAAAAAGTGTTTGCCCCCTTCCTGATTTCTCTTTTTATTTTGTATGTCACAATTAAATGTTTCAGACCATCAAACAAAATTTAAATATTAGACAAAGATAACACAAGTAAACACAAAATGCAGTTTTTAAATGAAGGTGTTTATTATTAAGGGGGAAAAAAATCCAAACCTACATGGCCCTGTGTGAAAAAGTGATTGCCCCCTAAACCTAATAACTGCTTGGGTCACCCAAAGCAACAACGGAAATGAAGCATTTGTGATAACTGGCAATGAGTCTTTTACAGCGCTGTGGAGGAATTGTGGCCCACTCATCTTTGCAGAATTGTTGTAATTCAGCCACATTGGAGGGTTTTTGAGAATGAACCGCCTTTTTAAGGTCATGCCACAGCAGCTCAATTGGATTCAGGTCAGGACTTTGACTAGGCCACTCCAAAGTCTTTATTTTGTTTTTCTTAAGCCATTCAGAGGTAGATTTGCTGGTGGGCTTTGGATCATTGTCCTGCTGCAGAACCCAAGTGCGCTTCAGCTTGAGGTCATGAACAGATGGCCGGACATTCTCCTTCAAGATTTTTTGGTAGACAGCAGAATTCTTGGTTCCATTACCACAGCAAGTCTTCCAGGTCCTGGAGCAGCAAAACAGCCCCAGACCATCACACTACCACCACCATATTTTACTGTTGGTATCATGTTCCTTTTCTGAAATGCTGTGTTACTTTTACGCCAGATGTAATGGGACAAACACCTTCCAAAAAGGTCAGCTTTTGTTTTGTCAGTCCACAAGAGTATTTTCCCAAAAGTCTTGGGGGATCACCAAGATGTTTTCTGGCACAACTTAGACAAGCCTTTATGTTCTTTTTGCTCATCAGTAATTTTCATCCTGAAACTCTGCCATGCAGGCCATTTTTGTCCAGTCACTTTGTTATGGTGAAGTCATGAACACTGACCTTAACTGAGGCAAGTCAGGCCTGCAGTTCTTTGGATGTTGTTGTGGGGTGTTTTCTGACCTCTTAGATGAGTCATCGCTGCGCTCTTGGGGTAATTTTGATTGACCGGCCACTCCTGGGAAGGTTCACCACTGTTTTATGTTTTCACCATTTGTGAATAATGGCTCTCACTGGTTCGCTGGAGTCCCAAAGCTTTAGAAATGGCTTTATAACCTTTATCCAGACTGATAGATCTCAATTACTTTGTTTCTCATTTGTTCCTGAATTTCTTTGGATCACAGCATGATGGTCTAGCTTTTGAGGAACTTTTGGTCTATTTCACTTTGTCAGGCAGGTCCTATTAAAGTGATTTCTTGATTGAGAACAAGTATGGCAGTAATCAGGCCTGGGTGTGGCTAGAGAAATTGAGCTAAGCTTTCCAAAGATGTGACAAACCACAGTTAATTTATGTTTTAACCGGGGGGGGGGGGGTCACCTTTTCACACAGGGCCACGTAGGTTTGTATTTTGTTTTCCCCTTAATAATAAACACCTTCATTTAAAAACTACATTTTGTGTTTACTTGGTCTAATATTTAAATTAGTTTGATGATCTGAAACATTTAATTGTGACAAAAATACAAAAAAATGAGAAATTAGGAAGGGGGCAAACACTTTTTCACACCACTATAAAGTGCCTCTGATTAACCCCAAATAAAGTTTAGCAGTTCTAGTAGGCTTTTCCTGACATTTTTGTAGTCCCATCTTACAGCACAAGCCATGGTCCGCAGAGAGCTTCCAAAGCATCAGAAGGATCTCATTGTTCAAAGGTATCAGTCTGGAGAAGGGTACAAAAGAATTTCCAAGGCATTAAATATACCATGGAACACAGTGAAGACAGTCATCATCAGGTGGAGAAAATATGGCACAATAGTGACATTACCAAGAACTGGATGTCCCTCCAAAATTGATGAAAAGACGAGAAGAAAACTGGTCAGGGAGGCTGCCAAGAGGCCGACAGCAACATTGAAGGAGCTGCAGGAATTTCTGGCAAGTACTGGCTGTTTATTAATACATGTGACAACAATCTCCCATCTAGGGTGGCGAGACGGAAGCCTTATCTTACGAAGAAAAACATCTAAGCCTGGATACATTTTGCAAAAACACATTTGAAATCTCCCAAACACATATGGGAAAATGCGTTATGATCCGACGAAACCAAGGTTGAACTTTTTGGCCATTACTCCAAAAGGTATATTTGGCGCAAACAACACTGCTTATCATCACAAGCTTCAAAGCATCATGTTTTGGAGCCGTTTTTCTTCAGGTGGAACTGGGGCCTTAGTCAAGGGGGAGGGAATTATGAACAGTTCCAAATACCAGTCAGTGTTGGCAAAAAACCTTCAGGCTTCTGCTAGAAAGCTGAACATGAAGAGGAACTTCATCTTTCAGCACAACAATGACCCAAAGCACACATCCAAATCAACAAAAGAATGGCTTCACCAGAAGATGATTAAGGTTTTGGAATGGCCCAGCCAGAGTCCAGACCTGAATCCAATCAAACATCTGTGGGGTGATCTGAAGAGGGCTGTGCACAGGAGACGCCCTTGCAATCAGACAGTGGGCAGATATTGCCACATCAAGATGTGCCACGTTGATAGACTCCTACCCAAAAAGACTGGGTGCTGTAATAAGAGCCAAAGGTGCTGCAACAAAGTATTAGTTTAAGGGTGTGCATATTTATACAACCAGGTTATTGTAAGCTTTTTATTTCCCCCTAAAAGATTTCAGTTTGTTTTTCAATTGGGTTGTGCAGGTTATAGGTCACATTAATGGTGGAAAAAGGTATGAAATGATTTATCTTGGTCTCATTTTTTACATCACAAAAACCTGGCATTTGAACAGGGGTGTGTCGACTTTTAACTGTGCATCCGGAAAGTACTCACAGCGCTTCACTTTTTCCACATTTTGTTATGTTACAGTGTTATTCCAAAATAGATTAAATTCATTTTTTCCTCAAAATTCTACACACAATACCCCATAATGATAACTTAAAAAGGGTTTTTTTTAAAGATTTTTTTTTTGCAAATTTATCCATCTATAAATTCAAGGAATCTGTGTGTGTGTGTGTGTGTGCCTGTGTTCCTCAGATATCTCTCAAACTGTTCATCAGAGTGACCTCAGGTTTTATAAGTGCTTTGCTGAGGTCACGAGAGTGTGCATCTCCGAGTATGGAGTCACTCAGTCAAAATATGTAATTTTTTTCAATACGTTTAGCCACCACTCTGTGTCTTCATGCCCTGGCTTCAAGAATTTTGAGCGGGGTTTCGGACTGATTCTGTGCTCATTGGATAGTACGCCGCATCACGGCCATACTGATTGAATAACACACAGCATCACAACTGGTCAGTCACCACAGGGCTTCGCAAATGAAGATTTTATAAGTGATTTGCTGAGTGAGGTTATGAGGGTGTACTGTACATCTCTGGTGAGTATGGAGTCACTCAGTCAAAATATATACCATAAAGTTGCTGTGATTGTGTAGGTCTAATGGATAATTCGGCATGGAGAACGTGAGGTGGTGGTGGTGGTGGTGGTGGGGGGGTCAGGGTGTGCTGGCGGGGACCCGTGGTGCTGCAACACCATCACTGTGGTGATGGTGTTGCAACAACAGTGGCTCCAATTTCCCTCTGGGGATCAATAAAGTATACAAGATACAAATACAAAAAAATAAATAAATAATAATAATAATGTTTGGTGTTTTGTACTTACAATATTGCTAAAATATAAAAGGATGCACTACAATGGGTCTCAAATATTTGTACACGTGTCCTGTTATAGTACTGCATGAGTTTATTGACGATAGACTATAAACTGCACATATAAACTTAATTATAATGATGACTGAACAACTCCCCTTTCCCAAAGTGCAAGATAAAACATTTATGAATGCAAGTCATAAAATATAACACAAATAAGCAATCTGACAAAAAAATAAACAAGCGGTTCTTAAATAGTGGCTAATATTTGATGTCCCATTCATTTTCAATTATTCTGCAATTAATATTCACACAATCAAATAAATTTTAGTGTCATTTACTCCCGTTTATATTTGTCAAAGTCGAACCTGTGATTGCCTACATATAGGCTACACCTCTGGATTCCACTTTCAAACACAGCCTACATTTGGGCCTGTAAAGCCTGATTGGGCTGTCCGTTTGTGTGCCTGTGTGTGTTCCTCAGACATCTCTCAAACCGTTCGTCAGACTGGCCTAAGATTTTAAATGTGCTTTGCTGAGGTTACAAGGGTGTGCATATGGAGTCACTCAGTCAAAATATGTCATTTTTTTCAATAAAAGTTTAGCCACCGCTCTGTGTCTTCATGGACTGGCTTCAAGAAATGTGGCCGAGGTTTCGGATTGACTCCGTGCTCATTGGATAATACACCACATCACGACCTGTCAGTCACCAAAGCGCTTTGCAAACAAAGATTCTGTAAGCGCTTTACTGAGTGAGGTTACGAGGGTGTGCATCTCTGAGTATGGAGTTGCTCAGTCAAAATATATACCATAAAGGTGCTGTGATTGCGTAGGTCTAATGCATAATTTGGCATGGAGAACATGAGGTGCCGGGGGGGGGGGGGCTGGTGGGGACCCATGGTGTTGCAAAGGACATCCCGAGTATGGAGTCACTCAGTCAAAATATATACCATAAAGTTGCTGTGATTGTATAGGTCTAATGGATAATTCGGCATGGAGAACACGAGGGGCGGGGGCGCACTGGTGGGGGGGTCGTGGTGCCGCAAAGGACATCACTGGCACACGGGTAAAGCAGCAGCAGAGACTCCCATTAACCGAGCAACACTGGTGTCCGACAGGGCGCTCCACAATTGTTCGCGAGGAGGCACGCTCTGTCTGCCCAGTCAGTGGTAGACGACAGTCCCGACTGCTGCTTCATTCAGGGATGAGAATGAGGTTTGGGAAAAAAAGAGGAAACTAAGCCGGGGGTCTTAGTTAGGCCTGCGTCCCACAAGCCGGATCCAAGGCGGAGCCTTGGTGGGGGATCTGGGGGGCAATGCCCCCCAGAAGCTAACGGAATCTGGTGTTTTAGAATGCTCAAATGTGGTCTTATATTTAAAGTCAGAAGTAAGTACAAATGCATTTATAGTTTACCTTTTTAATCTGCTGCTGCATCACATGTGTAAATTTATGATATCTGAATGGTATGTTGATGTAATAATACTAAATTATATTTTACTACTATTTAATATGTTTAGAATGGTAAATGGCGTTCACTTATATAGCGCTTTTTCTCATCTCTGGATGACCAAAGCGCTTTACAGATCCTGCTATCCACCCATTCACGCACTGATGGTGGCAGAGCTGCCATGCACACACAGGTGCTAGCCTGGCCACCAGGAGCAACTGGGGGTTCAGTGTCTTGCTCAAGGACACTTTGACATGCAGACTTCAGACAGAGTGGGAATCGAACCCATGACCCTCCGATCAGTAGTCGGTCACACTACACCTGCGCCACAGCTGCCCCCTAAACTGCCGCCCCTAGAACTGACACAGAATTACATTTACATAGTTCTAGAACAGACAAAATAATTTAACCAAGTAAAATAAATTATAAATATTAACAAAATTCCATCACCAAGTCCATCACCCACTTATTAAAATATACTGACATTCTGCAAGCATTTTGATTTATTAAAGTGTGCATTTGTTAGTGTTACTGGGAATATAAAAAAGTTGCATATTAGTATATTTTAATATTTGAAAGATAATCTAAGAAAGTAAGTAAAACCTAAAAGATGTTTAATTAGTGTTTCAAATTATCAATAGTGTTTTAAAACAGGCATGACGTCACAACTTACACATGCTATTTCATAAATTCATTACGCGAAAATTCTCAAGTACATTACTTATAACGAGAAAAAAATCTTACCTCGGAATGTGTCTAACGATCACTAATTGCTGTAATCGGGGCCGACTGTGATGAACTTTGACTGGCATCTGAATTTAACAGTGTCCTTCGATCGTTTTGAACGCAGCACGAGCGACTAATTCGATCTCCTTGTAGCCACAATTTTGAGACGTTTCTGTTTTTTTTCGAGCCATTCCCAACGAAATTTGTTCCTTATCCCTTTGTCTTCGTGCTTTGTTGTCTTTCGTGAGTTTTAGGTTCACCATTTTCACGAAATCGGGAAAACTCGGTTGATTGAATTGTCCGCCATTTGCATTTCGCTCCGCGTGTGGGATATGACAAAGGAATAACAAAATCGTCGATTGGTTGCTTCAATAAGTATCAGCCAATCAGTGGCCTTGTTACATTACATTACTGATCTCGCTGAGTAGCGCGTTTTGCACGGTGGATTTGAGCAACCGATCGAAAATACGACTCGCCGCTCATAACCCCCCAACCCCACCCCAAAAATTTCTCCTCGAATTTAGACGATTCACGAGAATGACCCTAGACATGATCAAATCCGAGGAATTCCTCGGATCCGCGGAGGATTCTCATCCCTGTTCATTGTGGAGCGGAATGGCCAGATCAAGTGTGTATTACATGCGGACACATATGCATTCTTTGACTAAATGACAACAAGATGCAAAAATGCCCAAATAACAAAATAAATCATTTTTATTTAAATATTTACAGACAAATGGGCAACACTGATGCAAAAGTTGCAGCCAAACGGCTCATTTTCCTGTGTGTGTATGAATGGTGAAGGCATCAGCGCCATACGTGGATGCCGTGAATTTCCCTCTGGGGATCAATAAAGTATACAAGATACAAAAAAAAAAAAAAAAAAAATAATGTTTGGTGTTTTGTACTTATGATATTGCTAATAAATAAAAGGATGCACTACAGTGGATCTCAAATATCTGTAAAAGTGTCCTGTTATAGTATTGCATGAGTTTATTGACAATAGACTATAAACTACACGTATTTAAACTAAATTATAATGGTGACTGAACAACTCCCATTCCCCAAAGCGCAAGATACAACATTTATGAATACAGTCATGTGAAAAAATTAGGACACCCCATTAACTCTTTAACTGTCCACATTTCATAGACGGGTCGCACGCCCCCAGTGGCACAGCGCAGCAACTGCACCTGTCAACTCATTGAAGTCCCCCGGCTATACTGAGAATTTGTACTGATCTGTCAGTTCAGAAGGTGGCAGACACGCGTTGGAGGAATCATGGCTGACATGGAATACAGCAAAGAAGAAGAAATTCTCATTATTATTCTTCCTTTTTCCGCTTTGAGCTCACAACACCAATGTAGCGGCGGCAGCGATCCTGACTGAAACTGCACGATACGGGAAAAATAGCCGCGTAATACAAACTAAATTCCCGTGGGATAATCATGAGAGTTTGTAGATGTGATAGAGAGCGTAAATGACTGACCAAACGCAAAACAATGATCACGATGTGCGAAAACAGACCGGCCACGTGAGCGAGCAAGACCCCCCCCGCCCCAGATAAGAGACGACTATATGTTTTTTTTGTTTTTTTTACATTTTATTGATTTTCTGGTTCATATACTTTGAAGATTAGATAAAAACATACCCCTGTAGACAAAACGGTGTCAAAAAAAGAACCATTCTTTGTGTAAATGTGTCCAAAGTCCACTTTTGACTGAGTTATGTAATTTATATAGCTGCCGCAACATTATGCAAACAGATGCGTAAATTTATTCCCATCTGAAACTTTGGATCCTATTCTACATCTTTCTAATTGACAGTAAGCCATTATCTCTTGCAACTTTCAAGTTATAGCCTTGGAAATCTGAACTATTTTTATGACAAAATTTTTTTTTTACCACTCATGACCACTAGGGGTCTTGACCACCCTTTAACCGTCACAGTCGCCATACGGTGACTGGGACAGCTAAAGAGTTAAATATTCAGTTCTTTATTAATAAATGTTCACATATCTATGTCTAATCTGTTTTTGTTTTTATTTGCCTTTTTGAACATTTATTTTAGCTGTTATAAGTAGGAATGAATGTGGGGGTGTCCTAATTTATTCCTCACTATTTGTTTAGAATTACATTTTACAGAAAATTTTAAAAAATTCCAATTCATTTTTAATTGTTTAGTTGTATTACATGAAACTCCCAGTATTTTTAACATTGATATTAAATATCCATACGTCTAAATATGTAAAAAACACACAGGCTTATACAAGGTGTCCTAATTTTTTCACATGACTTAAGTCATAAAAGATCACACAAATAAGTCTGACAAAAAATAAACAAGTGGTTCTTAAACAGTGGCTAATGTTGGATGTCCAATTCATTTTCAATTATTCTGCAATTAATATTCACACAAATAAGTCTCAGCTCTACCCTTTCATATTTCTCAGTCGAACATGTGTGATTGCCTACATATAGGCCACACTTCTGTATTCCACTTTCAAACACAGCCTCCATTTGGGCCTGTAAAGCCTGATTGGGCTACCTGTTTCAGACAGGAATATTTGCTTTCTACGTGCATGCACTACTTAAAAATAAAAAACTAAGAAATTACATGTACATAAGTATTCACAGCCTTTGTCATGAAGCTCAAAATTGAGCTGAGGTGTACCCTGTTTCCACTGATCATCCTTGAAATATTTCTACAGCTTAATTGGAGGGTGTCATGCTTGGTGACCACAGGATCTCATCTCTGTTGTTTGCAGATGATGTTGTCCTGTTGGCTTCATCCAGCAATGACCTACAGCTCTTGCTGGGACGGTTTGCTGCTGAGTGTGAAGCGGCTGGGATGAGAATCAGCACCTCCAAGTCCGAGTCCATGGTCCTCAGCCGGAAAAAGGTGGATTGTCCTCTCTGGGTTGGGGACAGGCTCCTGCCCCAAGTGGAGGAGTTTAAGTATCTTGGGGTCTTATTCACGAGTGAGGGGAAAATGGAGCGAGAGATTGACAGACGGATCGGAGCAGCATCTGCAGTGATGTGGACGTTGTACCGGTCTGTTGTGGTGAAGAGGGAGCTTAGTTCTAAGGCAAAGCTGTTGATTTACCAGTCAATCTACGTTCCTATTCTCACCTATGGTCACGAGCTTTGGGTAATGACCGAAAGAACGAGATCGCAGATACAAGCGGCTGAAATGAGCTTTCTCCGTAGGATTGCTAGACTCACCCTCAGAGATAGGGTGAGGAGCTCAGTCATCCAGGAGAGGCTCAGAGTAGAACCGCTGCTCCTCCACATTGAAAGGAGTCAGTTGAGGTGGTATGGGCATCTGATTAGGATGCCTCCTGGACGCCTCCCACTTCAGGTGTTTCGGGCACGTCCCACTGGGAAGAGACCCCGGGGGAGACCCAGGACTCGGTGGAGAGACTGTGTCTCCCAGCTGGTCCGGGAACGCCTTGGTATCCTCTCTGAAGAGCTGGAGCAGGTGGCTGGGGAAAGGAAAGTCTGGGCTTCCCTGCTTGAACTGCTGCCTCTGTGACCCGGACTGCCGGAAAAGTAGTACAAGATGGATGGATGGATGGATTAATTGGAGTCCACCTGTAGTAAATTCAGTTGACTGGACATGATTTGGAAAGGCACACACCTGCTATAGAACGTCCCACAGTTGACAGTGCACGCCAGAGCACAAACCAAGCATGAAGTCAAAGGAATTGTCTGTAGACCTCCGACACAGGATTGTCTCAAGGCACAAATCTGGGGAAGGGTACAGAAACATTTCTGCTCCTTTGAAGGTCCCAATGAGCAGAGTGGCCGCCATCATCCATAAACGGAAGAAGTTCAGAACCACCAGGACTCTTCCTAGAGCTGGCCGGCTGTCTAAACTGAGTGATCGGGGGAGAAGGGCCTTAGTCAGGGAGATGACCAAGAACCTGATGGTCACACTATCAGAGCTCCAACGTTCCTCTGTGGAGAGAGGAGAACCTTCCAGAAGGACAACCATCTCTGCAGCAATCCACCAATCTGGCCTGTATGGTAGAGTGGACAGACGGAAGCCAATCCTGAGAAAAGGCATATGGCAGCCTGCCTGGAGTTTGCCAAAAGGCACCTGAAGGACTCTCAGACCATGAGAAACAAAATTCTCTGGTCTGATGAGACAAAGACTGAACTCTCTGGCGTGAATGCCAGGCGTCATGTTTGGAAGAAACCAGGCACTGCTCATCACCAGGCCAATACCATCCCTACAGTGAAGCATGGTGGTGGCAGCATCATGCTGTGGGGATGTTCTTCAGCGGTAGGAACTGGGAGACTAGTCAGGATAGAGGGAAAAAGATGAATGCAGCAATGTACAGAGACATCGTGGAAACCTGCTCCGGAGCACTCTTGACCTCAGACAAGGGTGACTGTTCATCTTTCAGCAGGACAACGACCCTAAGCACACAGCCAAGATCAAGTGTCAAGTTAATCTTATTTAATTTTATTTTTCTATATGGAACCAGATCACAACAGAAGCCTTGTCCTTTTATTAAACAAACTAAATATCCTTATGTTATTTATCTTATTTACACAACAGCAGCTCATTCTGTCTCTTCTCCTCTGCGCTATAGTATCATGTGGCAGCGTGGAACTCCGCTGCACGCAAACATAAGACGTCAATCATAAAAATTTGTCAACGCAGATTTTTAGAGTTGACGAATCGTTTAATTTTAAAGTTTATATGCACTCACTGCACAACACCCCCTCCACACACACACTCACTGCACATCATCACCCCCCCCCCCACACACACACACACACACGCCACGCTGTAAACCTAGGGCAAACACTGGAACTTCTAAATGCTGCTTACCTTACGAAATTTTTGCATATCCCACGTGTCATCATATCCGGGGTAGTTTCCAGGGAAATCTGTTGTATGAACCTGAGAGCAAATAATCATCAGAGCTACTTTAATAATGCAAAGGATATTATGAAGCAACAAACGATAATGCATTAATTCTAGAGTTTTATTAGAAAAGTGCATAAACCAGTGCTGATGAAGGCACGTATCTGATATATTTTTTAGTAACTAATATTAAACAAAAGTGCAGCATCATGACATGCAGCAGTTAACCGTCATCTCTACACGCGGGGCCTGACACACATGTACAGCTCAGTCCAGCGGCTTACACGCACTCTAATGTTTCCAGCGCCACAAAACCATCATGTTTACAAAACTACTTACATTCTTCACTCCAAATTCCCCCTGTATTACCCGAGACCGGATTTCTTCCACGTTCTGCTTAAGAGCGGCCATTTTGCCTGTAGCCCCGCCCACACTTCCGCTATTACTATTTGGACCCGGAAGAAGATCGGTCCCCAGCATAAAACAGAATTCATTCATTCATTCATTCATCTTCTTCCGCTTAATCCTTTTCGGGTCGCGGGGGGGCTGGAGCCTATCCCAGCATCTTTGGGCGAGAGGCAGGGTCCACAGTCAATCAATCAATCAATCAATCAATCAATCAATCTTTATTTCGGATAGATTAAAAGTACAGATTAAAAGAAACAGAATAATATAACAAAGGGGGAAGAAAATCCAACAAGGTCAAATTAGACAGTAACTCCTCTGATTATACAGTTCAACATAAGTTATCCGAAATGGGTGATGGCTGAAGCCGCAGCTTATATTGCCCACCTATATTCCATCCAAGAATTCAAAAGAAAAACAAACAAGAGCGATTACAATTCAGAACAAAGCTAAGACAAAATGTGACCCCCCCCAAAAAAAAACAACTAAGCAACAACACAACACAGACTGGATATGACAATCCTTATGTGATTTTACATGTCATCTTGTATATATGTTTGGAGTATTTCTTCCTTTAGTTTTTGTTTAAATTGTCCAAGCGTTGTACATGATTTTAATTCAGGTCCAAAATCGTTCCATAATCTGACTCCTTGCACTGAAACACAGTGTTGCTTGGTGGTAGTTCTCACTGAAGGTTTTTGAAATATTGTGGAGTGTGTAAATGAAGAGGCAGATTCATTTCAGACGATTTATTTCACACACATCTCACAAGCAAAGAACAGACTGAACATTTCAGCAGGCACTCTCCTCTTAAGTTTCATGGCATCTCTCCACACACAACATGACATTTGCATCACACTGCATTCAACCCCCTACGTCCCTGACTCCTTCCTGCTATCTCACCAGGAACCTCCTGCGTATTGTTCTCCCATGTTTATCCACTGTCTCTTGTCTGAGATGCTAAATAATCTGGCTCCCCCAAGGTGCTAAACTACCCCCCCCCCCAGCATTTTAGATAGAACAATAGAATAACAGTCCACACGCTGTGATAGAACAATAGAATGTCAGTCCACATGCTGCTTGGGCTTCCGTCTCCTCCCGTATCTGCTGTAACTGGGGTTTACCACCTCCGTGGCGCTGCTGTGCCAGTGGGGGGCTGCTGGGAGTGTGTCTGACTGCGGGTGGGCTGTGGCTGGGGGGGGGGGGCACTTTGGTCTGTCTGTGTGGCTGCTCTGGTGAATCGTTTCCCTGGGGAGCTCTCCGTGGGGAGCTCTCCGTGGGGGTCTTCCACACCGAGGGGCCCTAGCCAACAGCACTTGCTCATCCGCCACAACGAAAGCGGGTTTGAGTCTGTCTATGCCAATTTTTTCCCTCCTACCCCCCAAGTCTAGCAAAAAATGCTTATACCCTGTTCCCCGGAACTCTGAACGGTCCATCATAGGGTGGGCGCAATGGAGGGTGGTGGGCGTCGTGTCTGACAAACACGAACTCCGCGTTCTTCAAAGTTTTAGGCACAAAAACACGTGGAAAACTGTGGTGGGCAGGGCCCGGCAGCGTGCCTGTGTTTGCGCTATGCTGCAAAAGCTGAGACGGGGAGCTGCCCGGCGCGGGATTATCTGGCAGAAATTCCCCAGGCAGCCGTAGTGGCTGCGCAAAAACAAGCTCTGCCGGGGAAGCTTCCAGATCCTCTTTCGGCGCAGAGCGCAACCCCAATAAAACCCACGGCAGCCTGTCTACCCAATTTGCATCCGTCAATGAAGCCCTGAGTGCCGTTTTCAGTGATCTATGAAAACGCTCACATAACCCATTGGCCTGTGGGTTGTACGCGGTTGTGCGGTGAATTGTAACACCCAGGCTGCGGGCCATCGTGGACCAGAGTTCAGAAACAAATTGAGGGCCCCTGTCGGACATAATGTCCGACGGGACTCCAAAACGCGCCACCCATGTTGAAAAATGCGCGCGCTACATCTGCGGACGTGGTTGCCGCCAGCGGGACTGCTTCTGGCCAGCGCGTGGTGCGGTCCACCACTGTCAGGAGGTGCGTGCACCCCTGTGATGGCGGGAGGGGGCCCACAAGGTCCACGTGAACATGGTCAAACCTCTTAGCCGGAATACGAAACGGCTCCAAGGGAGCCTTCGTGTGTCTGTGTACCTTGGCTCGTTGGCACGCCACGCAGGCTGCAGCCCACTCTTTTACTTGTTTGCGCAGGCTCGGCCACACAAACTTCTCTCCCACCATTTTGACCAACGCATGCACTCCTGGGTGCGCCAGAGTGTGAACCGACTCAAACACGCGGTGGCGCCACGCGACCGGGACCACCGGACGTGGGCCACCCATGGAGACATTGCAGATTAGGGGGGGGGCCGCCACCTTGCAGCACCCTGCTCTCCAGCCTTAACCCTGTTGGTCCAGACTGGAGCGCGCGCACGTCTGCATCGCTAATCTGCTCCGCGGCCATGGCTGCGTAATCTATCCCCACGCAGACCGGGGCCACCATGGCGCACGAGAGGCAGTCCGCCACCACATTCAGTTTACCCGACAAATGTTGAATATCGGTAGTAAACTCTGAGATCGCGGGCAGCTGTCTCTGCTGCCGGCCCGACCACGGTTCTGAAACCTTGGCCATCGCGAATGTTAGCGGCTTGTGGTCCACGAACGCAGTGAAGCTGCTCCATTCCAGCCAGAACTGGAAGTGGCGTATGGCCAGGTGGAGAGCCAGCAACTCTCTGTCGAACACGCTATATTTACGTTCGCTGTCGCGCAGAGTTCTGCTGAAAAAGGTGAGCGGCTGCCAAACCCCGGCGACGCGCTGCTCCACGACAGCCCCTATGGCCACATCTGAAGTGTCAGTGGTGAGCGCTATGTGGGCCGCTGGGTCCGGATGCGCCAGCAGTGCAGCATTTGCCAGGGCTGTTTTAACTTCCGAGAACGCCCGTTCTCGCTCCGGGGTCCATTCGACCCTATCCGCGGGTTTCTGTTTCTTGAGCGCGGTGTACAATTGTTGCATGAGCTGCGCCGCGCGGGGAAGGAAATGGTTATAAAAGTTCACCATCCCCAAAAATTCCTGCAGCGCCCTGACCATCTGAGGCCGGGGAAAATCCGCCACGGCGCGCACTTTGTCGGGCAGCGGGATCGCTCCTTCCGGAGAGACGCGGTGCCCCAAAAAATCAATCTCCATCACGCCGAACTGGCATTTCACCGGGTTGATTATTAACCCGTGCTCCTCCAACCTCCGGAAAACTGTCGTGAGGTGGGTTTCGTGTTCGTCTTCAGACGCACTGGCTACCAGGATATCGTCCAGGTAGACGAACACGAACGGGAGATCACTCAGCACTGCATCCATCATGCGCTGGAATGTCTGTGCCGCTCCTTTTAACCTGAATGGCATGTGCAGGAACTCGAATAAACCGAACGGAGTTATTACCGCTGTTTTGGGTACGTCCTCAGCGTGCACTGGGACTTGGTGGGAACCGCGGACCAGGTCTATTTTGGAAAAAATGCGTGCTCCGGCAAGGTGAGCGGAAAAATCCTGTATGTGGGGAATTCGGTAGCGGTCGTGCGCTGTGGCATTGTTCAACCTGCGGAAATCCCCGCACGGTCGCCACGATCCCTCAGCCTTAGGGACCATGTGTAGCGGGGATGCCCATGGGCTGTTCGAGCGCCTGATGATGCCCAACCTTTCCAGGTTGGCAAACTCCTCGCGCGCTATGGCCAGTTTAGCTGCGTCCAAGCGCCGAGGTCTTGCAAAAACGGGCGGCCCGGTGGTGGTGATAAAGTGCTCCACCCTGTGTTTAGCGATGGTCGTGGAAAACGTCGGGACCGTGAGTGCTGGGAACTGAGTGAGCAGTGTGTGGAACTTACAGCCTGAAGCTGTGACGTTGGCTTGTGCTGTTGGCTGGGTCACTCGAGCTATACAGGGGAGAGAGTCAAAGGACAGTGCATTAACTAGGCGCCTGTTAGCAACATCAACCAGTAAACCATGTGCACACAGAAAATCAGCCCCCAGGATATGGTAATTCAGTGCTGCTACGACAAAAGTCCACTCATATGTACGGCCGTGTAGAGATAAGAGCAGAGTCCCCTCACCAAAGGTCTTAATATCCGAGCTGTTTGCTGCCAACATCTTGGGGCCGCTAGGTCCTACCAGCCGGTCAGCGTAGGTCGGCAGGATGAAGCTCTTCTGGGCTCCGGTGTCCACGAGGAAACGCCTCCTCGAGCATGCATCCGTCAAGTAGAGCAGCTTGTTCTCTTCACCGAGGGTCGCAGCTGCTACCAACCCCCGGCCTTGGCGTTTCCCGAGCGCTTGAATTGGCACGGTGGCGCACATCTGCGTGCCTTCTCTCCGAAGCGGCGGTGGTAGAGACAGAGCGTGTCTCTCTGGCGCTCCTTGGGCCCCGCTGCTGCTACCGTTGGTGGCTCCTCGCCTCCTCTGGTCGTCTCGCTGGGCTCCGCCGCTGCCGCGTTGACTGTGATCGCCCTGGTGGTGAGGATGATCCAGTCTGCCTCCTGGGCTAGCGCACGGTAGTCGCGCGCGGCCAGCCATGGCGAATTGGCCAGAACCGCTCTCGCCACTGTCGGAAGGTTCCGGAGGAAGAGGTGGGCAAACAGAAAGTGCCCTTCGTCCGTGCCCATTAATGCCAGCATCTTCTCAATCAGGTCTATGGCCGAACCATCTCCTAACTCAGTCCACGTCAGGAGCCTCTCCGCTCTCTCACAGTCCGAGAGCGTGTAGCGCTGGATGAGCGCAGCCTTGAGCGCCTCATATTTGCTTCTGGCTGGTGGCTGATCGAGCAGGCTCGCTACCTGCAGAGCTGTGCGGGCGTCCAGCGCTGCGACCACATGGTAGAATCTGGTGTCGTCTGCCATTACTCCCCGGAGGGCGAACTGGGCCTCGGTGAAGTGGAACCAAGAGCGCGGGTTGTGCTGCCAGAAACCCGGTAGCTTGACTGAAACCACACACGCGTGGCTGGAGGTTCCAGTCCGGGCTGTCTGTGGGATGGCTGCCGCCTTGCTGTAGCTTCCTGACCGGGCCGGCTCCGGGGATCTTGCCTCGTGTTGCATAATACGTCTTGGGTCACCAGTGTGGAGTGTGTAAATGAAGAGGCAGATTCATTTCAGACGATTTATTACACACTCACATCTCACAAGCAAAGAACAGACTGGACTCTTTAGCAGGCACTCTCCTCTTAAGTGTCATGGCATCTCTCCACACACAACATGACATTTGCATCACACTGCATTCAACCCCCTACGTCCCTGACTCCTTCCTGCTATCTCGCCAGGAACCTCCTGAGTATTGTTCTCCCATGTTTATCCACTGTCTCTTGTCTGAGATGCTAAATAATCTGGCTCCCCCAAGGTGCTAAAATATACATGTTCCTCTGAAATGGTATTGTTTCTCCCTTATTTGGAACAGCTTTTGGATATTTGCGGGCAATGATAGATTCTTCACTTTAAACATTATTACTGCAGTTTTAAAGTCAACCAGAGCTTTCAACTTGAGAGCTTTTAATTTAAGAAAAAGTGGGTTTGTTGGTTCCCTGTAAGCAGCTTTGTTTATTATTCTAATAGCTCTCTTCTGAAGCATAAAGACTGGATATAGGTTTGTTTTATATGTATTTCCCCATACTTCAGTACAATATGTCATGTATGGGAGTATTAATGAATGATACAAGGTATATAGTGTGGGTTGATTCAGCAAATATTTCACTCTGTATAGTATTGCAATTGATTTGGATACTTTACCTTTAATATAATTAATATGTGACTTCCAACACAGTTTGTTATCAATTATTACACCAAGAAATTTAGTTTCGGATACCCTTTCAATCTCTACACCATTTACACTGAGTTTAGATACTAAGCTGTTGTGATGGTTGTTAAAAACTATAAATTTTGTCTTACTTAAATTGAGCGTTAATTTGTTTGAATCAAACCACAGTTTAAGCTTTCCTAATTCCTTTCCGAGTGTATCCAAAAGTTGTTCCAAATTGCTTCCACTGCATAATAAATTAGTGTCATCGGCAAACAATATTAAATCCATTTTTTCTGAAACTTTGCATATATCTTTTATATACATATTGAATAACAATGGCCCCAAAACGGAACCCTGTGGGACTCCACAAGTAACCTTCAGTAACTGTGAGTTTTTGTTACCAACACATACATACTGATATCTATTCTTTAAGTAACTACATAACCAGGACAGTGCTACTCCCCTAATACCACAATTTTGTAGTTTCTTTAATAATAAATTATGATCCACTGTATCAAATGCTTTTTTAAGATCCAGGAATACCCCAACTGAACACTCTTTATTTTCAACGGCAGTTGATATTTTTTCTATAAATTCCATTAGAGCAAATGCAGTTGTCCTCTTGTGTCTGAACCCATATTGCTGCTCACACAATAAATTATTCTTCAGTATGAAGTTGTCAGTTCTCTCATAGAATATTTTTTCAAGTATCTTGGAAAATTGCGGCAATAGTGAAATTGGTCTATAGTTTGAAAGTTCCCCTCTGTCACCGGTCTTGTATATCGGAATTACTTTAGCTATTTTCATTGCACTGGGAAATATACCTGTTTGGAGAGACAGGTTACAGATATATGTCAGTGGTTTCACTAAGCATTCAATAATAGTTTTGACTATGGCTGTGTTGTGAGACATGTATATGTTGGACACTGCATATGTGATTTAACCTCACGATGAAGGAGAGCCAGCCCCCTGCGGTGCGGAGCCACAGAGCCTGGACCCCCTGCGGAGGACAGGGGACAGAAGACTTCCTGACCACTGAGGCTCGAGAGGAGAGAGGGGGGAGTTATGTAAATAAAAGGCTAATGAATGTGAATAAAGAGACTTTGATATAGATGTGTGATTTCCCCCGCGAGGGAAATGGTTTGATGTGAGAATGTTTAAATGAGAGAACTTTGGTGTGTTCACCCTCTTTGTTCGCTGCTCAAGAATAAGAGCAGACAGTGGAATGATTTCTTGAATAAACTGGAATGGAAGACAATTCGGTTTCGTTATTCAAGTCTCCCCACATTGGTGACTGACGACGTTGAGAATGAACGAAGAAATTCTCAGGGTCCCGGACTCACAGCGCTCAGAGCTGGCGAGCGCAGTGGCCGTTAAGCTGCCTGATTTCTGGCAGGATAACCCACGGTCGTGGTTTCTGCAAGCAGAGTCGCAGTTCGCGCTCGCAGGAGTAACGGTGGATGACACTAAGTTCCACCATGTCATCGCTAAACTGGACAACAGCACAGCTCGGTGCGTGCAAAGCTTGGTGGAGCAGCCACCCGCGACCGACAGGTACGGCAAGCTGAAATCCACCCTCATCAAGTTTTTCACCCCCTCGGCTGAAGTGAGGGCGAGGAGGATCCTGTCTTTGCTAGACCAAGGTGGACACAGGCCGAGCGCCCTGATGGAGGAGATGATACAGCTGAGAGGTTTGGACAACGATGATTTCATTTTTCAGTTCATTTTCCTCTCCAACCTCCCGGCGCATGCGAGAAGCACGCTGGCCGGCAAAAAGTGTCACACCCTGGAGGAGTTCCGGGAGCTGGCCCAGGAGGCAGATGGGATCCTGGACGCCTGCGGCGGGCAAGCAACCACAGCAGCGACCCGAGACAGCGGGGAGCCAGAGGCGGCAGAACCAGACTGGCCGACGACGGCGGCAACACGACCGCGACGAGGGGGAGCCAATAGCCCGGCGACAGAGGCGCGGGCACGACACAGCGGAGGAGAAGATCTCTGCTTTTACCATCGGAGGTTCGCAGAGAAGGCACGCAGGTGTGTGCCGCCCTGCATCTTCAGGAGTTCGGGAAACGGCAAGACCGGGGGTCGCTAGCAGCTTCGACCCTCGGAGAACGCAACAAGCTGCTCTACATCACGGATGCGCGCTCCGGACGAGTGTTCCTCATTGACACCGGAGCACAAGTGAGCTTCATCACCCCAACATACGCGGACCGGGTGGCTGGACCCCACGGTAACGGAGCTACAGCGGCAAATGGCTCGAACATCAACACCTACGGGAGAAGGACCTTGCCGTTATGCTTACATGGCCGCACATATGAATGGACTTTTGTAATAGCGGCGGTGAGTTTCAACATGTTGGGCGCAGATTTTTTGTGTTCACACAATCTGTTAGTTGATCTTGCTAATAGACGGCTGGTAAATGCACTCTCTTTTTACTCTCTCCCCTGTTCAGCTCGAGTGTCCCCGCCACCAGTACAGACCCACGTCGCTACAGCAGGTGGTAAGTTTCACACACTCCTCACCCAATTTCCAGCGCTCACTGTGCCCACTTTTTCAGCGACGGTCGCGAAGCACGGGGTGAAACACTTTATCCCCACTTCTGGTCCTCCCGTGTTTGCAAAAGCTCGGCGCTTGGATGCAGTTAAGCTCGCCATTGCGCGCGAGGAGTTCGCCAGCCTGGAGAGGCTGGGCATCGTTCGTAGGTCGAAGAGCCCGTGGGCTTCGCCGCTGCACATGGTACCGAAAGCCGATGGCTCCTGGAGACCGTGTGGGGATTACCGCAGGCTAAACAACGCTACGGCGCACGATCGTTATCCCATCCCGCACATTCAGGATTTTTCGGTGCACCTGGCGGGGGCGCGCATTTTTTCAAAGATTGATCTAGTTCGCGGCTATCACCAAGTCCCGGTCCAACCGGAGGACATTCCTAAAACAGCGGTAATAACCCCGTTCGGACTTTTCGAATTTTTACGCATGCCGTTTGGTCTCAAAGGGGCGGCGCAAACATTTCAGCGGATGATGGATGCCGTGTTACGCGATCTCCCTTTCGTGTTTGTGTACCTCGACGACATTTTGGTCGCGAGTACTTCAGAGGACGAACACGAAACGCACCTCACAGCAGTTTTTAGGAGGCTGGGAGAGCACGGCTTAATAGTTAACCCAGCCAAGTGCCAGTTCGGCGTCGAGCGGATCGATTTTTTGGGTCACCGCGTCTCCCCGGAGGGAGCGGTTCCGTTACCAGAGAAAGTACGCGCGGTAGCGGATTTTCCCCGTCCACAAACGGTCAAATCACTACAGGAATTCTTGGGGATGGTGAATTTTTATAACCGGTTCCTGCCCCACGCAGCTCAAATCATGCAACCGTTATATGCCGCGCTCAAAAAACAAAAGCCGACCCAGGCGGTCGAATGGTCCCCGGAGCGGGAGCGCGCGTTCACAGAGGTTAAAAAAGCCTTGGCTGACGCTGCGCTCCTGGCCCACCCAGACCCTGCAGCACGTATCACGCTGACGACAGACGCTTCAGATTTAGCCATAGGGGCCGTTATTGAGCAACAGGTAGCCGGAGTTTGGCAGCCTTTGGCTTTCTTTAGCAAATCTTTAAGCGCGGCTGAACGAAAATACAGCGCGTTTGACAGAGAACTGTTGGCGCTGCATTTGGCTATTCGTCATTTCCAGTTCTGGCTGGAAGGACGGTGCTTCACCGCTTATGTGGACCACAAGCCGCTCACATACGCCATGGCCAAAATTTCAGATCCGTGGTCCGGCAGGCAGCAGAGGCAGCTGGCCGCAATCTCGGAATTTACCACTGACATTAGGCACGTCGCGGGCAAATTCAATGTAGTAGCGGATTGTCTCTCACGCGCGTTCACGACCCCAACACGCGCAGAGGCAGAACGGGCCACCGTGACCGCGCCACAGGAGAGCGGCACGGTGGCACGCGCAGCCCCGGTGCACGTGGGTATAGATTACGCAGCCATGGCAGCGGACCAGGGGGCGGACGCAGACGTGCGCGCGCTCCAGTCTGGACCAACAGGGTTGAGGCTGGAGAGCAAGTGTTTACAAACCGGTATGCCCCCCCTGATCTGCGACATGTCGACGGGGCGCCCGCGTCCGGTGGTTCCGGCCACGTGGCGCCACCGTGTTTTTGACTCGGTCCACTCACTGGCGCACCCGGGGGTGCGCGCGTCGGTGAAACTAGTGGCGGAAAAGTTTGTTTGGCCGTGCCTGCGCAAGCACGTGAAGGAATGGGCAAAAACCTGCATTTCCTGTCAACGGGCCAAAATTCACAGGCACACAAGAGCCCCGTTAGAACCGTTCCGCATTCCGGCCAGAAGGTTCGACCATGTGCACGTCGACCTTGTGGGCCCCCTACCGGCATCACAGGGGTTCACGTATCTTTTGACAATGGTGGACCGCACCACGCGTTGGCCGGAAGTGGTCCCACTTGCGACGACCACGGCCGCGGAGGTGGCTCGCGTTTTTTTAACGGCTTGGGTGGCGCGCTTCGGGGTTCCGTCGGACATTACGTCCGATAGAGGACCGCAATTCATCTCTGAGCTGTGGTCAGCGATGGCCAACAGCTTAGGAGCCAAAATTCACCGCACTACGGCTTACCACCCTCAGGCTAATGGTTTATGCGAGCGTTTTCATAGGTCTTTGAAGGCAGCACTCAGAGCGTCGCTCACGGATGCAGATTGGGTAAATAAACTTCCATGGGTTTTATTAGGGTTGCGTTCTGCGCCTAAAGAGGACTTAGACGCCTCCCCAGCGGAGCTGGTATTCGCACAAACTCTGAGGCTGCCGGGCGAGTTTTTACCAGAGCACCCAGAGCCCCCACCTCTCTCTGCTCTGGGACCGTTAGTCGGCACGGGGGCAGACACGCTCCCGGGTCCGGTTCATCACGCTTTTCCACGAGTTTTCGTCCCCAAGGCTTTGAAAAATGCCGATTTCGTTTTTGTCAGGCGCGAAGCCCTTAAAGCAACGCTCAAACCACCTTACGAAGGGCCATTTCGAGTGCTGGAGGCAGGTGATAAGCAATTTGTGCTAGATTTTGGAGACAGAAAAGAGACAGTCAGCATTGACAGACTAAAACCTGCTTTTGTCATGAAGGACGTTTCTGTACCGGTCGCGGTGGCGCCTCGACGAGGCAGGCCCCCGCAGAGGGCAATTAACCACTCTCTTCCTCAGTCAACAGACCCGAAGCAGAACAGCACCGCAGGCAAGGCGGGGCCAACGCACAGCAGATTCGGCAGACGGCTGAAGCCCAAGCGGCGCACAGACTGAATGTTGGTGTTGATTATTCAGTAGTGAGTAAGGTGCTATTAAATTTTGGGAATTAGTCTGTTCTTCATCGTTTGGGGGGGGTTATATGGCTGTGTTGTGAGACATGTATATGTTGGACACTGCATATGTGATTTAACCTCACGATGAAGGAGAGCCAGCCCCCTGCGGTGCGGAGCCACAGAGCCTGGACCCCCTGCGGAGGACAGGGGACAGAAGACTTCCTGACCACTGAGGCTCGAGAGGAGAGAGGGGGGAGTTATGTAAATAAAAGGCTAATGAATGTGAATAAAGAGACTTTGATATAGATGTGTGATTTCCCCCGCGAGGGAAATGGTTTGATGTGAGAATGTTTAAATGAGAGAACTTTGGTGTGTTCACCCTCTTTGTTCGCTGCTCAAGAATAAGAGCAGACAGTGGAATGATTTCTTGAATAAACTGGAATGGAAGACAATTCGGTTTCGTTATTCAAGTCTCCCCACATGACTAAGAGCATGTCAATACCATCACAGTCCGTAGATGTTTTACTTTTAAACGATTTAACAATTTCAATGACCTCTCTCTCTTGTCTGTGTTCTTTATGAAAATGGAGTCTTTTATAGCAGTGTTTTTGCTTATTCTATCACCTGTAGGTGCCGTAATGGGTATTTCTCGAGCCAAATTAGGACCAATGTTAACAAAAAAGTTATTAAATTCATCTGCAGGTGAATCTGCATTCACACTGAGTCGTTTTATTATTTTTTGAAAAATTGGTTGGGTAGCTTGCATTTCTGTTTTTATTTCCAAGAATATTGTTAAGTATTGTCCATGTATTTTTAATATTGTCTCTGTTTTTCTCCAGTTCTTTACTGTAATAGTTTCTTTTACTACATCTTATTATATATGTTAACTTATTTTTGTATGTTTTATATCGCTGCTCTGCTTCTTTTGTCCTTTTCTTTAGAAAAACTTTATATCATAAATTTTTCTTTTTACACGCCTTTTGTAATCCTTTGGTTAACCATGGCTTATCGACAAATTTATGTTTAAGCTTTTTCTTTACTAATGGACAATTTTTTTCATAAAGAGTGGTTATAATGTTTATAAATGTGTCATAGGCTTCATTTACACCCTAGGCAGATCGCCAGTCCATCGCAGGGCCAACACAGAGAGACACACAACCATTCACTCTCACAGTCATACCTAAGGACAATTTAGAATCCCCAGTTTTTGATGCCAATTAACCTAACTTGCATGTTTTGGCATGTGGGAGGAAACCGGAGAAATCCAGGAGTAAACCCACGCAGACACGGGGAGAACATGCAAACTCCACACAGATCACTGTTGGTCGGGAGCTGGGATCGAACCCAGGATCCCCCGGCCAAGGGTGAGTTGCTGTGCTGCCTCAGTGATAACCACTCTGCCACCATGCTGCCCTTAAAAAAAACATATATATGTATAGTGGAGGAAAATGATCAGGTGTGATGCGACGAGCTGGAAGGTTGCAAGGTTTTATTTCCTCCAGCATAATGAGACACACTTTGTAGCTCAGTGCGCTACTGTGCTGCTGAGACATGTCACACAAGCTCTTTTATACAGTGATACAGACAGAGAGAATGCATGGCACATTAGCATATCAGTCAATACCCATGATTAGCATGACCAACTGGCGCCCAGATGTCCTCTCCCTCATCTAGGGATGTATACACAACAGTCCATTGTTCTGGTTACCCGCAGGGGCTCTCTGTCCGTATATAAATTGTCCTCTGCTTCCTCCAGACCTGCTGAGTGTGAGAAATGTCTGTGCAGAGTGTGCTGGGTCACCACAGGGCTCCCCCAGAACACTCAGAAGGGGCTGTGCCACCCCCCCCCCCCCGGTCGTTTGGGCTCGAGCTCCGGTAGAACTGTCCTGCTATAGAGGAGTGTCGGAGGGCATGTCAGTCCGTGGGGGGGATGGGGGAGGGGAGAAAAGATAGTGTGCTCCGCTCCGGGTCCCAGCACGTTGAATGGCCGTGGATCGTGGGTGCACGGGGCCGGTGCGCGTCGTGCGTAATGGAACCAACCAGCAATCGGCCGGCATTAGGGAGTGAGGTGTGGGAAGAGTGCTGTGGAGGAGGAGGGGGAGGGGGTAGGAGTAAGTGAGTGCTGGCCCTAGACGTCAAAGGTGTCTGGGCCGCGCAAAAATTGCCTGTGGATCCGCGATGGTGAGGGACTTTCCCAGTCAACCTGGTGGTGATCCGCAGCGGCTGTGAAAAAATTAAGTCTCTGACTCCTCTCGGGGCTCGGTCCAGCGAGGATGTGGGGAAGGCGAATGGCCAAATTCCCCGAGGATGCGTAGCGGCTGTGAAACAACTGCAGCTGTGTGAGGGACTTGGCGGTTTGGATTTAGGTGCAGACGCAGCCCTAAAGCCATCGGGGACAGCAATCGGCTAAATTCCCCTCGTGCGCAGTGGCTGAGAAACCCATACAAAGTTCAGAGTGTGGGCTGCATGCCTGCTTCAGGTGCGTGAGCAACCCTGAAGGTTCCGAGGATGGTGATCGGCCGTGTTTCTCGGGCATGTGCAGTGGCGGATGACGCTGTATCAGTCTGTGGAGCCGGTTTGTCCCTGTGCGTGGTGCGCGCTTGGCGCAGTGACCACATAGCTGGAAGTTTTGCTGTCCTCGTAATCCTGCGGTGTGCGTGCGGGGCTTCTGTGCTCAGGGGGTCTGCTGTCGGGAGTGAGTCAGGGTCGGGGAGCTTGGTGGAAATCAACGCAGACAGCGCCAATGATTTTCCCCGTTCAGGCTGCTTCCTTTGGTTCGCTCATGTCTCCGTTCATGGTGCGTGTCGGTCCCAGCGCTGCCTGCTCCGGAGAGCGCGCTCCGGTATGGATGAAGAGGTTGCAGGCGTTCTCTGGTCCTCTGGAATCCACAGCATGGTGAGAGGGAGTAGATGGTCATTCTATCTCGTCAGGTCACCAGTGTGGAGAAAATGGCATAGTTGAGTGACGCACCATGCACGTCCAGGGTCACCAATGTGGAGGAAAATGATCAGGCGTGATGCGATGAGCTGGAAGGTTGTAAGGTTTTATTTCCTCCAACATAATGAGACACACTTTGTAGCTCAGTGCGCTACTGTGCTGCTGAGACATGCCACACAAGCTCTTTTATACAGTGATACAGACAGAGAGAATGCATGGCACATTAGCATATCAGTCAATACCCATGATTAGCATGACAAACTGATGCCCAGATGTCCTCTCCATCATCTAGGGATGTATACACAACAGTCCAATGTTCTGGTTGCCCCCAGGGGCTCTCTGTCCGTATGTATATTGTCCTCTGTATGTAAATTGTCCTCTGCTTCCTCCAGACCTGCTGAGTGTGAGAAATGTCTGTGCAGAGTGTGGTGGGTCACCACTATATATATATATATATATATATATATATATATATATATATATATATATATATATATATATATATATATGTCACAATGGGATGAGACGCCGTGTCATCCGGCGCTCAGACCATATTCTTCCTCAACCCGGCTCTCTCTTTGACAGCGTCTCAGCGGGCTCCCAGCTGTCAGTGTTACGGGATGGCTGGAGCCCAATTAACCCTCATCAGCTGAGGCGCTGCTAATGGGTTTAAAAAGGAGCAGCTCCGATCATTCGGGGCTGTGACTTCGCTCACCTTAGGCTGGAACCCCTTCGCCTGGCGCTAGCCTCCTGCCCTTCGTTCTGCAGTATTTGTGAGTGTTCTACTTGTATGAGTATTTGTGCCTTTTGGCCCCACGAGGCCGTGTTCCTTTTCCCCTGTTCCCTATCCTAATAAAACATCACAAACTCACTGGCTCGCCCCCGGCTCTCATTGTGTGGCTCGCGAGGGCCACACGTAACTATATATATATATATATACACTACCGTTCAAAAGTTTGGGGTCACTTAGAAATTTCCTTATTTTTGAAAGAAAAGCACTTTTTTCAATGAAGATAACTTTAAACTAATCAGAAATACACTCTATACATTGCTAATGTAGTAAATGACTATTCTAGCTGCAAATGTCTGGTTTTTGGTGCAATATCTACATAGGTGTATAGAGGCCCATTTCCAGCAACTATCACTCCAGTGTTCTAATGGTACAATGTGTTTGCTCATTGCGTCAGAAGGCTAATGGATGATTAGAAAACCCTTGTGCAATCATGTTAGGTCTGCAATGCTGTAACTGCTGCAAATGGAGGATTCTTTGACGAAAGCAAAGTTTGAAGGAAAAAATTATTATTTCAAATACAAATCATTATTTCTAACCTTGTCAAGTTCTTGACTATATTTTCTATTCATTTTACAACTCATGGTGGTAAATAAGTGTGACTTTTCATGGAAAACACAAAATAATTGTCTGGGTGACCCCAAACTTTTGAACGGTAGTGTATATATATATATATATATACTGTATATATATATATATGTACTTTTCCTGAAGTACATTCAGTCATAAAGTTTGACTTAAGAAGAAGAAGGGATTAGAGGAGTTGCTGCCATGCAAGGCCCCACCACAAATAGTTACAAATTCCTGGGTGTTCTCAATAACAAATTGGACTGGACAGATCACACCCAAGCGTTGTACAAAAAAGGCCAAAGTCGGCTCCATCTGTTGGGCAGACTGAGGTCATTTGGGGTCTGCAGGTCATTAATCAGGACTTTCTACAACACTGTGGTGGCCTCTGCAATTTTATATGCAGTTGTTTGCTGGGGTAGTGGTAGCACGGAGAGGGACAGGAAACATTTGAACAGATTGGTCAAGAGGGCGAGTTCTGCCCTGGCTGGTCCCTTGGACTCCACTGAGGTGGTAGGGGAGAGAAGGATGTTAGCTAAGCTAAGGTCTATTATGGACAACACCCCTCACCTCCTACATGAGTCTGTGGAGGAGCCACTGTGTAGGACTGAACATTACCGTAGGTCCTTCATCCCGACAGCAGTTAGACTGTGTAATATACACACAGGATAAATACTTGCCATAAACATGCATGTATGTGTTGTGACGTATGCGGAGTTCACACAAAGAAAGGGAGCAGATGGTTGCGACACAACAGGCTTTATTCAAACACACCCTGAGCACAGACAGGAGGGGAGGTCATTCTACCAGACCTCCGTTTCAATCATGGTTACACAACACATGATACATCTTGCCTATGACACTGCTGGGTCATAATAACGCAGTTATAATGACACAGCAGTATAATAACTCAGTAATAACATTTAAGCACATACACGAAAATAACGTCCTCTGCTGGTAAAGCATGCTGGGAAAATCCCCGCCCCCTTAACACAGCCCCAACCTTACACTGTCCCCCCCGGACTGGTTTCTGTCCCCAGAAAAATGAGAGTCCAACTCACAAGTCCAACACGAAACCGTCCAGGTGTCGGGGCGGCCTTCGATGCCGACGACCAGCATGTACAGGCCCGCTAGTGTTGAGTCTCGGTCAGAATATCTGGTCCGGATGAAGGCTCCGGTTTGACCACCAGCGGGGCAGATGGCTGGTACGGGGAGAGGCGGTCACGGTGAAGGACCACGACCCGGTCCCTTTTTTTAAGCCTCACCCTGTACACCACGTCCGACAGTCTCTGCAGAACCACACATGGTCCCGACCAATGGCTCGCCAGCTCCGTGGATCGTCCTCTTTTTCTCTCAGGGCAGAAAACCCAGACTCGATCTCCCGGTGCAAAGTCCCTCCCCTGGCAGCGGGAATCATATGCTCGCTTCTGCCGACCCCCCGCCACTGCCAGGGCCTGTCGAGCCAGTTCGTACACTGTGTGGAGATGTTCCTTCAAACAAAAAAAATAATCCAACCCGGGTTTACCCTCCACCTCCGGCTCGGGGGGGGGGGGGGATACCAAATCCACCGGTGTGCGCAGCTCGCGTCCAAACATGAGCGCTCCAGGGGTGCACCGGGTGGTTTCCTGAGCTGCCATCCGGTACGCCCACAAAACAAAAGGCAGATGCAGGTCCCAGTCTCACTGTCGCTGGTCCACTAGGATAGCGAGCTGGGTGGTTAGAGTCCGGTTGAACCGTTCAACCAGGCCGTCGCTTTGTGGATGCAGCTGGGTGGTCTGGGTCTTCCGGATGCCCAGCTGCTTGCAGACCTCTCCGAAGACCTCCGCCTCGAAGTTCCGACCCTGATTTGGCGCTCCTCTGGTGCGCCAAACCGACAGAACATTTCGTCCACCAGCTTTGATGCTGTCGTGGCGGCGCTCTGGTCCGGGACCGCATACGCCTCTGACCTCTTAGTGAAATTATCCATTGCGACCAGCATGTAGCGGTTCCCCCGGTCCGTAGTCGGAAAAGGGCCCAGGATGTCCACTCCTACCCACTCCATCGGTGCTCCCACCCGGTACTGCTGCAGGGGAGCGTGGGATCGCTGAGTTGGCCCTTTCTGAGCTGTGCAGGTGTCGCAGCGATGGACGTGGAGCTCCACATCCTCATGACATCCGGGCCAGTAGAACCGGGCTCGAAGATGCTGCAGAGTCTTTGTCACCCCGAAGTGGCCCGCTCCTACCGCCCCATGAATCAGCTGGAGTACGTTGGGCCGGAGTCGACGAGGAACCAGCAGCTGCCATACTTGCCGCTGCCCAGCTGGAGTCTGCTACTGCCGATATACCATGCCCTCGTGACAGCAGAGGTTGGCCCACTGGGAGTGTAGGGCCTTGGTCTCTGGGTCCAGCGCAGACACAACCTCCCAGGCGGGCCACTGGCCTGCGTCCAGCCACTGCCGAACCCGAGAAATGACCGGGTCTCTGTCCTGCTCGCTCTGAAGCTGCTGCGTGCTAAGGACCTCTGTGACGTCATTGCTGGGGGAGGCTGCCCGATCATCCGAGGAGGGGCTGTGCGTCGCTGCATTATTCCTGCTCGCAGTGGTCCGGAGAGCAGCAGCCCGTGGGGTGGCTTGGTCTCGATCCTCAGCCCACTGGTGGTGACGACGCTCCTCTGCCGCAGAGGGACGCCAAGACAGCGCGTCAGCGTTGGCATGGAGGCGTCCTGCCCGATGCACAATCTGAAAATCATAATCCTGCAGTGCCTCCAGCCATCTCGCCAACTGTTCATCCGGTTCCTTAAAGTTCAGCAGCCAGGTCAGGAAAGCATGATCTGTCCTGAGCTGGAATTTCCCCCCGTACACATACAGGCGGAAATGACGCAGCCCCTGGATGACAGCCAACAGCTCTCTGCGAGTAACACAGTAATTCCTCTCGGCTCTGCTGAGAGTGCGGCTGAAAAAAGCAACTGCCTGCTCTCCGTGTTCTCCCTCCTGGGATAACATTGCCCCAATGCCCCGATTGCTGGCATCCATGTCCACGATGAAAGGGCGGTTTGGGTTGGGATACTGCAGGATGGGGGCTCTGATGAGCACTGCGCGAAGTTGAGAAAAAGCAGCAGCACAGCTCTCACTCCACTGAAATGTACGTCCTTTATGCGTCAGCTGATGCAGCGGGCTGGCGATGGTGGCGAAGTCCTTCACAAACCTCCTATAATAGGAGGCCAGTCCGAGAAAGCTCCACAGTTCTCCCACATCCTGCAGCACTGGCCAGTCTCTCACCTCTGCCACTTTCTCTGGTTTGGTGGCGACTCCCGCTGCGCTGACGACGTGGCCCAGGAAGGTGGTCTCCCGCCGAAATAGGTGGCATTTCCTCGGCATTTCCTCTGGTGTAACCGTGTAATCCTTGGTGGCATTTCCTCTGGTGTAACCGTAGCCCAGCCTGTCGGATGGTGTCCAGTATCATCCAGTAATCAGCTGCATGCACCAGTAGGTCGTCCAGGTAAACAACGCAGCGACTCCGGGGCACGTGAGCCAGCACTCGCTCCATCAAGCGCTCGAAGGTGGCCGGGGCGTTGCAAAGTCCAAATGGCATCACTTTAAACTGATACAATCCCTGTCCAATGGAGAAGGCTGTTTTTTGGCAGGCCTCAGGTGACAGCTCTACCTGCCAATAGCCGCTACGTAGATCCAGCGAGCTGAACCAGCTGGAGCCGGCGATGTGGTCCAGCGCGTCATTGATGCGGGGCAGGGGGTAGGAGTCCTTACGGGTGACGTCATTCAGGTGTCGTAATCCCCGCAGAACCGCCACGACCCATCCTTCTTCCTGACCAGCACCACCGGCGCCGCCCAGGGGCTGCTGGAGGGCTCAATAATGTCTGCCTCCAGCATTTCTCACACTTTTTGTTCTGCTGCTGCCCGCTTTGAAAAGGGCAGCTGGCGTGGGTGGAGCTGAATCAGCCTGGTCTCACCGGTGTCGATCTCGTGCTGCACCAAGCCGGTCAAGGTGCATTCCTTGTCCTTGGCAGCGAAGACACCCATATAGCAGTCCAACAGCTCCCGTAGCTGGCGTCTCTGTCCCGGCTCCAGCCCGCTGCAGCTCTGCTGAAATAATTCCTCGACCGCCTGCTGCATCTCTGCCGACGCGTTGACCCCTCCCCTTGCTGTCCCTGTGTGTGCTCATGCTCCTTCTGCTCGTGCTGGTGGCGCTGTTGTGTCCAGTTCTCACGGTGGCCAGCCTGGTCCGGTCCGTCCTGGTGTTCCCTCGATCGTGCAGGCCTCCGTGTTCCTTCTCTGGGTTCCGCTGCGGAGCGTGATGGTCCGGGTTCCCAGCTGGAGGGATGGTCTGGCGGTGTCAATCTTTGCGTTCCACACTGCAAGCAGGTCGAGTCCAATAATACAGGGGTTTTGGATGTCAGCCAGCCAGAACGGGTGTTTTATGTTCTGACCGGCCACCCCCACCACGAGAACTCTCCGCCCCCCCAATCTGGTGTGCTCACCGGTAGCTGTAGTGACGTGGCGCTCGGTGGGTTCCCACCCCCGTGGTGTTGTCTCGTCTGCACCCGGCAGCACACCGGGTCGGACCAAGGAGATGGTAGAGCCGGTGTCAATTAGGGCCCAGATCGACGTCTTGTCCAGGCTGCACTGTAAATACATCCCTGGCGAGTGTCCAATTCGGCCCACGCGCAGTGCCGGCTCATTGGGGGAAACATCTGTGGGAGGCGGCCTGTCCCCATCCATGCCACCTCGCTCTAGTTTAACGTCGGTGAGGGGCTGGTTTGTCGTGGGGTGGGTGCGGGGCAGTACCGTGCGATGTGTCCTGGCTCTCCACAGCGGAAGCACCCTTCCTCGCGTCGCCGCGGCCGTCTTCTCCGTGGATGCGCTGCTGTGGTCTGCCGTAACTCCTCCTCCCCCCTTGCTCTCAGCCATGGCCTGGAAGGCTCTTTGTCCTGGCTCGGCTGTTCGATTCATTAGCGGCTCCACCCGCTCTGCTTCTGCCACCACAGTCTCCCAGTTGTTCGCGGCGTTAATCCATACATGGTCCTGAAGCCGGGCCGGGCGGAGACCTTGGATGAAGTTCCAGAGGGCGAGCCTCTCCACTACCTCCGGTTCGAAGTCCGGGTAGCTGCACCGTGTTAGCAGCCGTATGTCCGCTGCATAGGCTCTTTAGCCTGTTTTCCACTAGCCCAGCACACCTCGGTACGGCTCGATTCACTTCAGTACGGCTCGGAATGCTTCTGTCTCCATTAGCACGGTGTTGTGTTTGTGCTGTGATGGTTTGTGTTAGGAGGTTTTAGAAGCGGGGCGGCAGCAGATTCTCAGCGAGGCGGGGCCACACTCCCGTGACGTTACGCACCCAACTGAGTCCTTATTTACACGAGAAAAAAAATGGAGGATCCAAGGATTATTGCCTTGCTCGCTCTGTGGTTTTATCTCACAATTAATTTTATCTCATAATTAAGCTGCAACAACACAAGTCACTTTTGTTTTGAATTAACTGCCAAATGACCTAGAAATAATGAGCTGAAACTTGTTTTTATTCATATTAAATAATGAGACGGTGGCACACTGGCCAACACCAAATTGTATTATTTTTTACATCCTAGGGCATTTTGGATGTACTGAATTTAAAAAATTCATGTTTTTCACCTTCAGGTCAACGTTTGGAACAACAGTATTATTATTTTCCGTTTAGATGATGCTACACTCCTTCTAAAGTATTGTAAATCTCTGAATTTGGAATGCCGATAGAACATTCAATTTACATATACTTGTACCTACTTTGACTTGGTGCTAATTTTTTTTATGATATTTCAATAAAAAGAACAGAAAGCTTACAAAAAGATTTGTTTTTTGGTCTAGTTAAAAATTACATTACCTTTACAATGGTTGACCCCTGACAGGATGATCAGCATCATTTTGATCAGACTAGGCAATGGAATTTCTATGTAATTATACTGTTTTATAATTCAGTGTTATAACAGACAAACCACACTTTCCAAAACAATTCCATTTTATTATATACAAAATATTAAAATAAAAATAAAAAATTTGCAACACAACATGAAGGTTAATCGACATTTTATACACGCCGACCACTGAGTGCCTCTACACCAGCTTCCCAAACTGGGTCAGCAAGACTCGGTTGAATGAAGCTGTCTCTGCCAGCTGTGGGTCAGGAAGGCTCGGTTGAATTAATCCATGTGGGCTGTCGCGGCGGACGCATGGGATGATTCTACAAGGAAAATGCACACAATAAAATACAGCACGAAAGTGCAAGATATACAGAAAAGACAATAGTTTTTAACAAGAATACATAAGCTTATTTCAGCGTATTGTTCACATGAATAAGATAAGATAAGATAAGATAAGATAAGCCTTTATTAGTCCCACAATGGGGAAATTCCAGGATTGCAACAGCACAGGGATAGCAACACTCAGAGCAACAATCAGAAGGCAAGAAAAAAAACAAGCAAGCAAGAGCAGCTAATATACATATGTACATATTACTATAAAATATATATATACACACACACACACAGACACACAGTGCAGAGCATTGTAGCTGGATGGAATAAATATATGAATATATGAACACACAGTGCAGAGCATTGTAGCTAGATGGAATAAATATGTAAATATATAAACACCCACAGTACGGAGCATTGCAGCTAGGTGGAATAAATATGCAAGTATATTTAATAATTATATATTAATAATTATTATATATATATATATATATATTATATTAATAATAATTAAAATAAAAGTTTTAGTCCGCAGTGTGCTGCAATAAAGTAGCGATCATCATCCACAAATGAACACCTTTTTTATTGCATAAATAAACTGAGCGTCTTACCGAATATATTTGCGAAAAAACGCACAATAAAAAAAAATTAAAACTCACCGTTAAAGGACTCCGATGTCGAGACCTCCCGGTATATTTTTCCATTCCGGGCGGCTCCGTCTAACTCGTGCTGGATACGTTCGTCTGACAATGCAGTGAGCAGACACTGCACCTCCTTATTGGTCCATGGAACACCCTTATTACGCGAAGCCATTTTTGATAGAGAATAAATGAAAATAGCACAGCAATACACTGAAAAGAAACCGCCAACAGTGGTTGCGTGCTGAGTAAAGGCGGTCGTGAAGATTCTTTTTTTTTTTTCAAAAACTTTATTGAGAAGGTCGTGAAGATTTGGTAGATGAGGAGGAGGAGAGGGGCGGTTACAACCTGACCAATCAGCGCCGGTTACGACCTGACCAATCAGCGGCGACCAGTCTGTTAACGTCACAACACGGCACAACTCAGCACTGCTGTACCCTGCCCTGGAGCGGGGCTGAGAATCGCGGCTGTTAAACCGTGTTGGGGCTTGTGGAAAAGCGTACAAAGCATGCTGAGCCGTCCCGTGTCACGCTAAAGCGTGCTAGTGGAAAAGGCCCTTTAGTCTCTCCTGGCTGCCTCGACGGCGGTTGGCCAGCTGTTCCTGGGCGTGCTCAGTGTCGGCCATTCTCCCAAACCGTCTCTGGAGTGCTCCCTGTAGTGCTGGCCAGCTGCGGCGCTCCTCGGGCCGGAGGTCAGATAGCGTGCAGAGGGCTCTCCCTTCCAAGGCCAGCGCGACCTGCACGGCGGTTTCTTCTGGTGGCCAGCCGTTCAGCAAGGTGGCCAGCTGGACCTGGACCAGGTAGTCATCCAGTGGGGTCTCGCCGTTGACCCGGGGAATGTTGGCCCGCTGCCGGATGGATGGGCTGGTCGCCTCCCAATCGATCGCCGCCCCTGGTCGCAGTGGAATCGCCGGCAGGGAGCGGGGCTGGTTTGCTCTGCTCAGCCCGCCCTGCCTTGAAAAAGGCAGAAGGTGGGGCATGCTGGTCCTGTCGGGTCCGCTGCCTCGTTCGTCCCGGCGAGCGGCTCCGGGGGTCGGTGTCGCAGCTCCGTTGTCCGTCGCCAGCTGAGCGATGAGTTGCTCCAGCTGCTGGATCTCCTTTCTGATCCTGGCTTCTATCTGTTCCATGGTTCCTACTTCTGACACCAGTGTGACGTATGCGGAGTTCACACAAAGAACGGGAGCAGATGGTTGCGACACAACAGGCTTTATTCAAACACACCCTGAGCACAGACAGGAGGGGAGGTCATTCTCCCAGACCTCCGTTTCAATCATGGTTACACATCATGGTTTATTCCATCTAGCTACAATGCTCCGCACTGTGTGTTTATATATTTATATGTACATATGTATATTCGCTGCTCTTGTTTTTCTTGTCTTCTTGATTGTTGCTCTGAGTGTTGCTATCCCTGTGCTGTTGCAATCCTGGAATTTCCCCATTGTGGGACTAATAAAGGCTTATCTTATCTTATCTTATCTTATCTTACACAACACATGAAAGATCTTGCCTATGACACTGCTGGGTCATAATAACCCAGTTATAATGACACAGCAGTATAATAACTCAGTAATAACATTTAAGCACATACACGAAAATAACATCCTCTGCTGGTAAAGCATGCTGGGAAAATCCCCGCCCCCTTAACACAGCCCCAACGTTACAGTATATTATTTTTATTGATGTTGTGGGGGCATGGTGTTGGACTTCTTCACCCAGGGGACAATGGACCGAAGGAGGCGGTGTCACCAGGGGTATCAGATGGGACAGTAAGGATTATGTGCCCCCCCCCCCCCCCCGGGGGGAGAGGAGTAAATGCTGGAGAGAAGAAGTGTGTTGGAGCAGAGCCAGTGTTATGTTATGTTAATGTGCCACACAATTCTTTGTTCTAACAACAGTGTTTATGATCGAAAGGTTGGGTCTCGATGCATGGGAATAAAGGTCTAAAAGAGGAATGCACAGAGACTCAACAGTCTTTTTTGCTGTAAAATATGTTGGAGGAAGAATAAAGTAACTGTGTTGTCCAGCTTGTTGTCTCGCCTGCCTCCTTTCTCCACACTGGTGACCCCAAGATGTGCCATGGAACGTGAGCCAAGCACTGCCCCAGAGGCTGCCTGGAGGGAGAGCACCAGTGCCACGTGCGTGGTCCCAATCGAGCTCCCAGGCTTCTGGCTTCACAGCCCAACCGCGTGGTTTTTGAATATAGAAGCCCAGTTTGCACTCCGCGGGATAACAACGGACAATACCAGGTATTACTACATGGTCGCTGCACTGGATGTGCGCACCATGCAATAGGTGACAAGCCTGCTCCGGGAGCCACTGGCCCAAGGAAAGTATGAGGCACTCAAGAGGATGCTTCTCCAGTGTTATACCCTTTCTGACAGTAACAGGGCAGAGAGGCTCCTAACGCGTTCGGAGCTCGGGGACAAATCAGCAGTGGAGCTCATGGAGAGCATGTTGGCGCTGATGACGATTCTTTCCTGTTCACCTACTTGTTCCTCAGGAACCTACCTGCTACAGTGAGGGCGATCCTGGCCAACTCGCCGCTGCTGGTTGTCAAGGACTACTGCGCCCTGGCGCAGGAAGTGGACCACATCATTTCAGCGACCAGAACTCTCAGCGTGCAGACAGTGGCACCGGCATCCATGAGGGACTCCAGCGAGGTTGAGGAGCCATTCGTGGTAGCCAGGACGGACACCAGAAGACAAAGGAACGAGGCAATCTGTTTTTATCATCACCGTTTTGGCTCGAATGCCCAACTCTGCCTGTCGCCATGCCAATTCAAGAAGCTGGGAAGACAGCACTTTCGAAATTCAGTGGCAGCTGCAACTGATGGCGACAGGAACAGTCTGTTTTATGTCACGGACACACATTTAGGGAGACGGTTTTTGGTGGACTCCAGCTCCCAGAAGAGCCTCATCCTGCCGGTCAACGCAGACAGGGTGGCAGGACGCAGTGGTCTCGAGCTCACGGCTGCCAACGGATCCACCATCAGGACATTTGGCGAGCAGAAACAGACGATATGCTTACATGGATGCAGCTTTCAGTGCGACTTTGGGATAGCTGCATGTTCTGACCCCATTTTAGGAGCAGATTTTTTATGCGCTTATGGATTGTTAGTCGATGTTGCTAATAGAAGATTAGTGGACACTGTCTCTTTCACCTCACTGCCCTGCACAGCTCGGGGAGCTGGGTCGACAACACTGGCTAACATTATAGCTCCAGGGGGTAAGTACCAACATTTTCTCGCACAGTTCAAAGTCAAAGTCAAAGTGCCTTTATTGTCATTCCATTGTTAATAAACAATGCAACGAAATTGAGATGCTGCTCCCTAAAAACAGACTATCACACTCACAGTTCACTCATTCATTTAACATTCTTATAATTACAACAATAAATAATGCTTGAAACAATATTACCTAAAAGTTGAATACAATATGTACGTAGCAATAATGAAAACATACTGAGCGATAAATATAAAAGATCAGCTTATACACACAGGGTTATTGCCACAAAATAACCTAAAATAAAATAATATCAGCAGTCTGTGCGTGTTACATAAATCCGTTCAAAATATGTACTGCTGCTGGGAAAAAACTATGATTAAACCTGGTAGTCCGGGTTTTATGGGATCTGTACCGCTTTCCCGAGGGGAGCAAGTGAAAGAAATCATGGCCTGGATGAGCACAGTCTTTAATGATGGCAGTAGCTCTGTTGAGGTACCGAGACCTGGAAATCTCTTCCAGAGAAGGGAGAGAACAGCCAGTGATTATTTTGCGCAGTCTCGATCACTCTCTGGAAGGCTTTGCGGTCTGCGGCTGAACAGCCCTCATACCAAACCATGATGCCATATGACAAAATGCTCTCAATAGCAGAGCGATAAAATAAAACCAGCAACTGTGCATTCAGGCCATTCTTCTTGAGGAGCCTCAGAAAGTGTAGACGTTGTTGAGCCTTTTTTTATCATAGCTATGGTGTTAACTGCCCAGGTAAGGTTGTGAGAAATATGAACACCCAGAAACTTAAAAGCCTCCACCCTCTCCACACACTCCTTGCCTATATATAGAGGAGGCGGCTCACTGCTATGCTTCCTAAAATCAATAATGAGTTCTTTTGTTTTTTTTGTATTCAATAGCAGATTATTATCTGAGAACCATCTCACCAGTTTCTGGACCTCATCTCTGTATGCGGACTCATCTCCTCCTGATATGAGCCCCACTACTGTTGTGTCATCTGCAAACTTCACTATAATGTTTGTGGGATGAACAGGTATGCAGTCATATGTGTACAATGAATACAAAGTGGGGCTCAACACACAGCCCTGGCCCTATGGCGAGCCTGTGTTAAGCATGACTGTAGAGGAGGAATGGGGTCCGAGTCTAACAGTCTGTGTTCTGTTTGTTAGGAAGTCCTTAATCCAGCTGCAAGTGTGAGTAGGCAGACCAAGCTGAAGCAATTTGGTGATGAGAATGTTGGGAATAATTGTATTAAATGCCGAGCTATTGTCAACAAACAACATTCTTACATAGCTCCCCTTGTCTTCTAAATGGCTGAATGCCAAGTGGAGAGCTATAGCAATAGCATCTTCAGTGGATCTGCTCCGCCTGTAGGCAAACTGGTATCGATCAAAGTCTGGGGGGAGACTAGGCAAAAGATGTTTCAATACCATTTTCTCAAAGCACTTCATAACAATGGGTGTTAATGCTACTGGTCGATGGTCATTCAGACTGCTAATAGTATGTTTTTTCGGTACAGGAATAATGACTGCAGATTTTAAACACTGTGGAACAATGGCTGCCTTGAGAGACAAGTTAAAAATGTCAGTCAAAACAGAGCATAGCTGATCTGCACATGCTCTAAGCACCTTTCCTGGCACTCCATTGGGACCAGTAGCCTTTCTCGGGTGAACTGCTCTCAGTGTCTGTCTCACCTCATGATCCTGCAGGATAAGCACATCAGAGCTGGCATTCAATAACATCTGTGGGTCCGGGCAAGGTGTATTTGCCTCAAACCGTGCGAAAAAGCAGTTCAGTTCTTCTGCCATTGAGGCACTGATGTCACTGGAAATGATGCTGCTGCCCTTATAGTTTGTGATATGGTTAAAGCTTTGCCATACTCGTCTCGAATCATTATCAGAAAAATGGTCCTCGACTTTCTTCTTATAGGTCTGTTTAGCCTCCTTAATGCCTTTCTTCAGATTAGCCCGGGTGGTGCTATACAGATCTGTATCCCCTGACCTGAAGGCTGTATCACGAGCTCTGAGGAGTGCCTGGACTTCTTTTGTTATCCAAGGCTTCTGGTTAGGAAAAACCCTGATGCGTTTTTCCACAGTCACCTGATTGATACAGTAGGTGATGTAGTGTAATACAGTCTGTGTGTACATTTCCAGATCCTCATTCTTGAATAAATCCCATAGAGTGTTTGAAAAACAGTCCTGCAGCTGCGAAAGAGCTCCCTCAGGCCATGTTGTGATGTTCTTTATAGTTCCCAGCACTCACGGTCCTGACTTTTTCAGCTACGGTAACGAAACACAGGGTCAAGCAGTTTATAACGATGAAAGGCCCGCCAGTGTTTGCGCGTCCTCTGCATTTGGATGCAGCTAAACTGGCCAGTGCAGGAGAGGAGTTTGCCAACTTAGAGCAGTTGGGCATCGTCAGGTGCTCCAACAGCCTGTGGGCATCCCAGCTACACATGGTGCAGAAAGCCGACGGGTCGTGGCGACTATGCGCCGATTTCCGGCACTTGAACAATGCTATGGAACACGATAGCTATCCTATTCCACACATTCAGGATTTTTCCGTGTACCTAGCCAGTGTGCGTGTTTTTTCCAAAGTGAATCTGATCCACTGTTACCATTAGGTCCTGGTGCACGCGGAAGACGTTCCAAAAACAGCGGTAATAACTCCTTTTGGCCTTTTCGAGTTTTTACACATGCCGTTCGGATTAAAAGGGGTGGCACAGACCTTCCTGAGGATGATGGACGCAGTGCTTTGCAACTTGTCCTTTGTTTTTGTCTACTTCGACGACGTTCTGGTAGCCAACGCGTCTGAGAAGGAGCACATCGCCCACCTCAGGACAGTTTTCCAGAGGTTGGAACTGCATGGTTTGATAGTGAACCCGACGAAGTGCCAGTTCAGTGTGCCAGTGATTGACTTGGCCATCACATTTCACAGGAGGGCGTGATTCCATTACCGGACAAAATGCGTGCTGTGTCAGATTTTCTGTGCCCGGAGACCGTGAGGGCACTACAGGAGTTTTTGGGAATGGCTACTTTTTATAACCGCTTCCTTCCCTGAGCAGCCCAGCTGATGCAGCCGTTGTATGCCGCGCTTAAAAAAAAGAAGCCAGCAGAAACCATCGACTGGACTCCCGAGCGAGTCCATCCATCCATCCATCCATCTTCTACCGCTTTTCCGGAGGTCCGGGTCGCGGAGGCAGCAGTTCAAGCAGAGAAGCCCAGACTTCCCTCTCCCCAGCCACCTGCTCCAGCTCTTCAGAGGGGATACCAAGGCGTTCCCAGACTAGCTGGGAGACATAGTCTCTCCACCGAGTCCTGGGTCTGCCCCGGGGTCTCCTCCCAGTGGGACGTGCCTGAAACACCTCAAGTGGGAGGCGTCCAGGAGGCATCCTAATCAGATGCCCATACCACCTCAACTGACTCCTTTCAATGTGGAGGAGCAGCGGTTCTACTCTGAGCCTCTCCCGGATGACTGAGCTCCTCACCCTATCTCTGAGGGTGAGTCCAGCAATCCTACGGAGAAAGCTCATTTCAGCCGCTTGTATCCGCGATCTCGTTCTTTCGGTCATTACCCAAAGCTCGTGACCATAGGTGAGAGTAGGAACGTAGATTGACTGGTAAATCGACAGCTTTGCCTTAGAACTAAGCTCCCTCTTCACCACAACAGACCGGTACAACGTCCGCATCACTGCAGATGCTGCTCCAATCCGTCTGTCGATCTCTCGCTCCATTTTCCCCTCACTCGTGAACAAGACCCCAAGATACTTAAACTCCTCCACTTGGGGCAGGAGCCTGTCCCCAACCCGGAGAGGACAATCCACCTTTTTCCGGCTGAGGACCATGGACTCGGACTTGGAGGTGCTGATTCTCATCCCAGCCGCTTCACACTCAGCGGCAAACCGTCCCAGCAAGAGCTGTAGGTCATTGCTGGATGAAGCCAACAGGACAACATCATCTGCAAACAACAGAGATGAGATCCTGTGGTCACCAAGCATGACACCCTCCATTCCCTGGCTGCGCCTAGAAATCCTGTCCATAAAAATTATGAACAGGACCGGTGACAAAGGGCAGCCCTGGCGGAGTCCAACTCTCACTGGGAATGACTCCGACCGAGTGTTGGCAATGCGAACTAAACTCTCACAACGGTCGTACAGAGACCGAATAGCTCGTAACAACAAGCCCGATACCCCATACTCCCGAAGCACCCCCCACAAAAATCCACGAGGGACGCGGTCAAATGCCTTCTCCAAGTCCACAAAACACATGTAAACTGGTTGGGCAAACTCCCACGAACCCTCAAGAATTCTCGAGAGGGTAAAGAGCTGGTCCGATGTGCCACGGCCAGGACGAAAACCACATTGCTCCTCCTGAATCCGAGGTTCGACCAACGGCCGGACTCTCCTCTCCAGTACCTTGGCATAGACCTTCCCAGGGAGGCTGAGGAGTGTGATCCCTCTAAAGTTGGAGCACACCCTCCGGTCCCCTTTTTTGAAGAGAGGAACCACCACCCCGGTTTGCCATGCCAAAGGCACTGCCCCCGACCTCCACGCAATGTTGCAGAGGCGTGTCAACCATGACAACCCAACAACATCCAGGGCCTTGAGGTACTCGGGGCGAATCTCGTCCACCCCCGGGGCCCGGCCACCAAGAAGATTTTTAACCACCTTGGCGACCTCAGCCCCTGTGATAGGCGAGTCATCCCCCTCGTCCCCAAACCCTGCTTCCTCTGTGGAAGGCGTATCAGTGGGATTGAGGAGATCCTCGAAGTATTCCTTCCACCGCCCGACGATATCCCCAGTTGAAGTCAACAGTGTCCCATCCGCACCATACACAGTGTGGACGGGGAGCTGCTTTCCCCTCCTGAGCCGCCGAACAGTTTGCCAGAATCTCTTTGAAGCCGACCGAAAGTCTTGTTCCATGGCCTCACCGAACTCCTCCCATACCCGGGTTTTTGCTTCAGCAACCACCCGAGCTGCACTCCGCTTGGCCTGCCGGTACACCTCAGCTGCTTCGGGAGTCCCACAAGCCAACCAAGCTTGATAGGACTCCTTCTTCAGCTTAATGGCCCCCCTCACCACTGGTGTCCACCACTTGGTTCGGGGGTTGCCACCACGAGATGCACCGACCACCTTGCGGCCGCAGCTCTGGGCTGCCGCTTCAACAACAGAGGTGGAGAACATGGCCCATTCAGACTCCATGTCTCCAGACTCCCTCGGAATGTGGTTGAAGTTCTTCCGGAGGTGGGAGTTGAAGACCTCCCGGACAGGGGCCTCAGCCAGACGCTCCCAGCACACCCTCACTATACGTTTGGGTCTACCAGGTCTGAATGGCTTCCTCCCCTGCCATCGGATCCAACTCACCACCAGGTGGTGATCAGTTGACAGCTCTGCACCTCTCTTTACTCGGGTGTCCAAGACATACGGTCGCAGGTCTGATGATACGATAACAAAATCGATCATCGACCTGCGGCCTAGGGTGTCCTGGTGCCAGGTGCACATATGGACACCCTTATGCTTGAACATGGTGTTCGTTATAGACAGACTGTGGTTAGCACAGAAGTCCAATAACTGAACACCACTCGGGTTCAGATCGGGCAGGCCGTTCCTCCCAATCACCCCCCTCCAGGTTTCACTGTCGTTGCCCACGTGCGCATTGAAGTCCCCCAGTAGGACAATGGAGTCTCCAGGAGGAGCACCCTCCAGCACCCCAGTCACAGACTCCAAAAAGGGTGGGTACTCTGAAACATCATTTGGTGCATAGGCACAAATGATGGTCAGGACCCGTTTCCCAACCCGAAGGCGCAGGGAAGCAACCCTTTCGTCCACCGGGGAAAACTCCAATATAGAGGCAGCAAGGTGGGGCGATACAAGAATACCTACCCCTGCTCGTCGCCTCTCGCCCGGGGCAACTCCAGAAAAGGCCAAGCTCCAGCCCCTCTCCAGGAGACTGGTTCCGGAACCGGAGCTGTGTGTTGAGGTGAGGCCGACTATATCTAGCCGGTATCGCTCAATCTCGTACACCAGCTCAGGCTCCTTCCCCACCAGAGAGGTGACATTCCACGTACCAAAAGCCAGTTTAGAAAGCTTGGGATCAGTCCGCCAAGGTCTCCGCCTTTGACTGCCACCTAATCCACATAGCACCGGACCTCCATGATCCCTCCTGCAGGTGGTGAACCTACTGGAGGGCGGACCCATGTAACTCCTTCGGGCTGAGCCCGGCCGGGTCCCATGGGTGGAAACCCGGCCACCAGACGCTAGCCTTCGAGCCCCTCCCCCAGGCCTGGCTCCAGGGTGGGGCCCCGGTAACCCCATACCGGGCGGGGTACACTGAATCCTTGATATACAATTTATCATGAGAGTCTGTTGGATCGTTCTTCGTCTGGCCCTTCACCCAGGACCAGTTTGTCTTGGGAGACCCTATCAGAGGCAAATTGCCCCGGACAACATAGCTCCTGGGATCACTGGGGCACGCAAACCCCCCCACCACGATAAGGTGACGATCCATGAGGGGGTGACGATCCATGAGGGGGAGTCGAGCGAGTCCAGGCTTTTGTTAACGCCAAAACCGCTTGCGGATGCCGCGTTGTTAGCCCACCCGGACCCGTCTGCACAGATAGCGCTCACTACAGAGGCATCTGACGTTGCCATAGGGGCAGTAGTGACGAGGTTCGTGTGTCTGAGGTTTGTGGCAGCTGCTCTCATTTTTCAGCCGCACTTTGCGCAACAACGAACACAAGTACAGCGTGTTCGATAGAGAATTGCTGGCTCTCCACCTTGCGACGTGCCATTTCCAATTCCGGCTGGAGGGGTGCAAGTTCACCGCATTCGTGGACCATAAGCCGCTGACGTACATAATGGCCAAGGTCTCGGAACCATGGTTGGCCCTGCAGCAAAGGCAGTTGGCCGCAATTTTGGAGTTTACTACCGACATTCAACACGTTGCTGGTAAGCTCAATGTCATGGCTGATTGCCTGTCACGCCATGTTAATCGCCCCAGTCTGCATGGGAATAAATTTCCCTCCCATGGCCGCGGAGCAAGCCGGGGACGTGGACATTTGTGCGCTCCAGTCCGTGCCAATGGGGTTAAGGCTGGAGAACAGAGTGGTGCAAGAAGGGGCCCTCCCTTGCTCTGCGACGTCTCTACTGGCTGCCCGCACCCGGTGGTTCCGAGTTCTTGGCATCATCGCGTTTTTGAGTCGGTCCACTCCCTTTCCCATCTGGGAGTGCGCGCTTCAGTGAAACTAGTGGGGGCAAAGTTCGTCTGGCCACATTTGCACAAAGACGTGAAAGAGTGGGCTGCAGCTTGCGTCGCGTGTCAGCAGGCCAAAGTGCACAAGCACACCAGAGCTCCCCTCGAGCCGTTCCAAATCCCGGCTAGGAGGTTCAACCACGTCCAGGTGGATTTGGTGGGACCCCTCCCGCCGTCGCAAGGTTTCACACACCTTTTGACAGTTGTGGACCGCACCATGCGCTGGCCTGAAGTGGTCCTACTGGCATCTACCACGTCCGCAGAAGTCGTGCATGCTTTTTGTCAGCTTGGGTTGCACGTTTCGGATCTCCATCGGACATCACGTCTGACAGAGGTCAACAATTCGTTTCAGAACTCTGGTCCACGATGGCTCAGAGCCTGGGGGTCAAAATTCACCGCACTACTGCATACAATCCCCAGGCTAACGGGTTATGTGAACGTTTTCATAGGTCGCTTAAAGCAGCGCTCAGAACTTCGCTCACGGACACAAATTGGGTCGACCGCCTGCCTTGGGTTCTTTTAGGGTTGCATTCCTCACCTAAGGAGGATTTGGCAGCCTCCCCGGCAGAACTCATTTTTTCTCAACTACTGTGGATCCTAGGAGAGTTTTTATTGGAAAGCCCCGCACCTGACGCTGATCCGTCCACGCAATATTTACACAGTATGGAGGCTGTGAGCGTACCGGGCCCGGCCCACCATTGTTTTCCCCGCACATTCATCCCAAACATCTTGCAGAATTCCAGTTTTGTTTTTGTCAGGCACGATGCGCACCGGACCCCGATGCGCCCACCGTACGACGGGCCATTCAGGGTGTTGGAACCTGGGGCGAAACATTTTGTGTTCGACTTGGGGGGACGTAGGGAGACCGTCTGCATCGACAGGCAGAAGCCCGCTTTTGTGCTGGCAGACGAGCAGGTGGTGTTGGCCCAAGCTCCTCGGCACGGACACAAACCACTGGTGGCTCCGCAGGTTGGGGATTCCTCAACAGGGATCGGCACTTGCGATGCTGATGTTTTTTTTCCCCCTCCCTTTTTCCCTCCACAGACTGACGTGCCCTCCTGTACTCTCTGCCAGCAGGGCAGTTTGATGGGATTGGCGACCTCCTGCTACAGCTGCTATGGGCGCCAGCTCAAGCCAAAAGGATGGGGGGGTTAAGGCCCATTGTTGGTGTTCGGGGGGTGGGAGGGCTGTGTGGGGGCATGGTGTTGGACTTCTCCACCCAGGGGACAATGGACCGAAGGAGGAGGGTTTCAGATGGGACAGTAAAGACTATGCGCCCCCCCCGGGGGGAGGAGTAAATGCCAGAGAGAAGAAGTTTGTTGGAGCAGAGCCAGCGTTATGTTATTTGCCAAACAATTCTTTGGTCTAACAACAATGGTTATGGTCGGAAGGTCGGGTCTCAATGCATGGGAATAAAGGTCTTAAAGAGGAATGCACAGAGACCCAGCAGTCTTTTGTCCTGTAATATATATATATATATATATATATATATATATATATATACATACAGTATATATATATATATACAGTGGGGCAAAAAAGTATTTAGTCAGCCACCAATTGTGCACGTTCTCCCACTTAAAAGATGAGCGAGGTCTTCAATTTTCATCATAGGTATACCTCAACTATGAGAGACAAAATGAGAAAAAAAAATCCAGAAAATCACATTGAAGGATTTTTAATGAATTAATTGGTAAATTCCTTGGTAAAATAAGTATTTGGTCACCTACAAACAAGCAAGATTTCTGGCTCTCACAGACCTGTAACTTCTTCTTTAAGAGGCTCCTCTGTCCTCCACTCGTTACCTGTATTAGTGGCACCTGTTTGAACTCGTTATCAGTATAAAAGACACCTGTCCACAACCTCAAACAGTCAGACTCCAAACTCCACTATGGCCAAGACCAAAGAGCTGCCAAAGGACACCAGAAACAAAATTGTAGACCTGCACCAGGCTGGTAAGACTGAATCTGCAATAGGTAAGGAGCTTGGTGTGAAGAAATCAGCTGTGGGAGCAATTATTAGAAAATGGAAGACATACAAGACCACTAATAATCTCCCTCGATCTGGGGTTCCACGCAAGATCTCACCCCATGGGGTCAAAATTATCACGAGAATGGTGAGCAAAAATCCCAGAACCACACGGGGGGATCTAGTGAATGACCTGCAGAGAGCTGGGACCAAAGTAACAAAGGCTACCATCAGTAACACACTACGCCGCCAGGGACTCAAATCCTGCAGTGCCAGATGTGTCCCCCTCCTTAAGCCAGTACATGTCCAGGCCCGTCTGAAGTTTGCTAGAGAGCATTTCAATGATCCAGAAGAGGATTGGGAGAATGTCATATGGTCAGATGAAACCAAAATAGAACTTTTTGGTAAAAACTCAACTTGTCGTGTTTGGAGGAGAAAGAATGCTGAGTTGCATCCAAAGAACACCATACCTACTGTGAAGCATGGGGGTGGAAACTTCATGCTTTGGGGCTGTTTTTCTGCAAAGGGACCAGGACGACTGATCCGTAGAAAGGAAAGAATGAATGGGGCCATGTATCGTGAGATTTTGAGTGAAAACCTCCTTTCATCAGTAAGGGCATTGAAGATGAAACATGGCTGGGTCTTTCAGCATGACAATGATCCCAAACACACTGCCCGGGCAGCGAAGGAGTGGCTTCGTAAGAAGCATTTCAAGGTCCTGGAGTGGCCTAGCCATTCTCCAGATCTCAACCCCATAGAAGATCTTTGGAGGGAGTTGAAAGTCCGTGTTGCCCAGCAACAGCCCCAAAACATCACTGCTGTAGAGGAGATCTGCATGGAGGAATGGGCCAAAATACCAGCAACAGTGTGTGAAAACCTTGTGAAGACTTACAGAAAACGTTTGACCTCTGTCATTGCCAACAAAGGGTATATAGCAAAGTACTGAGATGAACTTTTGTTACTGACCAAATATTTATTTTACTGAGGAATTTACCAATTAATTCACTGAAAATCCTTCAATGTGATTTTCCGGATTTTTTTTTTTCTCATTTTGTCTCTCATAGTTGAGGTATACCTATGATGAAAATTGGAGACCTCTCTCATCTTTTAAGTGGGAGATCTTGCACAATTGGTGGCTGAATAAATACTTTTTTGCCCCACTGTATATATATATATATATATATATATATATATATATATATATATATATATATATATATATATATATATACACTACCGTTCAAAAGTTTGGGGTCACCCAGACAATTATTTTGTGTTTTCCATGAAAAGTCACACTTATTTACCACCATGAGTTGTAAAATGAATAGAAAATATAGTCAAGACATTGACAAGGTTAGAAATAATGATTTGTATTTGAAATAATAATTTTTTCCTTCAAACTTTGCTTTCGTCAAAGAATCCTCCATTTGCAGCAATTACAGCATTGCAGACCTAACATGATTGCACAAGGGTTTTCTAATCATCCATTAGCCTTCTGACGCAATGAGCAAACACATTGTACCATTAGAACACTGGAGTGATAGTTGCTGGAAATGGGCCTCTATACACCTATCTAGATATTGCACCAAAAACCAGACATTTGCAGCGAGAATAGTCATTTACCACATTAGCAATGTATAGAGTGTATTTCTGATTACTTTAAAGTTATCTTCATTGAAAAAAAGTGCTTTTCTTTCAAAAATAAGGAAATTTCTAAGCGACCCCAAACTTTTGAACGGTAGTGTATATATATATATATATATATATGAAGTGGCATGAAATAAAGCGGCGTTGTTGAAGGTTTTAATCAGGTTTTATTAAATCATACCGCCGTCACGAGCTCCGCTCCTGGCGCCGTGCATGCGCGCCGGGAGCGAGCCCAGCGGCTCTCGGCAGAGGGACACAAAGTGTGTGTGTCCAGCAGCAGCAGTTGAAGAGTGAGAGTGAGAGAGAGAACATGGATTTCAGTGCAGTATATATACCCAACTCAGACAATACATCAAAGGGTATTCCCAGCAGTTGGTATGATCAAAGAGACTGCAGAACAGGCATGAGACGTTTGCATTTGAGAGACATACATAACAATAGGCAGATCGCTGGCCTCTGCTCCAGCTTGCAGGACAAAGAGGTTACAAGGCACATCTACATATTGATCTCAGTCTCTAGGTCACAGTAAGGACAGGACGCATGAACACTATACATGAATGGCACATTACATCACAATACATGAATGGCACATTACATCTCAGTAGTGTAGCGAGAAAAACCAAGAGAAGCGAGCTGACTGTCCTTAATCTGTTGTGGGGGTTACACCAACCCGCCACACGCTCCCTCCCAGAGGGTTCGGCAGGTGGCCGAGGTCTCGATCATGCAGCTTGGGCAGCGAGCAGGAGAAGCTCTGTGCAGGCGGAGGGGGGGGGGGTAAGTGCCGGCCGGGAGCGGTGAAATCGTCCGAGCCGCGCAAAAACTGCTTGTTGGTCCGCAACGTCGAGGGGCTGTCCCGTTGAGCGTGCGGAGATCACAAGAAGAAAAATTAGTCTCTGACTCCTCTCGTGGCCATGAAGAAAACAGGAGCGGCTGTAAGAAAAAAAAGGAAGCAAAGGGACTTGGCGTGTTTGACTTTTAGGTGCAGGCACAACCCTAAAGCCTCGGGAACCACAGACAGCTGAATTCCCCTTGTGTGCCGTGGCTAAGACCATAAAATCCAGTGAGCAAGCTGCGTGCCTCAGGTGTACGAGCAAGCCTGAAGGGCCAGTGTGCAGCAGAAGGAAGGCGGTCAGCGGAGCCGTATGTGTCCCGTGCGTGGTGCGCCGTCCTCGTAACTCCCCGGTGCGTGCGCCGGGGTTCTGTGATGGGTGAGCCAGCTGGAGAGGAGAACCAGGGTCAGGAATCTTGGTGGAGATCGGTGCAGACGGCGCCGAAAAACATCTATGATGAGCTGTGGCTGCAGATTAGTCATGGTGCGTTGGAGCGTTGAGGGGAGATAGACGATCTTTGTTCCTCAGGCTCAGGTAGATGAGTAGGATCGCTGAGAGAGAGGAGTAGCGGTGAGAGGGAGAAAACGTTCTGTGTCCCTCGGCCGGTCCAGCGTGGACGTCCCGATCTCAGGCGAGGGTCGCGCCATGACGTTTTCTGCAGTTTTCCCAGTCGTGGGTGATGTCCGGAGAGTAGCTCGCCTGTGTTGGCTCCACGTCGAGGTCTCCCTAAAGCCGAAGGGAGGGCAGATCATTTGCGTCAGGCTGTTGTGTTCGCTGGCAGCGTGTTTTTTTCAGCGTCGGGTCGCCAGCGTGGCCGTCCAGACCAGAAGGTGGCGTTGCACAAAGGGTGTGCATTCTTGGGGTCACCAGTGAAGCGGCATGAAATAAAGTGGCACTGTTGAAAGTTTTAATCAGAGTTTATTAAATCATACCACCGTCACGAGCTCCGCTCCCGGCGCCGTGCATGCGTGCCGGGAGCGAGCCCAGCGGCTCTCGGCAGAGGGACACAAAGTGTGTGTGTCCAGCAGCAGCAGTTGAAGAGTGAGAGTGAGAGAGAGAACATGGATTTCAGTGCAGTATATATACCCAACTCAGACAATACATCAAAGGGTGTTCCCAGCAGTTGGTATGATCAAAGAGACTGCAGAACAGGCATGAGACATTTGCATTTGAGAGACATACATAACAATAGGCAGATCGCTGGCCTCTGCTCCAACTTGCAGGACAAAGAGGTTACAAGGCACATCTACATATTGATCTCAGTCTCTAGGTCACAGTAAGGACAGGACACATGAACACTATACATGAATGGCACATTACATCACAATACATGAATGGCACATTACATCACAATACATGAATGGCACATTACATCTCAGTAGTGCAGCGAGAAAAACCAAGAGAAGCGAGCTGACTGTCCTTAATCTGTTGTGGGGGTTACACCAACCTGCCACATATATATATACGTATATATATATATATATATATATATATATATATACTGTATATATATATATATATATATATGAGTGTGTGTGTGTGTGTGTGTGTGTGTGTGTGTGTGTGTGTGTGTATATAGTGGGGCAAAAAAGTATTTAGTCAGCCACCAATTGTGCAAGTTCTCCCACTTAAAAGATGAGAGAGGTCTCCAATTTTCATCATAGGTATACCTCAACTATGAGAGACAAAATGAGAAAAAAAAAATCCAGAAAATCACATTGAAAGATTTTTAATGAATTAATTGGTAAATTCCTCGGTAAAGTAAGTATTTGGTCACCTACAAACAAGCAAGATTTCTGGCTCTCACAGACCTGTAACTTCTTCTTTAAGAGGCTCCTCTGTCCTCCACTCATTACCTGTATTAATGGCACCTGTTTGAACTTGTTATCAGTATAAAAGACACCTGTCCACAACCTCAAACAGTCAGACTCCAAACTCCACTATGGCCAAGACCAAAGAGCTGTCAAAGGACACCACAAACAAAATTGTAGACCTGCACCAGGCTGGGAAGACTGAATCTGCAAAAGGTAAGCAGCTTGGTGTGAAGAAATCAACTGTGGGTGCGGCGGATGATAAAATAAGGCAGCGAAGTGACGGTTTTAAGTAGGTTTATTATCATACCGCCATCACGGAGCTCGCCTCATGGGCGAGCCCGGAGGCTCTCCAGCAAAGTGTGCAGATGAGCAGTAGCAGAGAATATATATATATGAAGTGGCATGAAATAAAGCGGCATTGTTGAAGGTTTTAATCAGACTCCAAACTCCACTATGGCCAAGACCAAAGAGCTGTCAAAGGACACCAGAAACAAAATTTTAGACCTGCACTAGGCTGGGAAGATTGAATCTGCAATAGGTAAGCAGCTTGGTGTGAAGAAATCAACTGTGGGAGCAATTATTAGAAAATGGAAGACATACGAGACCACTGATAATCTCCCTCGATCTGGGGCTCCACCGAAGATCTCACCCCGTGGGGTCAAAATTATCACGAGAACGTGAGCAAAAATCCCAGAACCACATGGGGGGACCTAGTGAATGACCTGCAGAGAGCTGGGACCAAAGTAACAAAGGCTACATCAGAAACACACTACGCCGCCAGGGACTCAAATCCTGCAGCGCCAGACATGTCCCCCTGCTTAAGCCAGTACATGTCCAGGCCCGTCTGAAGTTTGCTAGAGAGCATTTGGATGATCCAGAAGAGGATTGGGAGAATGTCATATGGTCAGATGAAACCAAAATAGAACTTTTTGGTAAAAACTCAACTTGTCGTGTTTGGAGGAGAAAGAACACCATACCTACTGTGAAGCATGGGGGTGGAAACATCATACTTTGGGGCTGTTTTTCTGCAAAGGGACCAGGACGACTGATCTGTGTAAAGGAAAAAATGAATGGGGCCATGTATCATGAGATTTTGAGTGAAAACCTCCTTCCATCAGCAAGGGCATTGAAGATGAAACGTGGCTTGGTCTTTCAGCATGACAATGATCCCAAACACACCGCCCGGACAATGAAGGAGGGGCTTCGTAAGAAGCATTTCAAGGTCCTGCAGTGGCCTAGCCAGTCTCCAGATCTCACCCCCATAGAAAATCTTTGGAGGGAGTTGAAAGTCTGTGTTGCCCAGCGACAGCCCCAAAACATCACTGCTCTAGAGGAGATCTGCATGGAGGAATGGGCCAAAATACCAGCATCAGTGTATGAAAACCTTGTGAAAACTTACAGAAAACGTTTGACCTCTGTCATTGCCAACAAAGTATTGAGATGAACTTTTGTTATTGACCAAATACTTATTTTACTGAGGAATTTACCAATTAATTCATTAAAAATCATTCAATGTGATTTTCTGGATTTTTTTTCTCCTCATTTTGTCTCTCATAGTTGAGGTATACCTATGATGAAAATTGGAGACCTCTCTCATCTTTTAAGTGGAAGAACTTGCACAATTGGTGGCTGACTAAATACTTTTTTACCCCACTGTAGCTGAAGCCTTCCTTTGAGCTCTCTTCTCGATTAAGTGTGTGGTCCTGGACTCTTCAAAGTGCTTGATGCCCTGCATACACAGATGGTGCCATGAGTCGATCTTCAAGAAGCTTGATATGTCAGCGATATGGTGTCCACGTCTCACAACCATACAGGAGGGAGGCAAGAACGACAGCCTTGAACACTTTAATCTTGGTGTGGAGCTTGATACCACGTTCATCCCACAACCTCCTTCTAAGCATGCCAAAGGAACCACTTGCCTTGGCTAATCGCTGGTTGATCTCTTCGTCAAAGGTTGCAGAATAAAAGAGGGTGCTTCCGAGGTAACAAAACTTCTCTACAGACTTGAGCGGGCTGTTGTTGATAGTTACCACAGGGTGAGCACGGCATTTTCCGGGGGCTGGCTGGTACATACAGTAACCTCCGTCTTCTTAATACTGATGGTAAAACCATATTTCTCTGATGCCGTGGCAAATTTGTCAGTGATGAGCTGAATATCTTCCAGTGTGTGTGCAACTAAGGCACAGTCATCAGCGAACAGAAGGTCTCTGACTAGCATTGACATGGTCTTCGTCCAAGCTTGTAAACATCTCAGATCGAATAGGCCGCCATCTGTTCTAAACTGAATGTGCATTCCTTTATCTAGGCCACGAAAAGCCTCCATGAGCATGAAAGAAAAGGCAATGGAGAAGAGTGTTGGGGCCAGGACACAGCCTTGCTTGGTACCATTTGTCACTGGAAATGGGTCAGAGGTATCTCCATTCCCTTGGACTTTTGCTTGCATTCCCTCATGGAAAGACCTTATGATGGAAATGAACTTGTCAGGGCAACCAACTTTGTGAAGTATCTTCCACAGGCCAGGTCTATTTACCGTGTTGAATGCTTTGGTGAGATCGACAAACACCATGTAGAGGTCCATGTTCTGTTCCCTACATTTCTCCTGTATCTGTCGCATTGCGAAGATCATGTCCACTGTACCTCTTCCAGGTCTGAATCCACATTGAGATTCTGGGTAGACCATTTTCCCGGCAACTGACAGGAGGGAAATACCTCTGTGGTTATCACAGACAGAGCGGTCTCCTTTACGCTTGTAGAGATGTACAATAGAAGCATCCTTAAACTCTTGTGGGACTGTGCCATGCTGCCAGATGAGTATAAATAACTGTAGGAGTTTGTTCTGCAGATGCACGCCACTGTTTTTGAAAATCTCAGCAGGGATGCCATCGGCACCTGGAGACTTTCCCGCAGATGTCTGTTTTATGGCACGCTTGACTTCATCCAGTGAAGGAGGGAGGTCCAGCTCGGCCAGTATCTGCCTCTGGGGAATGGCGTCCAGGGTTTCCTCACACGTTGATGATGGCCTATTGAGCAGGGTGCTGAAGTGTTCAGCCCAGCGTTGTAGTATTTCCGATTTGTCAGTATGGCAGTTATTTCCGTTAGACGATCGGATGGGAGCACTACCAGTGGACTTAGGACCATACATCGCCCTCAGCCCTTCATGGAAGAGCTTACTGTTATGCGTATCAGCCGCTTCCTGAAGCTCTATGGCTTTACTGTCCCACCATGACTCCTTCATCTGGCAGAGTTTTCTCTGCAAGGTGTGCCTTGCGTTCAAGTAGGTCGATCTTTTGGCTGGTGATGATTTGTCGTCAATGTAGCTCCTGTGAGCTTTGTGCATCGTGTGCAGAAGCTGTGAGATTTCCGGGTCATTTTCATCAAACCAATCCTGGTGTTTGGGTTTGACGAATCCAAGGACATCTGCACTAGCAGAGTAGGTGGCATCCTTGAACTGCTTCCAGGCTGCCTCGACCTCCATACCCTCGAAATTTTCAGGTATGTTGGTTTCCTGAAGTTTCCTCTGCAGATCCTCTTGGATATGGGAGTCCTTAATGCAGGAGACTTGAAGTTTGGCTGGTGGTTTTACTCTCCTGGTTTGTATCTTGGGCCTGATGTGGAGTGCCATCTTGCTTCTGACCAGCCTGTGGTCAGACCAGCATTCGGCTCCACGCATGGCTCTGGTAAGCTTGACATCTCTGGCATCTCTCTGTCTGACGATGATGTAGTCTATGAGATGCCACAGCTTTGAGCAAGGGTGCATCCAGGTTGTCTTATACTTGTTGGCTTGCTGGAAGAGGGTGTTAGTGATTGTGAGTTGGTGCTCACTGCACTTTTCCAAAAGGAGCTGGCCATTTGAGTTGAGCTTCCCTATACCATGTTTGCCAATAACACCTTTCCAGGCGTCATCTCCAAGGACTACGAGCTTATCGCTAGAGGGAGTTGACCTGATGGCTTGGTCAAGGTCACTGTAGAAAGCTTCCTTCTCCTCATTGCTGTATGTCATGGTGGGAGCATATACATTGAGAATGGTCAAGTGGCGTCCCTTATGGAGACCAATACGCATGCACATAATTCTGTCGCTGATGGCAGTAGGTAGTCTGTCGAGCTTCTGAGCAATAGATGTTCATATTGCAAAGCCCACAACTCCAATTCTGGGTTCTCCCTCTGGCTTGCCTCTCCAGTAGAAGGTGCAACCTGTACCAACCTCCTCCAGACTAGATTCACCAGCGAGTCTGGTTTCACTGAGGGCTGCAATATCAATGCTGTACTGCCCTAGCATCTTTGCCAGTATTGCAGTATGGCATGCTGGTCTGTTGTCGCAGTCTAGAAGGGTTCTAACATTCCAAGAGGCAAAGATCATTCGGTGTTTTCGTGTTGGTCTTCGGCCACAGTATTGGATGACCAGTCAGGTGCGGCTGCCTGGCAGGTTCTTAGTGGAGTAGGTAATGTTTAGGATCCCTTTTCAGTACCCTTCCCCATCTGGGGAGAGCAGTGCTGTCCCTGAAGAAGGCTGCTCTGTCACTCATGCAGGATACGAGTGCCGCATCTACCCCAGTATACGACAAACGACCGTCACACATGAGCCGCCTGAGTGCAGGTTTGTAGCTAAGAACTTCCAGCATCATCCTGTGCTTGTTCCCGTCGCCACGTGCCCGTTGCCCCAGGACTTGATGTAATAGATGTAATGTGATTCGCAAGATGACCTGCACATGAGTGGATTTAAGTGAGAGAGGTTTGTGCACTCCCAGTCCCACTCTCTTGTCCAATGCATGTCATATGCCACCTGGTGCAAAGGTTGCCATGAGATGAGCGGCATGCATGGATGCAGCCTTTCTCCGATGTGGAGACAAATCTGCAAGGCAGCAGATGGATTTGAATTCGGAGTTACCTACTCCTGGTCTTTGCCTAAAGAGGCACAACCTACAAGGCAGCAGGTGGATTTGATTTCGGAGTTACCTTCTCCTAGCCTTTGCCTACGAAGGCACAACCTACAAGGCAGCAGGTGGTTGGATTGGTAAGTGTTAGGGAATATCCACACGCCGGTGGGCCTGCACACCGTACCTCTTGGGCTCCAACCTGCTCCGAGATCCCTCACTGTTCTGTCCTGGAACCGCAAGGATCCAATTAATGTGGTGTAACGCTGGAAGGCTACGTGAGAGTCTTGATGCATAGAGATGTAAAACCATCAGAGAGGACTTACGCACTCGGCCTCCTTTTCACTCCAAGGAGCTAGATGGCGGCTGCAGCTGGAAACGAGAGACATGCAGAAGCAGGCAGACACAACACTATGCTACGGCACTACGTACTAAGCACCCTGTGCTTAGAAAAGCACCACACCACATACAGTATATATATATATACAGTATATATATGTATATATACAGTATATATATATATATATATATATATAAAATTATAACATTTATTTATATAAATATATAAAATTGTTTTTGGTTTTTGTTCTTCTTTTCTGACTTTGTGCCGCTGTGGCAAATTAATTTCCCCAGTGTGAGATTAATAAAGTCTTATCTTAACTTCTCCTTCCCTCATTCTATTATGCTGAGCACCAAGCTAGAAGGCGGGAAGTACCATTTTTATATGGGCTTTGGTATGACCTAGTCGGGGCTTGAACCCCCAACCTCCCAGTTGTGGGGCGGATGCTTTAAGAACTGGGCCACCACTACGGTAATTTGACTAATTTGGAGGGGGGATTTTTTTACCTCATATTTTAAATGGTTCTTTTTCTCTCCAGTCTCAGCAAATATTGAATTTATTACTTAAATCTTTAAATGATTTGGATTAAGTTCATATGTGGATAGTTCATATTTTATCCCCCTCAGATGAACACAAGAAAACACATTCAGAAAAGGCTAAAAACACACATGAAAAAGTTGCAACTTTGTAAAAAAAAGACAAATTTAAACGAAAAATGTACATTTCTGCAAAGAAAGACCCAGCCCTGCTGTCTCAAAAAAAGCTGCACATTTAATTGTAAATGTATTTAAGTCACAAGTTTAAGTAATTCGTCAGAAAAATAATACATTTACAAGGAAAATTTTAATAATTTCCAAGGAAAAAAAACCCCTCAGATTTGCAAAAAAATTGCAAATTTATACGAAAAAAGTACATTTACAAGGAACATTGAAATATTATCATACACTACTCAAGGAAAAAATGATTATCCTTGAACAAAACAAGAATTTAGAGGAAAACAATTTAAAACTGAAGAAGTAGGAGAGAACTTCAGAAGAGAGATGTCAAAATAAGAAGAAAAGTGTTATGTTGTGGAGAAAGGAGGCAGGTGAGGTAATGAGCTGAACGACACAGAAACTTTATTCTTTTTCCAACATGAAGTAAAGCAAACAACGCTCCCGGGTCTCTGTGCATTCCACTTTTATCTCTTTAGTTCCATGCATTGAGACCTGGAACTTTCCACCATACACATTGCTGTTTGAACAAAGGAATGTGTGGCACATTAACATGACATTACACCAGGGTCGCTCTTACACCCTTCTACCCTCAGCAGCTCCGGCTGCTCTCACTCTCCCCGGGGGGCGCATAGACCAAACAGTCCCATCTGATACCCCCCGGTGACACCTCCTCCTTCGGTCCATTGTTCCCCCTTCCCCCTGCCCTCTCTGGGTGGAGAAACCTCCACCGTGCCCCAACACAGCCCCCCCAAACACCCAGAAGGGGCACTATCCCCCCCCCCCCCATCCTTTGGGCTTCGGCTGATGTCAATAGCGGTTGTAGGTGGGGGTCGCCGGTCCAGTCAAACCGCCCTGCTGGCGAGGTGTACAGGAGGGTTCATCAGTTTGAGGAGGGAAAAAGGGATGGGGGGGGAAACACATTATTTTCACCAGCGCAGGTCCCTGCTGAGGGATCACCAACCTGCGGTGCCACCAACCGTGGGTGTCCACGCCAGGGAGCTTGGGCCAACACCACCTGCTCGTCTGCCAACACAAAAGTGGGCTTCTGCCTGTCGATGCAGACGGTCTCCCTACATCCCCTCAAGTCGAACACAAAATACTTCGCCCCAGGTTCCAACACTGAAGGATTCATTGTACGGTGGGTGCAGCAGGGTCCGGTGCACATGGTGCCTGACGAAAACAACATGGGCATTCTGCAAGCTTTTTGGGACGAATGTGCGGGGAAAACAATAGTGGGCTGGGTCTGGTATGCTCAAAACCTCCGTACTATGTAAAAATTGCACGGGCGGATCAGCCTTGGGTGCAGGGTTTTCCAGTAAAAACTCTCCGGGAATCCTTAGCGGCTGAGAAAAAAACGAGTTCTGCCAGGGAGGCTGCCAAATCCTCCTAAGGTACGGAGTGTAACCCTTAAAGGACTCAGGGCAGGCGGTCGACCCAATTTGTGTCCGTGAGCAAAGTTCTGAGTGCTGCTTTAAGCGACCTATGGAAACGCTTGCATAACCCGTTAGCCTGGGGGTTGTATGTGGTGGTGCGGTGAATTTTGACCTCCAGGCTCCGGGCCATAGCGGACCAGCATTCTGAAAGGAATTGTGGACCCCTGTTGGAAGTGATACCCGATGGGGATCCGAAACATGAGATCCAAGCTGACAAAAAAGTGCAAGACACTTCTGTGGACGTGGTAGAAGCCAGCGGGACCACTTCAGGCCAGCGCGTGGTGCGGTCCATGATTGTTAAGAGGTGCATAAAACCTTGCGACGGTGGGAGGGGTCCCACCAAATCCATATGGACGTGGTCGAACCTCCTAGCAGGGATTTGGAATGGCTCGATGGGGGCTCTGGTGTGCTTATGCACTTTGGCCAACTGGCACGTGACGCAAGCTGCAGCCCACTCTTTCACGTCTTTGCGCAAGCGTGACCAGACAAATTTCATCCCTATTAGCTTCACCGAAGTGCGCACCCCCAGATGCGAAAGGGAGTGGACCGACTCAAAAACTCGACTGGGCCAAGAGCTCGGAACCTGTGGCTGGTGGAGACGTCGCAGAGCAAGGGAGGGCCCCCTTTTTGCACCACTCTGTTCTCCAGCCTTAACCCTGTTGGCACAGACTGGAGTCCGCAAATGTCCGCATCCCCGGCTTGCTCCGCAGCCATGGGAGGGAAATTCTATTCCCATGTAGACCGGGGCGATTAACGCGTGCAACAGACAATCGGCCATGACATTGAGCTTACCAGCAACGTGTTGAATGTCGGTAGTAAACTCCAAAATTGCCGCCAAATGCAGTTGCTGCTGGGCAAACCACGGTTCCGAGACCTTGGCCATTGCGTGCGTCAGCGGCTTATGGTCCACGAATGCGGTGAACTCGTCCCCCTCCAGCCAGAACTGGAAATGGCGTGTCACCAGGTTCAGAGCCAGCAATTCTCTATCGAACGTGCTGTATTTACATTCATTGTCACGCAAGGTTCGGCTAAAAAATGCTAGCAGCTGCCACAAACCTGAGACGCACTGCTCCACCACTGTTCCTATGTCAACATCAGATGCATCTGTAGTGAACGCTATCCATGCAGACGGATCCGGGTGGGCTAGCAATGCCGCATCCACCAGCGCTGTTTTGGCATTTGCAAAAGCCTGGTCTTGCTTGGGAGGTCAGTCGATGGTTTCCACAGGCTTCGTTTTTTTTTTTAAGCGCAGCATACAACATCTGCATCAGCTGGGCTGGTGAAGGAAATGGTTATAAAAAGTAACCATTCCAAAAAACTCCTGTAGTGCTCACACTGTCTGCAGATGCAGAAAATCCAACACCGTGCGCACCTTATCCGGTAACGGGATCGCGCCCTCCGGCGAAATGCAGTGGCCCAAAAAAATCAATCACTGGCACACCGAACTGGCACTTTGCTGGGTTGACTATCAGCCTTTGTGTTTCCAACCTCCGGAATACTGTCTTGAGATGGACGATGTGCTCCTCCTTGGACACGCTGGCTACCAGAATGTCGTCTAAGTAGACAAAAACGAAGGACAAGTCACGAAGCACTGCCTCCATCATCCTCTGGAAAGTCTGTGCCATGCCTTTTAATCTGAATGGCATGCTTAAAAGCTCAAAACGGCCAAAAGGAGTTATTACCTCTGTTTTTGGAACATCATCCGCGCGCACTGGGACCTATCCGCGCGTCATCCGCGCGCACGTATACCTGATGGTATACGCGAGCCAGATCCACTTTCGAAAAAACACGCGCCCCAGCCAGGTGCACAGAAAGATCCTGAATGTGCGGAATGGGATAACGATCATGTTCCTTGACATTATTCAAGCGCCGGAAATCGCTGCATGATTGCCACGACCCGTTGGCTTTAGGCACCATGTGTAGCGGGGATGCCCACGGGCTGTTGGAGCACCTAACGATGCCCAGCTGCTCTAAGTTGGCAAACTCCTCTCGCGTGCTGGCCAGTTTAGTTGTTACTTACCCCCTGGAGCTGTAACGTTAGCCAGTGTTGTCAACCCAGCTCCCAGAGCTGTACAGGGCAGTGAGGTGAAAGAGATTGCATCCACTAATCATCTATTAGCAACATTGACTAACAACCCATAAGCACATAAAAAATCTGCACCTAAAATGGGGCTGGAACATGCAGCAATCACGAAGTCCCACTGAAAGTTGCGTCCATGTAAGCATATTGTCAGTGTCCGCTCGCCAAATGTCCTGATGGGGGCTGTAAGCTCGGGACCGCTGCGTCCTGCCACCCTGTCTGCGTTGGCCGGCAGGATGAGGCTCTTCTGGGAGCTGGAGTCCACCAAAAACCGTCTCCCTGAACGTGTGTCCGTGACATAAAGAAGTCTGTTCCTGTCTCCATCGGTTGCCGTTGCCACTGAATTCAGATCGTACCAACTTCCCGGCTTCTTGAATTGGCATGGCAACAGGCAGCGTTGGGTGTTCGAGCCGACACGGCGATGATAAAAACAGATTGCCCCATTCCTTTGTCTTTTGGTGTCCATCCCGGCTACCACGAATGGCTCCTCTACCTTGGTGAAGTCTCTCATGGATGCCAGTGCCACTGTCTGCACGCTGAGAGTTCTGGTTGCCAAAATGATGTAGTCCGCTTCTTGTGCCACGGCGCGGTAGTCCTTGGCAACCAGCCACGGCCAGTTGGCCAGGATCACGCCCGCTGTAGCTGGTAGGTTCCTGAGGAACAAGTGGGCGAACAGGAAGGATTCTTGTCCTTCCCCCTCAGCACCAACATGCGCTCTATGAGTGCTGATCTGTCCCCTAACTCTGAACACGTTAGGAGTCTCTCTGCCCTCTCACTGTTAGAAATGGTATAGTGCTGGAGAAGCATCCTCTTGAGTGCTTCATATTTTCCTTGGGCAAGTGGCTCCTGGAGCAGGCTTGTCACCTGTTGCTTGGCACGCGCATCCAGCGCAGCGACCACATAGTAATACCTGGTATCGTTCGTTGTTGTCCTGCGGAGTGCGAACTGGGCTTCTATATGCAAGAACCATGCGGTTGGGTTGTGAAACCAGAAGTCCGGGAGCTCGACTGAGACTGCCATGTGGCGCTGGTGCTCTAACTCCAGGCGGTCTCCGGGGCAGTGCTCGGCTCGCTTTCCATGGCACGTCTTAGGGACACCAATGTGGAGAAAGGAGGCCAACGAGGCAACAAGCTGGATGACACAGAAACTTTATTCCTTCTCCAACATAACTTACAGCAAAAGAGAAACCCAGGTCTCTGTGCATTCCCCTTTTATATCTTCATTTCCATGCATTGAGACCCGGAATTTCCGACTATAATACATTGTTGTTTGAACAAAGGAAGGCACATTAACATGACATAACGCCGGCACCGCTCCAACACCCTTCTTCTCTCAGCGGCTCTGGCACCCCTTACTCTCCCCGGTGGGTGCACAGACCCAACAGTCCCGTCTGATACCCCCCGATGACACCTCCTCCTTCGGTCCATTGTTCTCCTCTTCCCTCTGCCTTCTCTGGGTGGAGAAACCCCCCACACCATACCCCCAAAATAGTTCATTGTTGAGACAGATTTTTGAATTGTAATCCTTCTCTCTCTTGAATTGATCCTTCTCCCATATCTGACGCAGCTTATTGGTTGAACTCAAGTCAAGTGATCATGGAACACTGTTTTGATTGGTTAAGCGTATAGAGGTCCTTAGTGATCGCCTCAGAACCGCTTTATCAGGTTTCATAACTAAAGTTTAGTTTTCATAGAACATATGCACATACTTAGCCTGCCAACAAGCACATTCATGTTTTGAAAAATGTGAGTTAACCTATCTGTGAAACTCAGCTACTCTCTAGATAGGGATTGATCATCTCAAAAACTAAAGCAGACAGAGCCACTCGGCCCACCACCTATAGGGAGGACGGGTCGACTATCGTCCTGCCCCACACGACAAGGGGGATTATTCTGCCACCTGTAAAGTAGATAAAAGTCCATTAATAACTTAAAACATTGCCGTGTTCCCAAAATATTGAGACACTCAGAACAATAAATTATTTTTTTTACGCACACAAATATATGAACATTAGAACCAATTTCAAAATCCAACTACTGTCCTTCTGGCAAAAATGGGTAGAACCAGCCCAGGGCAGTCCCTCAGCAGACCCGCCCCTGGAAGCAGCATGCCCCCAGGTTCGCAGCTGGCCTCATGGACGAGAGCGCCTCTTCTCATCGCCACCGACCGCCTCTCTCATCCAGACCCGCCATCTGAAGCCTCCTCCTGGGAACGCCGCAGTTCGTTGGCGTGCCTCCATGAGCCATTCTCCTGGTGTTCCTCCAGCTGTTGTTTGGCCCGTATCCATCGTGGATGTCCCTCTCCTCAAGCCCGGACCAGGTCCTTAACTCTCAGAGTAGCTCTACTCGGCCTGCAATGGTGCTGTTTGGCACATGGTCCCTCCATGCCTGTCGGTCTGGCCCCGACTATTATGTAGTTGTTTATGGTTCATATACTGTTTATGTTTGAGCTCTTATTTGTGTGGTAAAGAGTGGTGGCTCTGGCTTCCAGTTCCGCCAGCTCCAGTGGTATAAGAGGGGTTGCAGGTAAGGGGGTGGTCTCTTCCGCCTTACCTCTGCCAGCGGTTGCATGCCCGGCCAGGTTGCACTGAGATTCAGTATTATAATAAAGAAGTGTTCAGCTCCACTCCTGGCATTCTCCTTGTCTACAAATTATGACATAACATTTGGCGATGAGAGGTAAACACATGGAGGCATGTGGAACACCTATTCGGCCATTCCTGGAGCTCCCGGGGGAACTGCTAGTATCGTGGCCTCGGTGGTACGAGGCTTTTCAGACATACAGTACATGGTGGCGTTGGACCTCAGGCAAATGGAGAAGCTGAGGGCTTTTGTGTTGTTGGTACACAACCTGGGAATGGAGGGACAGAGAATTTTTGGCACGCTTGGAGTAGTGGACAATTACGAACAAGTGGTCGAGTTAATGGCCCTCCATTTTAGGGCCCAGGAGAATATCATCGTCAGACGGATTAAGTTCAGACAGCACCGCCAACAGGTAGGCAAACCGATCCAGCGGTTCATGTCGGACTTAAGGCAGTTGACCGCTGAGTGCCAGTTTGGGCTGTTGGAGGAAGAAATGGTTAGCAACCAGTTGGCGGAACACACCAACTGTGCTGCGGTCCGCTCCAAGCTGCTCTCATTCCCGGGTGAGTTGATGCTGACTAGGGCTGTCAAGTTGGCGCTACAGCTGGAAGCAGTGGACAAGCTAACTCGGGAGCTAAGCGAGCGCCTTTCACAGGGAAATTCAAGATCCCCCATGGCTGCGTAGGTAGTGGACCCGGACAGCAATGGGAGCATTGAGGACGATGTGGAGGGGGCCAACGCTGCACGGATGAGGTCTGCCCCGGGGAAGCCCAGATGTATGGGTTGTGGATCCACGAAGCACCGCTATAAGGCTAGAGAGTGTGCAGAAAGAGGTGAATCGCTGCGGAAAATGTGGCTGTCTACACCACTTTGCGAGAATATGCCAGTCAGCAGAGCAGGAGAGCCTGTGCAGGAATTCAACTCTCCCCATCCTGATGGTGATACACATGGTGTCCTCGAGAACCTGTGGGCACACACGCTGCACAGTGGTTCTGGATGGAGTTCCGGTACTGATGCTGGCCGACACGGGAGCGGAGAGTTCGGTGCTGAATTAGGCTATGGTTAGGGAATATTTTCCCCACTACAGGATTGGATGTGTCTCAGTGCCACTTTGCGGCTATGGAGGAGGACGGTTGGCCACGGTGGGTACCGTCACACTGATGGCTCAGTACAAATTGGCGGAGATGGCCGATGTGGAGTTTGTCGTGACAGTCTACAGTTCTAACATCATAGACTGCAACCTGTTTTGTAGCCTTGGATTTTCCATCAAGAGTGGCACTGGGGAAGGGTGATCGGGCTGCGGACTGTGGGACCGACCAGTTCCGAGAGTTAGGGATGATGCTGTGTGGGAGTTGCTGGGCACTCCAGAAAGTGGACAGGCCATGTCGTGCTCAGGGTCACTGTGGGAGGGCCCCGGTACCAGTGTCTGAACTGCCCTGGATGTGGGTGGCGGGTGGCACGGTGGAGGATCTGCAGCAGCAAGCGATGCCCAAATGATGGTCTCAGGCGTTCCCGGAGCACGGCTGTGGAGGACTGGTGAACACGGGACCACGGGGCAGGGTCAGCAGCGGATCTACAAGCGGTCAGGGCAGGACTGACTAGCACTGGAGGAACAAGTGCCAGGTGGAAACACCGCAGGCAGTGCAAGGCTCCGCTTGGAGTCGCAGACTGGGTTTGGGCTCGGGCAGAGGTGAGGTACAGGCAGGTAAGGGAAAAGCGGAAGATGGAGCGGTACCAGGGTTGGCTGCAGGTGACGGATGTGCGGTATGATGGTTATCTTCTGCTGTCTGATGGCTTGTGGCGCCATCCAAATGAGCTACGGTGTGCCCTGAGAAAGCAGGGAAGGCATGGCCCCAGACGGATGGAGCACTCAGAGGTGTGTAGAAGACACTTGGGGATTGAGGCGACCAGCTGTGGTTCGGGAAGCGGACTGCCTCCAGGGGTGGACTGATGGTGATGGGTCTGGGGGAGGCCACGGGTCGTCCTCATCGAGTCATGGATGTGTTCTCTTTGTTAAACTTTATTCTGTGTAGTTTCGGGGATTGTTTTGGTATTTTTTATTATATAGGAGACACGGCAGTAGTTTTTTTTAACTGGACTGTTATATAGCATAGGCGGCAGAAAAACCCGCCTCACCGTGTGGGATGGCAGTCTACCCATCCACCCTAATTTTAGTTGTTTTGTATAAATTTAATAGGCCCCTTTTGTTGATTTTTAGTTTAGTTAAGTGGATGATTTGAGTTCCAAACTGGGGTGGGCTGATGGTGTGTGTGTTTTGCATTTTTCTACGGGGGTGGGTGGGGGGTGGGTTATGTAGTTGTTTATGGTTCATACACTGTTTATGTTGGAGCTCTTATTTGTGTGGTACAGAGTGGTGGCTCTGGCTTCCGGCTCCGCCAGCTCCAGTAGTATAAGAGGGGCTGCAGATTGGGGGGCAGTCTCTTTCGTCTTACTTCTGCCAGCAGCTGCATGCCCGGTCAGATTGCACTGAGATTCAGTATTATAATAAAGAAGCGTTCAGCTCCACTCCTGGCATCCTCCTTGTCTACAAGCTACGACATAACACCAACCTCTTCCAAAGCCACTGCAGCGGTCATCATTGTAGCTGCAGATCTTCCAACCCTCTGTGGCCAAGCTCTGGAGGAATCTGGGGCTAGCACATTGGCATCACTCGCCGATGCAGGTGCCTCGCCACCACGCTTGGTACCCTCTCCTACCATTCCCCGAGTGCCAGCACTGAGACCCTTCTGCGTCGAACCTGAGTGAGACTGGTCCTGCTTGACCGCTGTGGTGCCCAGTAGATCTTCGTCCCACAAAGCGTCGTCCTCCACCACCAGAAACGGAGGGCTCTACTGGCCACAACCTGACCACTCTTCCCCAGCGTCATCTTTAATGGCTAACCCCAGTCCATAAAGCAGGTGACAGCCTATGATGTTGTCGTCTCGGGCCGTCACGTGGAATGTGAAATCAGTCATCGTCGCCTACTTGTCCCGAACCGTTAACTCCAATTTTTCAACCGTGTGCAGCCTGCTATCTCCATACTCGTAAAGCAGCACTGGGTTACCTCTTATCCTATAGTGGGGGAAAACTTTCCTCACCATGGTCCAATTCAGTAATGATCCCTCCACCCCTGTGTCAATCAGCAGCGGCACCTCCACATCATCCAGCGTCACCTTGCAGGATGTGTACCAATTGGTACTTGGGGACACTGCATGGATAGTCGTCGGAGCGGGTGAAGTGATTTGTCTCCGTGGGCTCTCTGGCTCGGACATACGGCACACCCTGGCATAATGGTTCAAGAGTCCACACTTGCCAAAAGTGCCTCCCTCTAGCCGGACAATCCCTGGCCTTATATGGGTGTTTCGTGGACCCACAACCCATACACCGGGGTTTTCCTGGGGCAGAACTTTTGCTGGTAGAACTGGTTTCTACTGCATCATCGTCCATGCTATCCTCACTATCCGGGTCCGCTACTAGTGCGTTGTTACTGGTGCCAATTTAGCTCTGATTTTAGCTTGTCCACGGTTTCCATTTGGAGAGCTAGCTCGGCAGCCCTAGCTAACGTCGTCACATGGTGCTGTGAGTAGCCTAGCTCATAAAGCAGCGCTGGTTGTGTGCTCCGCCAGCTGGTCACCTACCATTTCCTCGTCCAATGGCCTAAAACGACATTTGCTAGCCAGCTGCCGCAGGTCGGCGACAAACTGGTGGACAGGTTCATGCACTCGCTGGTGTCGTTGTCGGAACCTAATCCTCTGGACATTATGCTATCCGGGGTGTAAAAATGGTTCGCCAGCAATTTGACTACATCTTCAAATGAGCCCGAAGTCTCGAGTATGCACGCTGGCCCTCAATCCCCAAATTATGCACCTAGAGTGCACGTGCTCTCAACTTATCAAGCTCATCCAGGTCAAGTGCGATGATATAATTCTGGAAGGCCGCGAACCAATGTGGCAAAGGCACAGGTGGCTCGCCCTGGAGCTCCAGGAAGGGGCGAAAAGGTGCAATACACGCCTCCATAGTTTATCCTCGTTGCCAAAATGTTATGTCTATAAATACCTGGATATAATGATGAGACTGGGTGCACAGTCGAGCTCAGCTTTATTGGTGGTTGGACATACAACACAGCCACCAGGCAGGGGCATCGGCAAAGAGGCAGAATAGAGATACCTGCTGGTATTTATACGGCGGTACAATGGCGGAAGAGGAAGTGGCCGCCACTGTTATGTCTGTAATAATGGTCGGCGTCGGTCTTATGCCATGCAGCGAACTGACTCTTTATTAGAGAACACACAGCTATATACAGACTGGCTGTAGCCCGCCTGACGTCACACCCAGGGTGGGTACAGCAAGCCACAAGGGCCACACACACACAACATTCACTACACATCATTCCCCTCCCCCTTACAAAATTGCAAAACACAGACACACAATTCAAACCCACCCCAATTTTGGACCCGAATCACGCACTAAGAAACAACAGGGAACAGTGAGCTATAATGACCTAACACATTCACCCCAAAAAACAACTCACATAAGATCCTCCTTCTTTTTTTTCAACTAAAATACACAAAATAATCCCATGTCAGGACAGACACTCATGCAAACCTGTAAACATATTTACATTACAGTGTTCATGTCACACCAATGTCCTCTGGCAGCCAAGGATAAAACCGGTTCCAAGGCCCAGGGCAGCCCCACGGCATTCGCGCCCCTGTCCACTGCCTGCCTCCGGGATCGAAGTCGACCTCCCCAGCGAAAATGTCTCCTTTTCTCACCCTCGGCTGCTTCTCTTGTCTGGACCCACAGTGCTGCTGCCCGGCACACCGTCCCTCTGTGCCTGTCGGTCCGCTCCCGACCACCTTCAACACTGCTACAGCTGCCGCCGCTGTAGCCTCACACACTCTGGCCCAGTGTGGCCGAACTCTGGGGAAAACTAAACCTCACTCATCAGCACCGCTCCTTGACCCAGGTGCCTTGCCGCTGCTCCCGGCACCCTCATCCAAGGTGCTCCGCTGTGCCGTCTCTGTGTCCAGCTGTTGCTGTTGCTTCCCGGGACTTTCAGCATCACCCTCGTCGATGTCACTCGTTGACCCAGGCGCCTCGTTGCTGTGCCCACCACCGTCGTCCAAGGTATTCCACTGCATTGCCTCTGCGCCCGGCTGTTGCTCCTCTGACTCCCGTGTGCTGAGCTCCTCGGCTGGCTTGCCGTTTTTGGTGATCGGGGGCTCCCCCACTCATGGCCCCAGTTCTACTTTGAAGTCTTACTGGTAGCTCGTAGCCTGATTTTGGTGCGCACCTAGCTTCGTTGCTAACTTCCCCATAGACACTGACTAAGCTGCTAGCTTCCCCGAGCAAGCTAGCTTAGCTTCTTTTGGCACCAACAGCTCTATTACCCGCAGTTTCAAGGTCCTCATATGTTTGGCAAAATATTCGGCAAGCTGCCCAATAGCATCCACATAAGATTCCGTTTCTCCCAACATACAGAGAATTTTCCGCCCTTCTACGGCGAGATGGTGGGCCAGAAATGCTCATCTTCGTATTCTGTCAAGTCTACTTAAGCCCAGCGCCACGTTGTAACCCTTAAACATGGCCAGCCTGTTCAGCCACAGGCTCGCTGGCTCTCCTGAATATTCCAGAAATGGTGATAATGGTGGAGGTAGCCCATATGCCCCCATAGTTTCTCCTCGTTGCAAAAATGTCATGTCTGTATATAATGGTCGGAGCCGGTCTTATGCCACGCAGCGAACGGACTCTTTGTTAGAGAACACACAACTATATACAGTCTGGCCGTAGCCCACCTGACATCACACCCAGGGCGGGTACGGCAAGCTACAAGGGCCACACACACACACAACATTCACTACACATTAGCCACTACACCGCACTTCACAATAAAGGCCTTGTAGCGGTTTGATTAAACCCCCCACAACACACAAACAGAACACAGAGACAGTCAGCTCGCACTCCTGGGGTTTGTTCCGCTGCATGCTGAGTTTACAGCCTTGAAGTTAAAGTGTTCATGCATTTTGCCCTTACTGTGACCTAGAGACTCAGATCAATATGTAGATGTGCTTGTTAGCCTCTTTGTCTGACACTTGGAGTGAGGTCTAGCTAATCTGCCCATTGTGATGTATGTCTTACAAATGCAAATACCTCCTGCCTGTTCGGTTATTGCTTTGATCATTCTAACTGTGGGGTATGTCCCTTTGATGTATTGTTATGGTCAAGTATTTAAGGTGCAACTCTGTAACGCAATCTCTCTCTCTCACTCTGATCCTGCAACTGGTAGACACACACGTGTCCGCCTCTCCCCTCTTCACTGAGAGCCTGAGGAATTCGGCTTCAGCCTGCTCACGCTATGGGCTGGAGCCAAGTTCCTGTGACGGCGGTATGATTAATAAAACCTGCTTAAAACCACAGCATAGCTGCTTATTTTTGCATGCCGCCACACTGGTGACCCCGATGTGATCTGAACACGCAACCGGCCGCGCCCGCAGTTCCTTCACAAGAGAGCGCGAGCACCTCGTCCCTTCTCCACGACGGCGTCCTCCAGGGCCGGCGGAGAACGCAACACCGGCACACGCACCAGGGAGTCACGGGCACGGCGCACCACGCACGGGACAAGTAACGGCTCCACAGACTGCCTTCCTCCTTCGCCGCTGCCCTTCAGGGCTGCTCGCTCACCTGACGCACGCATGCAGCACGCTCGAAGGATTTGTTAACAGTCTCAGCCACGCCAAAGACTGCCATCGTCCTCCGCCGCTGCTCACAGACCCTTCAGGGCTGCTCGTTCACCTGAAGCAAGCACGCAGCTCGCCACTGGATTTTTTAACGGTCTCAGCCACGGCACAAAGGGATTTCAGCCGTCAGCTGTTCCCGGGAGTTTTGGGGTTGCTTCTGCACCTAAACCAACATGCCAGTCCCTCTGTTTTTATGTTTTTCTTACAGCCGCTTCCTGCTTTTCTTCATGGCCACGAGAGGAGTCAGAGACTAATTTTTCTTCTTCTGATCTCTGCATGTTCATACGGGACATCGCGGAGCAGCAAACACTTTTGGCGCTGTGATATCCTACCGTGTAGCAATGATCACACTTGAGTTATTTCTTTGGCTAACTCTGCCGTTTATTCTGCAACACACATAATATGACTGAACATGGATTCTGCGCGGGGTTTTCACACTCTTATTCTAATGTGTCCCCTTAGTAGCAGTGCTGAACAATAAAGGTAGTTCCCCCTAGAGGCATGTGCCAGTAATGTTTTAAGTTAGACTTGCAGTCTACCACATCCCTCCCCTCTAGATTAAACTATTCTTAAACACATGTGCCATACACATAATGTCTTTCTCTTTTTTTTTTTTTTTTATGTATAACACACATAACAGTCTAACTGGGGAATTGGTTTGACTACCGCATCCCAGTGAGGTTCCAGGACGCATTCTTGTCCTGTGGCTGGGGAACTCACTACTGACTAAGTATAGTCCTTCAAGTAGTCTGGAGCTTTCCTAGCTCGCTGAGATCTTCTCACGGCTGGTGAGCCAACTGCAGGTGAAGACTCAGACTGCTCCACTGTTTCGGCTGCTGCAGTGCTGCCCGTAGAATCTGCAGAGACGGGTACCTCAGGTATCACCTGAAGTGGTGGTTCGTTGATGCTCTCCTCAGAATGGTTGTCAGACAACACCTCTGGTGCCATCGGCAGGGGAATGGAGCTCCTACCACGAACTTGGTCGATGTGTCGCCTCACCACTTGTCCATGACCTAATGTCACCTTGAATGACACAGGGCCTGTCTTTTCTGTTATTTCTCCTGGTACCCAGGCTGGTCCTGAGCCAAAGTTGCGGGTGTAGACCACGTCTCCTTCTCTCAGTATTCTCTCTCTAGCATGCATGTCATGATAACCTTTTTGTTTCTCTTGTTTATCATGCACTTTGTTTCTGAAGTCTGGATGTATTAAGTCAAATGTTGACCTCAACTTCCTTCCACACAACAGCTCAGCTGGTGACTTGCCAGTTGTAGATTGGGGTGTTATTCGATAGCTGAACAGAGCTCTCGACATTCGGGTTTCAATAGAGTCTCCTGTCATCTTTTTCATGAGTGACTTGAACGTCTGCACGGCCCTCTCGGCTAAGCCGTTAGAAGAAGAATGGTATGGCGCAGTCGTGATGTGACGTATGCCATTCTTTTCAGAAAACTCTTGGAACTGTTCACTCATAAAACATGTACCGTTATCTGATACTAAGATTTCAGGTAGCCCATGTTGGCTGAAACTCTTTCTAAGACATTCAATGGTAACAGTAGAAGTAGAGCTACTCACAGAATATGCATCGATCCACTTTGAGTATGCGTCAACTATGATCAGGAACATTCTTCCCATCCATGGACCTGCGTAGTCAATGTGAATTCTTCTCCATGGTTTATCTGGAACTTCCCAGGGATGTAGTGGGGCTGCTGGAGGACTGTTCCTGTTCTCCTGGCATGCCGCACATGACTTCACAAGCGCCTCCACCTCTGCATCCATGTTGGGCCACCACATGTAACTCCTCGCCAACGCTTTCATGCGAGTGATGCCAGGGTGTGCTTGGTGTAGTTGTTGCAGTAAGGCATTCCTACCAGGTGGTGGAACAACCACGCGTCCTCCCCACAGGATACAACCTTCCTGGGTGCTGAGCTCATCCTGTCGTCGGGCATAGGGAATGAACTCAGGACTGTTCATCTTCGGCCATCCTCGCAAGATGTATTCTCGCACTCTTGCTAGAACAGGGTCTTTGTCTGTCCACTTCTTTATTTGTTGTGCGTTCACCAGGGGCACGCCGATATCTTCAAACAATAGCACTCTCTCCTCCTCCTCAGGCGTGCTGTCTCTTCCTCCATCCAAGGGTAGCCTACTCATCGCGTCAGCATTCGTATGGTCCCGTCCGGTTTTGTAAACGATGGTGTACTCATACGCTGCTAATGTAACGGCCCATCTCTGAATTCTCTGAGATGTCATCTGGGGTATGGCTCTCATTTCACTGAACAGTGAAATTAGTGGCTTGTGGTCAGTCACTATAGCGAACTGTCTCCCGTACAGGTATTTGTGGAATTTTTTTACACCAAATACTACTGCAAGGCCCTCCTTGTCTAGCTGGGAGTAGTTTTTCTCAGCTGCACTAAGAGTTCTTGAGACGAACCCTATGGGTCTCTCTGAGCCATCCTCCATACGATGAGAGAGTACAGCTCCCACACCATAGGGTGATGCGTCACACGCCAGGATGAGTGGTTTGTTTGAATCATAGTGCACTAACACACTACAGGACTGAAGTAGCGCTTTGGACTCTTCAAACGCCTTCTGCTGCTTGACCCCCCATGACCATTTTTCTTCCTTCTTAAGTAAGGTATGTAGTGGTGCCAGCAGCGTGGAGAGCTTTGGGAGGAACCTATGGTAATAGTTCAACAAGCCCAGGTAGGCTTTTAACTCAGTAACATTTTGGGGCTCAGGCGCCTCCGCAATGGCTTCCACTTTGTCTGTTAGAGGGTGTAGACCACTGGCGTTGATCTTGTGGCCTAGGAACACCACCTCTTTTCCCATGAACTCACACTTGCTTCTTTTCAACCTCAGACCGCTTTTCTCCAACCGTTGAAGCACTTCCTCCAGCGTTTTCAGATGTTCTTGTTCATTTGGTCCTGTACAAAGGATGTCATCCAAATAAATGGTAACATTCGGAATTCCACCTAGGATGCCCTCCATAGTTCTCTGGAATATAGCAGGACTGGAAGCTACTCCAAATGGTAAGCGTGTGTAGGTATATAAGCCTTTGTGTGTATTGATGGTTACATACTTTCTTGATTCTTCTTCCAGGACTACTTGTTGGTAGGCGTGACTCATGTCTAATTTCGTGAAGTGTCGGCCGCCATTCAGCTGTGCGAAGAGGTCCTCCACTTTAGGAATTGGATACTGATCCACCCGTGATGCTCGATTGACAGTGAGTTTGTAATCTCCACATATTCTAATGGAGCCATCCGGCTTTCTCACTGGGACTATGGGCGCCGCCCATTCTGCAACCTGCACTGGCTCAATGATCTTGTCATCCAGCAGCCTCTGTAGCTCGCTTTCAACCAGTGGCTTGACTGCATAGGGTACCGGTCGGGGTTTGCAGAATCGTGGTTGGGCCTCCTTGTCCACATTAATCTTTGCAGTGACACCTTTTAGCTGTCCTAAGCCTTCTTTGAACACCTCAGCGTGTCTTTCGAGGATCTCCTCCAGCTGCAATTTGGGCTGAGATTCCACTTTATTCACCAACTGATCAATCATGGCCAGTTCTTGTAGCCAACTTCGCCCTAGTAGATTTGGTCCTTCGCTCCCAACTACTACTACAGGTAAGTCCTTTTCTTTGTTTTCGTGCTGCACCTTCACTTGTGCCATGCCTAGCACGTCTAGCTTCTCTCCTGTGTATGTTTTTAATTTTAATGAACAGGGATTTAATTCTGCTGTGTCTGTTTTCTTCCACAGTTGTGTATATTGCTGTTTACTTAATATGGTTACTCCACAGCCTGTATCAACTTCAAATGTTACTTTCATTCCATTAACATTCATGGTACGCGTGATGGGCGCTACCTTGGTCAGCTCCTCTGACGTGTTGTAAATTGTGTGAAAACCCATGTCTTCTGTATCACTTTCTCCCTCCCCTCTCAGTTGATTTGCTCGCTGTTCCTTTCCTGGGCCCTTGTTTTCATACTTTTGCCCATTAACTGTCGCTTTCAGCACCTGTGCGCTGTCCACCTTTATTCTACATGCTTTCTTAATGTGCCCTCGCTTGCCACAATTATGACACAGCTCAGTGGCAAATTTGCACTCGGCGGCATTGTGCTGGCCTTTGCAGCGATAACAACTGGGGAATTTGTGCTGAGTTTTGTCAGTCGACACTTTGTGGACACCTACTTGGGTCTTAGGCACACGAACATGCGTTGCTGTGTCCTCTGTTAGCTTCCCTTGCATCTCTCTCACATCTTTAGATGCTGTTTCCATCGCTTGGCATAATTCCAAAGCCTTCGCAAAAGTGAGTTTTGTTTCAGATAAAAGTCGCCGTTGCATTCGGTCATCATTCACTCCACACACAAGTCTGTCTCTTAACATTTCTTCCAATGAGTCTTTGTAATCACAGTGCAGTGTTAATTTCCTCAATTCTGCCACATACTCTGCTATGGACTCAGTGTTCCTCCTTATGCGTGAATTAAATTTGAATCGTTGCACGATTTCACTCGGTTTGGGGCTGAAGTGCTTCTGAAGCTCAGCAGTAAGCTGGTCGTACGTTTTATCTTTCGGTAATGCAGGGCTTATTAAATTTCTCAACAAGCTGTAAGTAGTTGCACCAACTCCACTCAACAGTACAGCCTTCCTTTTGTCTGGCTCCTCAATGTCATTAGCTTCGAAGAAAAAGTCCAACATTTCACTATATTCTTCCCATGACTGAGTCGAGTTATCAAAAGGGGTTACCGTTCCGATTACAGCCGCCATTGCTCGTCGTGGTGGGGAAACCTCGTTTTTCCTCCTCTGAACTTGCACTCGAACTACTGGAGTCACTTGAGTTCGCCACACTTGCAATGTTCTCTGTTTCTCGCCGCTGATTTTTTTCTTTTAATCCTCGTCGCCAATTGTGTGATATCCTACCGTGTAGCAATGATCACACTTGAGTTATTTCTTTGGCTAACTCTGCCGTTTATTCTGCAACACACATAATATGACTGAACATGGATTCTGCGCGGGGTTTTTACACTCTTATTCTAATGTGTCCCCTTAGTAGCAGTGCTGAACAATAAAGGTAGTTCCCCCTAGAGGCATGTGCCAGTAATGTTTTAAGTTAGACTTGCAGTCTACCACAGGCGCGACTACCCCCCCCCCTCCTCCTGCACAGAGCTTTTCCCTGCTCGCTGCCCAGACTGCAACATCAAGGTCACGGTCCCCTACCGTTTCCCTCTTGGGGGGGAGCAGTGTAGCGGTTTGATTAAACCCCCCACAACACACAAACAGAACACAGAGACAGTCAGCTCGCACTCCTGGGGTTTGTTCCGCTGCATGCTGAGTTTACAGCCTTGAAGTTAAAGTGTTCATGCATTTTGCCCTTACTGTGACCTAGAGACTCAGATCAATATGTAGATGTGCTTGTTAGCCTCTTTGTCTGACACTTGGAGCGAGGTCTAGCTAATCTGCCCATTGTGATGTATGTCTTACAAATGCAAATACCTCCTGCCTGTTCGGTTATTGCTTTGATCATTCTAACTGTGGGGTATGTCCCTTTGATGTATTGTTATGGTCAAGTATTTAAGGTGCAACTCTGTAACGCAATCTCTCTCTCTCACTCTGATCCTGCAACTGGCAGACACACACATGTCCGCCTCTCCCCTCTTCACTGAGAGCCTGAGGAATTCGGCTTCAGCCTGCTCACGCTATGGGCTGGAGCCGAGTTCCCGTGACGGCGGTATGATTAATAAAACCTGCTTAAAACCACAGCATAGCTGCTTATTTTTGCATGCCGCCGCAGCCTCAATAATATAACTGTGTGGTGGCACTGTGTAGGGGGTTCTCCACCCAGAGTCGGAAGCTGGGTGGGGGGGAGAATGGAACAGAGGGGAAGTGGCACCGGGGAGATGGAACAGAGGACTGAAGGAGGAAGTGGCAACAGGGGGTCTCAGATGTAACAGAAAGGACTATCCGCCCCCCGGGGAGTTCAGGAGACACCAGAGTTCGCTAGAGGAAGAGAGGGTGTGAGAAGCAGGGCTGGTGTTGTATGATGTTAATGTTCCAGGCATTCTTTGTGCGTTGAGTGTATTGTCTGTGGCTCCCTGGGTCTCATGGGGCAGAAATAAAGGGTATAAAAAGGAGGCGCCCAGAGACCCTGGGAGAGTTTTTCTGTACTTTATGTTGGAAGGTGAATAAAATTTGTGTGTCGTTCAGCTCTCTGCCTCGTCTGCGTTCATCTTCCACAACATAATTAAAAGTTTCTGGAGTTTTTTTCTGGAGGAAGAAATCAAACCAGAAGAAGAAAGAACAGAAGCAGCAGGAGCATAAAGAGAGTGAGAAAGAGCAGAACAAGCAAGAGAAGAAAAAGAGAAAGGGATGCTGGTTTACTTGTTGGAGATAACTAAGAGACTGAATTAAAATAATAATTATAAAAAATATTAAAAACATCTTCAGGCTAAACATCTGATGTTGACTTTTTACAGGTTTCATTCACTGAAAATTTGTGTTTTTGTAGGTTCTGGTCACATGATTTTTGAAAAAACATCAAATCCCTCACTTCTTTTAAAGAAACATCACAGCCTTTATGTTGATTCTCTCTTTCAGACTTTCAAAATTAGCAAGATGTAATCACCGACCTTTAGCATGAATTAACAGCTAAACAACCAAGAATGTTTTTTTAACTGCAGTAGACCAGGGTCTGACCCCCCACACGTAGGCCTGCATTGTTTCAGGTGTGTTCTTGTCTCCACCTTGCCGATGTCACACAAACGTGCTGGTCAGCCTGTATAATAAAAACTATTACTTAGCTCTAACACACACAAAAAAGAGCAACATTTTCCAATCAATTTTTGTTAGTTTATTGAACGAATGGGTATTTTGAGTTAGAAATGTAACGTAAAAAATGTCTGCAGTTGTTGTTGATCTGCTCAGAGATGACAAATGAGCTGTTTTATAAACTGAGGTAAAAACTGCCTGTAACTGTAATGTTATATACATAGTGAAAAAATGTATAATGAATTTGTTATAGAGCATGAATAATTTGAGGTTGTAAGTTCTGTTATGTACTGAATACAGATGTTTTTGAATGTCCACTGCTGTTTAGCTTATTGCCACCTTTTGTATGGTAATAACTGAAAAAATGTTGGAAACACCTTTCATTAATTTGTTAATTTTTTGAAAATGCTAACTCATTATTTTAAGAAATCTATGCTTTTTAAAAAAAAAGAAAGAAAAAGAATTAGATAAACATAATGAAATTGATAACACAAACTCATAAATTGAGAATCTATATGTTAAATGAAGCTTATTTTAATTAGATTTGATATGTTTAGTATGTTGACATTTTTTTTTTAACTAGTTTTACTCATTTTTTGGCTGTTTCACTTTGAGCCTACTATTTTTTTTTAGCATGCAATGAAATGCATATTAAGTTTAGGGGTAAGGTTGCAAATTGAATTGTAAAATTTTACATAAGCCACTTTCAAACTACAGTTGGCAGCCACAGGTGTAGATACCATTAGCATAAATGAACACCCCAATAACCATGGCCTTTAGAGTGCATTTCTCCAGTGTATCAAATTTCATGCCCTCATATCACTGATGTCATATGAACACACCGGTAAGCCTGGAAGCTGATGATGCCAGCCGCTACTGATTAGTTGCAAGTCAACACCGTTTTTATAAGTCTTTCATTTTTGTCACCCGTGTCAAACTCAGCAGATCAGTGGTTGATGGACAGGGTTGCAAAATGCAACCAACATTTTATGTAATTATGTTTTTTTTTTTTCATATTGGCACTGAATAGCTTTCATATTACAAAAAAAGACTACACTACGTTTTTTTGTGATGGGGCCATGTGTTTGTGTGTCACTTTTAGTGTCCAGCACCATACAGGGGGCTGTCACTGTCACGACGGCCCTCACGGACCGTCACAAGACACCTCAGTCACCAGAGAGTTTGCAGTGGTAATTTATTGAGGATAAGGCAGAACACTCACAGAACACATACAGTGGCTGGGTGACGTCTGAACCGGGGGACACCCGATGCGCCAGACGGACAACAGTGAGAGTAAGGTCTCAAAGGAACATACCTGAGAATAACAGGAGCACGACGGAACGTGGCTGAACATACAGAAGAGCATAGCAGGTGATCATAACAGGATATAACAGAGACTGCCGCGCTGGAGGACATTTAGCACCCGCTTATATCTCTGGCGGCTAATGACCCCAACGCGGCACAGCTGCTGCTAATGACAGCAGAGCAGCAGCTGACTTTGACAGCAGGGAGCTCCCCCGGGCGCCTTCACAATAAGAGCCCGAGGAGCTGGAAGGAACCCTCAGCTGCCAAAGCCAGGGAACAAAAAGATATGAGACCCGAGTGTGGCCAGAACCAACACTCGGGTTATGACAGTACCTCCCCCTCAAGGCCGAGCTCTGAGCGGCCAGAGTAACACCCAAGCCCCCCCCCCCCAGGGTGGGTGGATGGGGTGCTGGCAGGAGGGAGAGAAACAAACAACCAACAAGGCTATAGAAAAAAAAAACCCATAATCCCTTAAACGTGGGTAACAACAAAACCACAGGCAATATATATAGGCAAACAACGAATTAACATAAGGTGGAGGGAAAGGACCACCAAACATTGGAACAAGAAAGGAGTGAGCCACAAAAAACACAGATCAAACCCCCCACCCCCACCCCAACAGTCTCACAGACAAACAGAAACCCCGGGAAGAGTGTAGTTCTGACCCAGAGGGGCGGAGGCAGAAAGTTCGGGGGGCCGACCGGCAACAGGAGGCCACAAAACAGGCAGGGGGAGAAAGAACAGTTCGGGCGGCCTACCCCGGTCCCATGCTCGGAAGCAGAGAATCTCAGGCGGCCGGACCAGGTCGTCACACAGGGAGTCCAAAATGTCGGGAGGCCGACCCAGAGAGCCAAATTGGCGAGACAGTCTTTCGGGCGGCCGACCCGCATCGCTAGCCCACCAGAACCGTTGAGTCAAAGTAGCCGGCGGTTCCGCTGAAAAGGGGAGAGATGAGGGAGAACCGGGCGAAGCAATCGGAACCCCAACGGCCCCAGGTGAACATGGGCAGCGCGCCTCAGGGAGACGAGGAGGATGACAATGGAGATGAGAGTGAAGAAGAAAACGAGCCTGTCCAGCATCCGGTGGCTGGGAATCTGCAGCTCCCTCACCAAACCTAGAACCTGCTGGTGCAGCACCCACGGTGGACTCCGATTGGGCCTCCGGAACCAAACCCACGGTGGACCCCGATTGGACCTCCGGAACAGCACTCCCGGTGGACCCCAACTGGACCGGAACAGCACTCCCGGTGGACCCGGTCGGCGTGGCACCAGACTCGACCTCCAACCCCGAAACCGGAACCTCTGGCGCAGCAGGCGAGAGTAGCCCCTCGCCGGCGACCCTGGGAGAAGACTCACACAAGAGAGAAAACCCGGGATCAGGATCACCGGCAGCGCCAGAGCCCGGCGAGATAAGCTCGGACGCAGCGGGCGGCTGCACCCGGCTCATCTCCCCTTGAGACAGGCAAAAGTGCTCTAAAAGGTGAAGAAGAAAGGTAAAACAGAGCACTTGCCTGAGCTCGGGTTCTGACGCCGTCCAGGACTGCGATGATCCGGGCTCAGAAGTCAGGAGGTCATCCTCAGGCTCCCACTCAGCTGCGTCGGGCTCCGCAGCTGGCATGATGGTGCGTGCAGCTAGAGAGTCCTCCGGCACCGATGTCCACGCCGGTGGCCCGCACGGCGTGGTGGCAGGAGAATCTCACCCTGCTGGACCGGACCGCTCCTCCGTGGAACCCTGGGGACGCTTCTTCATCGGCGATGGCTCCACGCTGCAGTCCGCTCTCCTCCTCCGCCCATGGCGTGGCTGCGGAACCGGAACCAGGCTCTCCAGAACCGCAGGCCCCCTCCTCATCCAGCGACGTTGGTCTGACATCGAGGACCGCTCAGCGGGGGGAGACACAGAGGAAGCAGGGTTATTACTTTCATCCACAGCGGGTGGAGGGAGCTCGGGGGGCTGCATACCCCGAACTCCACCCCTAGGAGTCAGACAAGGCAAGACAATGTCAAAAGAAGAGGAATTATCATGCACTCGCCTTTCCCCTAAGGGTAAGATGGTCTCCGCTGTGGGGGACGTCATTCCTTCCTTTCCCCGCTGGATGGCGACAGAGGGCCCTCTGGGAAGACGAGATGAGGCCACTCGAGGTGGATCCGGGATGAAGCTCGCCGAAACGGAGCTCTCGTGACACACAGCAGCCAGGATAGGCGACGAGGAGGAGGGGGCGACAGCCGGGGTCAGTCGGGCATGGAGCGCTGACGGGACAGCAGGCGAGGGCCCGGGAGAAGACGAGGCTGCAGGGATTCCCCTCTGACGAGGCGCGGGAGTGACAGCTGTGTGGGGGGTTGAGCCCTTGCGGCGACCCGGGACAGCATCCAGACGGGGCTCTAGCCGAGGTTGGAAGCCGGAGTGACGACGGTTCCTTGTAGGGGGTGAGGCGAAGGTGAGGTCCGGAAATCGCCGTTCCTGAGCAGAAACGGCGGCAAGCAAGTCAGCAAACTCAGGAAACTCACGCAGCGCTGGATTTCTCTCCACCAGTCTGACCGCCGCCACCACATGCTTCATACACGCCGGAGGATTCTTAGCGGAGCAAGCAGCAGCCACCCGGTCCCAGATCTCTTCTGCTGTCATCTGCAGCTTCTCTGGGGGAATCCCGAGTGACGACATGCCCGATGGGAAAAGACCTCCGGGTGGTGCGAACTCCCGGGCCAGAACGGAGGCAGGAGCGGGATCCCGAAGCGAGGGGCGACGTCTCCTCCGCTTCAGCTTCCTGCCAGGATTTCCCTCCAGCCCTCGGAGTATCTCACGCTGGGCGGCGACGTCATCTCTCCTCACGCTTACCTCTGGATGATTAGTGAAGCGGGGAAGAGAATCCAGAATTTCCTCGGCTAGGTCCAGGTACCAGGGCACTTCGCTGTTGTATTCGAGGAGGGAGGCGGCGACAAGGACTCTGTCCACGCGCTCGAGGGTGTCGACGAGAACAGCGTCCTGCCTCCGAGCACGAGACCTCCACGATGGCATGCTTCAACACGGCACCCAGACAGGTAGGAACAAACAGTCCACTACTGCAAACTACACGGTGAATGGCGTCTCGATACAACGCCTCCTCTCCGGGCATTAGGCGGCAGTCTACTGTCACGACGGCCCTCACGGACCGTCACAAGACGCCTTAGTCACCAGAGAGTTTGCAGTGGTAATTTATTAAGGATAAGGCAGAACACTCACAGAACACATACAGTGGCTGGGTGACGTCTGAACCGGGGGACACCCGATGCGCCAGACGGACAACAGTGAGAGTAAGGTCTCAAAGGAACATACCTGAGAATAACAGGAGCACGACGGAACGTGGCTGAACATACAGAAGAGCATAGCAGGTGATCATAACAGGATATAACAGAGACTGCCGCGCTGGAGGACATTTAGCACCCGCTTATATCTCTGGCGGCTAATGACCCCAACGCGGCACAGCTGCTGCTAATGACAGCAGAGCAGCAGCTGACTTTGACAGCAGGGAGCTCCCCCGGGCGCCTTCACAATAAGAGCCCGAGGAGCTGGAAGGAACCCTCAGCTGCCAAAGCCAGGGAACAAAAAGATATGAGACCCGAGTGTGGCCAGAACCAACACTCGGGTTATGACAGTCACGTAAAAAAGAGGAGCAGAGGATCACAAGGTACATGTTGAACCGGGACGCATGAACAAGCACAAAGCGGAGCTGAACAGGGAAATTGTACCATGCTGAACCTCTCCTCATTGACCTTCTCCAACCTTGTGTCTCCCACAACTTTTGTTTCCAGACTGGCTGGTCTTGGTTCCACAGCAGCCTGAAACGGTCAGGGCTGTGCTCTGAGGGAGTGACTGAAAAAATGCCCTTAACCCTTTGAGTGTGTATGGTGCAGAACTGCAACATACCCCCTAGTGGTCAAGAGTGGTAAATATTTTTTGTCAATAAAATAGCTCAGATTTCCAAGGCTATAACTTGAAAGTGGTAAGAGATAATAGCTTACTGTCAATTAGAAAGATGTAAAAATATGACCCAAAGTTTCAGATAGGAATAAATTTATGCATCTAATTTGCATAATGTCACGGCACCTCTTTAAATTCCATAACTCAGGCAAAACTGGACTTTGGATGTATTTACACAAAAAATGGTTCAGTCTTTTGACACAATTTTTTGTACAGAGGTACCTCATCATCTTATCTTCAAAGTATATGAACAAGAAATTAGTACATTTAAAAAAAAACCAGAAATTTCTCACTTACTTTTGACAAAGTCAGAGTGAGAAGGCAGGCACAGTGCTGCGCTCTGCCACTAGGGGCATGAAAATTCTCACACTCAAAGGGTTAAAAGAAACCTCTTATTCTCAGCCACTGTGATATTGGTGTAGTTGTGGCTCAGCTGCAGCTTCAAAAGTTTAATATTAATCTGTCCGACTAATGACAGCACTCTGTCACTGTGCTGTGACGACACTTTATCACACATTTATCTACATTTTCTATTCAAATGTCTGCTGAGCTGAGGTGAGGTGGACAACGACTCATACCAGCTTGCAGGGTCATTTAGCCCATGTCAAGTAGCACAGCTAACCCTGTTCACAACAGAGGGAGCCCTAATCGTTCTGGGTTTGCCTGGATTGCCGGGGTACTCTGAAAGGGGTATACTGACAAGTCCTGTGATTGGGCACAGGAACTTACTGCCTGCTGAACAGAGCCCAGAGGAAATGTTATGATGTAGATGTCACCAGTTGCATGACACACACTGTAGCATGCAAAATTTGGCCACCTCTAGACAAATGGCATATTTTTTATTTGGAAAACAATAAAACAGTCTTTGTAGGATGTTAAAAATACAGTATTAGCAGCAAACATTAATGGATAGTTACAATTTCATGACTTGAACAAACAATTAAATAGATGCACAACAGATGAAGGACTCTTCACAGTTAATTAATTGAACCAGACCAATTTAAACAATCATCAGTATCTGCTGTGTGTCAAAGAGTGGTCAAATTTTTCATTTAGTTTGACATGTTTCAAGCTTAAGCAGGACCCAAGGAGCAGAGACTTCAACAGTTTCACAGGTAAGGTGCAAGGTAGTGATTTTATTTACAATAACAGTGGTTATAGTGCTGGTGTAACGGATGCCAACTAGTACTGTTCGGCGTAGAACGTTAGTAAACCTCCCTCCCAAAGCCTCATACAGTATCGGTAGCGCTGAGCTATCGGTCGGACCTTTAGCTCAGCGCGATCGTGCTGTGTCTCCCATGCTCGAACTGTGTTAGTTGACTGAGAGGTCGTGGGTTCGTGTCCCGTGTGGGGCGAACTGCGCAGGATGATCTCTGTCACAATGGTGCCGTGAACCCGGCATGGGAGTGAGGTTTAAGGGGGAGAGTGTAACGGATGCCAACTAGTACTGTTCGGCGTAGAACGTTAGTAAACCTCCCTCCCAAAGCCTCATACAGTATCGGTAGCGCTGAGCTATCGGTCGGACCTTTAGCTCAGCGCGATCGTGCTGTGTCTCCCATGCTCGAACTGTGTTAGTTGACTGAGAGGTCGTGGGTTCGTGTCCCGTGTGGGGCGAACTGCGCAGGATGATCTCTGTCACACTGGGACAGGAGCCCTGTAGAGGGGAGAAGAGAAAGGGAACGTTATACTCAAGGTAATTTCTGGCAATGTAATCTTGTTAATGAAGGCAATAATTATGTGTTCTGCTTGCAGGTGAAGATTCGGAGAGAGGAGGCTGAGACTGCAGGCAGGGTGGTGAAGACTCCTGAGGTGGAGGTGACCCAGAGACGAGCAGGCAGAGTACAAAAACTGAGTTGGGGAGATGTGACAGAGGAATCCAGACTCACGCAATGAGCAGGTGAGTTGCTGGCTTACTTTGATCCGGGATTGGTGGAAGACAGGGTCAGGGCAGAGTTGCGGGCTAGCTGGAGCACACACACGATGATCAGCAGGAACAGTATCCTTGTGAAGCAGAAGGTCTCGTGGCAACATAGGCTGTGGAGTCAAGACAATCCCACAGGGAAATGATGCCAGCTCACCCCTTAAGTAGGGTGGAGCCCAGTGGCTGTATAGCTGAAGCAGATGAGACATGATTAATGATGGTGTGTGTGTGCTTGCTCACCGTGTGCCATGACAGTGCCCCTCCATCAAGGGACGCCTCCTGGCATTCCACGGGGCTTGTGCAGATGTCGGCGATGAAATTCACTGACCATGGTGGGGTTGACGATCAGAGAGCAGGAGATCCAGAATTGTTCTTCAGGGCCATGCCCGTCCCAGTTGACCAGATACCGAAGGCCCTGACCCCTACGGCGGATGTCCAGAATTCGTCGGAGGGTATACACAGGGCCTCCGTCAATGAACCTGGGGGGAGGAGGGGGTTTGGTGGGGGTACAGAGGGTGCTGGGGAACACAGGTTTGATGCGGGAGACATGAAAAGACGGATGGGTGTGCAGAAGATAGATTGATGATTCGGGTTATGAGAAAGAGATCAATGAACCTGGGAGACAACTTTCTAGAATCAGTCTTTAGTAGGATGTTGTGTGTGGAAAGCCATACCATCTGCCCCACAGAGTACTTGGGGGCTGGGGTCCTTCGCCAATTGGCCATGGCAGAGTTCTTGCTGGCAGTGCATAATAAGGCTGCCCCAGTGGACTGTCAGATGTGGCGGCAGCACCACATGTGATGCTGGACAGAGGGGATGTCAATCCCTCCTTTGGTGATAGGGAGCGGGGGGGGGGGGTATATCCTCCTGACGCCTCAAAGGGAGTAATGCCCATGGCAGTAGAAGCAGCGCTGTTATGGGGGTATTCAATCTAATTGACATGAATTGCCCTTTGGGGCAGAGAGGCAAGACCCACGCGCTGAACTGTGAGTTTGTAAAATTTATTGAAAATAACATAAAGTCCACACAGTGCTCTAACACAAAATACGAACATAAGTCCACACAGTGCCATCCATCCATCCATCCATCCATCCATCTTCTTCCGCTTAATCACAGTGCTCTAACACAAAAGACAAACAACAAATAAACTTACTGAGGAAACACACCATAGCGAGGCAGGGCTCTGGTGGAGATGAGGAGAAACTCAATAAGACTGCAGCAATTGGGAAATGAAAATGACAGTCCTTAAATAAGGCTAGACACAAATGAAACAAGTGATCGCAGGTGCGGGTCACCTGAGCAGGTAGGAGAAAACAAAGATACAATTTAGACCAGCTGGGAGTAATGAGAAGGGAGAGAACGACCGGAGCTGGCAGATGACAGGGCCACGCCCACACAAAGCAAGAAACCTAGAAAAGCTACTGACAGCTGTCAACCCCAAGAGAGAATCACAACAGAATACAAATATAATGAAATGGCAAAAATAGAGACAAGTAACCTCAAACAAGTAAACAAACTATAATAAATGTTTACAGGGAAAATAAATCATACTAGGATACAATACAGAACATATGACAAATCGACCAAGGATAAAATAACAGAAATAGCAACTCAAAATGACAACAAAGTACAATTATGAAAAAAGGCAGAAAGACTGACCTGGTGGAATCCCTCCATGCGCAGATCGTGACAGAACCCCCCTCTCAAGGGGTGGATACTAGACACCCCAGGGAAACATCAAAAGAAAAGAACCCCCACACACAAAAAACCCACCCCCAGGTGGGGGGGGGGCAGGCACGGAGGGACCGAACCAAACTAGAGAAAATAAGAAAAACTTTCACAATTAACATCCCAGCAGAGTCCAGACTAAGAGGGAACAGCAAAAAAAAAAACAAAAAAAACAAAGGCCCCGCTCACGACCCACACAGAACCGGGCACTTAGTGCCACCCAGACCAAAGAGCAAGGCTGTTCCGGTGGTCGGCCGAAGTCCCAGGCCTGGCAGACGGCGAGGTGGTAGTAGTCGGTTGGTCTGCTGGAGAATAAGAGCCACCAAACCCAACGGTACAGTCTGTCAGGTGGTCGGCCAGAGTTCTTTAACCACTGCCACAGAGAGGGTGGTCCAGGAGGTGGCCACCCAACTGGGACGACCAGAGGTGAGGGGGATAGAGAAATAGGAGGAACCTTGATGACATCAGGCATAGGAAGGGGAACCTCGACGACATCAGGCAGAGGAGGGGGGACCAGGACGGTGTCAGACAGAGGAAGGAGAACCACGATGGCATCAGGCAGAGGAGGAGGGACCACGACGGCATCAGGCAGAGGAGAGGAAACCATGATGGCATCAGGCAGGGGAGGGGGACCCACGACGGCATCGGGCAGAGGAGGGGGAACCAAAACGGCATCAGGCAGAGGAGGTGGGACCATGACACCCTCGGACTGGCCTGTAGCACCCTCAGTGGTCCCGGACTGGGACATTGCAGCACCCACGATGGCTCTGGGCTGGAGTGGAGCTGCACCCGTGGTGGCTCTGGGCTGGAGCGGAGCTGCACCCGTGGTGGCTTCAGGCTGGAGTGGAGCTGCACCCACGGTGGTCTCGGACTGGGACATAGCTGCACCCGCAGTGGTCCCAAACTGGGCCAAAGCTGCATCCACGGTGGCCCACACTGGAGTGCAGCACCCAAGTTGGTTTCAGGCTGGGGTGCAGTACCCACGATGGTCCCCGACTGGGACACAGCACCCACGAAGACCTGGACTGAGGAGCTGCACCCACTTAGGTCTCGGGCTGGGATGGAGCACCCGCAATGACCTCATCAGATGGGGAAAAAGCACCCTTGGAAGCCCCAGGTTGGGATGGAGCACCCGCGACAACCTCATCTGGAGGGAGAGCAGCACCCACGGAGGTCCCGGGCTGGGATGGAGCACCCGCGCTGACCTCAGCAGGAGGGGGAGCAGCACCCACTGAGGTCCCAGGTTTGGACGGAGCGCTCGTGACAACCTCAGCTGGGGGAGCTGGACCTATGGGAATTTTGGGTTGTGAGCCTGGACCCACGGAGACATCTGGCAGTGCTGGACAATCCTTGGTCACCCTGGGGCAAAGCTGAGGCAAAAGAGACAGAGAAACAGGGTCAGGGTCACCAGCAAAAGTGGAGCCGGGCAAGGTGAGCTCAGGTGCAGCTGATAGCTGCACTTGGCTCTCCCCACCAAGAGGCTGACAAGATCTCTCCAAAACCCACGCAGGTGGCTCGCCCGGCATGGCAACAGGAGGTCCGTTCCCTGTTGGCGCTGGATCTGGCACAGCTGAGGCCCGGGGATGCTCCATCGTCGGCGCAGACGTCAGCTCAGTACCAGCGTTCTCCCTCCATACAGACTGTGGCTGCGGGGCTGGGACTAGGTCCTCCAGGACTGCAGGCTCTTCTATCGTCCTGTGGCTCAACCCTGCAGTCGGTGGACACTCGGGGAGAATACGAGGAGACATGGAGAGGGCAGGTGAGAAATTAATGGCTGCATCAGGCGGTGAGGCGTCAGGGGACTGCAAACACTGAGCCTCACTACCGGGAATCAGGCAAGGCATATCATCATAAAATGAGGGAGTGTGGCTTATATTAATCATATATTCCATACCTACATATGTATAGACATATTAGAATGTTTAGTGATTACATATGTGGAATGACCTCACGCCTCAGAACAGGACAAGAGGTCTCAACCACCGGCGAGGATCAAAGAACAGACCGAGTCGCAGCGGTGGAGACCGGATCGAACTTCCTGACCACCCAGGGTCAGGTGGAGGAGATGGAGGACAATGGAGGGGGATTATGTTAATGCGGGATGTCAGCTTTGATATGCAATGTCTTTCGTTGAGTGTGGGTATAAGTATGAAGGTCTGACTGCGCTCGACCTCTTATTCTGCTTCTGCATCGAGATGAGACATGTTAGGGAGGTGAAGCTGATAATAAACTTTGATTTATAAAATCACATCGCTTCTTCATTCCAAGCTCCCTACACTGGTGACCAGACGTGAGGATGGAACAGAGACGTTCTCCCGCGACGAACTCATCGGAGGCGACCCAGGCAAGCGCCATCGCCCATGCAGACAGGGGAACGGATGGAAGACGTTCCCCCACGGCAGAATCCACAGAGAGGGCTCAACCGAGCACCATCCCCAGCTCCGCCGTTAGGACAAAAGAAAGGCGTTCTCACCCGGCGGACACATCAGAGACGGCCCACACAAGCGCCGTCACCGTCAAGCTGCCAGAGTTCTGGCAAAACGACCAGAGCTCGTGGTTCCAGCAAGCTGAGGCTCAGTTTGCACTGGCGGGCATAACGGCGGACGAGATGAAATTTTACCACATCGTCGCCAGACTCGACGCTGCCACGTCAAGATGCGCGCGGAGCATAATTCAACAACCGCCTGCCCACGACAAATACAGGGAACTAAAGGCGACCATCATTGAGAACTTCGTCCCCTCAGCCGAGGAGAGAGCAGAGAGGATTCTGGCGATCTACGGCCACAGAGGATGCAGACCCAAGGCCCTCATGGAGGACATGCTGCAGATTAAGGAAGAGGACAACGACGACTTCCTTTTCCAACATATCTTCCTCAGCACTCTGCCACCACACATGAGAGGGACGCTGGTCAACATGCGGTGCAACACCCAGCAGGACTTCCGCACGCTGGCCCGAGAAGCGCAGCGGCTCATCAATGCCTGCGGCGAACAGATGGCCACAGCAGCATCTGCAGATCTCAGCGCGGAAGCCCAGAGCAGCGGAGAACCGCAGACAACAGAGCAGAGCCCGCCCACCATGGCAGCGACACGACCAAGGCGCAGCAGACGGAACGACCTCTGCTATTATCATCAGCGTTTCGCCGAGAGGGCGTACAAATGCGTGCCCCCCTGCAATTTCAAAAACTCGGGAAATGCCAAAGCCCGGAAAACGTTGGCAGCTACGGCTCTCGGCGAGACAAATAAGCTGCTTTATGTGACTGACGGACACACCGGGAGACAGTTCCTGATCGACACCGGAGCTCAGGTGAGCTTCATCACCCCTTCCAATGCAGACCGGGCCATGGGACCCCGGGGAAACGGAGTGATGGCAGCCAACGGCTCGATCATCGACACTTTCGGTGAAAGGAACCTGCCTCTTTGCATTCACGGCCGCAACTATAGATGGAAGTTTACTATAGCGGCGGTGAGTTTTAACTTGTTGGGTGCTGATTTTTTGTGTGCACATGGGTTGTTAGTCGATCTTGCAAATAGACGCTTGGTTAATGCACTGTCATTTTCTTCTATCTCCTGCTCAGCTCGAGTTTCTCCACCACCCGTGCAGGCCAGCGTCACAACAGCAGGAGGTAAGTTTGACCAACTCCTCACCCAATTTCCAGCACTCACAGTTCCAAAATTTTCAGCAACAGTAGCGAAACACGGGGTTGAACACTTCATCCCCACAACAGGCCCACCCGTGTTTGCCAAAGCTCGGTGCTTAGACGCGACCAAGCTCGCCATAGCACGGGACGAGTTTGCCAGCCTAGAAAAATTAGGCATTATTAGGCGCTCAAAAAGCCCCTGGGCATCGCCACTCCACATGGTCCCGAAAACTGACGGTTCTTGGAGACCTTGCGGCGATTACCGCAGATTAAACAATGCGACAGCGCATGACCGCTACCCAATTCCTCACATCCAAGATTTTTCACTACATCTGGCAGGTGCACGCATTTTTTCTAAAATAGACCTGGTCCGCGGCTATCACCAAGTCCCCGTTTGAACGGAAGACATTCCTAAAACGGCTGTAATAACCCCTTTTGGTCTTTTTGAATTTTTGCGAATGCCGTTCGGCCTCAAAGGCGCTGCTCAAACCTTTCAGCGTATGATGGACGCGGTATTACGCGACCTCCCCTTCGTGTTCGTCTACTTCGACGATATGCTGGTAGCCAGCCCGTCAGAGGAAGAACACGAACAACACCTCACTACAGTTTTTCAGAGACTAGAAGAGCACGGGTTAATAATCAACACAGCCAAATGCCGATTCGACGTGTCACAAATTGATTTTTTGGGACACAGAGTTTCACCAAAGGGGGCAGTCCCATTGCCAGACAAAGTCCGCCCGGTAAAAAATTTTCCACGACCACAAACGGTCAGATCGCTGCAAGAATTTTTGGGAATGGTGAATTTTTACAACCATTTCCTCCCCCGCGCAGCTCAACCCATGCAACCCCTGTATGCCGCACTCAGAAAACAAAAGCCTTCCAACGCGGTCGAATGGACCCCGGAGCGCGAAAGCGCCTTCACGGAAGTAAAGAATGCTCTAGCGAATGCCACATTGTTGGTTCACCCTGATCCCTCGGCCCGCATAGCGCTAACCACAGACGCTTCAGACCTGGCCATAGGGGCAGTTGTGGAACAACACGTTGGTGGAACCTGGCAACCGTTAGCATTCTTTAGCAAATCTTTAAACCAAACCGAGCGCAAATACAGCACTTTTGACAGGGAGCTGCTAGCGCTTCATTTATCCATCTGCCACTTCCAGTTTTGGCTGGAAGGGCGGCGCTTCACAGCTTTTGTAGACCATAAACCACTCAATTTTGCGATGGCTAAAATTTCAGAACCATGGTCAGGCAGGCAAGAAAGACAGCTAGCTGCAATTTCAGAGTTCACCACAGACATTCGACATGTGGCAGGCAAACTTAACATAGTAGCAGACTGCCTCTCTCGCGCTGTGACATCGCCAGAGCACGAGGAGACAGATTATACTACCTCAGCCGCAGAACTCTTCACCAACGCGGACGCGTACGCGGCCCCAATTCACGTAGGGATAGATTACGCAGCCATGGCAGAGGAACAAAGCAGTGACGCGGACGTGCGCGCGCTCCTGTCTGGACCAACAGGGTTAAGACTGGAGGAAAGGGGTTTACGTGACGGTGTACCCCCCCTAATCTGCGACGTGTCAACCTGCCGACCTCGCCCGGTAGTTCCAGCTGCATGGCGCCGCCGCATTTTTGACTCGGTTCACTCCCTCGCCTCGGTTAAAATGGTCGCGGAAAAGTTTGTTTGGCCGGGCCTGCGCAAAAATGTAAAGGAATGGGCAAAGACTTGCATGTCTTGCCAACGCGCCAAAATACACAAACACACAAAAGCTCCTCTAGAGCCTTTTCGAATCCCAGCCAGGAGGTTTGACCCCGTTCATGTCGACCTCGTGGGACCACTACCTTCGTCTCAAGGTTTCACACACCTGTTAACAATGATAGACCGTACTACGCGCTGGCCGGAGGCGGTCCCTTTGGCGTCAACCACAGCCGCAGAAGTCGCTCGCGTTTTTTTAACAAACTGGGTGGCACGTTTCGGCGTCCCATCAGACATCACGTCCGATAGGGGGCCTCAATTTGTCTCAGAACTGTGGTCAGCCATGGCCAGCAGCTTAGGAGCGACAATTCACCGCACCACCGCGTATCACCCTCAGGCTAATGGGTTATGCAAGCGTTTTCACAGATCTTTAAAGGCCGCCCTCAGGGCCTCACTAACGGATACAGATTGGGTGAATAAACTTCCCTGGGTTTTATTAGGGTTGCGTTCTGCGCCTAAAGAGGATCAAGACGCCTCCCCAGCAGAATTAGTTTTTGCACAACCTCTCAGACTCCCAGGTGAATTCTTACCAGAGCATCCAGAGCCCAGGCATCTTCCAGCCCTGAGGCCCTTAAGCAGCACCGGACCGGACACGCTCCCCGGACTGGCACATCACTCTTTTCCACGGGTTTTTGTCCCCCAAGCTTTAAAAAACGCCGAGTTTGTTTTTGTTAGACACGAAGCTTTAAAATCAACCCTCCGTCCACCATACGACGGACCATTCAGAGTGCTGGAACCTGGTGATAAGCATTTTGAGCTTGATTTAGGGGACAGAAAAGAAACAGTCAGTATTGACAGACTTAAACCTGCTTTCTTGTTGAGAGACGAACCTGCACGGGTGGCGAGAGCACCTCGGCGGGGTAGACCCCCCAAGAAAAAAAACTCAGCCCCCCTGCAGGGAACAAATAACCACTCTCCTCCCCAAGCTGCCGATTCCTTACAGGATGGTCCCAGCAGGACACCAAAGCGGACCTACAGCAGATTCGGGAGAAGATTAAAACCCAGACGGCACAGGGACTGATGCAAAATTGACAAAGAGTTGTTAACTATGTTATCAGATTGTGCCGTGACAGTTTTAAGGCTGATTTGTGACATTACTATACTGTTGTTGTTACCACTGAATTTTCTACAGGATCATGACTGCTGGAAAGATTTTTTCCTTGTTTTCCCTGTCAACATGTTTAACAGTATAATATGTCATAGAGATTATCTTAAACTGTAAACTCAATTTGATTGTCCTTTTCTTAGTCGTTTGGGGGGGGGGGCTGTGGCTTATATTAATCATATATTCCATACCTACATATGTATAGACATATTAGAATGTTTAGTGATTATATATGTGGAATGACCTCACACCTCAGAACAGGACAAGAGGTCTCAACCACCGGCGAGGATCAAAGAACAGACCGAGTCGCAGCGGTGGAGACCGGATCGAACTTCCTGACCACCCAGGGTCAGGTGGAGGAGATGGAGGACAATGGAGGGGGGATTATGTTAATGCGGGATGTCAGCTTTGATATGCAATGTCTTTTTTTTTTTTTTTTTTTTATTTAAGTTTTTGTAAAGGGTATACAGGTCGTTACAGCAATGCAGTGTTTACATTTTCATCACATGTTCCCTTATTTTCTGATATCTGACAACATTGGAAGATTAATTCTTACAACACCCCTTTTTTTTTTTTTTTTAAAGTGAAAGAAAAAGTGAAATTAAAGAGAAAAAAAAACAAGAAACAAATAACAAAAAACAAACAAACAAACCAGTAAAAAACAAACAAAAAGAAAAAGTAAGTAAATAAAGATAAAAGAGCATCTGAGTAGCGTTGGAACAAAGAGCGGAACCATTATTGAAATGGTATTTGTCAAAGATTAGATCTAATGGAAGACACATATGCGGTCCAGGGTTGCCAAAAGTTCATGAACACATCCATGTCCTGTCTCAGTGCGAATGTCAACTTTTCCATCGAGTAAATGTCTTGAATCACGTTAGTCCAATCTTCAGGTGTAGGACAGTCCTTCAACATCCATTTTTTAGTTAGAGCTTTTTTGCTTGCCAATATTAAAACATTGAATAAGTATTTTTCTCCTCGTCTTTCCAGTGAGTCCGGTAGTAAACCCAAATACAAAGTTACAAAAGAAAAGGGAACTGTAATTTTGAATATTTTCCCCAATATTGTCTGTACCTTGGTCCAATATTGGTGGATAACTGGGCATGACCAAAACACATGAAAATGATTTGCAGTCTTTTCACCACACAAGCGCCAACAGTTCAATCCCTTATGGGTAAATTTGTTTTGTGCAGGTGTTCTGAAAAATCTTGCCAAGTTTTTCCATCCAAATTCTCTCCACTGCAGGGATGAGGTACTTTTCCATTGCTGTTTATTTAGCTTTTCCCATATTTCCAGTTGTAAAGTGAAATTCCCCTCTTTTTCCCATCTCTCTTTTATATAAGATGTGTTGTCTCCTTTTAAGTCTTGAAGACCTTGGTATATTTTAGAAATGTATCTGATCCCTGGGATCCCTTTATATGCCATTAAGAAGACCTTCAGAACACCTGACTGGGCCCTTTCCAAAACCTCCTTTTTAAGTATATTGTTTATGTGGTGTCTAAGCTGGAAGAACCTGTAAAGGTCTTGATTTATTAGGCCTTGTTTTTTCAAATCTTCAAAACTTCTTAAGATTTGCCCTTTAAAAAAATCGTAATATTTTATCAGCCCTTTCTCCTTCCACTTTTTAAATCTGGTGTCTGTTTTATTAGGAGTAAAGTCCTGATCATAGGCGATCCATTGCAGAAGTCGATAGGGCTCTTTAGTTTGATTCTCTCTGACTATCTTAAACCAAATTTTTAGCGGGGTCTCTATCCACGGGTTAGTGTTATTCAAAAGCTTAGGTAAGACATTGTTCCCTATTATCGCCTGTAGGGGGATGTCACTTGTTATTTGGCATTCGATCTCCTTCCATTGTGCAGTGTAGACTGGGTTACATATCTCTACTAAAGTTTTAATTTGTGCGGCTTTAAAGTAGTCCCTGATATTTGGCAGCGCGAGCCCACCTTTGTCTTTGTTTAGCTGTAGGGTTCTATATCTGATTCTAGGTCTCTTACCCTGCCATATGAATCTTGAGATCCTTCTGTCCAGCTCCTGCCATGTTTTTTTGGGAGGTTCTACCGGTATTGTTTGGAAAAGGTATAGAAGACGTGGAAGTATATTCATTTTGACTGCTTCAATTCTTTGTGCAGTACCCAAGAATGGTATCATATTCCATCTTGCTAGGTCAGATTTTATTTTTGTCACCAGTGGATCATAGTTTAGTGATATAATTTTGTTGAGTTGTTTCGGGATATTGACCCCCAGATATTTCATAGATTCCGACTCCCAGTTAGTTTTGAGTTTGCTTAGTGAATAATGATTTGGGTCATAGTTGAATGTTAAAACTTGGGTTTTATGCATATTTAATTTGTACCCCGATAAATCTCCATACTCTGAAAAAACTGAGGTTAGTTCTGGTAAAGAAGTGTCCGGCTGCCCTAGGTATATTAAAATGTCATCAGCAAAGAGTGCTATTTTATGTTCCTTCTGACCAAGTGTAATACCTTGAATTTTTTGGTTTTGTCTTATCCATTGGCTCAGAGGTTCTATGAAGATTGCAAAGAGCAGTGGAGACAGGGGGCAGCCCTGACGACATCATCTTTCCAGTTCAAAAGATGATGATAAATTACCGTTAATCCTTATTTTAGCTGTTGGTTTTTTATATAATGCCTGTATAGTTCTAATGAAGTTGTTATGAAAATTGAAACTGGATAAGATTCTATATAGAAAAGACCAGTCAACCGAATCGAATGCTTTTTCAGCATCTAATCCCAATATGACTGCATTTAAGTTATATTTTTTTATATGATGAATTATGTGTAAAGTGCGTCGAATGTTGTCTTGTGTCTGTCTTTGTCTTATAAAACCTGTTTGGTCTAAATGAATTAGGTCTGTCAGTATATTTTCTAACCTTTTGGCAAGGATAATGGTAAAAAGCTTATAGTCCTGATTTAGTACACTGATTGGTCTGTAGTTGGAGCACTCGAGTTTATCCTTTTCAGGTTTAGGTATAACTGCAATGACCCCTTCTCTCCAGGAGGGGGGGATTTCCCCTGTGTGGAGGACATAATTAAATGTTTTCAGGAGGAGAGGAGATAGTTGCTGTTTAAAGGTTTTGTACCACTCTGCTGTATAGCCATCAGCTCCTGGGGATTTGTTAGCTTTAAGTTTCATAATTGCTTTTTCCAATTCTTTAGGATGTATTTCTGACAGTAGTGTTTTATTTTGTGACTCCGTAAGTTGGGGAAGGTTTAATGTGTTTAGGAATGCCTCGGATGCGTTTTTATGTTTTTTGTGGGAGTATAAGTTCTTATAGTAATTCTCGAAGTTTTTAAGAATATCCTGAATTCTGAATTTTATTTCCTTTGATACTGGGTCTCTGATTTTGTAGATTGCTCTTTCTGTTTGATGTTTCCTCAATTTATAGGCTAGCAATTTTGCCGATTTACTGCCTGCTTCATAGTATTTTTGTTTCAGAAATGTAAGTTTCTTCTGGATTTCTATTGTGTAGATCTCATTTATTTGGTTTTTAATTTCCTTAATCTTGAGCGAGTCAGTAGAATGAGTGTTGCCTTTGTGTTCTTTTTCTAGGTTCCTAAGTTCTGACTCTAATGTGGATAGTTTTTCTTGTCTTAGTTTCTTTTGGGTTGCCAGTTTTGCAATAATCTTTCCTCTTATTACAGCTTTACATGCATCCCACAGTATTAAAGGGGATACTTCTCCATTATCGTTATCTTCCAAATATCTGAGAATATCTGATTCCAATTCATCTTTCAATGGTCCTTTCAGGACATTTGAATTTAACCTCCAAGAAAATGTATTATTTGTGTATTTTTGGATATTTAAGTCCATGTAGATCGGACTGTGGTCAGAGAGATCCATCAGTCCTATTTTACATGTTTTTACTCTTCCAATGTCTCTATTAAACATAAAAAAATAGTCAATCCTTGAGTAAGATGAATGTGGAGTTGAGTAAAATGTATAGTCTTTTACACTGGGGTTGAGTTCCCTCCACACGTCACAGATTCCCAATTCTTTTAGTAGCATCCGAGTCTTCCTGTTTTGGGTGTTATTTTGATGTGGGGAATTACCAGAAGCATCCCAGTATGGATTCAGTCTAAGATTGAAGTCCCCACCACATATCACTAAACCTTGAGCTTTAGTTATCATTAGGTCGAATACATTTTTATAAAATTTCCAGTTAGCCCCTGGGGGAGCATACACATTCAGCAGGGTGATATCTTCTCCCTCTAGCCGCCCAGTTACCAAACTGTATCTCCTTTCTTTATCTTTGTGTTCTGATTTTTTTTCAAATGTAATTTTGGTTGATATCAATGTCGCTACTCCCCTCCTCCTCCCTGATTTATATGAAGATGAAGAGATCATTTTAAACCCTTGTCTACTGAGTTTATTGTGTTCCACGTCTGTTAGGTGGGTTTCTTGTAAAAGTATTATTCCTGCTTTGTCTTTTTTCATTTTGCCTAGAATCTTGGATCTTTTAACTGGATTCAGGATTCCTTTTACATTATATGAAATTATTTTGGTTACACCCTGTTTCTCCATTGTGTTGTTTTGTTTAGTATAACTGTGTGGTGGCCCTCTTTTGTGCTACTCAGAAACTGAAAGAACATTAAAAACAAGAAAAACATTAAGAACATAGTGTAAAAAACTTTAAAACAAAAAGCTGTCATAAGAACTTCCTGAGCTGAGGTCTTTTTAAAGACCCTGTAAGAGCCTTGATGGAGTGAAGGCTCTGAGGGAAATTCCTCAAACTCTGTTACGTGTTGAGGGCCCTCTCTTACCACTGAAAGTAGTCCCATGCTTTTAACGTGAGTTTCAGAACCCAATCCAAACTTGTAATGATTTTTTTTTTTTTTTTCCTTTTATGCCTAAACCCTGTGAAATTGTGTGCACCCTCCCACTCCCATCACATCAAACATTCACGCAAAAACAGTATTTGTTAGTATGAGGAGAACATGTGGATTATTGTCACATTTCTATTTTAACAAGTTTTTTTTTTTTTATTACAAAGACTTATTTGTTTCAAATAATATGATTGTTCCATGAAATGTTTTACCACATGCTGAATATGCATCTCCTTTAATGTTTGTTACCTTGTATGAGGGGGGTTGGATGTGCGGATTGATTCAAGAGAAAAAAAAAAAAAAAAAAGGTCGCTATTCCAACCTGAAAACGGATAGTTTATCCGCGACGCTCTGGTGCTGGGTTTCCCGCTGCTGGTCCGTGGATTTTGAAGGTCTTTGTGTTGTCCATGTTTGCGCTTTGATCTTCTCACTCGGGTCTGCTGGGGGTTTAAATACCGTTACCGGGAGGCCTCTTTTCGCCATGTCAGCTGTTGCTTCTTCCGCCGAATTATAGAGACACGTTTCATCGCCGTAGAAGACCCTTAACTTCGCAGGAAATGGTGTCTGAAAGCGCAATTTCTTCTCTCTTAACACCTTTTTCGCGTCATTGTATTCCCTGCGCTTTTTAAGGACCTCCGGGGCGTAATCGTGTTCCACGTAGACTTTTCTCTCCTGGTGCATAAATCCTTTTTTCTGCCAGGCCAGTCTTACAACCTCTTGTTTTATTTTGAAATTGGAAAATCTTACCAACACCGAACGTGGGGGCGCTTCCGCCGCCGGCCTAGCGGCTAATGAACGATGTGCCTTTTCTATCTTCAAGTCGGTGGTTTGTGGAATATCCAATTTCTCTCTTAGTAAGGATTCCACGCATTCTGCCATTGAGTTAAAACCATTTTCGGTTCCTTCTATCAGACCATGAATTCTTATGTTGTCTCTTCTTTGTTTTCCTTCTTGGTCGGTTAGCTTAGCCTCTATAGCTGCTTGTCTTTTGCGTAGGTCTAGCACAGAATCTTCGAGCACTTTTATTCGATCCTCTGTTTCCAAGATTCGGTTCTCGGCCTGGTCCACTCTGCTGTTTGTCCTTTTCAATTCTTCTCTGAATTCCCGAAATTCGGCCGTAACATCTCGGCGAAATCGTCGTAGCTCCTCAAATAGTGATTTCAGGCTAACCCTTTTGTTAGCTATCACCAGTTCCTCGTCTTCTGAATGGAGATCTTCCAGTTCGGATTCTCCGGCCGATACGTGTCCTGGCCTGGAGAATTTCAGTTTCTTCTGTTTTCCTTTAGACATGATGATTTTGTCTTTTGATTTTCACTCCTCCAAAAATCCGTTAAGTTTGATTTTCAAGGTGTTATCCTGGATTGGGTCTGAGAACTTCAGTGTTAAGCTGCAGTCGCCATGGCGTCCAGACCGGAAGTCCGATATGCAATGTCTTTTGTTGAGTGTGGGTATAAGTATGAAGGTCTGACTGTGCTCGACCTCTTATTCTGCTTCTGCATCGAGATGAGACATGTTAGGGAGGTGAAGCTGATAATAAACTTTGATTTATAAAATCACATCGCTTCTTCATTCCAAGCTCCCTACAGGGAGAATGAAATAACACTGCCACCTGTTTTCCTGGGGCTCGATGTTTCCTGCTGAAGCAGGTGTAGAGTCATCCCTTTCTGTGGCTACGGTGGATATGGGCCCCTCAGAGGATCGTGGAGGAGCCGCCTCAGCGGACACGGAGGCAGGCGGAGCTGGAGGAAAGACAGACAACCTCTCGGCAGCAGGAGAGAGCATCGAGGTGAAGCAGGAAATAGCAGCTGCGGAGTGGGAAGAAGCTGACGATTCAGCCGGAAAAGAAAAACATGGAGCGTGCACTGCCGAGGGAGGCTTCTGTCTCAGTGAAGGGGAAGTTGCTGCCAGAGAGGCAGGAGTATTCCTCTGTTGCCCCGAAACTGGATGACGGTGACGTCGTGGAGCCAATGGAGTGGGAGCAGAAATGGGCAAATTGGTGGTGGAGGAGGGCATCTGCCACGGAGTGCAGTTCAGCGTCATCCTTGGACTCACTGGAGGCGGTCTCCATCTCAGCCCATGGAAGGATTGCTGGAGGATGGGGAGTGTAGCCAACAAGTCCGCGAACTGGGCATGCTTCCACAACTCTGGATGTGCCTCGACAATGGCAGTCGCCGCATCCACCTTTTCCCAGATCTTCTTTGGGCTGCAGGAGGTGAGGGCTTCATCCAAAAATCCCTGGATAAATTTGGCAGCCCATTCGTCCTCCACGCTCAGGGATCCCGCTGCTGACCTCCCTTTGACTGCCGGAGACCGGCGTGCTGGGGACATTATGAGCTCCACAGAAAACAGGTGAGTGAAAACCAAAAAAACAAAAATCCACAAACTCACAGCAGCTGGGTCTCTACTGGCCTCAGTCTTCTGTCATGAATTGCCCTTTGGGGCAGAGAGGCGATACTCACGCGCTGAACTGTGAGTTTGTAAAATTTATTGAAAATAACATTAAGTCCACACAGTGCCATCCATCCATCCATCTTCTTCCGCTTAATCACAGTGCTCTAACACAAAATACAAACAACAAATAAACTTACTGAGGAAACACACCATAGCGAGGCAGGGCTCTAGTGGAGATGAGGAGAAACTCAATAAGACTGCAGCAATTGGGAAATGAAAATGACAGTCCTTAAATATGGCTAGACACAAATGAAACAAGTGATCACAGGTGCGGGTCACCTGAGCGAGTAGGAGAAAACAAAGATACAATTTAGACCAGCTGAGAGTAATGAGAAGGGAGAGAACGACTGGAGCTGGCAGCTGACAGGGCCACGCCCACGCAGAACAAGAAACCCGGAAAAAGCTACTGACAGCTGTCAACCCCGAGAGAGAATCACAACAGAATACAAATATAATGAAATGGCAAAAATAGAGACAAGTAACCTTAAACAAGTAAACAAACTATAATAAACGTAAACAGGGAAAATAAATCATACTAGGATACAATACAGAACATATGACAAATTGACCAAGGATAAAATAACAGGAATAGTAACTCAAAATGACAAAGTACAATTATGAATAAAGGCAGAAAGACTGACCCGGTGGAATCCCCCCGCGTTCAGATCGTGACACTAATGCAGGAATGTGCTCCAGGTGATAGGGTGTTGAGAGACCACACAGTGGAAAGATGCCTCTAGCTCTTGGTTAGCTTGCTCGCATTTCCCATTACTTTGAGGATGGTAGCCTGAGGTGAGGCTAGTGGATGCTCTGGGGGCTTGGCAGAAAGCCTTCCATATCCAGGATGTGAATTGTGGACCATGGTCTGACACAGTGTCTGTGGGTATTCTGTGTAGTGGGAACACTTGGTGCAGCAGAATGTCAGCAGTCTCTTTGGCAGATGGGAGCTTCGGCAAGGTGAAAAAGTGTACAGTCTTGAAGAATCTCTCCATGATAGTAAGGACCACAGCGTTACCCTCGGAGACTGGGAGGCTAGTAACAAAGTCCAAGGCTATGTGTGACCATGGGCAACTCAGGACGGGCAGGGGATGCAGGAGACCAGCAGGGGGCGAGTAAGAGTACTTCCCAGCAGCGCAGGTGGTGCAGGCCCAAACATAGTCCCGAGTGTTGGTGCTGAGGGACAGCCACCAGAAGGCTTGGCAAAGGTGATGGATGGTGCGACCCACTCTGGGATGGCATGTGAATCGGGCTGTGTGAACCCAGTGGAGGACGTCTCCCCGAACCGATGTAGGGACATACTGTCTGCCCCAGGGTTGGGTTCCATTAACTGAGCGGCACACACCATCTTCTTCACTTCAAAGGAAACTGTGCCCAAAACACATGTGGGGGGGGGGAAGAATGGGTTCAATGATGGGGACTTGGCATCAGGGGAGAACTGGCGAGAGAGGGCATTGGGCTTGGTGTTCTTGGTTCCTGGCCGGTAGGACAGCGTGACGTTAAATCTGCTGAAAAATAAATTCCACCTGGCCTGGCGGGGGTTCAAGCGCTTGGCTGACTTGAGATACTCAAGGTTGTGGTGGTCAGTCCACACTAGGAACGGTTGTGCTGCCCCTCCAGCCAATGGCGCCACTCCTCTAATGCCAGCTTGACCGCCAGGAGTTCCCAATCCCCCACGCCATGATTCTGTTCTGCCGGACTGAGGCAGTGGGAGAAAAAGGCGCATGGGTGCAGCTTGCCACTATAAACTGGAGTGCTGAGTCCACCTGGGCAAGGGTGGGTGCTTGAGTAAATTGGGTCTTCAACTTGGTGAATGCTGTCTGCGCCATATCTGTCCATCTGAATGGGTTTTTGGGGAACATCAAATGAGTCAGTGGGGCTGCTACCCGACTGTAGTTCTTGATAAATCTTCTGTAAAAGTTGGCGAATCCCAAGAAGTGCTGCAGCTGCTTGTGGGTAGAGGGGATGTGCCAGTCCATCACGGCTTTGATCTTAGCAGGGTCTGGTCTTAATTCCCTCTCCTCGATGATGAATCCGAGAAAAGATGTAGTGATGGTGAAGAATTCACATTTCTCGGCCTTCACATATAGTTGATTCTCCAACAAGCGCTGCAGCACCTGTCTGACATGAACATTGTGTTCCTCCAAGGAAGAAGATCAGAATGTCATCTAGGTGGACAAAGACATTGAGAAAGTCTCTCAGCACATCATTGATTAGCCTCTGGAAAACTGCTGGAGCATTAGTCAGGCTAAAGGGCATAACAAGGTCCTCCAAGTAACCCATGGGTGTGTGGAAACCGGTCATCCACTCATCTTCCTCCCGTATCTGGATGAGATGGTTTGCATTTCTCAGGTCTAATTTGGTGAAAACTGTTGCCCCTTGGAGGAGTTCATAGGCAGAGTTCATTAAAGGTAGTGTGTATTTGTCCATAATGATGATGGCATGTAACCCACGGAAATCAATACAGGGCCTGAGGGAACCATTCTTCTTGCCCGCAAAGAAGAAGCCTGCTCCTGCTGGGGAGGATGAGGGTCTAATGATCCCAGCCTGTAGTGACTCCTTGATGTATGTCACCATTGCCTTCCTCTCAGGGCCGGATAGGCGATACAGCCTGCTGGTGGGGAGTCATGCCCCCTGCTGGAGGTTGATGGCGCAGTCATACTGTCTGTGTGGGGGAAGAGACAGGGCTTTAGCTTTGCTGAAAACAGGGGCAAGATCATGAAACTCCTTGGGTACAAGGGACAAATCAGGGGGCATCTCCGGGCTAGGGGGCAAGATGGGTGATAAGGGGGCAGAAAGGAAACAGGAGTATAAGCAAAAATTGCTCCAGGAGCTGATCTTACCCAGGGCCCAGTCAATGGAGGGGTTATTCAGCATCAGCCAGGAGAACCCTAGGATTATTTCATAGGAGTGGGTGGTTAAAACTAGGAATTGGAGGTATTCTTGGTGATTGCCAAGTACTGTGATAGAAATAGGGAAAGTCATCTTAGTGATGGACACTAACCAAGAACCAGATAGGGAGACTACAGGGATAGGCAGGGACATCTTAACAGTTGGAATCTGAAACTGGAACACCAACTTGTCAGAAATAAAGCTTTGTTCCACATCCATCCATCCATCTTCTACCGCTTTGTTCCACCCCTGAATCAATTAGGGCAAAAGTGGAATATTCAACCGAATTGACCTGGATAAAAATGGGTAAGGTACGCTTTAGAGGGGCCTTGGATGTTGACTCCTTGACCATCAGTCCCCCTACTGTGACTGACGGGCGGAGTCGTTTGGGTGTTCCGGACAATCAGCAACAAAGTGCCTGGAAGTACCACAATAAAAGCACAACCCTGCATCTCTCCTGTGCTGATGTTCGGCAGGTGAACACCGAGTAAGACCAAACTGCATAGGTTCAGCAACTTCCAGTGCTGAGCTCAGAGGGAGCACTAGGAGGACGCAGTGCGATCAGAGGAAGCAACAGCAGGATGGGAGTGCCCAGAGGCTCGGTCACGGAGGCGGTTATCTAACTGAAGAGCCAGGGAAATTAAGTTTTGAAGCAAGGATTGTTCATCTTTGGCCGCTAACTCATTTCTGAGCATGGGGTTTAACCCCCACAGAAAATCGCCCCTAAGTGCAACATCATTCCAGCCGGATTCACCAGCAAGAATACAGAAGCGGACGGAATAATCAGCTACAGTCTGGGTGCCCTGCTTTTAACCTAGCAGGCGATTAGAAGAGTCCCCCTCCCGACTCGTGTGGCCAAAAACCTTCTCGAACTCACAAGTAAATTCATGATAAGGAAAATCCAGGCTGCTGGAACCGCTAACAAATACCTGCACCCACTCAAGGGTGAGGCCATCCAAAAGCGTGATTATGTAGCTCACTTTACTTTGATCGGTCGGAAAATCCGCTGGGGTTCTTTGAAAAACTAACTGGCACTGCAGGAGGAACACTTTGCAGCTCACTGCCCTCCTGCTGTAACGGGCAGGAGTTGGGATAGAAAGGGCTCAACCGGCAGACACAGATTTGGTGGACGGGGTGGCAGCAGTCGACGCAGGGCGGTCAGCTGCCACTGGGCCAGGCAAAACAAAGGAAGCTAGTTGGTTCATGAATTGGCTCAGCTGTTTCTGGGTTACGGCTGATTGATTTGCTAATTGATCAGCCTTAATTTCAAGCACAGTGAGATGTTCTAACGAGGAATCTGATGTGGCTCCTGCCGGGTGCTGAGACTGGTGAGATTGTAATGACATGCTTCAAGCTTAAGTAGGACCCAAGGAGCATAAACCTCAACAGGTTCACAGGTAAGGTGCAAGGTAGTGATTTTATTTACAATAACGGTGGTTATAGTGCCGGGACAGGAGCCCTGTAGAGGGGAGAAGAGAAAGGAAACGTTATACTCAAGGTAATTTCTGGCAATGTAATCTTGTTAGTGAAGGCTGGGGATGGGTTGGAAGGATGGGTTGGGCGCATGCGCATGCAGCGACCGGCAGCTGGTGAAAAAAGTCCGTCGTCTGTGTCTCTGTTTTTACGCACTTTAATGTGTTTAAACGAAATTCTCTGTGTAGTTTTTGTCCTTGAATGTTTGTGGACTGTATAACGAAGAGCTCCCTGGTTCCATCAATATGGATTTCCTCCTTATTTTTGCACTGCTGCTTCTTTCACACCGGCTCTTTGTTTTGGAGGTAAGCGCAATCACGATCATGCTGGGGAGAATACAATATTCCAGAAACATGTTACTGCATTTAAACATGGATAATGCAGCGTCTGCATTTGAGTCTGTGCCGCGACTGCCGGACTTTATTTTAAGAGACTTTCATGGACACAGCGATGAAAAGAGAGACAAGAGGAGGAAACGCGGAAAGCATGGAGGTGTAAAATTAAATTTGAGAAGGCATCAGTTTAACAGCATTCTTCTTCCTTCCATGATTTTGGGGAACGTACAATCCATGAGAAATAAAGTAGATGAAATTCAAGGGAATGTACGCTACCAGAAGGACTTCAAGAACTGCTGTGTCATGGCTTACACAGAGACGTGGCTTACGGCGCATGACCGGGATGCGAATCTGTGGATTGATGGCTTTGGAGCCCCACTTCGCTCGGATCGGCAGGAAGAGGTAACGGGGAAACGTCAGGGAGGTGGCGTATGTTTATATATTAATAAACAGTACTGTACATCTGTCACGGTCAGAGAGCGCATCTGTACACCCGATGTGGAGCTTCTGTCCGTATCGCTATGCCCCTTTTATCTGCCCCGCAAGTTCCCCCAACTTTTCATCACGACTGTGTACATTCACCCGAGGGCAGATGCTGCCTCCGCCTCCAGCACCGTCTTTGATGTGGTCCAACGGCTGCAGTCAATTTCTCCAGAGGCTCCAAACTTTATTCTTGGGGATTTTAACCATGTTTCTTTAAAGAAGACACTTAAAAACTTTTATCAGTATGTCTCCTGCCCAACCAGGCGAAAAAAGACATTGGACCTGTGCTGTAGATCCATTGAGAGGGCCTATAAATCACTTCCCCTTCCTCCTTTAGGATCCTCAGATCACAATTGTGTACATTTGCTGCCCACATATAAAACTGCTCTCAAAAGAGGCAAGGTGAAGACCAGAGACATAGCTGTGTGGACGGAGGATTCAGTGCACTGCCTCCAGGAATGTTTTAGCTGTACGGACTGGGAGATGTTCACACTGTCCTGCGGGGATGATTTGGACTCTTTGGTAGACGTTACATGCTCATACATGGCTTTCTGTAAAAATACGATCGTTCCACGTAAACGTGTCAAAATATGTCCCAACAACAAGCCATGGGTTACAAAATCAGTTAAATCCTGCTTACAGAGGAAAGCACTTGCCTTTAAACAGGGGTCTGTTTCTGAGCTACAGGTTGCCACAAAAGAGCTGAAGTCCGAAATTTTAAGAGCAAAACAGAATTATAAATCAGAATTGGAAAGCAAGATGGCAACAAAGAAACTTGGTTCAGCCTGGGCCAGTATGAAAACTATTGCAGGCCTTCAGAGCACAGAGCGCAGTAATTGTGTGTTTTTAGATGGTTTTAATTCAGACACAGAGCTGGCTAATGCTCTTAATTGTTTTTATGGTCGTTTTGATTCCTCTGATTTTAGCACAGAAACCCAAGATTTGAAACAGAAACTCAAAGACAATCAGCACTTTAATATTGAGGTGCAGGATATTAAAAGGGAGTTCTGTGCTGTAAAAGTGAACAAAAGTCAGGGCCCTGATAATATATGTGGGCGCTTGGTAAAGTCCTGTGCACATGAACTGAGTCCTGTATTTCATTACATTTTCAGTAAGTCCTTACAGACACACCATGTGCCTAAGATCTGGAAAGATGCCGTGGTTGTTCCCGTTCCAAAATCCAGCTGTCCTAAAACGGTAAACGACTTTAGACCAGTTGCTTTGACTTCAATTTTAATGAAAATTTTTGAAAAACTGGTCAGATGTGAGGTCCTAAAGCAGACTGAACATGCATTGGATCCTTTGCAGTTTGCATATAGGCCTCACAGAGGAGTGGAGGACGCCACTGTCACTCTGTTTAACATGCATTTTAAACATCTGGATTTTAATGGGACACACGCCAGGCTGTTATTTGTGGACTTTTCCTCCACCTTTAATACAATCCAACCTCATATTTTAGTTGAAAGGCTCCTGCAACAATTTGATTTGAGCAATAATCTGGTGGGTTGGATTCTGGATTTCTTAATAGTAGTAGATTAGTTTATTTGACAGGGACAGTGCAATAAACATAGACAATTAATCAAAGACAATCAATCTGATGTGTTGCACATAGAGTGTATAGCTATTAGCTAATTTGCAACTCTTGTCCCTGGATGGGCTTTAGAAAAAAGAATCAAGATAAAAATATACACAATAACCACATACATCAATGCAGAAAAATTATAAATACACAATTATAAATATTATAAATATTATAAATACACAAATATAACAGCCTGACTCACATTTAACACATATAACATAACTCACATTTGCCTATTTCAGGCCTTCCTCCCTCCGTCACTCACTATAAACAAACACATTTATTCCTTCCCTTCATTCACTCTCACTTTGCAGACAAATAATTCATACATGAGTACATTCTTGTTTATTTTTCAGCCAGTTTTTAACATTTTTAGTGAATGTTTTAAAGTCCGTTATTATTTTAATTTCATTTGGCATTGTGTTCCAGATGTGACTGCCCTTTATAGAGAAAGCTGTTTGTCCAAATGTGGTTCTGCGGTGGAATATTTTACAGTTATTGTTAACAGAACTCCTGGTGGCTCTGCTGCTGTCCTGTCTTTGGACGAAACCAGCAAGTGGCTCGGGTGCTGATTTATGGAAACATTTGAACGTTAATTTCAGAAGACAGAGGTCAATGAAGCTCTCAAAACTCAATAGGTTGTATTTTTTTAAAACATTACAGTGATGCCACCTAATGGGCTTTTTGTCCAAGATTTTTAGGGTTTGATTATATAATGAACCTATATGTCTTATTGTGGAAGGGGCTGCTTGAGCCCAGACTGTCAAACAGTATGATATATGAGAAAAAACCATAGAATGCATATACAGTGCAGCTGCTTCGTAAGGTATGTAATATCTAATTAATTTAAAGCAGTTCAGATTTTTTTTTTACTGTTTTTGAAATTTTCTTTATATGAAGATTAAATTTGAGTTGAGGATCTAGTACAATGCCAAGGTATTTGAATTCTGTAGCTAAACTGATGTCATGATCATGTATATTAACTTTAAAATGTTGCAGGTTACATTTTTTGATTGAAAAGCACATTGAGACTGTTTTCTGAAGGTTCAGCAATAGATGGTTCTTGAGGAGCCACTCTTGGACATCAACCATACTTGTAGACAGTACATCTGCAGCCTGTGCTGGAGTCTTGGCAGCTGTGTAAATAACTGCATCATCTGCATAAAGTTGGCATGTTGCAGCTGAGCAGTGTAACGGCAAGTCATTAATAAAAATGCTGAAAAGTAAAGGACCAAGAATGGACCCTTGTGGGATACCCATGCGGTTGTTTAAAAATGAGGATTTATCCTGGTGAACTTTTACACACTGTTCTCTATTCTGGAGATAAGATGCAAACCATTCTAATGTATTTGGGGAGAAGTTAAAAGATACCATTTTGGATAAAAGCAAACTGTGGTTTACAGTATCGAAAGCCTTTTTGAGATCTAGAAAAACAGCTCCTACCACATTACCCCTGTCCAAGGACTGTTTGACGTTTTCAATAAGGCAACAATTTGCTGTTTCTGTTGAGTATCCTGGTCTAAAACCAAATTGATGTGGATGAAGAAGTTGACTGTCTTGTAAGTAGTCTATCAGCTGTGTAGCTACAACTTTTTCAAGAACCTTAGATAGGACTGGTAAGATAGAGATTGGGCGGTAATTGCATATATCGTCTTTACTGCCTGATTTATGAACTGGTATGACGACAGCTTTTTTCCAGCCAGATGGAAATGTACTAGACCTAATGGAGAGATTAATGAGATGAGTCAGTGGTTTGATTAATATTTTGCTGTGCATTTTGAGAAAGGAGGTGCTCATATTGTAGATATCACTAGTTTTTGAGTTTGACAGTGTTTTAACAATACCAGCAATTAACTTCTCATTTACCTCATCGATGTGAAAAGTATCTGTTGGGAGTATGGAATTTGTGTTGTTGAGCACATTTGGCAGCACAAAAATTTTTGTTAAGTCTTCCACAGAGCCCACAAAGTGTGAATTAAATTCATTTGCCAAAGTAGCCTTGTCACTGACGGTCTTGCCATTGATTCTAAGTTCCTTTACCCCCTTCTGATCGTTTTTTTTATTAGTTAAGTTATTTAAATGCCTCCATAGGGAACTGTTGTTACCCTTTGCATGATCTATCAGTTTATTGTAATAAGATATTTTTGATTTTCGCAGCTCATGTACCACTTTATTTCTTAAACTTTTGTACACAAGGTGATCATTTTGTAGTTTGGAGGTTAGTGATGTTTTCAGTGCATAGTCTCGCCTCTTCATAAGTTTTCTTATTTCATTATTTAACCATGGTAGGCTAATCTTCTGTTGTCTACTTTTAATTTGCTTTGAAAATTTTTCTATAGACTTTGTGATTGTTGCAGTTATAAAATTACAACAATCATCTACTTCACATGTTGCCATGAGCTGCTCCCAATTTTGATTCTCTAAGTAATGTTCAAACTCCTCATTTTTTGATTTGGGGATAATAAAATTTGATTTGTCAATATCGACTCCCCCAAAATACTGTAGTCGCTTTTTAGTAAGTTTCCTGACAGCAAGAACCATGTTATGATCTGAGAGACCAGTTACAAGATTATAGGTTCTGGTTATTCGTTCTGGTTTATTAGTAAATACCATGTCAATAAGTGTTCTGGATTGTTTGGTTATCCTGGTGGGTCCTTTGATGATTTGCTGGTAATTAAATTTAGTCATGAGGCTTTTCAGTTTTTGTTTGTCTTTTTTATCAGACCAGTTGATATTAAAGTCACCATGAATTATTGTTTCTCTGTTCTTCTCAAGTTGTTTAACCAGATCACTTAATTCATTATAAAAGGAAGAGTTGTGTGACGGTGGGTTGTACACTACTGCAATGTTGAAATTCATTACCGGAGAGAGACATACATTAACAGCTAAACATTCAAGTGAAGTATTCAAATCAACCAGTTGACATTTATATTTCTCTTTGATGTAAATTAAAACACCTCCTCCCCTCCCTACCTGCCTGTCTTTTCTAAAACACTGGTAGCCCACAATATCGATCATATTAGTGTCTATGTTACTGTGTAGCCAGCTTTCTGAGAGACAAAGGTAGTCCAGATTTGAGTCCAACAGCAACACCGAAATCTCATCTCTTTTGGGGATTATGCTCCGTATGTTTAAATGACCGCCGAGGATCCCCTTTGGTTTAGCCTTGGTGTCCCAAAGAACTCGTGCATGATTAACAGTTTGGAAAAATAAATGTTGTTTTTGCTTTTGTACAGCTCGGTTTTGTGCTAACCCAGTGGTCTGCTGTTTAATAGTGGCAGGTCCAGGGTTAAGGTGAATATCTCCTGCCAGAAGTAGCAGAACTAACAGAACTTTAACTGTATATCCTCTGCCATATTGTGATTTTTGCTTAACAGCCATTTTTGCTTAACCAACAGGACACAGAGAGTAAGGGTCAATGGTACATTGTCTGACCTAAAGTGCTCTTCTACTGGCTCTCCTCAGGGGTGTGTGTTGTCGCCACTACTCTTCATTCTGTACACAAATATGTGTCAGAGCAGACATGACAACAGACACATTATTAAAGTATGCTGATGATTCAGTTATTGTCAGTCTCCTCCAGGATAGTGAGAGTGGCCACGGCCCAGTAGCTGATGATTTTGTTCACTGGTGTGAGGACTCCTACCTGCAGCTGAATACGACAAAAACTAAAGATGTGATTATTGACTTTAGGAGGAAAACTCCCAGGCACAAAGTCACTGTACTAAAAGGCCAGACCACTGAATGTGTACAATCCTACAAATATCTTGGGACGATTATTGATAGTAATTTAAACTTTGAAGAGAACTGTGAAAGGGTGTGCAAAAAGGGTCAGCAACATTTGCATTGTTTAAGGAAACTTGCACGCTTCCAAATTGACCGAACCATAATGACAATATTTTATCGGGCTTTTATTGAATCTGTTTTATCCTTTTCTTTAGTGTCATGGTTTGGTCAGATAAAACTGAAACAGAGGAAATCCTTGGATCAGGTAGTTAGATGGTCCAGTCGTTTGCTTGGTGAGTCACAGCTGAGCCTGACATCCCTGTACACCAGACAGGTACAGAGGATTGCTACCTCCATTTTAAATGATGACTCCCACCCTTTGCACTGCAACTTTCAGCCTCTTCCCTCAAGACGGAGGTTTGCTGTCCCAAAAAGTAAAACCCAGCACTACAAAAACAGCTTTGTTCCTGCTGCTGTCAAAGAGCTGAACAAGTTGTAACAATATATTGCACATAATTTAGTTACCTATTTATTAACTCCATTTTATATTTACTTATTTTTGTAGGATTTTTATCTGGGTTCTAAATCTTTTATTGGGTTTTAGACCTTTGAGTTTTTAACCTCTTCGACTAGTCTTTAACTTTTTAATATGACCCTTCTCTCTTATCTCTGGTTTTTCTCTCATCTCGTTGTCTTTATATCCTGATTGATGGAGCCTTGAGTATTTTTATCATGTTTATAGTCAGCGTCATGTGTGCCTGCGTTTGTGTTTATGTTAAATATAATTGTGGTTTGTAAATATGGATGTCACCAGACTGCAAAACAAATCTACCTACGGGTACAAATAAAGTAACCTGAACCTGAACCTGAACCTGAACCTGAAGGCTGCAGTGAGGGGCAATATTTACGTGTTCTGCTTGCAGGTGGAGATTTGGGGAGAGGAGGCTGAGACTGCAGGTCGGATGGTGGAGGCTCCTGAGGTGGAGGTGACCCAGAGATGAGCAGGGAGACGTGGCAGAGGAATCCAGAGTCACACAATGAGCAGGTGAGTGGCAGGCTTACTTTGATCCGGGATTGGTGGAGGACAGGGTCAGGGCAGAGTTGCAAGCGAGCTGGAGCACACACACGATGATGAGCAAGAATAGTATCCTTGTGAAGCATAGGGTCTTGTGGCAATGTAGGCTGTGGCGTTGAAACAATCCCACAGGGAAATGATGCCAGCTCACCCCTTAAGTAGGGTGGAACCCAGTGGCTGTACGGCTGAAGCAGATGAGAGATGATTAATGATGGAGTGTGTGTGTGTGTTCTTGCTCACCATGTGTCATGACACAGTTGTAGTTATAAAATCATTATTTATTTATTCTTAAATTTGAAAGCGATTAGAGGTATGGTGTCACAAACCAAGCCAGTGTTATCCTGTAGGCTCGGTTCTGATGACAGGCAAGTATTTTTTCATTGTATACCATCTTATGACACTGAATCTTACCTGTCTCCTGAAGGAGAGGCCCAGTTTCAGCAGTCTGCTGGGTCCTCTCCTCCAGTTGCAAATATTAATTCTGTTCTTCCCCTCTCTCTGTGTCTCCTCCAATTTTTCCTGAGGGTCCTGGGCCCTGGAACCTAGCCGCCGGACGATGGAAGAGCCTGAGGCCCTGGAGGATTCCAGTCCAGAGCCTGCACGGAGCCAGCCCTCAGCCTCCTTGCTGGATTCGTCTCGGGGGCGGGGGGTGGGGTGGGGTATTTCATCAGAGGACTGTGGGACTGCCATAACCATCTTGCCAGCTGCGGAGGTGACTGCAGCAGATTGGGAGCCTGAGCTGGACCTCCTGGAGGCCGGGCCCGAGTCTTCATCGTCGGGATCGATGGAGCCCTGGACAGCGGTGGAGCTCGAGCTCAGGCAAGTTTTCTCTCTTGTGTTTCAAATGTCAGTTTTAGAGAGATCTTGTCTGGCTCAAGGTGAGGAGAATCAGGTGCAGCATGCAGCTGCTCCTGAAATCCCTTTGCCGGGCTCTGCCACTGCCGGCGACCCTAATAACCTGGTTTCTTCTCCCGCTCCCGAGTTTTCTTCTAGGGTCACCGGAGAGGAGCCATCGTCACCAGGGGTCACCTTGGAACCAGGTCCGCTGCCTGACGACGTTGTGGGTCCAGCTCCCCTACTGCCTGAGGCCGTCATGTAGGTCCCTCCGCAGGCTGTATCTCCATGGGTGCAGCAGGCTGGCTTTGGACCATCGTGGGGGCTGCACTCCAGGATCAGCCCGACATGGGTGCTGTGCTCCTGCTCGGACCCGTCATGGACGCCTCGCTCCAGCGTGGGGTCCACCGAGGGTGCAGCATTGGCCTGGTCGGGGTCCATCATGGGTGCTGCTGAGCTCCAGCTGGAGTCCACCACAGGTGCTGCAGAGCTTCAGCTGGAGGCCACCACGGGTGCTGCAGAGCTTCAGCTGGAGGCCACCGTGGCTGCAGTGTTGGCCTGGTCAGGGTCCACCGCAGGTGCAGCTGTGTCCCAAGCCGGGACCACCAAGGGTGCTGCGGACCAGCCTGAGGACGCCACAGCCTTCTTCTCCTCCCAGTCCAACGCCATGGGGGTTCCCTCCCTTCGGTCCGGTCACCCACCAGCGAGCTTTCCGATGGGCAGGCCACCTCCTGCGTCTTCCCACCGGTCCTGGTGGCTGAACAGCGCTGGCCGACCACCGGAGGAACTGAGTCTCTGGGCCAGATGGCCTGTGTTTTCTGGCAGGCCACCAGACTTTGTTCATTGGACTGCCTGCTGGGCCTGCAACTCTGGGCGGCCTCCCAAGCCTCCATGTCTTTGGACTTGGGGGGGTTAATTGTGGACCCTGGGTGGGGTATTGTGTTCCCTCCTTTGCTGTTCCCCTTACCTCCCACCCGAGTTTGTGTTGTTGTTCCTGTTGGAGTTGGGGGGGGGGGGGGGTCCTTCCTTGTGATGTTACCGTGGGTGTCTAGAATCCACCCCTAGAAGGGGGGGCTCTATCACGAACCGAGCCCGTGTTATGCTGTAGGCCCAGTTCTGACCATTCTCTGTGGCTCAGGCATCGGGTTTATTATGTATTGTTATCTTTTGAGTTCTTGCTGTTTTTATGTCTGTGTTCCTTTTCTTTTCCATGCTTGTAGCCGCCGCTCTGGCTGGCGGTTGCTGGGCAGCCGTTTGACCCACTTTCAGGTGGGCGCAGTCCGACCACGCCCCCTCTCTCTTTTGACAGTCAGCTGTTTTGCCCCGGTAATTATCTTTCCCACGCCTCGCCCAGATGTGTCCAATCTGTGACGCCAGCAGTGTTTGTACTTAGGCAGCTCTTGCCAGTCAAACACTGCTGGACCATTGTAAGAGTTTACATGGTTGTTAATCCCCGTGTGACCGTCACGTCGCTGAAAGGTTGTGTGTGCTCGGGAGAGGCTTGGACTACTTGGTCTGCTCCTGTGTTCGTGAGTAGTATTGTTAGCGTTTCTGTGAGCAGTTGTGCTGCTACGCTTGACTGGTAGCGTTTCTTTGTGCGGCACAACTGCTACGCTTAGGCTGTAGTCCAATTTCTCCTCCCCGGCCAGTTGAGCCTCTTTAAGGACTCCCAAGTTCTCCTGAGCGTTAATGTTATTCGTCCTGTTAGTCTTGTGGCCACCGTGCACAGTGGTCTGCCCGCTGCACGTCTAGCCGTGTGAGCCCTTTTGTGCACAACTGTTGCATTTTTTGTAAAATCTTTATTTTTGAACTGTTTGTCTTTTTGTGTCAATAAATGTGTGTGTGGTGCAACCTGCGCTTAAGTCCATTCCTCCTTCTCCTCCGTGCGCTGCGTAATAGTGCACGAGTAGGCTTATGACAAAAGGTGCATTTCCATTGCCTAATTTGGTCTTGTTAATTTGCTCAGTGCACACACCGGTTTGTAACTATGTTCCATTTTGTCCGCCTGTTGTTTAAGGGATGTAGCCCCTCACCAGGGTGCTGCATCCTTGTCATTATTTGGTATTTACCCACACTTCTGTCTGTTCTAGTGAGGATCCTAGTCTATGAGTTTTTGTCTGCCCTGCCTTGATCTGCCAAGTTGTGAGTTTTGCCTGCCAAGCCTGAGTTTCGTTTCGTTTCAGCTTCTGAGCTGCTTTACTTTGTTTTAATAAATGATGTTAAACTCTCACTACGCATCTGAGTCCAGTTATCTGCCCTGCCAGTGCTTAAATCATAACATTTCTGGCATCCATCTATCTTCTTCCGCTTAATCCTTTTCGGGTCGCCGGGGGCTGGAGCCTTTCCCAGCATCTTCTGCATATTTAGTTATATTTTTGCTGTGATGCTACGTTGATAGAGAATGAGCTTTGACGTCATGTTGCGCTGCATTCTGGGCCGTTGTCATTGTCATGGTCTGGCTTCTTTGTTTACCTGTAGCCTAGGCAACTGCTAACAGGAACAGACATACGTGCAATGGAACCGAGCAAACAAAATTAAAATTCCTTATTCAGAGAAGCTGAGAAAGGAAGCAAAGGAGCATTACATGCAAAAAATTAAAGAAATAAACATGACTGATCCGTATGAGCACAAGAAATGGTCCACAGATCTCGACCAACAGCCTCGAGTCACACTGTCAGATATGTTTACCTGCCTGGTTTGTGGGGTGAGCGCATACACCCATGAGCAATTTAAAAACTATGAATGATTAGAGGCTCATGTTCAATTCACCAGTGGATGGGTCGAGCCACCTCAAATATTCCAGGTGATTGGCCAGAAAACCATTGTTCTCACAAAAGTAAGCAATCATTGTTTCTACACAGTTTTCTGCACTAGTGTGTGTCTGTAACTACATGCATTTCTAATTCCCAGCTGTGAAATGTTGGATTTATGTTCAAATTTGTCATATGATGCTTGATAAGTATGTATATACACATTATTACCAACAGGACATGAAATACTAATCCAGCAATGTGATAAACCCTATGTTTGCGCTGGTCCACCAATAAAAATAACTGGCATAATTAGCCACTGTAAAAACATACTAAATCAGGACAGTGATGTTTTTAGAGTCACCTAAGAGAGGAGAATCTGCTGAATCTAACGATACCAAACATTCTATAGACTTCAGTTCCCAGCTGATTTTAAATCTATGCTTAATTAAGGCAATGTGCGCTCTGGGAATTCCCTTCCACTGCGCACAGAAGGGGAATTCCAGTACCGCGTGTAGCAGTTTGTGTCCAGGGGCCTCATGTACAAAGACATGCATGGATTTTCTACTGAAAGATTACGTACGTTTAAATCAAGAAAACATCTTACGCAAAACAAATTTTAAAAAATCAAGATGTATGAAACTGTGCGTACACAGGAATCCAAGCACATTTTCTTTATACATCCCAATCTACTTGAAATTGAACACACGTGAGGAAATACTGGACTCCTCCCTTGACACGCCTTAATTTAAATATGCAATTAGATGCAAATAGATATGCAGATGGATATATACAAGCGCTGCATATTTGATTCTAATGTATTCAAGATCAAAAATAATGGATTTAATGGAATTTCAACAGACTGAGCTGGAGGCGCTCCTGAATGAGGTAGAGGCACATAAAAACGTGTTGTTTGGCACACTGTCCTCTGGCCTTAGCGTTGGATACAGGAAATTCAATAGCCTGCTCATGGCTAGTTTATGTCACGCCGCGCCGCTCATCAGCGGCGCCAGCTGCACGCACACCTGCACGTCATCAGTGGCGAGGGATTTAAGCCGCCTCGCCCTGGGCTTCGGCCTGAAGCCGTCAGACTTCACTACGGATTGCTGTGAGTTCCCTCTCATTCTCAACAAACATTGCGGTAAGAAGATCTTACCTTTTTCTTCTCCAAGTCTGCTCCCCTGTGCACAGGTGGATTTCCCGGCGGCGGACTATTCCTCTCCATCGCCTGTTCCTCACTGCTGCACCGGACTCTCCAGGTGGCTGTCTACCGGACCTCGTTCCTTGCTGTGCCAGTCATCCGCCCTTTCCAAGTAAGCTCCTTCCCCACTTGTATATCTCCTGTGTTGGTGTGTGCCCGTCACCCTTCTCCCTGTGCTTTTCCCATAGGGTTGTCCGGCTGTACGGTCTCCTGCCTCTGTGCCCGAAGCAGACGGCGCCACCAACACATTCACATCTCGCAGACACACATTCATACACCCTTGTTGTCAATAAAGCTATTTGAGCTACTCTGAGCCTGTTTGTGTGCGTCTCCTGAGCCGTGCATTATGTCAGTACGGCTTCAGCAGAGCGGCTCGGCAGACAGCGGGCTCGCACACCGGCTTACCACTCTCGAGGCTCGAGTGGACCAAATAGCTTATCAGCAACAGGTGATACTCAATCAATTGATAACTATAACTAACCGATTGGACCGCTTGGACCCCCAACAGCCGTTCCCCCCTGCTCGTCAGGGTGGCGCGGCTCCTGCTGCTCCAGTGGCCGTCCAGCAGGCTCCGGGAGCACCGACTCGGCTCACGCCCATTCTATCCCCCGCCCGCTTTAGCGGTAAGCTCGGCGGAGCGCGGGGGTTCATAATGCAGTGTGAGTCCGTGTTCCACCGTGTGCCCGGAGACTTTCCCTCAGATCATAGCCGAATTGGTTATATCGGGAATCTCCTAGAGGGGCGAGCATTAACCTGGACTTACGCCGTAATGGCGAGGCCCAGTTATGCCACCCTCACGTATGACCAATTCGTGAGACGCTTCCTGGAGGTCTTTGACCACTCTCGTACCGAGACGGTCCAGGTCGATCGGCTTCTCAGCCTCCAGCAGGGAAGCCGGTTGGCAGCGGACTATGCGGTCGACTTCCGGGTAGCGGCGGAGGAATTGGGCTGGGAGGAACGCTCCCTCTGTGGCCTTTTCCTCCGCAGTCTCAACGATGATCTGAGGGATGAACTGGCTGGACGGGATATCCCGGAGACTCTAGCGGAGCTAACGTCTCTTGCCATCAGTTTGGATAACAGGCTGCGCGAGCGCTCCTCGGGGCGGAAGTCGTCTTCTTCTCGCCCTCGTGGAGCCTCGTCGCGCCCGTTCCAAGCTCGCCCCCTGGCGACGCCGTCACCATCGCGCCCCGAGGAGTCGGAGCCGATGGTGACGGGCTGGACAAAGCTCTCCCCGGCGGAGAGACAACGCCGCCGTGAGTTGAATCTCTGCATGTATTGCGGAGATAATCAACACACGGTAGAGCTTTGTCCACAGAAGCCAAACGGCGGGGTCCGCGAGTCACTGTAGGGGGCCTCGCGGACGTCAGTCGGTTAAGTCCCCTCACCCAATTGAAGCTGCTCGTCCGATTTTGTCACAACTCCACTGGGCATCTCACTCACGCACTGGTGGATTCGGGCGCGGAGGGCAGTTTTATTTCACAAAGCCTGGCAACCCGATTGGGCATCCACTGCCAGGCATTAAAAACCCCTATCTCCCTGGTCAACCTCTCCCGTGTCTCCCTGGGGAGAGTAACACACCAGACCGTCCCCATTCCGGTTATCATATCTGGAAACCACCGGGAGGAGATAACCTTCTACGTCCTGCCCAACTCTGTGTCGCCCGTCATCCTGGGGTATCCCTGGCTACGCCTCCACAACCCCGTTTTGGATTGGAAGTCCGCCAGGGTGTCGGCATGGAGCACATTCTGCATGAGCACCTGTCTACAGTCCGCTGCCTGCTCTCCGTCCTCTCCTCCTACACCTACGGACGCTGCGCCCCCGGACCTGTCCCTGGTGCCATTGGAATTTCACGACCTGGGTATGGTATTCAGCAAGTCCAAGGCGATGTCTCTTCCTCCTAATAGGCCCTATGACTGCGCAATTAACCTCCGCCAGGGGGCACCCTTACCCTCTGGGCGACTCTACAGCCTGTCAGCGCCGGAGAAGGAGACCATGAACGCTTACCTCAAGGAGTCGCTGAGTGCTGGGATAATCCGCCCATCGTCATCACCTGTGGGGGCAGGATTCTTCTTCGTGGGTAAGAAGGACGGGTCCCTCCGTCCTTGCATCGACTATCGCGCCCTAAACGACATTACGGAGAAGGATCGCTACACCCTGCCCCTCATGGACACCGCCTTCCACTCCCTCCAGGGGGCGACTTGGTTCACCAAGCTGGATCTACGCAGCGCATACCACCTCGTCCGGATCCGGGAGGGAGATGAGTGGAAGACAGCCTTCCGTACCCCGAACGGCCACTTCGAGTACCTGGTGATGCCGTTCAGGTTGACCAACGCTCCAGCCGTCTTTCAGCGCCTTATCAACGATGTCCTCCGGGATTTCATTGGCCTTTTTGTGTTCGTCTACCTGGATGACATTCTCATCTTCTCCAAATTCAGGGACGAGCACCGGGTCCACGTGAGGCGGGTCCTCCAAAGACTGCTGGAGAACCGGTTGTATGTGAAGGCCGAAAAGTGCGAGTTCTATGCGAAGACAACATCCTTCCTCGGGTTCATCATCTCCCATGACCAGGTGCTTCCGGACCCAGAGAAGGTGAAGGCGGTGGTGGAATGGCCCACACCTGCATCAAGAAAACAGGTGCAGCAGTTCGTCGGGTTTGCAAATTTCTACCGCCGCTTTGTCCCAAATTTTGGCACCATCATCGGTCCGCTGACCCGCCTCACGTCCCCTAAGGTCCCATTCCGGTGGACCGAAGAGGCCGCGGCTGCCTTTCAGGCGCTGAAGGCGGAGTTCTACTCCTCCCGGGTCCTTAGCCAAGTCAACCCTGCGCTGCAGTGCATCGTGGAAGTGGACGCTTCGGACACAGGAGTGGGGGCGGTTCTATCCCAGCGGTCGCCAGATGACGGAACCAAGCGGTCCTGCGCCTTCTTCTCCCGGCGCTTGTCCCCGGCGGAACGGAATTACGACGTGGGGGACAGAGAGCTCCTCGCCATCAAGCTCGCGCTACAGGAGTGGCGTCACTGGCTAGAGGGGGCGAACCTGCCGTTCGTGGTCCTGACGGACCACAAGAACTTGGAGTACCTAAGATCTGCCAAGCGCCTGAACGCCCGCCAGGCGCGCTGGTCCTTGTTCTTTGCCAGGTTCCAATTCACCATCACCTTCAGGCCTGGCTCCAAGAACGGCCTGCCCGACGCCCTCTCTAGGCAATTCGCCCCTGAGGAGTCAGAGGACACGGTCCACACCATCCTACCCAGGTCGTGCGTCGTGGGAGCCGTCACCTGAGACATAGAAAGCAAGATCCGGAAGGCGCAGGAAGTGGAACCTGACCCTGGCGGCGGACCGGAGGGGAGGCTGCCGTGCCATCCACGGTTCGGGGGGAGGTAATCCACTGGTTGCACACATCCAAGCTCACCTGCCACCCTGGCTCCTCCCGGATGATTGACCTCCTCCAGCGGTCCTTCTGGTGGCCGGGCCTGTGGAGGGACGCTGCCCGCTACGCCCGGGCCTGCCCAGTGTGTGCCACCAGCAAATCAGGTAATGCCTCTCCAGTGGGTTTGCTCCAGCCTCTGCCCATCCCTGGCAGGCCCTGGTCGCATATCGCCCTGGATTTCGTCACCGGACTCCCAGTCTCTAAGACCTTCGACACCGTCCTGACCATCGTGGACCGCTTCTCCAAGGCGGCACACTTCGTTCCCCTACAAGGTCTCCCAACTGCCCTGGAGACGGCGGACCTCCTAATCCAGCACGTGGTCAGGCTGCATGGGATTCTGGTGGACGTGGTCTTGGACCGGGGGCCCCAATTTTCTTCAGAGGTTTGGAGGTCGTTCTGCAACGCCCTGGGAGCCAAGGTGAGCGTCTCCTCCGGCCATCACCCCCAAACCAACGGGCAGTGTGAGTGGACCAACCAGGAGCTGGACGTTGCGCTTCGCTGCGTCACGGCGTCCAAACCAACGTCCTGGAGTAACCACCTCGCCTGGGTTGAATACGCCCACAACACCGCTCGCTCTTCTGCTACAGGGATGTCCCCCTTTAAGGCGTCCCTGGGTTACAACCCCCCGCTGTTCCCGGCGCAGGAGAGTGAGGTAACTGTCCCCTCAGTACGGGCGCATCTCAGGCAGTTCCGCTCCATCTGGGCGTCAGCGCGCAATGCGCTTTTACGCACGGCGGAGCGCAACAGAGCCGTGGCGGACCGGCACAGAAGACCTGCCCCGGCGTACAGAGTTGGTCAGCAAGTCTACGTGTCGACCCAGGACGTGATTTTAAAGGGCGAGAGGAGGAAGCTGGCACAGCGTTTTATGGGCCCATACCCCATCACCAGGATCATCAACCTGGTGGCTGTGCGTGTAGCTATTCCCCCCTCCCTCCGCATCCACCCCACCTTCCACGTGTCCAAGGTGAAGCTGGCAGTCTCCGACCCCCTTTGCCCTCCTCCTGCTGCGCAATCCGCGCCCCGGATGATTGATGGCCATCCGGCCTGGCCTGTCTCCTCCATCTTGGACTCCCGGCGCCGGGGTCGTGGGTTGCAGTACTTGGTGGACTGGGAGGGCTATGGGCCTGAACATCGGCAGTGGGTACCCTCGTCGTTTGTGTTAGACCCATCGCTCATCGCTGAATTCCACCGAGCGCACCCAGAGAAGCCATCGCCAGGAAGCGCTGCTAGAGGGGGGAGCACTGTCACGCCGCGCCGCTCATCAGCGGCGCCAGCTGCACGCACACCTGCACATCATCAGCGGCGAGAGATTTAAGCCGCCTCGCCCTGGGCTTCGGCCTGAAGCCGTCAGACTTCACTACGGATTGCTGTGAGTTCCCTCTCATTCTCAGCAAACATTGCGGTAAGAAGATCTTACCTTTTTCTTCTCCAAGTCTCCTCCCCTGTGCACAGGTGGATTTCCCGGCGGCGGACTATTCCTCTCCATCGCCTGTTCCTCGCTGCTGCACCGGACTCTCCAGGTGGCTGTCTACCGGACCTCATTCCTTGCTGTGCCAGTCATCCGCCCTTTCCAAGTAAGCTCCTTCCCCACTTGTATATCTCCTGTGTTGGTGTGTGCCCGTCACCCTTCTCCCTGTGCTTTTCCCATAGGGTTGTCCGGCTGTACGGTCTCCTGCCTCTGTGCCCGAAGCAGACGCCGCCACCAACACATTCACATCTCGCAGACACACATTCATACACCCTTGTTGTCAATAAAGCTATTTGAGCTACTCTGAGCCTGTGTGTGCGTCTCCTGAGCCGTGCATTATGTCAATTTACTGTTTTCCTTTATTCAGACAGGGATGAGAAGGAGATGTTTATTTCACCTTGACATGTTTCGACTGATGTCTGTAGTTGTCCTCAGAAGTGTCAGCTGATCGCTGTGATTTGTGACCAACCAGGTGGATCAGCTCATTGAATAAAGAAAAACAGTAATGAAAAAGAAGACAACATGAACCTATTTAGTGGGTAGCTATGGTCACCTGTCAGTTGAAAGCAGATCATATCAGACTTGACAAGTACATATTTTATGTCCAAAATGCAAATCTCATCCTTTATAGTTACGTATATACAGTACAACTTACATAGATTATACACACTACTATTGTAAATGAACGAAGTGCACTGGGGAAAGTGTGACAATAGCCACGGTTACATGGACAAAATTTCTACAATCTGATTACAATTCAGATCAGAACTTTACTGTTTACATGGATCCTGAAAAAGCTCATCCGATTAGGACATGTGTTTCCATGTGTTGCACGTTTGAACGGACTAAATCATTTTGACATGCGCCTGTCGACATTCCGAAAATAGTAGAAGAAGAAGCAACTTCTGGTGTAAACAAACCCCGCGTCATGTCTTTCTCTTTTTGAAATGGACCTGTACTGTGTTATTCAGACTGTACTTTTGCTTCTGCTGGTCTCCGTAATGAAGCTACAAGTACGTACTTCTGCATATGACGAACAGAGGGAGACAGCAAGACGATACAGACCAGTTTTGTTTTACTCCTGCTATGTCTTCTGCTAGCTGCTGGAAATACGTCACGTTGACGTGTGGCTGACGTACAGACATGTGCAGTAAGCATATTTTCTGCCCAGCCTCCGGAATAAGTGTTGATATGCGCACCAATCGGATTAACAATCGGCATAACCCACCCGTCTCAATCGGAATGAAATTTTGATCCATATGAGTGTGATCAGGTCAGAATATTCAGATTGGTGTGTTTACATGAAGCATTTTTATTCCGATCAGGCTTTTAATCCGGATACTTGTGTTCATGTAAACATGGCTAGTGTTGCATTTCAAACTTTACGCATGTGTTTGTTGACATAACTACTGTACACACAGAAGCAGTTGGGAGCTTGGTAGAATGCTGTGAAACTGTAGTTTAATCAGCAAAAAAAGGAAGTCACTTACTCGAACTACTGACTTGTAATGAAGCCTTGAAGACAGGGTGATATTTGGGGGCGCACGGGCACGTTGCGCATGAGGTGGGTTATATAGGACAATTACATCAATTTACTCACCAAGAAGCCACCCATCCCATACAGTGCCAGCTTGTAGTTTGTTCCCAACAATGCTCTTCATTAGAAAGAACGAATCGTGCGTTAAACCAGGCCACCTTGCAACAATGTTGGTTAGTCGCATTTGCGCATCACATAGAATTTGTATATTGATAGAATGGAAATGTTTCCTGTTAACATACACATATTCATCTTGTGAAGGTGATTTTATAGCCAATGTGTGTGCAGTCCATAGCTCTGATTACACGAGGAAAACTGGCTCTTGCTGCAAATTGCGCTTTGATGTTGGCCTGTTCAACTGCATTGTATGGGAATATGATGTACCTGTGTGACAGCTGGATAATGCCATCCCACACAGCTGGCATAGCTCGGCTCAGGGTCGACTGGGAAATTCCCGGTCGGTCTGCTAGCTCCCTCTGGAATGCCCCTGTATCCAGGAACCCCAGTGTTGTCAGCACCTGCACTAGGACGGGCAGCGCACGGCTTCTTGGTGTGTTGCACTCCAAGAGCAGCCGTAGCTCTGAGCATAGTTCCACAAGGACTGCCCATGGAAACTTAAACAGGCTGACAAGCCAGTCATCATCCTGAGCCAGAAAATCTTCTCTGTTTCTAAATACCCTTTCTCTTCTCACTGCGCTATTTGATATATCCTCTAATAAAGCTAACGCCATTGTTGTTACAGGCATTTTCTGCACTTCTTTGCGCTTGCTTTTATTTCCACTCATCTAATTGTGCACACAACCCAGCCACAGGGGGTGTACAAGCCAGTGTACTCCTAGTGCTGGTCCCAAGCCCGGGTAAATGGGGAGGGTTGTGGAAAGAATGTCATCTGACGTAAAACCTTTGCCAAATCAAACATGTGGATCTTGACGAATGAGACTTTCATACCGGATCAGTCGAAGCCTGGGTTAACAACGACCACCACTAGTACTGCTAACCATCAGGGTGCCGGTGGAAATTGGGCTGCTGTTGGTCGAAGATTGAGAAGGAGCAGAGGGGGAAGGCAGGTTAGGAGAGAGAGCGAGAGAACAGGAAAGGTAGAAGTGTGGAGATGAGAGTAGGGACGCTAAATGCAAAGACCATGACTGGTAAAGGCAAAGAGTTGGCTGATATTATGGAGAGGAGAAAGGCAGATATACTGTGTCTTCAAGAAACCAGATGGAAGGGAGCAAGGCTAGGAGCATTGGAGGTGGATTTAAACTGTTCTACCATGGTGTAAATAGGAAGAGAAATAGAGTAGGAGTAATCTTGAAGGAAGAGTATGTGAAGAGTGTTCAGGAGGTAAAGAGGGAGTCAGACAGGACCATGAGTTTGAAGCTAGAAGTCAAAGGTGTGATGTTGAATGTTGTCAGTGTGTATGCCCCACAAGTTGGATGTCAGGTAGAAGAGAGAGGAATTCTGGAGTAAGTTGGATGAAGTGGTAGAGAGTGTTCCCAGGGGGCAGAGTGGTGATTGGAGTGGACTTTAATGGGCATGTAGGTGAAGGGAACAGAGGTGATGAGGAGGTCCTCGGTAGGTATGGTCTTAAGGAGAGAAATGTGGAAAGACGTGTCACGGGGTGGAAGTATTTTATTGTGTTTTTTGGATTTTATAGTTTTTAAATATATGTTGCATGTTTACAGTATTTATAGTTTGCATGTTTTGTAGTTTTTATATTTTAGCCTGTGTGATTTTAATTGGAAGTGTTGTCTACTTCCACCCTGCGCTTCCCCTAATTACTGATCAGCAGCACCTGTGTTGATTGGGGAAGTGCAACACCTGTGGCTGCTCATGATATAAAAGGTGCTCTGGCAGTCCAGAGGGGAGAGCTTTGCCAGGAGGAGAGAGCCCGGCTGGAGGAGGGCCTGCTTGGAGGAGAGCCCCCCAACTGGAGGAGAGCCCTGTCAGGACCGCCGGCCAGATGAGGGCCCTGCTGGACAGGAGGAGGCTCCTAGTCCCAGGAAAACAGCTGAAGGAGGGCATGACTGAGGAGGAGGAGCAGTAATGGCCCAGGACCACCATGGTGCAGGCATTTGGGGGAGGATACTTCTGTGTGGAGCAGTTGGGGTGCTGCAGGCAAAAGATGGCAAGGGGCAGAGTGAGGAGCTCTGCCTGGGGTGCTAGGATCCTGGTTTCCAGATAGCAGCAGCCCATGACATTGATGATGATGATGATGACGCTGAGAAATCTGGATATACTGCTGGCAAGTGTCTTCCTTGTACAGGTTTCCTGAGGGCATCTGTGTTGTGGTGGCAGATGGAGCCTGGCCTGGAAGAGTGGATCCTCCTCCTCAACTTTTGTGGACTTTTGTTTTTTTTTAGCCCACTATTAGTATTTTTAGCTTAGGTTTTTTTTAGGCAGTATTTTATCTTATTTTACATTTTTAGATAATTTTAATTCTCAGGTTTTAGTTTAGGCTTTTTATTTTAGTGGGCACTTGTATATATTTTATTGTAAATAAATTCCTTTGAACATCCTCATTTTAAAGCTTCCCCCTTGATTCCAACCAGTGACTCCTCACCTGGTTTCTAAAGAACCTTGTAAGTTACGTTAATTACCCCATCAGTCACGCGTTACAGACAGATGGTTGTGGATTTTGCTAATAGGATAGAAATGGCTCTGGTGAACACATACTTCAAGAAGAGAGAGGAACATAGGGTGACTTACAAGAGTGGAGGAAGGTGCACACAGGTGGACTACATCTTATGAAGAAGGAGAAATCTGAAAGAGATAGGAGACTTCAAGGTGGTGGCAGGGGTGAATGTAGCTGGACAGCATTGGATGGTAGTCTGTAGGATGACTTTGCAGAGCAAGAAGAGGAAAACAGTGAAGGCAGATCAAACAAACCAGGTGGGCTCAAATTCACCCTAAACATAATTACTTACCGAGCTACCACCATTCTGACTACAAAATTTAACAGACAAATGCCAATTAAACAAAAACACGCTGAAATTCAGTGCTACAACAGGCATGTCACCACACAGGTCAATAAAATTGTTATACAAACACTCAACCCAGGCTCATAACTACACACCTCATCATGCCGACCGCACTCACTCAATTTTCTCCTTTTTTTTAAAATTTTTTTTTTACCAGGGCACCAAACAGTGAAACAACATATTATGGGCACCCAGCACAATGCAGACTGATACTATTCATGCTCAGCAGGGATTGCATACGGACAGAGAACCCCTGGGGAGGACAACCAGAACAATGGACTATTGTTATACATCCCTGGATTAAGGAGAGGAAGTCTGGGCGCCAGTTAATCAAGCGATTGATATGTATTGACTGATATGTATATCAATCTGCAAATGTACCATGCATTCTCTCTTGTCAGTATAAAAGAGCTTACTATACATGCCTCAGAAGACAGCATACACAGAACACACACAGGACACACAGCCACAGCGCACAGCGCTACTGTGTGTCTCATGATGGAGGAAATAAAACTCTGAAACCTTCCAGTTTGTCGCATCTCTCCTGAACTTATTTGTTCCTCCACAATATATTCATTCATATATACATATAGATATTCACATCAGAAAAAATAAAAGTTTAGGTAACCCCAACGTCCCTGGGTAGCCACCATCTTCTTCACAGCCACAGAGGGCCTGGGCATCCCTACAGCATTCTCAAGTCCGGCCGCTGCAGCCCCCCAGGGTCGAAACACCCCTCTCTCGCCAACCTTTCTCCAACTTGCCAAATTGTTTTTTTCTTTCTGGACCGAACCCTGCTGTCGACCCATAGGGAAACCCAACCCGGTCTCCTGTGCCCACCACGTCATCTCAGGACCTCCTTCCTGTGTTGTGCTGTCCCGCCGACCCGGTCCAAACCCTCATCCTGACAATGGCGTTTGGCTCTCTGTAAGGCCGTGCCAATTTTTCCTGCTCCACTTACATGTCCTCCAGTTTCAACAGCCCTCTTCACGGGGACCCCGCAGTACCTTCTGGTACCCACACCTAGGGTACCGTGGCCACCAGCACCGGGATCAACCCTCGCTGGATTATCGTCACACCAGTCACCATTTACACCCAGCTCGCCAGACCAGCTCATGTCCCGAACCGTGCCAAATTGTCCCACTCTGCTCTCTTCTCACTTGGTCTCGAACACTTTGACCCCCGGTGGTCGTGCTCCAGGGGCTGCCGAAGCCCGCTCCTCAGCGCTGCATGCTGCCACCGTGTCCGGTCGTTACCGCTCACCTTTATGGTTCACAGTGTTATCCTCACCGACATCGTTCTCCGGTCCGGGCACCTCGACGCAGCTTTCGACTCCCTCATTCCTTGTGTCATGTTGTGTAGCCTCCGTAATCGGCTCCTGTTCACCTCCAGGACACGCACCATCACCCTCGTCGGGCCCGCTCACCGACCTGGGCTTCTCACTGCTGCATTCAGCGCTCTCGGTGTCGGCGCTCTGCTGCGCTGTCACTGTGTCCTGCGGCTGCTGCTCCTCCCTTGGGCCGTCAGCCTCTCTGGTCTCACCTAACCGTTGTCCAGCCTCCCACTGCATGGCCTCCAGCTGCGGGGCTAACTCCTGCTGTGCCACCTCTCCGCCGGTGTTGGTTGCGCTTAACTCGGGCTCTCTCCATCTTCGCTCCGGCTCTGGCTGCTTGAGGGGTGAGGGCAATTCCGGGTCCTGCTCATCCTCCATCTCATCATCATCATCTGAGCTGTAGTCACTCTCTGAGTCCCATTCGCTGTCCGTTTAACTCACACTAAGATCTTCAGCTGCACCCACGTCCGCAAAGCCCGTGTAAACCGGTCCTGGGCCGCTGACCATCTGTCCACCAATTTCAAAAGTGAAACCCAGCTCATCAAGCAGGTCCCACCCCATCACATTCTTGCCCCAGCATGCCACCTGGAAGCTGAACGCGGGAATGGTCTTCTCACCATACTGCACCGCCAGCATGATACACCTGCCGTTCCTGGGGTCCTCATCATCTGGCAGTTCCGCCGCATCCGGGGACCGGGGTGTGAACCTCCGAACCCAGGCCTCACTCACGATGGAGCGTGGGGCGGCAGTGGCTAACACCATGGGCACTGTCACACTGTCCAGTTCCACCACCCGTTGCGGTCCAGAACGTCCTTCAGGTTGTGTGATGTTGACACCTTGTCCGCTGTCATCAGTGGCCAGGGGCTCCTTCACACATGGCCCCGGTTCTGCCTCGAGGCCCAGTTTCGTGCCCTTAGCCCTGTTTCGGCACAAAACTAGCCTGTCAGCTAGCCTGTCCATAGGCTCCGACTGAGCCGTTAGCTCTCCCAAGCTAACTAGCTCCGGCGTGTCCAGAGCCACCAGCCTCTTCACCCGCAACTCTCTGGCCCTCGTCTGCTCTGTGAAGTGTGCCTCCATGACCCCGACAGCCTCCACGTAGCCCTCACTCATGCCCAGTGAGTCGAGAATCCTTTGGCCCTCCACGCCGAGGTTACAGGCCAGGTTGGCCCGCCACTGTCTCCCGTCAAGCCGAGGGAAACCCAGCGAGTCGAAAATACTCCTCAAATTCCTGTCTCCACTGCGGCCACGAAATTAACAGGTCACCCGGGCTCTCCAGAAACGGCACAGCTGCTGATTAAACCAGCACGCTCCCATTGGTCTCCTCGTCACCAAATGTTATGTTAGAAAAATGACACGAGACGGAGGGCTTCTTGAGGGACATCCAACTCAGCTTTATCATACAGAACGCTCAACTATATACAGAGTGGGCCATGCCTGCCTGACGTCATCCTGTGGGTGGACACGGCATCCCAGACACCCAAATCCCATACACAACAAGGAGACCTCCAACCATCATCGCTGAATCCCGTGCGCACCTATTGTTTGTTTCAGAAGTTGGTGCGCCTTTGTCATCGGGTTGTGAACTGAAGACTTCTGTATTATTTTCTCCTGAGTTAAAAGATTCTGTATCTATGTCCCCTGTGTTCAATAATTCCTTTTCTGTGTCCCCTAAACTGTGTCTCCAAAATTAGAAATTTCTGCATTTGTGTGTCTTCTTCTTCTTCTTTTAGATTTGATTGGCGGTTGGCAACCAGCTTATACACACGTGGACAAAATTGTTGGTACCCCTCTGTTAATGAAAGAAAAACCCACAATGGTCACAGAAATAACTTGAATCTGACAAAAGTGGTAATAAATAAAAATTCTATGAAAATTAACCAATGAAAATCAGACAGTGCTTTTGAATTGTGGTTCAACAGATTTATTTTAAAAAACAAACTCATGAAACAGGCCTGGACAAAAATGATGGTACCCTTAACTTAATATTTTGTTGCACAATCTTTTGAGGCAATCACTGCAATCAAACCATTTCTGTAACTGTCAGTGAGACTTCTGCACCTCTCAGCAGGTATTCTGGCCCACTCCTCATGAGCAAACTGCTCCATTTGTCTCAGGTTTGAAGGGTGCCTTCTCCAGACGGCATGTTTCAGCTCCTTCCACACATGTTCAATAGGATTTAGATCAGAGCTCATAGAAGGCCACTTTAGAATAGTCCAATGTTTTGCTCTTAGCCATTCCTGGGTGTTGTTAGTTGTGTGTTTTGGGACATTATCCTGTTGCAAGACCCATGACCTGCAACTGAGACCAAGCTGTCTGACACTGGGCAGCACATTTCTAGAATACCTTGATAGTCTTGAGATTTTATTGTACCCTGCACAGATTCAAGACACCCTGTGTGCCAGATGCAGCAAAGCAGCCCCAGAACATAACAGAACCTCCTCCATGTTTCACAATAGGAACAGTGTTCTTTTCTTGGTATGCTTCATTTTTGCGTCTGTGAACATAGAGCTGATGTGCCTTATCAAAAAGTTCCAGTTTTGTCTCGTCTGTCCATAGGACATTCTCCCAGAAGCTTTGTGGCTTATCAACATGCAGTTTGGCAAATTCCAGTCTGGCTTTTTTATGATTTGTTTTCAACAGTGGTGTCCTCCTTGGTCGTCTCCCATGAAGTCCACTTTGGCTCAAACAATGACGGATGATGCGATCTGACACTGATGTACCTTGACCTTAGAGTTCACCATGAATGTGTGTAGAGGTTATTCTGGGCTCTCTTGTTACCATTCGTATTATCCGTCTCCTCCTGCAGCCACGTCCAGGGAGGTTGGCTACAGTCCCGTGGATCTTAAATTTCTGAATAATATGTGCAGCTGTAGTCACAGGAACATCAAGCTGCTTGGAGATGGTCTTATAGCCTTTACCTTTAACATTCTTGTCTATAATTTTAGTTGAAAGGCTCCTGCAACAATTTGATTTGAGCAATAATCTGGTGGGTTGGATTCTGGATTTCTTAACCAACAGGACGCAGAGAGTAAGGGTCAATGGTACATTGTCTGACCTAAAGTGCTCTTCTACTGGCTCTCCTCATGGGTGTGTGTTGTCACCACTACTCTTCATCCTGTACACAAACATGTGTCGGAGCAGACATGACAACAGACACATTATAAAGTATGCTGATGACTCAATCATTGTCAGTCTCCTCCAGGATGGTGAGAGTGGCCACGGCCCAGTAGTTGATGATTTTGTTCACTGGTGTGAGGATTCCTACCTGCAGCTGAATACAGCAAAAACGAAAGATATGATTATTGACTTTAGGAGGAAAACTCCCAGGCACAAAGTCACCATACTAAAAGGCCAGACTGTGGCTTATATTAATCATATATTCCATACCTACATATGTATAGACATATTAGAATGTTTAGTGATTACATATGTGGAATGACCTCATGCCTCAGAACAGGACAAGAGGTCTCAACCACCAGCGAGGATCAAAGAGCAGACGGAGTCGCAGCGGTGGAGACCAGATCGATCTCCCTGACCACCCAGGGTCAGGTGGAGGAGACGGAGGAGAATGGAGGGGGGATTATGTTAATGCGGGATGTCAGCTTTGATATGCAATGTCTTTTGTTGAGTGTGGGTATAAGTATGAAGGTCTGACTGCGATCGACCACTTATTCTGCTTCTGCACCGAGATGAGACATGTTAGGGAGGTGAAGCTGATATTAAACTTTGGTTTATAAAATCATATCGCTTCTTCATTTCTAACTCCCTACACTGGTGACCAGACGTGAGGATGGAACAGAGACGTTCTCCCGCGATTAACTCATCGGAGGCGACCCAGGCAAGCGCCGGCGCCCATGCAGACAGGGGAACGGATGGAAGACGTTCCCCCATGGCAGAAGCTACAGAGAGGGCTCAACCGAGCACCATCCCCAGCCCCGCCGTGAGAGCAGAAGAAAGGCGCTCTCACCCGGCGGACACATCAGGGACGGCCCACACAAGCGCCGTCACCGTCAAGCTGCCAGAATTCTGGCAAGAAGACCCGAGCTCGTGGTTCCAGCAAGCTGAGGCTCAGTTTGCACTGGCGGGCATAACGGCAGACGAGACGAAATTTTATCACATCGTCGCCAAACTCGACGCTGCCACGTCAAGATGTGCACGGAGCATAATCCAACAGCCGCCCGCCCATGACAAATACAGAGAACTTAAGGCGACCATCGTCGAGAACTTCGTCCCCTCAGCCGAGGAGGGAGCAGAGAAGATCCTGGCGATCTACGGCCACAGAGGATGCAGACCCAAGGCCCTCATGGAGGACATGCTGCACCTTAAGGAAGAGGACAACGACAACTTCCTCTTCCAATATATTTTCCTCAGCACTCTGCCGCCACACATGAGAGGGACGCTGGTCAACATGCGGTGCAGCACCCAGCAGGACTTCCGCGCGCTGGCCCGAGAGGCGCAGCGGCTCATCAACGCCTGCGGCGAACAGATGGCCACGGCAGCATCCGCAGATCTCAGCGCGGAAGCCCAGAGCAGAAGAGAACCACAGACAACCGAGCAGAGCACGCCTACCATGGCGGCAACACGACCAAGGCGCAACAGGCGGAACGACCTCTGCTATTACCACCACCGTTTCGCCGAGAGAGCGTACAAATGCGTGCCCCCCTGCAAATTCAAAAGTTCGGGAAACGCCAAAGCCGAGAGACCGTTAACAGCTGCGGCTCTCGGCGAGAAAAATAAGCTACTTTATGTGACTGACGGACACACCGGGAGACAGTTCCTGATCGACACCGGAGCTCAGCTGAGTTTTATCACCCTTTCCCACGCAGACCGAGCCATGGGTCCCCGGGGAAATGGAGCGATGGCAGCCAACGGCTCGATCATCAACACCTTCGGTGAAAGGAACCTGCCTCTTTGCATCCACGGCCGCAACTATAGATGGACATTTATTGTAGCGGTGGTGAGCTTTAACTTGTTGGGCGCTGATTTTTTGTGTGCACATGGGTTGTCAGTCGATCTAGCAAATAGACGCTTGGTTAATGCATGTCATTTTCTTCTATCCCCTGCTCAGCTCGAGTTTCTCCACCACCCGTGCAGGCCAGCGTCACAACAGCAGGAGGTAAGTTTGACCAACTCCTCACCCAATTTCCAGCACTCACAGTTCCAAAATTTTCAGCAACAGTAGCGAAACATGGGGTTGAACACTTCATCCCCACAACAGGCCCACCTGTGTTCGCCAAAGCTCGGCGCTTAGACGCGACCAAGCTCGCTATAGCACGGGACGAGTTTGCCACCCTGGAAAAATTAGGCTCGAAAAGCCCCTGGGCATCGCCACTCCACATGGTCCCGAAAACCGACGGTTCTTGGAGACCTTGCGGCGATTACCGCAGATTAAGCAATGCGACAGCGCATGACCACTACCCAATTCCTCACATCCAAGATTTTTCACTACATCTGGCGGGTGCACGCATTTTTTCTAAAATAGACCTGGTCCGCGGCTATCACCAAGTCCCCGTTCGAGCGGAAGACATTCCTAAAACGGCTGTAATAACCCCTTTCGGTCTTTTTGAATTTTTGCGGATGCCGTTCGGCCTCAAAGGCGCTGCTCAAACCTTTCAGCGTATGATGGATGCGGTATTACGCGACCTCCCCTTCGTGTTCGTCTACCTTGACGATATGCTGGTAGCCAGCCCGTCAGAGGAAGAACACGAACAACACCTCACTACAGTTTTTCAGAGACTAGAAGAGCACGGGTTAATAATCAACCCAGCCAAATGCAAATTCGGCGTGTCACAAATTGATTTTTTGGGACACAGAGTTTCACCAAAGAGGGCAGTCCCATTGCCAAACAAAGTCCACGCGGTAGAAAATTTTCCATGACCACAGACGATCAAATCGCTGCAAGAATTTTTGGGAATGGTGAATTTTTACAACCGTTTCCTCCCCCACGCAGCTCAACTCATGCAGCCCCTGTATGCTGCGCTCAGAAAACAAAAGCCTTCCAACGCGGTCGAATGGACCCCGGAGCGCGAACGCGCCTTCGCGGAAGTAAAAAGTGCTCTAGCGAATGCCACTCTGTTGGTTCACCCTGATCCCTCGGCCCGCATAGCGTTAACCACAGACGCTTCAGACCTGGCCATAGGGGCAGTCGTGGAACAACATGTTGGCGGAACCTGGCAACCTTTAACATTTTTTAGCAAATCTTTAAACCAAACCGAGCGTAAATACAGCACTTTTGACAGGGAGCTGCTAGCGCTTCATTTATCCATCCGCCATTTCCAGTTCTGGTTAGAAGGGCGGCGCTTCACGGCTTTTGTAGACCACAAACCGCTCACTTTTGCGATGGCTAAAATTTCAGAACCATGGTCAGGCAGGCAACAAAGACAGCTAGCGGCAATCTCAGAGTTCACCACAGACATTCGACATGTGGCAGGCAAACTTAACGTGGTAGCAGACTGCCTCTCTTGCGCTGTGACATCGCCAGAGCACGAGGAGACAGATTATACTACCTCAGCCGCAGAACTCTTCGCCAACGCGGATGCGTACGTGGCCCCAATTCACGTAGGGATAGATTACGCAGCCATGGCAGAGGAACAAAGGAGTGACGCGGACGTGCGCGCGCTCCTGTCTGGACCAACAGGGTTAAGACTGGAGGAAAGGGGTTTATGTGACGGTGTACCCCCCCTAATCTGCGACGTTTCAACCGGCCGACCTCGCCCGGTAGTCCCAGCTGCATGGCGCCGCCGCATTTTCGACTCGGTTCACTCCCTCGCGCACCCCTGGGTGCGCGCCTCGGTCAAAATGGTCGCCGAAAAGTTTGTTTGGCCGGGCCTGCGCAAAAATGTAAAGGAATGGGCAAAAACTTGCATGTCTTGTCAGCGCGCCAAAATACACAAACACACAAAAGCTCCTCTAGAGCCTTTTCGAATCCCAGCCAGAAGGTTTGACCACGTTCATGTCGACCTCGTGGGACCACTACCTTCGTCTCAGGGTTTCACACACCTGTTAACAATGATAGACCGTACTACGCGCTGGCCTGAGGCGGTCCCTTTGGCGTCAACCACAGCTGCGGAAGTCGCTCACGTTTTTTTAACAAACTGGGTGGCACGTTTCGGCGTCCCATCGGACATCACGTCCGAAAGGGGGCCTCAATTTGTCTCAGTGCTTTGGTCAGCCATGGCCAGCAGCATAGGGGCGACAATTCACCGCACCACCGCATATCACCCTCAGGCTAATGGGTTATGCGAGCGTTTTCACAGATCTTTAAAGGCCGCCCTCAGGGCCTCACTAACGGATACAGATTGGGTGAATAAACTTCCCTGGGTTTTATTGGGGTTGCGTTCTGCGCCTAAAGAGGATCTAGACGCCTCCCCAGCAGAATTAGTTTTTGCACAACCTCTCAGACTCCCAGGTGAGTTTTTACCAGAGAATCCAGAGCCCGGGCATCTTCCAGCCCTGAGGCCTTTAGGCAGCACCGGACCGGACACTCTCCCCGGACCGGCACATCACTCTTTTCCACGGGTTTTTGTCCCCCAAGCTTTAAAAAACGCCGAGTTTGTTTTTGTTAGACACAAAGCTTTAAAATCAACCCTCTGTCCACCATACAACAGACCATTCAGAGTGCTGGAACCTGGTGATAAGCATTTTGTGCTTGATTTAGGGGACAGAAAAGAAACAGTCAGCATTGACAGACTTAAACCTGCCTTCTTGTTGAGAGACGAACCTGCACAGGTGGCGAGAGCACCTCGGCGGGGTAGACCCCCCAAGAAAAAAAATTCAGCCCCCCTGCAGGCAACAAATAACCACTCTCCTCCCCAAGCTGCAGATTCCTTACAGGAGGGTCCCACCAGGACGCCAAAGCGGACCTACAGCAGATTCAGGAGAAGATTAAAACCCAGACGGCACAGGGACTGATGCAAATTGATAAAGAGTTGTTAACTATGTTATCAGATTGTGCCGTGACAGTTTTAAGGCTGATTTGTGACATTACTATACTGTTGTGGTTACCACTGAATTCTCTACGGAGCATGACTGCTGGAAAGATTTTTCCTTGTTTTCCCTGTCAAGAGGTTTAACAGTATAATATGTCATAGAGATTATCTTAAACTGTAAACTTAATTTGATTGTCCTTTTCTTAGTCGTTTGTGGGGGGGGGCTGTGGCTTATATTAATCATATATTCCATACCTACATATGTATAGACATATTAGAATGTTTAGTGATTACATATGTGGAATGGCCTCACCCTCAGAACAGGACAAGAGGTTTCAACCGCCAGCGAGGATCAAAGAGCAGACGGAGTCGCAGCGGTGAAGACCGGATCGATCTCCCTGACCACCCAGGGTCAGGTGGAGGAGACGGAGGAGAATGGAGGGGGGATTATGTTAATGCGGGATGTCAGCTTTGATATGCAATGTCTTTTGTTGAGTGTGGGTATAAGTACGAAGGTCTGACTGCGATCGACCACTTACTCTGCTTCTGCACCGAGAAGAGACATGTTAGGGAGGTGAAGCTGATATTAAACTTTGGTTTATAAAATCATATCGCTTCTTCATTTCTAACTCCCTACACAGACCACCGAATGTGTACAATCCTACAAATATCTTGGGACGATTATTGATAGTAATTTAAACTTTGAAGTGAACTGTGAAAGGGTGTGCAAAAAGGGTCAGCAAAATTTGCATTGTTTGAGGAAACTTGCACGCTTCCAAATTGACCGAACCATAATGACAACGTTTTATCGGGCTTTTATTGAATCTGTTTTATCCTTTTCTTTAGTGTCATGGTTTGGTCAGATAAAACTGAAACAGAGGAAATCCTTGGATCAGGTAGTTAGATGGTCCAGTCGTTTGCTTGGTGAGTCACAGCTGAGCCTGACATCCCTGTACACCAGACAAGTACAGAGGATGGCTACCTCCATTTTAAATGATGACTCCCACCCTTTGCACTGCAACTTTCAGCTTCTTCCCTCCAGACGGAGGTTTGCTGTCCCAAAAAGTAGAACCCAGTGCTACAAAAACAACTTTGTCCCTGCTGCTGTCAAAGAGTTGAACAAGCTATAAAAATATATTGTACATATTTTATATTTACTTATTTTGTATGATGTCACTTGGGTTCTAAATATTTTATTGGGTTTTAGACCTTTGAGTTTTTTAACCTCTGACTAGTTTTTAACTTTTAACTTTAATATGACCCTTCTCTCTTACCTCTGGTTTCTCCCTCATCTCTTTGTCTTTTTCTACCCTGTTTGATGGAGCCTTGAGTATTTTTATCATGTTTATAGTCAGCTTCATGTGTGCCTGTGTTTGTGTCTATGTTGAATGTAATTAGTGGCTTGTAAATATGGATGTCACCAGACTGCAAAACAAATCTACCTATGGGTACAAATAAAGTAACCTGAACCTGAACCTGAATTTTCTTTCTAATCTCCTGAGACAGCTCTCTGCTTTGCTTTCTCTGGTCCATGTTTAGTGTGGTACACACCATGTTAACAAACAGCACAGTGACTACTTGTCACCCTTTAAACAGGCCGACTGACTGATTACCTCCGCCAAGGAGGTAATGTTTTTGCCGGGGTTTGTCTGTCTGTTTGTTTGTCTGTCTGTTGATTAGCAAGGTAACTCAAAAGGTTTAGGACGGATTTCGATGAAACTTTCAGGCGTTGTTGGAAATGGTACAAGGAAGAACTGATTAAATTATGGTGGTGATCCGGATCACCGTCCACAAGAAAACCGCCATTACGGAAAATGCCATTTTCGTGAATAACTACTGAACCACTAATCCTATCATTGTCAATCCAATTGCTAGTCATATGTTCTCATGGTCAAGGAATCTGAAAATGTACACACAAACACTGTATGGGGGGGAACTGTGGCCGCCATTACGGAAAATGCCATTTTCCTGAATAACTACTGAAACACTAATCCTATCATTGTCAATCCAATCGCGAGACATATGTTTTCATGGTCAAGGAATCTGAAAACGTACACACAAACACTGTATGGGGGGAACTGTGGCCGCCATTATGGAAAATGCCATTTTCCTGAATAACTACTGAACCACTAATCCTATCATTGTCAATCCAATTGCTAGTCATATGTTTTCGTGGTCAAGGAATCTGAAAACATACACACAAACACTGTATGGGGGGAACTGTGGCCGCCATTACGGAAAATGTCATTTTCGTGAATAACTACTGAACCACTAATCATATCATTGTCAATCAAATTGCTAGTCATATGTTTTCATGGTCAAGGAATCAGAAAACGTACACACAAACACTGTATGGGGGGAACTGTGGCGCTTGGCGGAGGTCTGCGCTCTCCGAGTGCTTTTCTAGTTTGTCTGTTTGTCTGTCTGTTGGTTAGCAAGATAACTCAAAAAGTTTTGGACGGATTTCGATGAAACTTTCAGGCATTGTTGGAAATGGTAGAAGGAAGAACTGATTAAATTTTGGTGGTGATCCGGATCACCGTCCACAAGAAAACCGCCATTATGGAAAATACCATTTTCGTGAATAACTACTGAACCACTAATCCTATCATTGTCAATCCAATTGCTAGTCATATGTTTTCGTGGTCAAGGAATCTGAAAACATACACACAAACACTGTATGGGGGAACTGTGGCCGCCATTACGGAAAATGTCATTTTCGTGAATAACTACTGAACCACTAATCATATCATTGTCAGTCAAATTGCTAGTCATATGTTTTCATGGTCAAGGAATCAGAAAATGTACACACAAACACTGTATGGGGGGAACTGTGGCGCTTGGCGGAGGTCTGCGCTCTCCGAGTGCTTTTCTAGTTACAAGTTTGTAGACACCTGTGATGTTAATTAGAGGACACATCTTGGTTGTTCAAGATGTGTCCTCTGCTTGAACTGCTGCCTCCGTGACCTGGACCTCCGGAAAAGAGGTAGAAGATGGATGGATGGATGGACGTTTTGGTTGAACATGTCCCTATGTTCACATTATTTTCAATCTTTTCTAGGGGTGCCATCATTTTTGTCCAGGTGTAGAGGATGACTTTCACAAACGAGACTGAGTTTATTTCTCAGGAAAGGTTTATTGTGAGTCTACATCCTCTATCAAGCAAAGTATCTCAGCAAAGAGACAGAACAATCATTCATCACAGCTCTTATACTCTCCAGAGACACAAAACCCCCAACATCAAATATCACATCCCCAGCCCACAGTCCTTCAGTAAACATATAGCTTCCGAGGCTCCTTGGCGTCTCTATTGTCTCTCAACTCCTCAGCCTCGAGGGCTCCTGCTGGGACATTCTCTCCGACTTCCCGTCTCTCAAGAAACCACTTCACACCTCCCGAGGTCTCCGCCGGGTCAGGTCTTCTTGGCCGTTTAGACGTGAAGCTTCCAGAGTATGCACCGTCATGCCTACTGAATATATGTGAGGGAAAATGCATACCATACATGCATACTATATATGCGCCCTAAATGCGTGCCATATAACCCCCCCCCCAAACGTCTAAATAAGGACAACTTACACCCCAGATGCATAGAATCATGACATATCACACAGAACGAAAAAAAAAATTGGCACAACATATCACACATCCCACTGCTTGGGCTTCAACTTCCTGCCATATCTGCTGTGAGCAGGTCTCGCTCTGCCTGTGGCTGTCTCTTGCATCTGTGGATCAGAGTCATTAGCACATCGTTGTGAAAGCTTAGCAGAGTGTCTCCCCGGTGGCCTGCCCTGACGGGGGGCCCTGGCTACCTGCACCTGTTCATCAGCTAACACAAAAGCGGGTTTGAGTCTGTTAATGCAGACTAATTCCCTCCTGTCTCCCAAATCGAGCAAAAAATGCTTTTCCCCGGTTTCTAACACTCTGAACGGTCCATCATAAGGTGGTCTTAAACCTAACCTCTGTGCGTCGTGTCTAACAAAGACGAATTCTGCATTCTTTAAGGCTTTAGGCACAAAAATGCGTGGAAAACTGTGATGAACTGGGCCGGGGAGGGTGTTTGATCCCGCGTCGCTCTGCAGCAGCTGAGCGGGGGGGCGATCTGGTGCGGGGTTCTCAGGAAGGAATTCTCCCGGTAACCGGAGAGGTTGGGCGAAGACTAGCTCGGCTGGAGAGGCTTGCAAATCTTCTTTAGGTGCTGAACGCAACCCTAATAAAACTCATGGAAGCTTATCAACCCAATTTGTGGCCGTGAGAGCCGCTCTGAGGGCTGCTTTCAATGACCGGTGAAAGCGTTTGCACAAACCGTTGGCCTGGGGGTTATACGCAGTTGTGCGATGAATTTTCACCCCCAGGCTGAGTGCCATGGATGACCAGAGCTCGGAAACAAATTGGGGTCCTCTGTCAGACGTTATGTCTGACGGGACTCCAAAGCGCGCGACCCAAGCCGTTAAAAAAGCACGCGCAACGTCTGCTGCTGTGGTTGACGCCAGGGGAATCGCCTCTGGCCAGCGCGTAGTGCGGTTCACCATAGTTAGAAGGTGTGTGAACCCCTGTGACAGCGGGAGGGGTCCCACCAAGTCGACATGCACGTGGTTGAAGCGTTTGGCTGGGATGTGAAAAGGTTCTAGAGGGGCCCGCGTGTGCTTGTGTACCTTTGCTCTTTGACATGCTGCGCAGGCTGCGGCCCATTCTTTGACCTGTTTACGCAGCCCCGGCCAAACAAACTTCTCTCCCACCATTTTGATTGACGCGCGAACGCCCGGATGTGCCAGCGAATGTATTAAGTCAAAAACGCAGCGACGCCACGCTGCTGGGACCACGGGGCGGGGGCGCCCCGTGGAGATATCGCAGATTAGGGGGGGCATACCTCTTTGATGCACCCTGTGCTCCAGCCTTAGCCCTGTTGGCCCAGACTGGAGCGTGCGCACGTCCGCATCGTTAACCTGCTCGGCGGCCATGGCTGCATAATCTAACCCAACGCAGACCGGGGCTGTGAGCACTTCCGCACTGCAAGCCTGGCCCGAGTCTACAGCCGCCGAGTCTGCCCCCTGGGGGCCTGGCAGTGCAACTGCGCGCAAGAGACAATCTGCCACAACATTGTGTTTGCCCGCCACGTGTTGAATGTCAGTGGTAAACTCCGAAATCGCAGCCAGCTGTCTCTGTTGTCGGCCCGACCAAGGCTCTGAAATTTTGGCCATTGCAAATGTTAATGGTTTGTGGTCTACAAACGCGGTGAAACGGCGCCCTTCGGACCAGAACTGGAAGTGGCGGATGGCCAAATGCAGGGCTAAAAGCTCCCTATCAAACGCGCTGTATTTACGCTCGTTATCGCGCAATGTTTTGCTGAAAAACGCAAGTGGTCGCCAGCTTCCTGCTACCAGTTGCTCGACAACCGCCCCCACTGCCACGTCGGAAGCGTCCGTGGTTAGCGCCATGCGAGCTGCTGGCACCGGGTGTGCCAATAACGCAGCGTTCGCGAGGGCCGATTTGACCTGTGAGAAAGCGCGCTCCCGGTCCGGGGACCACTCGACCTTAGATGCAGGTTTTTGCTTCTTTAGTGCCGCGTACAATGGGTGCATGAGCCGTGCCACGTTGGGGAGGAAGCAGTTATAAAAATTGACCATCCCCAAAAATTCTTGCAGTGCCTTAACTGTCTGCGGTTGGGGGAAATCCGTTATCGCGCGCACTTTATCAGGCAGCGGGACCGCGCCCTCTGGAGCCACGCGGTGCCCCAAAAAATCGATTTGCGCTACCCCGAATTGGCATTTCGCTGGGTTAATTATCAGCCCGTGTTCTGTCAGCCTCTGAAAAATGGCTGTGAGGTGGCGTTCGTGTTCGACTTCGGATGTACTGGCTACCAAAATATCATCCAAATAAGCGAACACGAAAGGGAGGCCGCGCAGTAATGCATCCATCATGCGTTGGAACGTCTGCGCGGCGCCTTTGAGGCCGAAAGGCATGCGCAAAAACTCGAAGAGCCCGAAAGGGGTTATAACTGCCGTTTTGGGTATGTCTTGCGCGCAGACTGGGACTTGGTGATAACCGCGCACCAAATCTATTTTGGAAAAGATGCGCGCCCCCGCCAAATGTGCCGAAAAATCCTGGATGTGCGGAATCGGGTAGCGGTCGTGTGCTGAAGCATTATTTAATCTGCGGAAATCACCGCAAGGGCGCCACGAGCCGTCAGCCTTGGGTACCATGTGCAGGGGTGACGACCAAGAGCTGTTCGAGCGTCTAACAATGCCCAGTTTTTCCAAGTTGGCGAATTCCTCGCGCGCGATGGCCAGTTTAGCTGGGTCCAAGCGCCGAGCTTTTGCAAAAACAGGGGGGCCAGAGGTAGTTATGAAATGCTCGACCTCGTGTTTGGCAACTGACGCTGAAAATGCTGGGACCGTGAGTGCTGGAAACTGATTGAGTAGTGCATGAAACTTACCACCCGCAGCTGTGACATTGGGATGTGCAGAAGGCAGGGCCACCCGAGCTGTGCAGGAGATAGAGTAGAAAGACAGTGCATTTACAATACGTCTATTAGCAAGATCAACTAATAAACTGTTTGAGCATAAAAAGTCAGCACCTAGCATGTTGTTGATAACTGCGGCTATGACGAAGGTCCACTCGAAGGTGCGGCTGTGGAGGGATAGGAGGAGAGTCTTCTGCCCATAGGTTTTGATCGTGGAGCCGTTCGCCACTAACACCAGGGGTCCGCTGGCAGGCGTCAGCATGTCCGCGTAGGCAGGCTTGACAAAACTTAGCTGGGAGCCTGTGTCCACCAGGAATTCTTTCCCTGAATTTGCGTCTGTCACGAAAAGCAGCTTGTTCTTCGTGCCGAGAGTCGCAGCTGCTACCGGCTCTCGGTCTTGGCGTTTCCCTGGCGCTGGTATCGGCACGGTGGGGCGCATCTGCGCGCTCTCTCGGTGAAGCGTTGATGGTAGAAACAGAGGGTGTTGTCAGCTCCGCTTCTCCTGGCCTCTGCCGCTGCCGACGTCAGTGGATCCGGTGCTGCAGCCTCTGGTCTCCCCTCGTCTCGCGGGGGTGCGTTCAGCTCTGCTGCAGCCGTCGTGGCTGCGTGCCGTCTATGGGCGTCGACGAGCCGCTGCGCCTCCTGGCCCAGCTCGTGGTAGTCACGGTTGTTGAGTAGCTGTGAGCTGGCCAGGGTGACTCTCACTGCTGGCGGTAGCGTTCTGAGGAAGAGGAGGGCGAAGATAAAGCTGTTGTCATCCTCGCCTCTCAGGCTCATCATCTTCGCCATCAGATCTGCCGGCCTGTCTGCTTCCCCTTCTGTCAGCGCCAGGAGCTTCTCTGCTCGCTCTCCCAGCGAGGGAGTGAAGGCTCGAATGAGGGCGGCTTTCAGTGCGCCATACTTGTCGTCTTGGGGCGGGTGGTTGGTCAGGCTCTCCACCCGCTGCACTGTGAGGCTGTCCAGCTTCGCGACGACATGGTAGAACCTCGTTGCGTCGGCTGAGATTCCCCGAAGGTGGAACTGCGCCTCCACAGTGGTAAACCAGGAGCGCGGGTTATGTTGCCAGAAATCGGGCAGCTGTAGTATGGTAGCTGCGTTAACCCGGTTGGCCCCTGAAGAGTCCGGCGCGGAAAGCTTGCCGCCGCCGGCCATGGTTTGTCGTAGGTCACCAGTGTAGAGGATGACTTTCACAAACGAGACTGAGTTTATTTCTCAGGAAAGGTTTATTGTGAGTCTACATCCTCTATCAAGCAAAGTATCTCAGCAAAGAGACAGAACAATCATTCATCACAGCTCTTATACTCTCCAGAGACACAAAACCCCCAACATCAAATATCACATCCCCAGCCCACAGTCCTTCAGTAAACATATAGCTTCCGAGGCTCCTTGGCGTCTCTATTATCTCTCAACTCCTCAGCCTCGGGGGCTCCTGCTGGGACATTCTCTCTGACTTCCCGTCTCTCAAGAAACCACTTCACACCTCCCGAGGTCTCCGCCGGGTCAGGTCTTCTTGGCCGTTTAGACGTGAAGCTTCCAGAGTATGCACCGTCATGCCTACTGAATATATGTGAGGGAAAATGCATACCATACATGCATACTATATATGCGCCCTAAATGCGTGCCATACAGGCCTGTTTCATGAGTTTGTTTTTTAAAGTAATTCTGTTGAACCACAATTCAAAAGCATTGTCTGATTTTCATTGGTTAATTTTCATAGAATTTTTATTTATTACCACTTTTGTCAGATACAAGTTATTTCTGTGACCATTGTGGGTTTTTCTTTCATTAACACAGGGATACCAACAATTTTGTCCACGTGTGTAGGTGCATTACCGCCACGTACTTCACTCTTTATCATCACTCTATATATCTTGCATCAGAAATGAATGACCGTGATTAGACATGTACACGCACACGTAGATTGGAACGCAGATTTGATTGGGATGGATTTGTCATGCGGTGGTCCTCGCGGATCACCATAAGACACCAAGAGTCCACCAGTGAGTTTTGCGATGATGGTTTATTAACACACAAGACGAGACAGGACGAGACTGTGAGCCGCTCTCGGCAAAAACACACATAAATCAATACATGGGCTCGTAGGGCTAACCCCAGCCACTACGAGCCAAACTGTGACATGGCAAAGACACAAACCTGACATGAAGGTCAAAACGACGCTCTGACAAGGCTTGACAAAGTGTTGACAATACTCCTGCAACATTACTGTCGCTAGTGCCTGTCACGCCGCGCCATTCATCAGCGGCGCCACCTGCTCACGCACCTGCTACTCGTCAGCGGCGAAGGATAAAAGCCGCCTCGCCCTGAGCGTCGGCCTGAAGCCGTAGACTTCGTTTCCTTTGCATGGACTTCTACCACATTCTCTTCAGCATCCTCTTTACCGGTAAGAAGTTCACTTACCTCATCTCTCCAGTCTGCTCCCCTGTGCACAGGTGGATTCCTCGGCGGCGGACAATCCCGTCCCTCGTCTCTCCTCGCTGCTGCACCGAGCCCTGCAGGTGGCTGTCTCCCGGGCTTCCATCCTTGAAGCGCCAGTCATCTGCCCAAACAAGTAAGCTTCTCTCCCTCGCCTATTCTCCTCCCGTGTTGGTGTGTGCTCATCACCCTGTGTCTGATTTCTCCCATAGGGTTGCCGGCTGAACGGTCTCCTGCCTCTGGGTCCGAAGCAGACGCCCCCACCAACACATTAACATTCTGCAGACACGCACCCAAACATCCCTGTTGTTAATAAACAGTTTGAACTACTCTGAGCCTGTGTGTGTGCGTCTCCTGAGCCGAACGTTATGTCAGTACGGCTTCAGCAGAGCGGCTCGGCGGACGGCGGGCTCGCACACCGGTTTACCATCCTCGAGGCTCGGGTGGATCAGATTGTTTATCAGCAACAGGTGGTTCTTAACCAATTATTAGAACTGACTAACCGATTGAACCGCTTGGACCCCCAACAGCCGTTCCTCCCGACTCGCCAGGGTGGCGCGGCTCCTGCTGTTCCAGCGGCCGTCCAGCCGGCTCCAGTGGCACCGGTTCGGCTCACGCCGATTCCGACCCCCGCCCGCTTTAGCGGTAAGCTCGGCGGAGCGCGGGGGTTTATTATGCAGTGTGAGTCCGTGTTCCACCGTGTGCCCGGAGATTTTCCCTCGGATCACAGCCGAATTGGTTACATAGGGAATCTTCTGGAGGGGCGTGCGTTAACTTGGACCTACGCCGTAATGGCGAGGCCCAGTTATGCCACCCTCACCTATGACCAATTCGTGAGGCGCTTTCTGGAGGTCTTTGACCACTCACAAACCGAAACGGTCCAGGTCGATCGGCTTCTCGCTCTCCAGCAGGGAAGCCGGTCGGCAGCGGACTACGCGGTCGACTTCCGGGTAGCGGCGGAGGAATTGGGCTGGGAGGAACGCTCCCTCTGTGGCCTGTTCCTCCGCAGCCTCAATAGTGATCTGAGGGATGAACTGGCTGGTCGGGATATCCCTGGGACGCTAGCGGAGCTGACGTCCTTAGCGATAAGTTTGGATAACAGGCTGCGCGAGCGCTCCTCGGGGCGGAGGTCTTCTTCTTCTCGCCCTCGTGGAGCCTCGCCGCACCTGTTCCAAGCTCGCCCCCTGGCGGCGCCGCCAGCATCGCGCCCCGAGGAGTCGGAGCCGATGGTGACGGGCTGGACTAAACTTTCCCCTGTGGAGAAACAACGCCGCCGTGAGTTGGGCCTCTGCATGTATTGCGGAGGCGACCAACACACCGTGGAGTGTTGCCCACGGAAAGCCAGTCGGTGGGGTCCGCGAGTCACTGTTGGAAGCCTCGCGGATGTCAATCGGTTAGGATCACTGACTCAATTGAAGCTGCCCATCCGTTTCTGCCATAACCCTACTGGGCACCTCACCCACGCACTGGTGGATTCGGGCGCAGAAGGCAGCTTCATTTCACAAAGCCTGGCAACCCGATTGGGCATCCGCTGCCAGGCACTCAATACTCCCATCTCCCTAATCCACCTCTCCCGTGCCACCCTCGGGAGAGTGACACATCAAACTGTTCCCCTACCGGTCATCATCTCGGGAAACCACCGGGAGGAAATGACCTTTTACGTCCTTCCCAACTCTGTGTCGCCCGTCATCCTGGGGTATCCCTGGCTCCGCCTTCACAATCCGGTCCTGGATTGGAAATCAGCTGGGATCTCGGCATGGAGTACGTTCTGTATGGGCACCTGCCTTCAGTCCGCTGCCTGCTCTCCGTCCGCTCCTCCCCCTGCGACGGACGCTGCACCCCCGGACCTGTCTCTGGTGCCCCCAGAATTTCACGACCTGGGTATGGTGTTCAGCAAAGCGAAAGCTATGTCTCTTCCCCCTCATCGGCCCTATGACTGCGCCATCAACCTCCGCCAGGGGGCTCCCTTACCTTCTGGTCGCCTTTATAGCCTGTCTGCGCCGGAGAAGGAGACGATGAACGCCTACCTGAAGGAATCTTTAAGTGCTGGGATTATCCGCCCATCATCGTCACCCGTGGGGGCAGGGTTCTTCTTCGTGGGGAAAAAGGATGGGTCCCTCCGCCCTTGTATCGACTACCGGGCCCTCAATAATATCACGGAGAAGGACCGTTACACCCTGCCTCTCATGGACACTGCTTTCCACTCCCTCCAGGGGGCGACCTGGTTCACCAAGCTGGACCTACGCAGCGCTTACCACCTCGTCCGGATCCGGGAGGGAGATGAGTGGAAAACGGCCTTCCGTACCCCGAACGGCCACTTTGAATATCTGGTGATGCCGTTCGGGTTGACCAACGCTCCTGCAGTCTTCCAGCGCCTCATAAATGACGTCCTCCGGGACTTCATTGGCCTTTTTGTGTTCGTCTACCTGGACGATATTCTCATCTTCTCCAAGTCCAGGGATGAGCACCAGGTCCACGTGAGGCGGGTCCTCCAAAGGCTGCTGGAGAACCGTCTGTACGTTAAGGCAGAAAAGTGTGAATTTTACGCCAGGAGCACGTCCTTCCTGGGGTTCATCATCGCCCACGATAGGGTGCTCCCCGACCCAGAGAAGGTAAAGGCGGTGGTGGAATGGCCCACACCTGCATCCCGGAAACAGGTGCAGCAATTTGTTGGCTTCGCCAATTTCTACCGCCGCTTTGTCCCCAACTTCAGTGCCATCGTGGGACCACTGACCCGCCTCACGTCCCCGAAGGTCCCGTTCCGGTGGACCGAAGAGGTCGCTGCCGCCTTTGAGGCGCTGAAGGCGGAATTCTCCTCCTCCCGGGTCCTTCGCCAGGTCGACCCCGCGCTGCAGTGCATTGTAGAGGTAGACGCCTCGGACACGGGAGTGGGAGCAGTGCTGTCCCAGCGGTCACCGGACGATGGCGCCAAGCGACCGTGCGCCTTCTTCTCCCGGCGCTTGTCCCCGGCGGAGAGAAACTACGATGTGGGGGACAGAGAGCTCTTGGCCATCAAGCTCGCCCTGCAGGAGTGGCGCCACTGGTTGGAGGGGGCAAGCCTGCCGTTTGTGGTCCTCACGGACCACAAGAACTTGGAATACTTACGATCTGCCAAGCGCCTGAACGCCCGCCAGGCGCGCTGGTCCCTGTTCTTCGCCAGGTTCCAATTTTCCATCACCTTCAGGCCTGGCTCTAAGAACGTCCTGCCTGACGCCCTCTCCAGGCAGTTCGCCCCCGTGGAGTCGGAGGAGGCGCCCCACTCCATCCTGCCCAGGTCGTGCGTCGTGGGAGCCATCTCGTGGGACATTGAGAGCAAGATCCGGAAGGCACAGCAGGTGGAACCTGACCCTGGCGGCGGACCGGAGGGGAGGCTGTTCGTGCCATCCGCGGTCCGAGGAGAGGTCATCCACTGGCTCCACACCTCCAAGCTCACCTGTCACCCTGGCACCTCCCGGATGATAGATCTCCTCCAACGGTCCTTTTGGTGGCCAGGCCTGCGGAGGGATGCAGCCCGCTACGCCCGGGCTTGCCCAATCTGTGCCACCTGCAAATCGGGAAATGCCCCTCCAGCGGGTCTGCTCCAGCCCCTGCCCGTCCCTGGCAGGCCCTGGTCGCACATCGCTCTGGATTTCGTCACCGGACTCCCCATCTCCAACTCCTATGACACCATCCTGACCATCGTGGACCGCTTCTCCAAGGCCGTGCACTTCATCCCCCTGCGAGGCCTCCCTACTGCCCTGGAGACGGCGGACCTCCTCGTCCAACACGTGGTCAGGCTGCATGGGATTCCGGTGGACGTGGTCTCGGACCGGGGCCCCCAGTTTTCATCTGAGGTTTGGAGGTCATTCTGCAACGCCATCGGAGCCAAGGTGAGCCTCTCCTCCGGCCATCACCCCCAATCCAACGGGCAGTGTGAGAGGACCAACCAGGAGCTGGAGGCTGCGCTCCGCTGTGTGTCCAGATCCAAACCCGCGTCCTGGAGCAACCATCTTGCCTGGGTTGAATATGCCCACAACACCGCTCGCTCTTCTGCTACAGGGATGTCCCCCTTCAAAGCGTCCCTGGGTTACGACCCCCCGCTGTTTCCGGAGCAGGAGAGTGAGGTAACTGTCCCGTCAGTTAGGGCCCATCTCAGGCAGTTCCGCTCCACCTGGGCTGCCGCGCGCCATGCGCTATTACGCACAGCGGAGCGCAACAGGACTGTGGCGGACCGGCGTAGGAGACCTGCCCCGGCGTACAGAGTTGGGCAGCTTGTTTACATTTCCACCCAGGACGTCACTCTAAAAGGCGAGAGGAGAAAGCTGGCACAGCGCTTCATGGGTCCCTACCCCATCACCCGGATCATCAACCCGGTGGCTGTGCGCGTGGCTATTCCCCCCTCCCTCCGCATTCATCCTACTTTCCACGTGTCGAAGGTGAAACTGGCGGTTTCTGACCCCCTTTGCCCTCCTCCTGCAGCGCAACCCGCGCCCCGGATGATTGGTGGCCATCCGGCCTGGTCCGCTTCCTCCATCCTGGACTCCCGGCGCCGGGGTCGTGGGTTGCAATACTTGGTGGACTGGGAGGGCTATGGGCCCGAGCATCGACAGTGGGTGCCCCCGTCGTTTGTGTTGGACCCATCGCTCATCGCGGACTTCCACCGAGCGCACCCGGATAAGCCATCGCCAGGAGGCGCTGCTAGAGGGGGGAGTACTGTCACGCCGCGCCATTCATCAGCGGCGCCACCTGCTCACGCACCTGCTACTCGTCAGCGGCGAAGGATAAAAGCCGCCTCGCCCTGAGCGTCGGCCTGAAGCCGTAGACTTCGTTTCCTTTGCATGGACTTCTACCACATTCTCTTCAGCATCCTCTTTACCGGTAAGAAGTTCACTTACCTCATCTCTCCAGTCTGCTCCCCTGTGCACAGGTGGATTCCTCGGCGGCGGACAATCCCGTCCCTCGTCTCTCCTCGCTGCTGCACCGAGCCCTGCAGGTGGCTGTCTCCCGGGCTTCCATCCTTGAAGCGCCAGTCATCTGCCCAAACAAGTAAGCTTCTCTCCCTCGCCTATTCTCCTCCCGTGTTGGTGTGTGCTCATCACCCTGTGTCTGATTTCTCCCATAGGGTTGCCGGCTGAACGGTCTCCTGCCTCTGGGTCCGAAGCAGACGCCCCCACCAACACATTAACATTCTGCAGACACGCACCCAAACATCCCTGTTGTTAATAAACAGTTTGAACTACTCTGAGCCTGTGTGTGTGCGTCTCCTGAGCCGAACGTTATGTCAGTGCCCGCTTTATGAAGGCGAACACTAACGAGCAGTAATGACACACAACTGACCAGCCTTGACAGGCGGAAGCCCCACCGAACACCTTCACAATAAGAGCCCGGTGAGACCAGAATACAGCCCACAGCTGTCAAGGCCGGCAGCAAGTTGAACTTAGCCCGAGCGCGATCAGAACCCAGCGTTCGGGTCGTAACAGTACCCTCCCTCCGAGGGCGGGCTCAGAACGCCCCAAGGACCACCCTGTCCCCCCCCACCTCCCAGGGTGGGTGGCTGGGGGTAGGAGCGGAGGGAGAGAGACCAAACCCAGAAACAAAACAACGACAAGAACAACTACATACAGGACAATGACAAGAATAACTACTCAGAATAAAATCAAAAAAATGCACATGGAGGAAACAAAAAACCAGAACTACTGGGTCAGAAATATTAAACACAAGACTATGACAAAAAACCAAATATTCAAAAATCAGACAAAATACACGGAGAAAAAAAACAAGGCAACAGTAGAACAAAACACATACTAGGGCAACTGCAAGACATAACCAAAACACAAAATACACAGAACAGCAAGGACAAGAAAAAAAAGACAGAACAATCACCGTGACGGATTAACCCAGAAAAACCACTACCCCCCCGACAGTTTATGCTGACCGGCGGAGACCAAGCGCCACAGGAACAGTTCAGGTGGTCTCCCCGCGTCCAACAGCCGGCGGGTGGTCACAAGAAGCGGAACATGACCAGGCGGCTCACCAGAGTCCAACGCCCAGCACGTCCGCTCCTCCGGTGGTCAAACCAGGTCGCCCGAAGACACACACAACACATCGGGTGGCTGACCCGAGGCGCCGAACCGGCAAAACTGTTCCTCAGGCGGCCGACCCGTGTCCCTCAGCCACCAGTCCTGGGGAAAAACAGCCCGCAGCGGCCTCCCTGACGAGGACAAAACTCGGGAGAGCCGGGACGAGCAAACAGGAGCCCCCACGGCCCCCGACGATGATGCACAGGGGCGGTGACTCAGTAGAGTGGACAGATGACCAGGATGAGCCTGCAATCCGTTCGACGGTGAAAGGTCTGCAGCTCCGCCCCCATCCGCGGACCACGCTGGCGCTGCACTCCCGCTGGACCCCGATTGGGTCCCAGCTGGACCCACGTCGGGCCCCGATTGGGCTGGAAACGCACCCGCGGTGGACCCCGATCGAGCCTCTGGTGCACCCACGTCGGACCCCGATTGGGCCAGACCCACACCCGCGGTGGACCCCGATTGGGCCTCTGGTGCACCCACGTCGGACCCCGACTGGGCCACAGCAGCCTCCACGACGGACCCCAACTGGGTCGGTGCAGCTCCGCTGACAATCTCCACCCCCGAACCTGGGACCTCCAACCCAGTGACTCCGACCTGTTCCACGCCGGCGACACTGCAACAGGGATCAGAAACAAGAAAACCGGGATCAGAATCACCGGTAGCAACAGAACCTAGCGAGATGAGCTCAGGCGCAGCAGGCGGCTGCTCCTCACTCGCCTCCCCGAGAGGCAGGCAAAAATGCTCCAACACAGGGGACAGAGACACCAGAGGGAGCACTTGCCTGCACTCGGGTTCTGTTGCCACCCAGGACTCCGACGATCCAGGTTCAGGGCGGCGACTCTCGTCAGCAGGCTCAAACTCAGCTGCGTTGGGCTCTGTAGCTGGCAGGATGTCATTTGCAGCCTGAGGTTCCTCCCACGCTGCTGTCCACACCGATGACCCGTATGGCGTGGGGGCAGGGGACCCTCGACCCACTGGCTCGGACCACTCCAGCGAGGAGACCCGGGGACGCTTCTTCGTCAGCTCAGGCTCTGGACCGCAGTCTGCTCTTCTCCTCCATCCATGACGTGGCTGCAGGGCCGGATCCAGGCTTTCCAGCACTGCAGGCCCCCTCTTCATCCGACGACGTTGGCCTGGCATCGCGGACCGCTCGACAGGGGGGGACACAGAGGCAGCAGGTTTAGTTCCATTCTCTACAGCAGGTGGAGGAAGCTCAGAGGGCTGCGAGCCCCGAACTCCGCCCCCAGGAGTCAGACAAGGCAGATTATAATCAAGTTGTAATAAATTATCATGCACTTGCCTTTCTCCCAGGGAAGAGATGGTTCCTGCTGTAGGGGACGTTGTTCCTCCTTCTCCCCGCTGGATGGCGACAGAGGGCCCCCTGGATGGACGAGGTGGGGCCGCTCTCGGCGGTTCGCTGACGGACTTCGCCGGCAGCAGGTCCAGCAGGGGATTCTGCTGAGGGTGACCTGGGCCGTTGCGCCAACGTCGTTGTTGGCTCCCAGACGGCGCGCACTCCTGGACTAGCTCCGGGACGGGAACGGGACTCCAACGCGGGGAGTGAGGATGCCTCCTCCTCTGCCTCCTGCTCTCTTCCTCCTCCAGCCCACGAAGTATCTCGCGCTGCGTAGCGAGTTCTTCCCTCCTCATAATCACCTCCGGGTGATCGTCATAATGGAGGGGAAGATTGTCCAGGAGATCCTCAGCGCAGTCTAGGTGCCAGCGCATATAGCGGGAGTTGACGTCGAAGGTAGCGGCGAGGAGCGTCCTGTCGACATACTCCAGCGTGCTCGCTAGCTCTTTGCCCAGGCGCCGACCACAGTCCCTGGATGACGGCATTCTTCCAGACGTTGACACCCAAACAGGGAAGAACAATTGTCCAATTACTGCAAAAACTCACGGTAAAAGGCGTCTTGGTGTGGCGTCTCCGTCCAGACGTCCTGGCAGGAGTATACTGTCATGCGGTGGTCCTCGTGGATCACCATAAGACGCCAAGAGTCCACCAGTGAGTTTTGCGATGATGGTTTATTAACACACAAGACGAGACAGGACGAGACTGTGAGCCGCTCTCGGCAAAAACACACATAAATCAATACATGGGCTCGCAGGGCTAACCCCAGCCACTACGAGCCAAACTGTGACACGGCAAAGACACGAACCTGACATGAAGGTCAAAACGACGCTCTGACAAGGCTTGACAAAGTGTTGACAATACTCCTGCAACATTACTGTCGCTAGTGCCCACTTTATGAAGGCGAACACTAACGAGCAGTAATGACACACAGCTGACCAGCCTTGACAGGCGGAAGCCCCATCGAGCACCTTCATAATAAGAGCCCGGTGAGACCAGAATACAACCCACAGCTGTCAAGGCCGGCAGCGAGCTGAACTTAGCCCGAGTGCGATCAGAACCCAGCGCTCGGGTCGTAACAGGATTGAGATTGATTGTTGGTACAGGCATGGTGAAAGGAGAGGAGGACGGTTGAGGGGGAGGCTCACGTGAGTGGGATTTTATGAATGCAGCAGGTGCTGGGATCAGCAGCAGCGACTTGGGACTGAGGACGCCGCGAGGACGCCAGAGGGTCCAGAAGAAGGAGACGCTGTTGTGTGGAGAAAAGGCTCGTGCACAGGTAAGTGGAGGGAACGTGTTTATTGTGTGTGTGCATGTGAATGACTACCAGCCGCCCGGTGTGTCTGTGGGGTGCTGAGTTTGTGCTGCTGCGTGCTGCAGGTAATCCCAGGCGACCGATTTGCAGGAGTCTGCCCCTCTCCTCTTCTCCTGCCTGCTTCCCCTCCATGATGCCAGGATTCCCCACCAGGAACGAGGACAAAGGGATTTGGACGAGCCCTGACAAACAGCACGTCTTTGTGGGCAGGTGAGGACGGCAGCGTTTGATCCTGCTCTGACAGACAGAGGACACGCCCCCTCCCGCTGTAAGGCGCGCTGAAGGTTTTTTCTGCCGTGCAGTGGAAAGAGTAACTCCTGCTTTCATATTATAGTTGGACTAATATTTTTTCCCCCTGGATTAATTCTTGCACATTTTTAGAACCCAAAGTGATATTACTCTTTTTAGGCTGTTACAAATTTTTCACCTCTCTGTGTTTTTATTCAACTTGTTACTTGTCTGTGTTGTAAATGATTTCAAGATTTGTACAGTAATTTAACTGATCTTCTGCCTCTGTGTTTGCGTTGCTGTGGCCCGACAGTCTTATATTTTAAATTACGTGCTCACAGTAATTTCCATCCTCAAACTGTAACAGATGCAAGCGGCAGAAATGAGCTTCCTTCATAGGAACTCGGATTTGCAAAAAGCAAATATACGGTGGGAAAGCGTTGCAAATTTACATGAAAAAACAGTATATTTACAAGGAAAATGAAACATTATGCTACACTTCTATATCAAACAGTAGATCCCAGAAATGGAAAAAAAAATCAGTAAATGAACATAAAACGGACGAACGCGCTCGCACACACACACAGCTCAACAAGCTTCTAGGTATGTAAATATCCATGACGTCATACAGGAATTTCAAGGTTGTCATAGAAGGCTGGCTTAAGTCAGTTGTCAGCTGTTCCATGGAGAGTTCACGTCTAGCAGAGAGAATCAGAGTTTCATCCATCAGCACTCTTCTGATGACCCAACTTTTTCCTGGAAATCACCAGGACCATTTGTCACAGACACTTCTGCTTCACTGCTTGTCTGTTACATATCAGTAACAAAATGGCCAGCAGTCCATCTGAATCTGCCATGGATCTGAAGATCGACACCGGCACCATTTTGGGAGGGAAATTTAAAGTTCTGAAGTTTTTGGGAGAAGGATCGTTTGGGCTCGTCGCCAAATGTGAAAATATTGAAAATGGCACACGGAATGCCATCAAAGTCATCAAAATGACTTGGATACTGTGAGTGACACCAAAGAGGAGATTTCCATCCTGGAACAGCTGAGGCATTTGGACCCAAACACCTCCCATATCACCAGGTATGATGGATCCTTCTTCCACGCGGATCAAATCTGTCTTAGTTTTGAATTGTTGGATCAAACACTGAATGAATTCCTCGCAGACATGGATTACAAACCAGTTCCTCTACGGGACATAAAACCAGTGATCAACCAGCTGACAACAGCCCTGTACCATCTGAGTTCACTGGGAATCATCCATGCTGACCTGAGCCCCCATAATGTCATGGTTGTTGACAGACACCAGAGACCGCTGACCGTTAAAATGATTGATTTTGGCCTCGCCATGCATCTGAAGACCCCAGGCTCTGATATTGAACCTGACGGCTGTGTGGGAACACCATGGTACATGGCTCCAGAAATGATGCTTGACATTCCCTATAACGAGGCCATAGACATGTGGGCTCTTGGCCTTATTGCAGCCGAGCTGGCCACTGGATCTTCACTGTACCCTGGAGAGACAGAGTATGATGTCTTTACGGTTCATCGTGCTGACTCAGGGTCTACCAGCCGATGACGTACTTGACCGTGGTTTGTCTACAGAGAAATATTTCACAACAGACAAAACATGTTGGACTCTTGAAACAGACCAGAAATGGACTCTGAAAACAACAGAAGAGTATGAATTTGAGACAGGACATGTATCTGTGGACGGACGGTTCATAAAACTCAACTGTCTGGATGACATTAATGGTCTGATGGCTGATAATCAGTCACACTGCGAGGACAAGCAGTTACTGGTTGATTTGATAAAGAAAATGATCCACTTGGATGCCAGAAAGAGAGTAGCTCCCGCAGATGCTCTGAAACACCCCTACTTCTTCTCCTTGAAAATGGACGAGGATGGAGACACAAAAGACCTCAAAGTCCCCGCACAGGTGCCCTCCAAAAACTCTGAGAACCAACAGCAAAATGGGAGCGGTACCAAGGTTCACAGTGTTTTATCCAGTGACCTCACAGCGCCAAACAGGTCTGAAGCCTGTTTGAAGTGTCCGAACACGGAGGAGGAATCTACAAAGGTGGAGGAGCAGACAGAGGAACTGACAAAGGACAAGATGATTATCCTTGAACAAAACAAGAATTTGGAGGAAGACAATTTAAAGCTGAAGGAGGAGGAGAAAACTTCAGAAGAGAGCTGTCAAAATAAGAAGAAAAGTTTCTGGAGTTTTTTCTGGAGGAAGAAATCAAACCAGAAGAAGAAAGAGCAGACGCAGAAGGAGCAAAAAGAGATGGAGAAAGAGCAGAACAAGCAAGAGAAGAAAAAGAGAAAGGGATGCTGGTTCACTTGTTGGAGATAATTGAGACGTCTTTAAAAAATAATAAAAAATATTTAAAAAATCTTCAGACTAAATATCTGATGCTGATTTTTTACAGGCTTCATTCACTGAAAATTTGTGTTTTTTGTAGGTTCTGCTCACATGTTTTTTGAAAAAAAAAATGGTCAAAACCCTCACTTCTCTTAAATGTGTCTATATATATATATATATATATATATATATATATAATATATATATATATATATATATAGACACATTTAAGAGAAGTGAGGGTTTTGACCATTTTTTTTTTCAAAAAACATGTGAGCAGAACCTACAAAAACACAAATTTTCAGTGAATGAAGCCTGTAAAAAATCAGCATCAGATATTTAGTCTGAAGATTTTTAAATATTTTTTATTATTTTTTAAAGACGTCTCAATTATCTCCAACAAGTGAACCAGCATCCCTTTCTCTTTTTCTTCTCTTGCTTGTTCTGCTCTTTCTCCATCTCTTTTTGCTCCTTCTGCGTCTGCTCTTTCTTCTTCTGGTTTGATTTCTTCCTCCAGAAAAAACTCCAGAAACTTTTCTTCTTATTTGACAGCTCTCTTCTGAAGTTTTCTCCTCCTCCTTCAGCTTTAAATTGTCTTCCTCCAAATTCTTGTTTTGTTCAAGGATAATCATCTTGTCCTTTGTCAGTTCCTCTGTCTGCTCCTCCACCTTTGTAGATTCCTCCTCCGTGTTCGGACACTTCAAACAGGCTTCAGACCTGTTTGGCGCTGTGAGGTCACTGGATAAAACACTGTGAACCTTGGTACCGCTCCCATTTTGCTGTTGGTTCTCAGAGTTTTTGGAGGGCACCTGTGCGGGGACTTTGAGGTCTTTTGTGTCTCCATCCTCGTCCATTTTCAAGGAGAAGAAGTAGGGGTGTTTCAGAGCATCTGCGGGAGCTACTCTCTTTCTGGCATCCAAGTGGATCATTTTCTTTATCAAATCAACCAGTAACTGCTTGTCCTCGCAGTGTGACTGATTATCAGCCATCAGACCATTAATGTCATCCAGACAGTTGAGTTTTATGAACCGTCCGTCCACAGATACATGTCCTGTCTCAAATTCATACTCTTCTGTTGTTTTCAGAGTCCATTTCTGGTCTGTTTCAAGAGTCCAACATGTTTTGTCTGTTGTGAAATATTCTCTGTAGACAAACCACGGTCAAGTACGTCATCGGCTGGTAGACCCTGAGTCAGCACGATGAACCGTAAGACATCATACTCTGTCTCTCCAGGGTACAGTGAAGATCCAGTGGCCAGCTCGGCTGCAATAAGGCCAAGAGCCCACATGTCTATGGCCTCGTTATAGGGAATGTCAAGCATCATTTCTGGAGCCATGTACCATGGTGTTCCCACACAGCCGTCAGGTTCAATATCAGAGCCTGGGGTCTTCAGATGCATGGCGAGGCCAAAATCAATCATTTTAACGGTCAGCGGTCTCTGGTGTCTGTCAACAACCATGACATTATGGGGGCTCAGGTCAGCATGGATGATTCCCAGTGAACTCAGATGGTACAGGGCTGTTGTCAGCTGGTTGATCACTGGTTTTATTCCCGTAGAGGAACTGGTTTGTAATCCATGTCTGCGAGGAATTTCATTCAGTGTTTGATCCAACAATTCAAAACTAAGACAGATTTGATCCGCGTGGAAGAAGGATCCATCATACCTGGTGATATGGTGTTTGGGTCCAAATGCCTCAGCTGTTCCAGGATGGAAATCTCCTCTTTGGTGTCACTCACAGTATCCAAGTCATTTTGATGACTTTGATGGCATTCCGTGTGCCATTTTCAATATTTTCACATTTGGCGACGAGCCCAAACGATCCTTCTCCCAAAAACTTCAGAACTTTAAATTTCCCTCCCAAAATGGTGCCGGTGTCGATCTTCAGATCCATGGCAGATTCAGATGGACTGCTGGCCATTTTGTTACTGATATGTAACAGACAAGCAGTGAAGCAGAAGTGTCTGTGACAAATGGTCCTGGTGATTTCCAGGAAAAAGTTGGGTCATCAGAAGAGTGCTGATGGATGAAACTCTGATTCTCTCTGCTAGACGTGAACTCTCCATGGAACAGCTGACAACTGACTTAAGCCAGCCTTCTATGACAACCTTGAAATTCCTGTATGACGTCATGGATATTTACATACCTAGAAGCTTGTTGAGCTGTGTGTGTGTGCGAGCGCGTTCGTCCGTTTTATGTTCATTTACTGATTTTTTTTCCATTTCTGGGATCTACTGTTTGATATAGAAGTGTAGCATAATGTTTCATTTTCCTTGTAAATATACTGTTTTTTCATGTAAATTTGCAACGCTTTCCCACCGTATATTTGCTTTTTGCAAATCCGAGTTCCTATGAAGGAAGCTCATTTCTGCCGCTTGCATCTGTTACAGTTTGAGGATGGAAATTACTGTGAGCACGTAATTTAAAATATAAGACTGTCGGCCACAGCAACGCAAACACAGAGGCAGAAGATCAGTTAAATTACTGTACAAATCTTGAAATCATTTACAACACAGACAAGTAACAAGTTGAATAAAAACACAGAGAGGTGAAAAATTTGTAACAGCCTAAAAAGAGTAATATCACTTTGGGTTCTAAAAATGTGCAAGAATTAATCCAGGGGGAAAAAATATTAGTCCAACTATAATATGAAAGCAGGAGTTACTCTTTCCACTGCACGGCAGAAAAAACCTTCAGCGCGCCTTACAGCGGGAGGGGGCGTGTCCTCTGTCTGTCAGAGCAGGATCAAACGCTGCCGTCCTCACCTGCCCACAAAGACGTGCTGTTTGTCAGGGCTCGTCCAAATCCCTTTGTCCTCGTTCCTGGTGGGGAATCCTGGCATCATGGAGGGGAAGCAGGCAGGAGAAGAGGAGAGGGGCAGACTCCTGCAAATCGGTCGCCTGGGATTACCTGCAGCACGCAGCAGCACAAACTCAGCACCCCACAGACACACCGGGCGGCTGGTAGTCATTCACATGCACACACACAATAAACACGTTCCCTCCACTTACCTGTGCACGAGCCTTTTCTCCACACAACAGCGTCTCCTTCTTCTGGACCCTCTGGCGTCCTCGCGGCGTCCTCAGTCCCAAGTCGCTGCTGCTGATCCCAGCACCTGCTGCATTCATAAAATCCCACTCACGTGAGCCTCCCCCAACCGTCCTCCTCTCCTTTCACCATGCCTGTACCAACAATCAATCTCAATCCTGTTACGACCCGAGCGCTGGGTTCTGATCGCACTCGGGCTAAGTTCAGCTCGCTGCCGGCCTTGACAGCTGTGGGTTGTATTCTGGTCTCACCGGGCTCTTATTATGAAGGTGCTCGATGGGGCTTCCGCCTGTCAAGGCTGGTCAGCTGTGTGTCATTACTGCTCGTTAGTGTTCGCCTTCATAAAGTGGGCACTAGCGACAGTAATGTTGCAGGAGTATTGTCAACACTTTGTCAAGCCTTGTCAGAGCGTCGTTTTGACCTTCATGTCAGGTTCGTGTCTTTGCCGTGTCACAGTTTGGCTCGTAGTGGCTGGGGTTAGCCCTGCGAGCCCATGTATTGATTTATGTGTTTTTTGCCGAGAGCGGCTCACAGTCTCGTCCTGTCTCGTCTTGTGTGTTTAATAAACCATCATCGCAAAACTCACTGGTGGACTCTTGGCGTCTTATGGTGATCCACGAGACCACCGCATGACAGTATACTCCTGCCAGGACGTCTGGACGGAGACGCCACACCAAGACGCCTTTTAAAGGAGT